>JAKWJD010001765.1:38109002-38825125 GCA_027705065.1 Solanum peruvianum | reverse complement strand
AGACCCATTCCAAGCTAGACGCATTAGCTCACCCTGAATTTCCGATGGAGTGAAGACTGGCTTCATCTACTACTGAGTCGAAGTTGACGGAACGTTTGCTGCATAACACAAATACCAAAGGGAAACATAAAAGTAGGGGGTCAGTACAACCACACGTACTGAGTAGATATCATCGGTCAACTCAAAATAGGGAACAATATATATATCAATAATAATGTAAATCAACTACAATACTCAACATGTAGCAACAGCAATTACTTTATCATTAACAATTTCCGTCAAGTTCACACATGAGGTCTCAAGCCTCAATACCATACTCATTTGGAATTTAGTTCATTAGATTGAGTATATTCATTATCTTTCAAGATTCATATTTCTTCCTCTCTTGTGTCGGTACGTGACACTCCGCTCCTCTAATTCTATCCTGGTGTCGGAACGTGACACTCCGATCCTCATATTCATTCTATCCTGTGGTACCGGAACGTGGCACCCGATCCTCATATTCTATCCTGGTGTCGGAACGTGACACTCCGATCCTCATATTCATTCTATCCTGGTACCGGAACGTGGCACCCGATCCTCATATTCTATCCTGGTGTCGGAACGTGACACTCCGATCCTCATATTCATTCTATCCTGGTACCGGAACGTGGCACCCGATCCTCATATTCTATCCTGGTGTCGGAACGTGACACTCCGATCCTCATATTCATTCTATCCTGGTACCGGAACGTGGCACCCGATCCCCTAATTCATCAAGCCTTCTTTTACACTAAGGCATCCTCATTCTCATTATATAATTTATCAAGCCTTCTATCTTACTAAGGCATCATCAATCTTATTATATAATATATCAAGCGAATTAGGGTTCTTTCAAGATTTGGGATTCAATAGCTTCATCATGCTTGTTAATTAATCACAATCTCATAATCATAATCATGCAAGCATACAATTTAAGCATATAGACAGGTTCACAATACTATCAACACATAATATTCACTATTAAGAGTTCACTACGATTATCGTAATATAAAAACCATAACCTACCTCCACCGAAGAATTGGAATCCACAAGAAATTTCCCAAGCTTGATATTCTCCTCAACAATTCGATCGATCAATCTCTCTTTCTGTTCTTTCTCTTTTGTTTTATTCAAACCCTCTTTCCTTTACCCTAATTACAATATAATTAAGTGTGAAAAAGGACAATAAACCCCTCTAATTAACTTAAGGTTACCCCTTTAAACCCCTAAGTAATTACACTTATTAATGTTAACCCTCAATCTTTATAATTAAGGAAAGAATAGTCAAAAACGACCCTTAAAACGTGTGGAGAAATCCTAAACTGTCTGGGACTGCGTGACCTGTGACGGGCCGTCGTGCCTGCGACGGTCCGTCACGGTCGTCGTCGCACCTCCCCAGGTTTCAGGTGGTCTGCGACGGCCCGTCACACCTGTGACGGTCCGTCCTGCACCTCTGTCCTGACGGTCAGAAACTCGTTTCTTGCACCAAATTCTCAAAAGTTGAAGTGTTTTGCTACGGGGGCTCACGACGGTCCGTCGTGGATGTGACGACTCGTCCTGCAGGTCCGTCACAATTTACAGAGAGTCGATTTTCAGTACCCGATTTTCAAACTTCTAAGTGTCATGGAACGAACCTCTGTGACGGACCGTCGGGCCTATGACGGTCCGTCGGGGTGTCCGTAGTTTGGCCAGTTTTTCCCAAATTTCGTTCTGCTGCTCAAAACGACTAAACAGGTCGTTACAAAAAAAACCTAAACTCTAACCTAAACCCTAATCCTAACTCTAATCCTACCATAAACCCTAAACCCTATGCCCAAAGTTTGAAAACCAAAACATTAAGCACTAAACTATTGATAGTAAACCTCAATTCCTAAACCCTAAACCTAAAAATCAAAAAAAAAAAAAAAACCTTAACCGTAACCCTAACTCTAACCCTAAACCATAAACCCAAAACCTTATGCCTAAAATACGACAACCAATATATTAGATACTAAACCATAGATTTTAAACCTCAAATGCTAAACCCTTAACCATAAAACCTAAAAAATCTACATAACCCTATACCATAAACACAAAACCCCTAGCCCATAATACCAAAACCCAAACATTAAATACTAAACCATAGATTTTAAACCTCAAATGGTAAACCCAGAAACATAAAACCTTAGAAAAGAACCTACACCCTAACCCTTAACCCTAAACCTTAAGCCCAAAGTTATAAAATAACCCTAAGTCGAAAATACGAGAATCCAAACATTAAACACTAAACCACTCATTTTAAATCTCAAATCCTAAGCCACAAACCCTGAAACCATGAAAAAAACCTAAACCCTAACCCTAATCCTTACCCTAAACCATAACCTTAAAACCCTAAGCCCAAAATTCAAAATATTAAATACTAAACCATAAATTTTAAACATTCAATCGTAAACCCTGAACCATAAAACCAAAAATATCCTATCCCTTACCCTAACCTTGACCCTCCCCTTAAATTCTAAATCCTACAAAAACCCTATGTCCAAAATACGAAAACTAAAACTTTAAATTGTAAACCATATATTTTAAACTTCAAATCCTAAATCACATACCATAAAACCTAAAAAAATTAACCCGAACCATAACTCTTAACATAACCCTAACTCTAATTCCTACCCTAAACCTAAACCTAAACCATTAACCCAAAACCCCATTCTTAAAATAGAAAAACCAAAACATTAAACACTTAACCATAGATATTAACCTCAAATCCTAATCCTAAACAAGAAAACTAAGAAAACTAAAGCAAACACTAACCTTAACCATAACCCTAACCCTAAAATTAGTTCCAACCCTAACCCTAAACCCTAAGCCCAAAAATACATAAACCCAAACATTATATACTAAACCATAGATTTTAAAAATCAAATGCTAAATCATCAACCATCAAATCTAAAAAAAATAGACCCTAACCCTAATCCTAGCTCTAACCCAAACCCTCATCCTAAACCTTAAAACTTAAGCCTAAGTCGAAATAAAACTCTTACTCCAAAATACGAAAACCCAGAAATTTAACACTAGACCATAGATTTTAAACCTCAAATTCTAAGACAAAGACCGTAAAACCTAAAGAACCTAAACCCTAACCCTAACCCTAACCCTAACCCAAACCCTAACCATAACCCTAAATCATTAGTTCTAAAACCCAAGCCCAAATACCAAAACCCAAATATTAAATACTAAAGCATAGATTTTACACAAAAATCCTAAACCCCAAAACAAATATCCTAAAAAAACCTAAGCCTTAGCCCCTAACCCTATCCCTAACACGAATCCTAATCCTAACCCTAACCCAATATTAACATTACCCTAAACTCTAAACCCTAAACACAATGTTCAAAATACCAACACCCTAATATAAAATACTAAACCATAGATATTACAACTCAAATAGTTAACCCCAAACTGTAAAACCTAAAAAATTATCTAAACGCTAACCCTAAACCTAATCATAACATTACCCTAAGCGTAACCCTACCATAAACCCTAAACCCCAAGCCCATAATACCAAAACCCAAACATTAAATAGTAAACCATTGATATTATGCCTCAAATCTTAAATCCTAAACACAAACATTTTTAAAAAACAAAATCCTAACCTTAACCATAACCCTAACCCTAACGCTAACCTTAACCCTAGCCCTAAACCTAAACCTTAATTCCGAACATTAAATACTAAATCATAAATTTTATACATCAAGTGTTAAACTCTGAACCATAACACCTAAAAAAACTATACCGTAACTCTTATCCTAATACTAACACTAAAATTAAGTCTAAACTAAAAACCTAAAGTCCAAATACGATATCCAAACATCAAAAACTAAACCATAGATTTTAAACCTCAAATCCTACACCACATAGCCTAACACCTACCCAAAATACTATCCCTAATATTAAACCTAACCCTAGCCCTAAACCATTTACAAAAAAATCCACACCCAAAATAATATAACAAATTAATTAAGCACTAATCCATAGATTCAAAATAAAAATTCTAAACCCCAAAACCTAAAACAAAAAAAAAAAACCTAACCCTATCCCTATCCCTAACACGAACCCTAACCTTAACATTATCCATAACCCTAACCCTAACCCAAAATACCAAAATCCTATCACTAAACACTAGTCCATAGATATTACAAATTGAATCGTTATCTCATAATTATAAAACCTAAAAAAAAACCTATTCCCTTACCGTTAACCCTACAACCTAAACCCTAAGTCCAATAAATAACCTAAGTCGAAAATACGAGTATCCAAACATTAACCACTAAACCACTAATTTTAAATCTCAAATCCTAAGCCACAAACCCTGAAACCATGCAAAAAAACTAAACCCTAACCCTAGTCCTTACCCTAAACCATAACCTTAAAACCCTAAGCCCAAAATTAAAAATATTAAATACTAAACCATAAATTTTAAACATTCAATCGTAAACCCTGAACCATAAAACCAAAAAAATCCTAAACCCTTACCCTAACCTTTACCCTCCCCTTAAATTCTAAACCCTACAAAAACCCTATGTCCAAAATACGAAAACTAAAACATTAAATTGTAAACCATATATTTTAAACTTCAAATCCTAAATCACATACCATAAAACCTAAAAAAATTAACCCTAACCGTAACTCTAAACATAACCCTAACTCTAATTCCTACCCTAAACCTAAACCTAAACCATTAACCCAAAACCCCATTCTTAAAATAGAAAAACCAAAACATTAAACACTTAACCATAGATATTAAACCTCAAATCCTAAATCCTAAACCAAGAAACCTAAAGCAAACACTAAACCTTAACCATAACCCTAACCCTAAAATTAGTTCCAACCCTAACCCTAAACCCTAAGCCAAAAATACATAAACCCAAACATTATATACTAAACCATAGATTTTAAAAATCAAATGCTAAATCATCAACCATCAAATCTAAAAAAAATACACCCTAACCCTAATCCTAGCTCTAACCCAAACCCTAATCCTAAACCTTATTCCTTAAGCCTAAGTCCAAATAAAACTCTTACTCCGATACGAAAACCCAGAAATTTAACACTAGACCATAGATTTTAAAACTCAAATTCTAAGACAAAGACCCTAAAACCTAAAAAACCTAAACCCTAACCCTAACCCTAACCCTAACCCTAACCCAAACCCTAACAATAACCATAAACCATTAGTTCTAAAACCCAAGCCCAAATACCAAAACCCAAATATTAAATACTAAAGCAAAGATTTTACACAAAATTCCTAAACCCCAAAACAAATATCCTAAAAAAACCTAAGCCTTAGCCCCTAACCCTATCCCTAACACGAATCCTAACCCTAACCCTAACCCAATCTTAACTTTACCCTAAACTCTAAACCCTAAACACAAAGTTCAAAATACCAATACCATAATATAAAATACTAAACCATAGATATTACAACTCAAATAGTTAACCCCAAACTGTAAAACCTAAAAAATAATCTAAACGCTAACCCTAAACCTAATCGTAACATTACCCTAAGCCTAACCCTACCATAAACCCTAAACCCCAAGCCCATAATACCAAAACCCAAAAATTAAATAGTAAACCATTGATATTATGCCTCAAATCTGAAATCCTAAACACAAACATTTTTAAAAACAAAATCCTAACCTTAACCATAACCCTAACTTACGCTAACCTTAACCCTAGCCCTAAACCTAAACCTTAATTCCGAACATTAATCACTAAATACAATGAAATTTTACAACACAAACTTGTAATATTAAACTCTGAACCTATAAACCTAAAAAAACTATACCGTAACTCTTATCCTAATACTAACACTAAAATTAAGTCTAAAATAAAAAACTAAAGTCCAAATACGATATCCAACATCAAAACACTAAACCATATATTTTAAACCTCAAATCCTACACCACATAGCCTAAAACCTACAAAAAAAAAACTAAATACTATCCCTAATATTAACACTAACCCTAGCTCTAACACCCATTGACAAAAAAATCCACACCCAAAATATTATAACAAATTAATTAAGCACTAAACCATAGATTCTAAATAAAAATTCTAAACCCCAAAACCTAAAACAAAAAAAAAAACCCAAACCCTATCCCTATCCCGAAAACACGAACCCTAACCTTAACATTATCCTTAACCACTAACCCTAGCCCAAAATACCAAAATCCTATCACTAAACCCTAGTCCATAGATTACAATGAATCGTTATCTCATAATTATAAAACCTAAAAAAAACAAAGACCTATTCCCTTACCGTTAAACCTACACCCTAAACCCTAAGTCCAAAAAAAACCCTAAGTCGAAAATACGAGAATCCAAACATTAAACACTAAACTACTCATTTTAAATCTCAAATCCTAAGCCACAAACACTGAAACGATGAAAAAAACCTAAACCCTAACCTTAATCCTTACCCTAAACCATAACCTTAAAACCCTAAGCCCAAAATTCAAAATATTAAATACTAAACCATAAATTTTAAGCATTCAATCGTAAACCCTGAACCATAAACAAAAAAAATCCTAAACTCTTACCCTAACCTTGACCCTCCCCATAAATTCTAAACCCTACAAAAACCCTATGTCCAAAATACGAAAACTAAAATATTAATTTGTAAACCATATATTTTAAACTTCAAATCCTAAATCACATACCATAAAACCTAAAAAAAATTAACCCTGACCGTAACTCTAAACATAACCCTAACTCTAATTCCTACCCTTAACCTAAACCTAAACCATTAACCCAAAACCCCATTCTTAAAATAGAAAAACCAAAACATTAAACACATAACCATAGATATTAAACCTCAAATCCTAAATCCTAAACAAAGAAAACTAAAGCAAACACTAAACCTTAACCATAACCCTAACCCTAAAATTAGTTCCAACCCTAACCCTAAACCCTAAGCAAAAAATACATAAACCCAAACATTATATACTAAACCATAGATTTTAAAAATCAAATGCTAAATCATCAACCATCAAATCTAAAAAAAAAATACACCCTAACCCTAATCCTAGCTCTAACCCAAACCATAATCCTAAACGTTAAATCTTAAGCCTAAGTCCAAAAAAAACTTTTATTCCAAAATACGAAAACCCAGAAATTTAACACTACACCATGGATTTTAAACCTCAAATTCTAAGACAAAGACCCTAAAACCTAAAAAAACCTAAACCCTAACAAAGACCCTAACCCTAACCCAAACCCTAACAATAACATAAACCATTAGTTTCTAACCAAGCCCAAGCAACAAATACCAAAACCCAAATATTAAATACTAAAGCATAGATTTTAACACAAATTCCTAAACCCCCAAAACAAATATCCTAAAAAAACCTAAGCCTTAGCCCCTAACCCTATCCCTAACACGAATCCTAACCCTAACCCTAACCCAATCTTAACTTTACCCTAAACTCTAAACCCTAAACAAAAAGTTCAAAATACCAATACCCTAATATAAAATACTAAACCATAGATATTACAACTCAAATAGTTAACCCCAAACTCTAAAACCTAAAAAATAATCTAAACGCTAACCCTAAACCTAATCATAACAATACCCTAAGCCTAGCCCTACCATAAACCCTAAACCCCAAGCCCATAATACAAAAACCCAAACATTAAATAGTAAACCATTGATATTATGCCTCAAATCTTAAATCCTAAACACAAACATTTTTAAAAAACAAAATCCTAACCTTAACCATAACCCTAACCCTAACGCTAACCTTAACCCTAGCCCTAACCCTAAACCTTAATTCTGAACATTAAATACTAAATCATAAATTTTATACATCAAGTGTTAAACTCTGAACCATAACACCTAAAAAAACTATACTGTAACTCTTATCCTAATACTAACACTAAAATTAAGTCTAAACTAAAAACCTAAAGTCCAAATACGATATCCAAACATCAAAAACTAAACCATAGATTTTAAACCTCAAATCCTACACCACATAGCCTAAAACCTACAAAAAAAATAAATACTATCCCAAATATTAAACCTAACTCTAGCCCTAAACCATTGACAAAAAAATCCACACCCAAAATATTATAACAAATTAATTAAGCACTAAACCATAGATTCTAAATAAAAATTCTAAACCCCAAAACCTAAAACAAAAAAAAAAACCTAACCCTATCCCTATCCCTAACACGAACCCTAACCTTAACACTATCCTTATCCCTAACCCTAGCCCAAAATACCAAAATCCTATCACTAAACACTAGTCCATAGATATTACAAATTGAATCGTTATCTCATAATTATAAAACCTAAAAAAAACCTATTCCCTTACCGTTAACCCTACACCCTAAACCCTAAGTCCAAAAAATAACCCTTACTCCAAAATAAGAGAATCCAAACATTTAACACTAAATCAAATATTTTAAATCTCAAATCCTAAGACACAAACCCTAAAACCACACAAAAACCGAAAGCCTAATGCTAATCATAACCTAAACCCTAACCATAACCGTAAACCATAAGCTTAAAATACCAAAACCCAAACATTAAACACTAAACCATAAATTTTAAACATTAAATGCTAAACCCTGAACCATAACACCTAAAAACCTACACCCTAACTCTAATCTTGACCCTACCCTAAAATTTTAAACCCTAAAAACAACCCTAAGTCCAAAATACGAAAACTTAAATATTAAATAGTAAACCATAGATTTTAAACCTCAAATGCTAAACGCAAACCATAAAACCTAAAAACACTAAACCCTAACTCTAACCCAAAGAATAACCCTAAATCTAAAATATTTACCCGAAAACCATTCTTAAAATACAAAAACGAAAACATAAAACACTAAACCATAGATATTAAACCTCCAATCCTAAACCCTAAACCTAGAAACCTAAAGAAAACAATAAACCCAAACCCTAACCCTAACCTTAATTCTAACCCTAACCCTAAACCCTAAGCTGAAAATGCATAAACACAAATATTAAATACTAAACAATAGATTTTAAACCTCAAATGCCACATCATGAATTATAAAACATAAAAAAAAAATAACCTCAATTCTAACCCTAACCAAAAGCATAATCCTAAACATTAGACCCTAAACCCGAAGTCCAAATAAAAACTCTAAGTGCATAATATGAAAACCCAGAAAATTAACACTAGACTATAGATTTTAAAACTCAAATACTAAACCACAAACCATGAAACTTAAAACACTTAAACCCTAACCCTTACCCTAACTGTCACCCAAAACCATTAACCCTAATCCCCAAGCCCAAAATACAAAAAACAAAACATTAAATTCTAAACAATAGGGTCTAAAAAAATCCTCAATCACAAAATAAATAACATAAAAAAACCTAAACCCTAGCCCTAACTTTATCCCTAACACAAACCCTAACCCTAACCCAATCTTGACTTTAACCCTAAACTAACCCTAAACCCAAAGTCCAAAATACCAAAATCCTAACATTAAACACTAAACCATAGATATTAGAACTCAAATCCTAAACCCTAAACTCTAAATCCTAAAAAAACAACCTAAACCCTAACTCGAACCCTAACTATAACATTTTCCTAACCTTAACCCTATCATAAACCATAAATACTAAGCCCAAAATACCAAAACCCAAACATGAAATAATAAATCATAGATTTTAAACATCAAATACTAAACCCTGAACAATAAAACCTAAAAAAACTTACACTTTAAATCATATCCTAACCCTAACCCTAAACCCTAAAGTCCAAACTAAAAACTCAAAGTCCACATAGCCTAAAATCTAAAAAAAACTAAACCCTAAACCTAAACCATTAACCTGAAACCCCATGCACAAAATACCATGACCCAAACATAAAGCACTAAACCATAGATTTTACACAAAAAATTCTAAAACCCAAAACCTAAAACTTAAATAAAACCTAAACCCTAACCCTATCCCTTATTCGAACCATAACGCTAGCCCTAACCTAAACCCTAACCCTAAACCTAAATCCTAAAATGCCAAAACCATAAAATTATGCACTAATTCCTATATATTACAACTTAAATAATTAACCCAAAACCCACAAATTCTAAAAATAACCTAAACACTAACCCAAACCCAAACAAACATTAATCCTAACCTTAACCTTACCCTAAACCCTAAACCCCATGCCCGAAATATGAAAACCAAACATTAAATTCTAAATTATTGATATTAAACCTCAATTCCTAAACCCTAATCCTAAAAAACAAAAAAACAACATAATCCCTAACCCTAACCATAACTCTAAGCCTAAACAATAAACTTGAAACCTTAAGCCCAAAATACCAAAACCAAAACAATAAATACTACACCATTGATTTTAAACGTCAAATTTGAAAGCCAGAACCATATAACAGATAATAAACCTACACCCTTAACCCATAACACTAAGTCCAAAGAAAACCCCTAGTCCAAAATATGAGCACCCATATATAAAACACTAAACCGTAGAATTTAAATATCAAATCCTTAGCCACAACCCCTAAAACATATGAAAAATGCCCTAACCCTAACACTAACTGTAACGACCTGTTTAGTCGTTTTGAGCAGCAGATTTTATTTTGGGAAAAACTGGCTGAGACGACGGACCCCACGACGGACCGTCATGGGCACGACGGACCGTCGAGGGTGTCTCGTTCCAAAACACTTAGAAATTCTGAAATTTGGGTACTGAAATCGACTCTCTGAACTCCGTAACGGAATGTCAAGACGGACCGTTGTAGGCACGACGGACCGTCACACATCTTCCACAGAAAATTAGTCTCTGAAGTCTGTGACGGAAGCAGCAGGACGGACCGTCGCAGGCATGACGGGCCGTCACAGGCTGCATAATCCCAGGCTGGGTCGTATTTCTATAAATATTTTAAGGGGCGTTTTGGACTATTCCTGCTATAAATATAAATTTAGTGGGTTAATGTTAATAAGTCTAATTACTAGGGGGTTAAAAGAGGTAACCTCGAGTTAATTAGTGGGTTACTATTGCCATCTTTTATACTTAATTATATGCTAATTAGGGTAAAAGAAAGAGGGTTTGAATAAGAATGATAGAAAGAACAAAGAGAGAGAGAGGATTGAACGAGAAAGAGGAGAAACGAAGAGGAAACAAAGCTTTGGGGAATTTGCTTGCTTGATCACTAATCCTCGGTGGAGGTAGGTTATGGTTTTTATGCTATTCGTAGTAAACTCTTAATAGCGAATGATATGTATTGGTAATATTGTAAACCGTGCTATATGCTTAATTGTATGTTTGCATGAATGTGACGATATAATTGTGATAAAATAAGCATGATGAAGCTATTGAATCCCAAATCATGAAAAACCCTAATCTCTTTGTTAATGATGATGCCTTGGTATAAGAGAAGGCTTGATGAACTAAAGTAATGAGATTGATGATGCCTTGGTACAAAAGAAGGCTTGATGAATTAATAGAATGAGATTAGTGGAGCGGGTGTCACGAACCAACACGTAGTATTAGAGGGACCGGGTGTCACGAACCGACACGTAGAATTAGGTGGACCGGGTGTCACGAACCGACACATAGAATTAGGGGATCAGGTGTCCCAAACTGACACGTAGAATTAGGGGATCGGGTGTCACGGACCGACACGTAGATTTAGGGGATCGGGTGTCACGAACCGACACGTAGAATTAGGGGATCGAGAGTCACATTCCGACACATAGTAGTAGGGGATCGGAGTGTCACATACCGACACAAGAGGAATAAAGATAATGAAGGAGCGGAGTTTCACGTACCGACACAAGAGAAATAAAGATAATGAATCTTGAAAGATGTTAATATACTCAATCTAATGAACGTAGTTCCCAAATGATTATAGTATTGAGGCTTGAGTCCTCATGTGTAAACTTGGCGGTACTTATTAATGATTATAGTACTTGTTGATGCTACATGTTGAGTATTGTAGTTGATTTTATGATATTACTTGATATATACTGTTTTCTATTTTGAGTTGGCCGATGATACCTACTCAGTACTTGTGTTTGTACTGACCCCCCTACTTTTATGTTTTATTCTTTGTTATATGTGGAGTGCAGCAAACGTGCCGTCGTCTTCAACTCAACCGCAATTCTAGCCAGTCTTCGTCACACCGGATCTTCAAGGTGAGCTAATGATTCTAGCTTGGACTGGATCTACTTCCTCATGTCTTGATGCCTTGAAGTTCCGGCATGGACTAGCTTTTACTTATTTTAGCTTCTTATAATACTCTTAGTTTAGTAATTTGATCATAGATGTTCTTGTGGTGATGACTTCCAGATTTTGGGGAGTAATAGATGTTGAATTTTAGAAGTTATTGAATTGGTTTTTATTAATGAGTTTAAATCTTCCGCATTACTTTCTATTGATATTATATTAAATTTTTAGGGTTTAGATTGGTTGGTTCGCTCACATAGGAGGGTAAGTGTGGGTGCCAGTCGCAGACACGTTTTGGGTCGTGACAAACTTGGTATCAGAGCATTAGGTTCGTTGCTCTCATCACACAAGAACGAGTCTAGTAGAGTCTTAAGGAACGGTAGGGGGACGCCTTTACTTTTCTTTGAGAGGCTAAAAGTCTTTAGGAAAATTCCATTCTTTCTTTCTTTCTTTCGTGCTATTACTTGGATCCAATTGGTATCTAGGTGATACAAATTGGTATCTGACCATCTTCACTCTATCTCGCAGATGGTTAGAACTAGAGCAACGGCCATGCCAACACCAACACCGGCGAGACAAGAAACGTCTGAGCCATCCACTGGGGCTGTAACTCGAAGAGGAGTAGTGGTGAGAGGTCGTGGGAGGACGTCCTCTAGAGGAAGAGGACAAGCACCTAGCCCATCTGATTCTAGGGCGGTGACTCCTCCAACAACTGAGGAAGTAGTAAGAGAGGGTGAGGAAGGGGAGGATGAACAAGTGCAGAATGAGGAATTACCACCCCAACCTACCCCAGAAATGATTAATCACGTACTTGCTTATCTTAGCGGGTTATCTGATCAGGTTCAGGCACCTCCAGTGTTTTCTGCACCAACACCTCCGTTTCCGGAGGTACAACATGCAGCTACTATGGCTCCCCGCATGGATGCCTCATTGGAAATAGGCACGTTTCCCCGTCTGACTACAGGGCCTATAATCACAAATGATCAGCATGAACTTTTTAGTAAGTTCTTGAAATTGAAACCTCCAGTCTTCAAGGGTGCTGAATCTGACGATGCCTAGGATTTTCTGGTTGACTGTCATGAGCTACTACACAAGATGGGTATAGTAGAACGGTTTGGTGTAGAGTTTTTGACTTATCAGTTTCAAGGGAACGCCAAAATGTGGTGGCGGTCACATGTTAAGTTTCAACAAAAAGAGGCACCACCTATGACTTTGGCATCATTCTCTTGCTTGTTTATGGAGAAGTATATCCCCCGTACTTTGAGGGATAGGAAAAGAGATGAGTTCTTGAGCCTAGAGCAAGGTAGGATGTCGGTTACTGCATATGAGGCTAAGTTTCGTGCATTATCCAGGTATGCCACCCAACTTTGTTTCACTCCACAAGAGCGGATTCGCCGTTTTGTGAAGGGGTTGAGGTCAGAATTGCGGATTTCAGCCTTACAGGTAGCGGCTACGGCAAAATCCTTTCAAGAAGTGGTAGACTTCGTGATAGAGGTGGAAGGAGTGAAGCCAGATGACTTCACCATGGCATTGAAATCAAAAAGGTTTCGAAAGGGAGGTGAGTTTAATGGTTCTTACTCTAGAGGACAGGGTTCCGGAGGTTACTCAGTTCGACCAATTTAGTCTTCACTACAAAATGTTGTTCGGGGTCCACCTCAGACCGGTCAACACTTCTCTGAGAGACCTATGCTTGACTCTAGAGAGTGTTATGGATGTTGGGAGACTGGACATATTAGGTGGAATTGTCCAAAACAGAGTTATAGACCCCCAATAGATAGAGGTAGAGGTGGTCATGGTAGAGGCCGTTATTCTGGAGGACGTGGTGGTCGAGGTAATGGTGGTCACCAAAACGGCCGGGGTGATGGGAAAACTGGAGCCACTACAGCACAACATGGTAGGGGTAACGGACAGACAAGCGATAGGGACCATTGTTACGCTTTCCCTGGGAGATCTGAAGTGGAGGCATCTGATGCTGTTATCACAGGTAATCTTTTGGTTTGCGATTGCATAGCTTCTGTATTGTTTGATCCTGGATCCACAATTTCTTATGTATCTTCCTCATTTGCTAATGGTCTTAATTTACATTGTTAATTGCTTGACATGCCTATTCGTGTTTCTACTCCGGTGGGTGAGTCTGTGATAGTTGAAAAGGTATATAGGTCTTGTTTGGTGAATTTTGTGGGGAGCAATACGCATGTAGACTTGGTTATCTTAGAAATGGTTGACTTCGATGTACTTTTGGGTATGACTTGGCTTTCTCCAAATTTTGCAATCTTAGATTGTAATGCCAAAACTGTGACATTGGCCAAGCCCGTAACAGATCCGTTAGTGTGGGAGGGTTACTACACTTCCACTCCGGTGCGTATCATCTCCTTTCTTCGTGCTAAGAGAATGGTTAGTAAAGGGTGTTTAGCTTTCTTGGCACATATCAGGGATGACACTACCCAAGTACCTCCAATTGAGTCGGTTTCGATAGTCCGTGAGTTTCTGGATGTGTTCCCAGCAGATCTTCCCGGTATGCCACCGGATAGGGATATTGACTTCTGCATTGATCTCAAACCGGGTACTCGCCCCATTTCTATACCCCCATATAGAATGGCTCCCGCTGATTTAAGAGAGTTAAAGGCAAAACTTCAAGAGTTATAAAGCAAAGGCTTCATTAGACCAAGTGCATCTCCTTGGGGTGCTCCGGTGTTATTTTTAAAGAAGAAGGATTGGAGTTTTCGAATGTGCATAGACTACATACAACTGAATAAGGTAACTGTTAAGAACAAGTATCCTCTTCCTCGCATTGATGACTTGTTCGATCAGTTACAAGGTGCTTGTGTCTTCTCTAAGATTAACTTGAGGTCCGGTTATCATCAATTAAAAATATGGGCAACGGATGTGCCCAAGACTGCTTTTCGGACCTGATATGGGCATTATGAGGTTTTAGTAATGTCTTTTGGGCTTACGAATGCCCCTGCTGCTTTTATGAGGTTGATGAATGGGATTTTTAAGCCATATCTGGATCTCTTTGTCATTGTATTCATTGATGATATATATGTATACTCCAAGAGTAAGAAGGAACATGAGGAGCACTTGAGAATTGTATTGGAAATGTTGAGGGAGAAAAAGCTTTATGCCAAGTTCTGTAAGTGTGAGTTTTGGCTAGATGCAGCGTCCTTATTGGGGCATGTAGTTTCTAAAATGGGGTGATGGTGGATCCTTCCAAGATCGAAGTAGTAAAGAGTTGGGAAAGACCCACTAATATTACATAGGTGAGGAGCTTTGTTGGTTTAGCTAGCTACTACCGCCGATTTGTCAAGGGGTTTTCTTCTATTTCTTCCCAATTGACAATCTTGACTAAGCAGAATGTTCCATTTGTATGGTCGGACAAATGTGAGGAAAGCTTTCAGAACCTCAAGACCTTGTTGACTACTGCACAAATTCTTACCTTACCAGTGGAAGGTAAGAACTTCATTGTTTGTTGTGATGCATCCTATTCTGGTTTGGGTGCAGTGCTAATGCAAGACAAGAGTGTAATTGCTTATGCTTCAAGGAAATTAAAGGTGCATGAACGTAACTATCCGACCCATGATTTGGAGTTGGCCGCGGTAGTATTTGCATTAAAGAAATGGAGAAACTATTTATATGGGGTTAAGTGTGAAGTGTATACGGGTCATCGTAGCCTACAGTATGTCTTTACTCAGAAGGATTTGAACTTGAGACAGAGGAGATAGATGGAACTATTGAAGGACTACGATATCACTATTCTGTATCATCCGGGAAAGGCTAATGTTGTGGCAGACGCCTTAAGTAGAAAAGCAGGGAGCATGGGAAGTCTAGCTCACTTACAAGTTTCTAGACGCCCGTTAGCTAGAGAAATCCAAAACATGGCTAATGACCTTATGAGGCTAGAAGTAAATGAGAAGGGAGGATTTTTGGCTTGTGTGGAGGCGAGATCTTCTTTTCTTGACAAGATTAAGGGAAAGCAGTTCAACGATGAGAAATTGATCCGGATCCGAGATAAAATGTTGCGAGGAGAGGCTAAGGAAGCAAAAATTGATGAGGAAGGTGTTTTGAGGATTAAGGGAAGGGTATGTGTACCCCGCATCGATGATTTGATCAACACCATTCTGACAGAGGCTCATAGTTCAAGGTATTCTATACATCCTGGTGCAACCAAGATGTACCGTGACCTAAAGCAACACTTTTGGTGGAGTAGAATGAAGCGCGAGATTGTTGATTTTGTTGCCAAATGTCCAAATTGTCAACATGTAAAGTATGAACACCAGAGGCCCAGAGGAACGCTTCAGAGAATGCGTATTCCTAAATGGAAGTGGGAGAGAATTGCAATGGATTTCATGGTTGGTCTTCCAAAGACAATGGGTAAGTATGACTCTATTTGGGTGATTGTTGATAGGTTAACTAAGTCTGCTCATTTCATTCCGGTCAAGGTGACTTACAATGCAGAGAAGTTAGCCAAACTTTACACCTCAGAGATTGTTCGATTGCATGGAGTTCCGCTCTCCATCATATCAAATAGAGGTACGCAGTTTACTTCTAAGTTTTGGAAGACATTGCATGCCGAATTGGGTACTAGGTTGGACCTTAGTACTGCATTTCACCCTAAGACCGATGGTCAGTATGATCGAATGATTCAAGTGTTGGAGGATATGCTTCGTGCATGTTTGATAGAATTTGGTGGTCATTGGGATAACTTCTTACCCTTAGCGGAGTTTTCATACAATAATAGCTATCACTCAAGTATTGATATGGCTCCATTCGAAGCATTGTATGGGAGGAGATGTAGGTCTCCCATTGGTTGGTTTGATGCATTTGAGGTTAGACCTTGGGGTACTGACCTTTTGAGGGATTCATTAGAGAAAGTGAAATCTATTAAAGAAAAGCTTTTAGCGGCGCAAAGAAGGCAAAAGGAATATGCAGAACGAAAGGTTAGAGACTTGGAGTTTATGGAGGGTGAGCAAGTCTTACTGAAGGTTTCGCCCATGAAAGGGGTGATGCGGTTTGGTAAAAGAGGTAAACTAAGCCCAAGGTATATTGGTCCCTTTGAATTACTTAAGCGAGTAGTGGAGGTGGCGTATGAGTTAGCCTTGCCTCCAGGGCTGTCCGGAGTGCATCCGGTATTTCATGTGTCTATGTTGAAAAGATACCATGGGGATGGAAACTACATCATTCGTTGGGATTCAGTTCTGCTTGATGAAATTTGTCTTATGAGGAGGAGCCTGTTTCCATTCTAGATAGAGAAGTCCGCAAGCTGAGGTCAAGGGAGATTGCATTCATCAAAGTTCAATGGAAGAATCGGCCAGTTGAAGAGGCCACTTGGGAGAAGGAGGCTGATATGCGAGAAAGATACCCACACCTGTTTACTGATTCAGGTACCCCTTCTCGCCCTTGTTTTTCTTCTTGTGATCGTTCGACGACGAACGATGGGTAAATTGGTATCTATTGTAACGACCTGTTTAGTCGTTTTGAGCAGCAGATTTTATTTCTGGAAAAACTTGCTTAGACGACGGACCCCACGACGAACCGTCATGGGCACGACGGACCGTCGAGGGTGTCTCGTTCCAAAACACTTAGAAATTCTGAAATTTGGGTACTGAAATCGACTCTCTGAACTTCATAACGGAATGGCAGGACGGACCGTCGTGGGCACGACGGACCGTCACACATCTTCAACAGAAATTAAGTCTCTGAACTTCGTGACGACGTGGCAGGACGGACCGTCGTGGGCACGACGGACCGTCACAGACTCTTCAAGGAAAATTAGTCTCTGAAGTCTGTGACGCAAGCAGCAGGACGGACCGTTGCAGGCACGACGGGCCGTCACAGGCTGCGTAACTCCAGGCTGGGTCGGATTTCTGTAAATATTTTAAGGGGCTTTTTTGACTATTCCTGCTATAATTATAATGTTAATAAGTCTAATTACATTGGGGTTAAAAGAGGTAACCTTGAGTTAATTAGTGGGTTACTATTGCCATCTTTTATACTTAATTATATGCTAATTAGGGTAAAAGAAAGAGTTTTTGAATAAGAAAAATAGAAAGAACAAAGAGAGAGAGAGAGGATTGAATGAGAAAGAGGAGAAACGAAGAGGAAACAAAGCTTTGGGGAATTTGCTTGCTTGATCACTAATCTTCGGTGGAGGTAGGTTATGGTTTTTATGCTATTCGTAGTAAACTCTTAATAGCGAATTATATGTATTGGTAATATTGTAACCACTGCTATATGCTTAATTGTATGTTTGCATGAATGTGACGATATAATTGTGATAAAATAAGCATGATGAAGCTATTGAATCCCAAATCTTGAAAAACCCTAATCTCTTTGTTAATGATGATGCCTTGGTATAAGACAAGGCTTGATGAACTAAAGTAATGAGATTGATGATGCCTCAGTACAAAAGAAGGCTTGATGAATTAATAGAATGAGATTAGTGGAGCGGGTGTCACGAACCGACACGTAGTATTAGGGGGACCGGGTGTCACGAACCGACAGGTAGAATTAGGGGGACCGGGTGTCACAAACCGACATGTAGAATAAGGGGAACGGGTGTCACGAACCGACACGTAGAATTAGGGGATCGGGTGTCACGGACCAACACGTAGATTTAGGGGATCGGGTGTCACGAACCGACACGTAGAATTAGGGGATCGGAGTGTCACGTTCCGGCACATAGTAGTAGGGGATCAGAGTGTCACGAACCGACACAAGAGGAATAAAGATAATGATGGAGCGGAGTGGCACGTACTGACACAAGAGAAATAAAGATAATGAATCTTGAAAGATGTTAATATACTCAATCTAATGAACGTAATTCCCAAATGAGTATGGTATTGAGGCTTGAGTCCTCATGTGTGAACTTGGCGGTACTTATTAATGATTATAGTACTTGTTGATTCTACATGTTGAGTATTGTAGTTGATTTTATGATATTACTAGATATATACTGTTTTCTATTTTGAGTTGGCCGATGATACCTACTCAGTACTTGTGTTTGTACTGACCCCCCTACTTTTATGTTTTCTTCTTTGTTATATGTGGAGTGCAGCAAACGTGTCGTCGTCTTCAACTCAACCGCAATTCTAGCCAGTCTTCGTCACACTGGATCTTCCGGGTGAGATAATGCTTCTAGCTTGGACTGGATCTTCTTCCTCATGTTTTGATGCCTTGAAGTTCCGGCATGGACTAGCTTTTACTTGTTTTAGATTCTTAGAATACTCTTAGTTTAGTAATTTGATCATAGATGTTCTTGTGGTGATGACTTCCAGATTTTGGGGAATAATAGATGTTGAATTTTAGAAGTTATTGAATTGGTTTTATTAATGAGTTTAAGTCTTCCGCATTACATTCTGTTGATATTATATTGAAATGTTAGGGTTTAGATTGGTTGGTTCGCTCACATAGGAGCTTAAGTGTGGGTGCCAGTTGCGGACACGTTTTGTGTTGTTACACTAACCTTAACCATAAACCAAAAATCATAAGCCCAAATTATCCAAACACAAACATTAAATGATAAACCATAAATTTTAAACCTTAAATGCAAAACACTGAACCATAAAAACTAAAAAAAACCTACACTCTAACCTTAATCTTTAACCTAAACAAATTATAAACCATAAAAAAATCCTAAGTCCAAAATACGAAAACCCAAACATTAAACAGTAAAATATAGATTTTAAACCTCAAATCCTAAACCACAAACCAGAAAACCTTAAAAAGCTAAACCCTAACAACAACCTTTACCTTAATCCTAATCCTAACCCTAACCCAAAACCATTAACCCAAAACCATATGCCCAAAATAAAAAGCCAAAAAGATTAAACACTAAACCATAAATTTAAACCAAAAATCCTAAACCGTAATACCTAAAACCTAAAACCTAAAAAAACTCTAAACCTTAACCCTTACCCTATCCTTAACATTAACCCTAACCAAAACCCTATTCTTAATTCTGACACTAAACTCTAAACCCTAAAGCATAAGCCCAAAATACCAAAACACCTCAATTAAACAATAAACCATTGATACTACACTTCAAATCCATAACCGCAAATATTAAAATCTAAAAAACAACCTAACCCTAACATTAATACTAACCCTAACTGTACTATTAAATATAAACCCCAAGCCGAAAATACCAAAAAGAGAATACTAATTTAAACCATTAGTATTAAACCTCAAATCCTAAACCCTAAACCCAAAAACTTAGAAAACTCAAAACCCTAACCCTAACCCTAAACCCTTAACCAAAAATACCAAAACCCAAACATTAAATACTAAAATATATATTTTCAACCTCAAATGTTAAATCATGAAACATTAAACCTAAAAAGAACCACCTACACCTAACCCTAATCCAAACCGTAACAAAGACCCTAATCCTAAACTATAAATCCAAATACAAACTCTTAGTCAACATACGAAATAACAAACATTAAACACAAGTAATCGATTTTATACCTCAAATCCTAAGAAATAAACTCAAAAATCTAAAAACATAAACCCTAACCCAAGCCCAAACCCTAACCCTAACCCTAATTCTAACACTAAACCATTAACCCTAAACCCCAAGCCCAATATACCAAATCGCTTCCCCATTTCTCAATTTTTTTTATATCTCTATTTTCTCCCTCTAACGCGCTCTCTCTAGGAAATAGACTACACCTGACTATAATGGCTTTTTTCTGGTTAGAGAAGGCGCGTGAGCTGCTGGAGGCCACCTGCAGATCGTCGAACCAGCGCCAACAGGGGTCCCTGAAGAAGACGATTACAATTAACTAAGAACCACCCTATAATTCATCTCACATCTCTAGGAATTCCCCATTGATTGAAGCGATGAACAGTGCAAGCTCCAAGAGCAAAATGGCAGGGAATCACAAAATTATTTCCCTTGAATCCATTAGGTTAGATGGAGAATATAGGAATATTGGGAATATTTCTTCTTATCAATGGCAACAACATGATTTAAAATTAGGTAATTTAACCATTCAATTTGAGAGAATGGAGTTGGCAATTTCTAGGGAAATTGCGATGGAACTTCACAAAACTGGATCTCAAAATCGACCAACTTCCAAATTAATTCGAGGTAAGCTACTTACTAGGATTTATTCCCCTATTTTAGGCGTACCTCCCACTGAAATTTCATCCCCAAAGGATGGACAGGTCACCACCAACAAGAATTTCGGTGACTCAAAGGTTATTCGAACGAAAGCTGGTAATGCAGTGGGGGAAACAAATATGGGGAAGCTTTCTAAGCTCAAAAATTCAAGAAACTACAAAAGTAGCTCAACCAAGAGAAGTCATAGATGTATAGAGTTCATCACACTTCTCCTCTAGAGTGGAACAAATTTACAACACAATTCGAAGGAGAATCAATCAAAGGCAGGTATGCAGTCTTACTGCACTTATCGAAATAAGAGAGCCAACATACATGAACAGCAGCAAAAATACAATAGCAAAGAGAGAAGGAAAAACACTAAGGTATGCAAGCTAATTACACTGATTGAAATGAGGAAGTTAACGTACATGAACTGCAGCAAAAATACAATGGGCAAAGGGAGAAGGAACAACACTCAGCTTAATATTCTGAACTCAATTCTATACAAAACCAAAATTATATTTATGAAAATGTTTGTCATGTTCATGAATATTCCATGGGAAATGTAGCTGATGTTTCTGGTAATTTAGTACAAAACGATGTAGTCAATAGGATTGGAAATAAAAAAGAGAATAATCATAGGAAAGGGGATGATGATCAGGGATAAACTAATCAAAGGAATGTGGGGGAGAAAAAGGAACAAAAAAAATACCGACACCTCCCTAAAATCCCTATAAATTTTGATAAACAAAATCCTCCACCACGAAATAATTCTCAGCCTACTCCCAACCAAAAAATACCAGAACATAGCAATACTAAAAGCCACAAAAAGAACCAGCAAGACGGAATCCCTGAACCTGCCCCTTAGACTGTGGCTCAGACATTGGTTGCAAGATTAAGGCAAATTCAGGCAACTCAAAATCCCACTATTGTTCTTAAAACTCCCCCCACGCAGACTACCAAAAAGGACAACCATCAGTTATATTTGATATGCATGATTTTATACATACATTAACTATTGACTGTAAATATACTTTGGTGGGGAAATTTAGTAAAACTATGACTAAAATGGAGCTTAGTAGGAAGAGCTTTATTCAACTAACCCAACTAAGTGGGGGGGGGGGTTGTATTATAGTTCACTATAATTCTAGGCATGTTTTATTGATCTTCAAAATGATCTAGACTACAACACTGTTTGGACTCAACAACGGATGACCATTGAGGGAAAAATTATGAGAATAAAAGCTTGGACACCATTCTTTACTCCAGAATAATAAACACCCATTGTACTAGTTTGAATTCTTTTACCAGGAATACCCTGAAATTGCTTTAAAAAACCATTCCTTATTCCTCTCTTTGAATATGTAGGCAATGTGTTATATTTCGACACTGCCTCCATTAAACGATCCAGAGCAGGAATGGCCAACGTTAAAATTCAAATTGACTTGACTAAACCTAGGCCAAGACATGTGTGGGTTAGTCTAGACAATGATGATGATTCAATAAGTATTTTTAAACTTATGGAGTATGAAAACATTCCACCCTATAGTGAATACTACAGACACCAATTCCATGATATAGATTAATGGAAATCAAAGATGATGGATCATGATTACAGACAAACAATGGAATAAGAAAAGGAAGAAAAGACAAAAACAGGGAAAAACAAAATCACAAAGGGAAGGAGAATTCACAAGCATAGACCAAGGAGAATGAAGAGAAAAGAAAGCAAAATAATAATGATAAGGGAAAGAAGAAAAAAAACAGAGCAGCAAATTAAAGAGTAATGGCATACACAAAAGAAGAAGAATAAAATAACACACGAAGAAAAAGCCACAAAGAAAGCGTGGAAACTAGACGATGCACTAAACAAGCAAGCAAGTGAACAATTTCAGGAACTAACTCACCAAACAGGTATCCTCAATAAATTTCATCATAATTCTTTCACTAACTTGTCTATGCAGAAAAATAATGAATGAAACTAAGACGAGTTCAAAGACAGGAACAAGACAAAATCAGAGGGAAACACAAACATAAATACCACTATCACAGGATCATCTAATAAAAAACCAGCTTTCGAATGTTAAGGTATCATAGCTATGCAACCTAACTCTTTTGATGAGCTGAATGAGAATAATGAAGTTGTTTGAGATATGGATGGGGGCTGTCAGAAAGAACCCACTAACTTGCAGGAAGGGTTTCCAAAGGGACGAGTTTGCCTCATGTTCAGAATTAGGGGTTGGAGACAGACCATAGTCAAGATTTTAGAGACTCTATTAACGATAGGAACAAGCAAATGTTGGAGGAACAACAACATATTCAACAATAAGTGCATACTAGAAATAGCAGACAACAGATATCCTAAAAAAAAGGAAAAACAGCAAAATAAAAGTGATGATAATGAGAAAAATGACAAGGTTAACAAGAAAAAAGATAAGGGGAAGGAGATTAATACTTGTACTTTTTAAAGAACTCCCAAGATAAAAAATAAGCCCAACAAACAAAATCGGGATGCTGCTAAAAGAAGACAGAGTATGCAGCAAAACAGTGCAAATGAGAAGGCACAAGTAATGAGGGATAAACCATGCAAATTTTATTTTATGGTCAATGACAACTATGGGATGGATATCCCGCCACTTAAGGGTAGATAAATGACACCTCCCACAGGTGAACCACCTGACAAGAGGCAGCAGTTATGTCAAGTTACTACAATACCTTTGATTGGTGAGTATGCTGTGAATATTTCTTAAGATGAACTGGATAAGGACAACCATTCTCTAGATGATTCAGATAAGGATGATGATACTAGTAAGGCTCTGATTAAAGCCTTAAGTCCTTCTAATTATTAGGCTGTAGAGGATGAGATACAACATGTTTCAAAAACTCAAGGCTTATCTACAAGAGGGTTCCAACATGACAGATTTCATTTCAAGAATCAAGATATCAACACTGTCTCAGCTGGCAGACCAAATACTAGACTATTCTTCTCTAGATCTTCCCAATGATTAGTACAATCATTTGGGATGTTACAGGGATCAACACTCAAGGGGTATTGGAGATAATCAAAATACTAATAAAACTCAACGAATTATCAACTATCACTATTTTGGATGTTTTCTCCAAATAGTGTACATATGAAGCATTTCAAAGTTCAATTGAATATGGAAAATGCTACTAGTAACTGTAATGGTAAGATTTGGCTTTATTGGGGCAGTGATATTAACTGTAATATTCTTGATGAAGATGATCAACAAATCACATGTGACATAAAACACAATCAGTTACGGAGGAAGTTCATTACTACTTTTGTCTATGCAAAATGAGAGGATTATTTGAGGAGACCTCTTTGGGATAAGATGCCTAAGCAAGCCAATGTGGATACCAAACCTTAGTGTTCAGTAGGTGTTTTGAATGTTATAACTCCAGTGGATGAAAATCTTGAAGGGGCACCATAGAATATGAGAAAAAGCAGGGATTTTATAGCAGTTATTGAAGCATGTTTCCTTGTGGACATTGGTTTTTAGTGGCCACAAAATCACATGGTCTAACAAGAGAGGTATTAATCACAGAATCTGGAAGAGACATTACATGGCCATAGTTAATGATTTTAGTCTTAATAATATGCCTCAAACCATTATTACGCATTTATCTTCTACTGGATTTGATCACTTTCCTCTTCTAATGGAAATGGTTTCCAAAGAAACAAATCACATCTAGTATATCAAATTCCTCAATTGTTGGGTGGACAACCCTCTTTACATGGAAAATGTGCAGACTAATTGGGATAGAGAAGTGGATGGTATTGGTATGTGGTGATTTCATCAGAAAATAAAAAGATTGTCTAACACTCTTAGTGCATGGTCAAGGAAAGAATTTGGGGAAATTTTTAAAAAGTTAAGAATGTAAGAGGAACAGGTTCACTACGTTGAGGAGAATTACATTCTTCATCAAAGTGATGCTAACAGATGTTCCTTACAAAAGATTATTGCTAAGTATATCAAGTTTAATCAAGTTAGAGGATACTACATTGAAACAAAAAAACTCAATTACAGTGGTTCAAAGATGATGACACAAATTCTAAATACTTCCATTCCATTATAAGAGGTAGAAGAAGAAGCTTATTTGTGCACAAGATTATTTGTGAAGATGGGGAATGGATACATGGTGAGAATGATATTGCTCAGATAGCCTGTGCTAATTTCGAGGATATTTTTATAGGTGAGGAAAAGATCATTACTGAAGATACTTTGGAATGCATTCCAGGGATGGTCAACCAAGAACAAAATAATCATGTTATCAGTCTGCCCAATATGGAGGAGCTTAAAAGTGTGATCTTCTCTATGAATCTTGATTCCACAGATGGTCATGATGTATGAATGATTACTTTTTTTAGAAGTGTTGGCACATTATTAAGATGACTTAATGGGAGTTATTAAGGCATTCTCTAGTGGGAAAATGATTCCTAAGTATTTCTCCAATTCTTGTATTGTCCTTCTTCCTAATGTTATTAATCCAAACATGCTAACTGAGTTTAGGCCTATAAGTCTGAGCAACTTCATTAGCAAGATCATATCTAAACTAGAGAGTACCACAATTAGACCTATTCTCCCTTCTTTTATTTCTTCCAATCAATCAGGGTTTGTTAAAGGTAAAAGTATTTATGAGAACATAATTCTTGCTCAGTAAATCATCCACCATATTAATAAACCCAATATTAGGAGTAATGTCATCATAATGCTAGACAAACATTTACTTTGTCCTAAGGAAAATGGGTTTCTTGAAATCTTCATAGATATAGTATGAAGAATCATGGCCAACAATTGGTATTCAATTATTGTAAAAGGTAAGAGGTATGGCCTATTTCATTCAACAAGAGGTCTCAAGCAAGGTGAACCCTTATCCCCTTCCCTATTTTTTTTAGGTGTAGAAGTGATATCGTGGTCTGTTAATAGGTTACATTCTCATCCAGACTATCATGGCTTCTTAATGGAGAAGAGGGGACCTCAAGTAAATCACTTGAGCTTTGCTGATGATATAATACTCTTCATTTCTGAAAGGTACAAAACCTTGAAGCTCTTAAATGAAAACTCTAATGGAGTATGAAGAGACTTTCGGATAGCTCATCAATGAAAACAGGAGTCATTTTATGCTACACTCAAATGCTTTCAATAGCACAAGAGATATAATTAAAAGACTCACAAGCTTAAAAAAAAGCAGGGTCCTCTTACTTACCTAGGCTGCCCTTTATTTGTTAAGAAGCCTAAGAATATATATTTTTCTGGTCTTGTTAACAAAGTTGTATGCATGATTACAGGATGGCAAGCCCAAGAACTCAGTTAAGGAGGCAAAGTATTATTTACAAAGCATGTGTTACAGGTAATACCCATACACTTGTTGTCTTAAGTAACTCCTCCATCCACTGTGCTTAAACAGATCCAAATACTGATGGCAGATTTCTTTTTGGGATGGAGTAATGGGAGGAAGAGATATAACTGGGCATCATGGACGAATCTTAGCTTTCCTTATGATGAAGGGGGAGTAGGCATGAGAAATTTAAAGTATATCAGTATGGCCTTTCAATAAAAACAATAGTGGACTTTTAGAACAAAAGAAATCTTGTGGGTCGATTTTTTGAGAGCAAAATATTGCCAAAGATCAAACCCTATTAGCAAAAGTGGGATACTGAAGATTCATAAACATGGTAGAATATGTTGATGAACAGACAATGTGTGGAACAACTTATCCAATAGAAGCTTACGGCTGAATTTTTCTCTTTTTAGTGGGATAATTGGCTTGGCAATGGCTCACTAGCACAATTTTCCACCAATAGCAACGGATTTAACAATGTAACAGTGACTGAATTCTATGTAAAAGGGAATTGGAACTGGAACAAGTTGATTGAACAAGCACCAGCTAGTCAATGCTCCAACATAATTGCCACAAAAAGTTGCCCTCAACTTCTCCTCCCTAATAAAGCAGTCTGGAAGCTCAATAGTCATGGCAACTTTAACTGTTCATCAGCTTGGGAGGATATTAGGGAAAAAAGGGTCAAAAATCAGTTTAATTCTTTGTTATGGCATAAAAACATTCCTTTTAAATATTCTTCCTATTATGGAGGACCCTAAGGGGTAAACATCCTACTAATGATAAATTAACTAATTTTGGCATTGAGACATCAAAGTATTTTTGTTGTCTTGATAATGCAGGCATGGATAACATCAAGCACATCTTCAGTTCAGGCCAATTTGCTGCCAAAGTGTAGTGCACTTTTGCAGTCACAACAGGGGTCCAGCCTGACTGCCACTCATTCCAGAAGATCCTCAAACAGTGGTGGTCTGCAAAGTTAAAAATGCAGCCCACAAATTTCTTCTGTAAGCCACCCCTATAGTTATATGTTGGCACTTATTGAAGAACATGTGCACAAACAAATATTGGGGTAAAACAACAAACATCACCTGGGTGAAATACGCCATTTACAAGGACTCTTAAAAGATTTTGAGCATAGAATTTCCTCATATCAAATGTACAGCAAAATAGACTTATTTGATCCAGAAATGTGAAGGTTTTGTTCAAGACACCAGGTAGGTATGGTAGCCTGGAGTAAACCCTAGATAAGTCGATCAAGATAATCACTGCTGGCAGTGCACTTAACAATCCTTGTAGGATCGGTGCTAGAGGCATTTTGAGGGATAAAGATGGACTGTTGCTGATGGCCTTTGGGACAACTCATTGTGAAGGAACAAACAATAAAGAAGAGATTGCGGCAGTAGTTTTTGGTATGACTTGGGCATTGGAGCTTGGTTAACGGAAGATTTTATAGGAACTTGATTCACATATGGTTGTGAAGTGGATAAACAATAAAGCATCTTCTCAATGGAACTTCATAACTCAGCTAGGAAGGTTGCACAATCTAATGAAATAGACCCAAAAGTTCAAGTACACACACGTTTTTTGAGAGGAAAACTAAGTTGCTGATGCACTATCCAAACACAACTATGAAACAACCAATCCTCAGATATATTTCATCCACCAATGGTTACCTAGGGAATCAAGGGCGTATTATAAACTGGACTTACTGCAAATGTTAAGTTTTAGGAGTAAGAAAACCAAGAAAATTGTTGAACCTCCATGATTTTTATTTATGTTTTCAACTTAGCTATAATTTAAAATTATAGCTTCTTTGAATAGGTTAGGATAGTTTTAAAATTTTGCAAATGTAAAGGGAGATTCTTCCTTGTTTATGTTTCTTAGATACTATGTATGGAAAGGAGTCCTCTCTGCTAGGAACTTAGTATTTTCTATTCATCTTTTGTGTAAGGGGAGAAGTTAACTTCTTATTTTGAAAAGTTGACTCCAAACCATCATAGGCTGCAGGTTAGGTTAATGCCCTCCTCTGTGTATTTTGTTTTGATATTAATGATACGGCCTGCGGGTGTTGGTTAGCCCCTACTCCTCCACCTGTAATTCAACTAAAAAAAATCAGGAAGTATCAAAAAACCAAAAATTAAATACTAAACCATAGATTTTAAACCAAAAATCCTAACCGAAAAACAAAAACCTAAAAAAACCCTAAGCTCTAGCCCTAACCCTATCTCTAACATGAACCCTAACCCTAACCCAATCTTTAACCTTAGCTATAAACTCTACACCCTAAAACTAAAACACAAAATACCAAAACCCTAATATTAAACACTAAATCATAGATATTACAACTCAAATCCTTAACCCCAAACTCTAAAACCTAAAAAACAACCTAAATTATAACCCTAACCCTAACCCTAACATTACCCCTAACCCCAACCCTACCATCAACCCTAAACCCCACGCCATACTTAAACACAAATATTAAATACTAAATCATAGATTTTTAACCTCAAATGCTAAATCCTTAACCATTAACCAGAAACCCCACGACCAATATATGATATCTCTTATCCTAACCCTAACCCTAAGTATTAAAGCTTAAACTCTAAGTCCAAAATATGATACCCAAACATCAAACACAAAACCATAGATTTTTAACCTGAAATCATAAATCACGTTCCCTAAAACCTACAAAAACACCTAAACCCTAACCCTAACCCTCTCCCTAAACCATTTACCAGTAATCCCACACCCAAAATACCATAACCGAAACTTAAGCACTAACCATAGATTTTAAACAAAAAATTTTAAACCCCATAATCTAAAACATAAAAAAAACCCTAAATCCTTACCCTAAACCTAACCCTAAACCTATCCTTAACCCTAACCCTAAACCTAAACCCAAAATACCAAACCCTAACATTTAAAATTAATCCATTGATATTAAAACTCAAATAGTTATCCCAAAACTCTAAAATTTAAAAAACAACCTAAATCCTTATCGTAACCCTAACATTAATCCTAACCCTAACCCTACCATAATCCCTAAACAACAAGCCAAAAGTACGAAAACAAAAATATTAAACACTAAACTATTAATATTAAACCTCAGATCCTAAGCACTAAATCTAAAAACATAAAAAAAACAAAAACCCTAACCTTAACCCTAACTCTAACACTAAACCTTAATACAAAAATGTTATGCCCTAAATACCACCACCCTATACATTAAATACTAAAAATTACAATTTAAAAAGTAATTGTTAAACCCAAAACCATAAAACCAAAAAAACAAAAAAAACCTACACCCTAACCCTTAGCCTAAACACTAAACCCTAAGTCCAAAAAACAATCCTAAGTCCATAATACCAGAAACAAAATATGACACACTAAACCATAGATTTTAAATATCTAATGCTTAGCCATACAAGATAAAACCTAAGAAAAACCTATGCACAAACCCTAACCCTAACTTAAACCATAAACCCAAAACCCTAAGTCAAAAATAGATATTAGTAAATACCAAAAAATAAATTTTAAACCTTAAATGTTAAACCCTGAACCATAAAACCTAAAAAAATATATACCCTAACTCTAATCCTAAACCCTAAAGCCTAAAATAATCGTAAGTCCAAATTACAAAATCCCAAACATTAAACACTTAACCATAGATTTTAAACCTCACATCCTAAACCGCGAACCCTAAAACCTACAAAAAAATTAAACCCTAACCCTAAACCCTAAAGCCTAAACCCTAAGTAAAAAATAAAAAACCTAAAACCAAAATACAATACCCAAACATCAAACACTAAAACATAGATTTAAAACCTCAAAATCTAAACCACAAACCCTAAAACCTAAAAAAAAAATAAACCATAACCCTAACCCTAACCCTAATCCTAACCCAAAACCATTAACCCAAAAAACCAAGACCCTTATATTAAACAATAAACCATAGATATTTCCACTCAATACCATAACCCCAGACATTAAAATATAAAACCCAACCTAAACCCTAACCTTAAAATTAACCCTACCTCAAATACTAAACCCTAAACCTAGAAACCTAAAAAATCCAAAACCCTAACCCTAAACCCTAAGTTGAAAATACCAAAACCCAAACATTAAATACTAAATCATAGATTTTAAACCTCAAATGCAAATTCATGAACCATAAAACCTTAAAAAACCTACACCCTAACCTTAATCCTAACCCTAACCCAGACCCTAATCTTAAACACTAAACCTATACCTTAAGTCCAAATAAAAATTCTAAGTCCAAAATACAAAAACACAGACATCAAACACTAGACCATATATTTTAAACCTCAAATCCTAATGACAAACCCTAAAACCTAAAAAAAACTTCAACCCTAACCCTAACCCTAACCCAAACAATAACCTTAACCCTAACCCTAACCCTTACCCTATACCATTAAACCTATACCCCAAGCCCAAAATACCAAAACCCAAACATTAAATACTATACCTTAGATTTTAAACCAAAAATCATAAATCCCAAAACAAAAAATCTACAAAAGAAACCCTAAACCATAACCCTAACCTTCGCGAAACTCTAAATCCTAAAACCAAAGCCTAAAAAACAAAAACCCTAACAATAAACACTAAACCATAAATATTACAGTTCAAATCCTTAATGCCAAACTATAAAACAAAAAAACAACCTAAACCCTAATCGGAACACAACCCTAACATTACCCCTAACCGTAACCCTAATCCTAACCTTAACCCTTACCCTTACCCTACCCAAAACCTTAACTCAATCCCTAATCCTAAACCATAAAACTTATACCCTTAGCCCAAAATACCAAACCCCAAACCTTTTTAAACCTTAAATGCTAAACCCTTAACCATACCTAAATAAAACAAACACCGAACACTTATCCTAACCCTAAACCCTAAATACTTAACCCTATGTCCAAACTAGAAACCCTAAGTCCAAAATACGATACTTTAACATCAAACACAACACCATATATTTTAAACCTCAAATCCTAACCCACAAACCACAAAACAATAAAAAAAAATAAACCCTAACCCTAATCTGAACCCTAGCCCTAAACCATTCAACCGAAAACACACGCCCAAAATACCATAACCCAACCATTAAGCACTAACCATATATTTAAACCAAAAATATTAAACCTTAAAATCTAAAAACTAAAAAATCCTAAACTCTAACCATAGCCCTATCCCTAAGCCTAACCCTATCCTAACCCTATCCTTAACCCTAAACCTAAACCTAGAGCCCAAAATACCAATCCCAAACAAAAAACACTAATCCAAAGATATTACAACTCAAATACTTAACCCAAAATCCTAAAACCTTAAAAGGAACCTAAACCCTAACATTAATCTGAACCCTAACCTTGCGGTAAACCCTGAACCCCAAGCTAAAAACACGAAAACAAAAATATTAAACACTAAACTATTGATATTAAACATCAAATCCTAAACCCTAAGCCTAAAAACATAAAAATAAACCTAGACCTAACCCTAACCCTAACCCTAACTCTATCCCTAAAAAATAAACCCAAAACCTTAAGCTCATAATACCAGAACCCTAAAATTAAATACTAAATCATATATTTTAAACATCAAATGTTAAACGCAGAACCATAAAACCTATCAAAAAAACCAACACCCTAACACTTAAACCTAAATTATTAAGCCTAAGTCCAAAAAAACCCTTAGTCCTAAATATGAGTACCCAATTATGAAACACTAAACCATTGATATTAAATATCAAATGCTTAGCCACAAACCCTAACACCTAAGAAAAACTTAAGACCTAGCCCAAGCCCTAACCCTAACCCAAACCCTAAGCTAAACCATAAACCCAAAACCCTAAGCCCAATATACAAGAATTCAAAACATTAATCCTAAACAATAAATGTTAAACCTTAAATGCTAAACCCTGAACCATAAAACAATTATCTTTACCCAAACCCTAAGGCCTAAACCCTTAAATAATCCTAATTCCAAAATACGAAAACCCAAACATTGAACACTAAACAATAGATTTTAAACCTCAAATCCTAAACAACAAAACCTAAAACTTAAAAAAAATCCTAACCCTAACCCTTACCCTAACCATAAACCAAAACTATTAACCTAAAATGCCATGACAAAAATTACAAAAACAATAAGATCAAACAATAAACCATATGTTTAAACCAAAAAATTACTAAAGTCCAAAACGTAAAACCTAAAAAAAACTAAACCTTATCCTTTACCCTAACCTTAACTGTAACCCTAACCCTAACCTTAACCCTAAACTATAAAATCTTAAAAAACAACCTAAACCAAACCCTAACATTAACCCTACCATATACACTAAACCCCAAACCCATAATATTAAAACCCAAACATTAACATTAAACTATTGATATTAAACCTCAAATCCTAAACAACAAAACCTAAAACTTAAAAAAAATCCTAACCCTAACCCTAACCCTATCATTACCCTAACCCAAACCTACCATAAACCCTAAACCCAAGCCATTCCAAACCCAAACACTAAACACTAAGCCATTGATATTAAGCCTTAAATCCTAACCTTAAACTCAATAACATAAAAACCCAAAACCCTAAGCCCAATATACAAGAATTCAAAACATTAATCCTAAACAATAAATGTTAAACCTTAAATGCTAAACCCTGAACCATAAAACAATTATCTTTACCCAAACCCTAAGCCCAATATACAAGAATTCAAAACATTAATCCTAAACAATAAATGTTAAACCTTAAATGCTAAACCCTGAACCATAAAACAATTATCTTTACCCAAACCCTAAGGCCTAAACCCTTAAATAATCCTAATTCCAAAATACGAAAACCCAAACATTGAACACTAAACAATAGATTTTAAACCTCAAATCCTAAACAACAAAACCTAAAACTTAAAAAAAATCCTAACCCTAACCCTAACCTTAACCCTAAACTATAAAATCTTAAAAAACAACCTAAACCCTAACCCTAACCCTAACCCTAACCCAAAACCCTAAGCTAAACCATAAACCCAAAACCCTAACCCTAACCCTAACCCAAACACCTAACCCCTAAATCCAAAATACCAAAAACCTTAAATTAAATAATAAACCATAGATATTACAACTCAAATCCATAACCCCAAACATTAAAACCTAAAAAACAACCTAAACCCTAACCCTAACCCTAACCCTATCATTACCCTAACCCCAAACCTACCATAAACCCTAAACCCAAGCCATTCCAAACCCAAACACTAAACACTAAGCCATTGATATTAAGCCTTAAATCCTAACCTTAAACTCAATAACATAAAAAACCCAAAACCCTAACCTAACCCTAACCTTACCCTAACCATAAACCAAAACTATTAACCTAAAATGCCATGACAAAAATTACAAAAACAATAAGATCAAACAATAAACCATATGTTTAAACCAAAAAATTACTAAAGTCCAAAACGTAAAACCTAAAAAAAACTAAACCTTATCCTTTACCCTAACCTTAACTGTAACCCTAACCCTAACCCTATCATTAATCCTAACCCTAAACCCAAACACCTAACCCCTAAATCCAAAATACCAAAAACCTTAAATTAAATAATAAACCATAGATATTACAACTCAAATCCATAACCCCAAACATTAAAACCTAAAAAACAACCTAAACCAAACCCTAACATTAACCCTACCATATACACTAAACCCCAAACCCATAATATTAAAACCCAAACATTAAACATTAAACTATTGATATTAAACCTCAAATCCTACACCCTGAACCTCAAAAGCTAAAAAATATAAAAATCTAACCCTAACTCCAAAAATACAAAAAACCAAAGAGTAAATACTGAACCAAAGATTTTGAACCTCAAATGTTAGATCATGAACCATAAAACTTTAAAAAAAAATACACCCTAACCCTAAAAAAGACCCTAATCCAAAACCATAACCCCTAAACCATATGTCAAAATAAAAACTCCTAGTCCAAAATATGAAAACACAACAATAAATACTAGACCATAGATTTTACACCAACAATCATAAAGTCCCCCCCCCCCCAAAAAAAATATAAAAAAAAACCTTAGCCCTAGCCCTAACACTATCCCTAACACGAACCCCAAGCGTAACCAAATCCTTAACCTTAGCTCTAAAATCTAAACCCCAAACCAAAGCCCAAAATACAAAAACTCTAACATTAAACACTAAAACATAGATATAACAACTCAAACCTTAACCCTAAACTATAAAATCTTAAAAACAACCTAAACCCTAACCCTAACCCTAACCCTATCATTACCCCTAACCCCAAACCTACCATAAACCCTAAACCCAAGCCATTCCAAACCCAAACACTAAACACTAAGCCATTGATATTAAGCCTTAAATCCTAAACCTTAAACTCAATAACATAAAAAACCCAAAACCCTAACCCTAACCCTAACCTTAACCCTAAACCTAACACAAACCTTAACCCTAGCCCTTACCCTAAACCATTAACCCAAAAACATAAGCCCATAATTCAAAAAAAAAAACATAAAATACTAAAACATAGTTTTTAAACCTCAAATGCTAACCCATGAAACATAAAACCTAAAAAAACCTACATCGTAACTCTTCTCCTAACCCCAACCCTAAGCCCTTAATCCTAAACCCTCAGTCCAAACTAAAAACCCTAAGTCCAAAACACAATACCCAAACATCAAACTCTAAACCATACATTTTAAACCTCAAATATCACATACCCTAAAACCAAAAAAAACTAATACCCTAAACTTTACCTTAACCCTAATCCTAGCCCTAAACTAATCACCAGAAATCCTACGCATAAAATACCGTAACCAAAACATTAAGCACTAACCATAGATTTAAATTCAAAAATATTGAACCCCAAAATCTGTAACTGAAAAAAACCCTAAACCCTAACCATAACCCTATCCCAAACCCTAACCCAATCCTTAAACCTAAATCCCAAAATACAAAACCATTACATTAAATACTAATCCATAGATATTACAAATTAAATCGCTAACCAAAAACCTAAAAATTAATAACAACATAAACCCTAACCCTAACCCTAACATAAACAGTAAAACCCATGCCTAATATATGAAACCATAACATTAAAGACGAATCTATTGATATTAAACTTCAAATCCTAAACCTTAAAAATAAAAACCTAAAAACACAAAACCCTAACACTAACCCTTATAGTAACTCTAACCCTAACCTTCACCCTAACCCTATCCTTAATCCTAACCCTATTCCCTAAAAGGTAAACCCTAAATCAAAAATACCAAAACCCATAAATCAAATCCATAACCCTAAACATTAAAATCTAAAAAACAACCTAAACCCTAACCCTAAAATTTACCCTTACCCTAACCCTACAGTAAACCCTTAACCCCAAGCCCAAAATACAAAAACCCAAACATTAAACATTAAACCATTGATACTAAACCTCAAATCTAAACCCTAAACCTAGAAACCTACAAAATGTAAAATCCTAACTCTAACCCTAACCCTAAACCCTAAGCCTAAAATACTAAAACCCAAACATTAAATACTAAATCATTGATTCTAAACCTGAAGTGCCAAATCATGAACCATAAAACCTAAAAAAAACCTACACCCTAACCCTTATCCTAAACCCAAACCCTAAACCTAAACCTTAAACCCAAAATACTAAATCCAAATAAAAACTCTAAGTCTAAAATACGAAAACATAGACATTAAACACTAGACCATATATTTTAAGCCTCAAATCTTAAATACAAAAGCTAAAACCTAAAAAAAATTAAACCCTAATCCTAACCTAAATCCTAACCTTAACCCTAACCTAACCCTAAACCTAAACCATTAACCCTAAACCCCAAGCCAAAAATACAAAAACCTAAATATTAAATATGAAACCGTAGATTTTAAACTAAACATCCTTAAACCCAAAACAAAAAATGTAAAAAAAAAAAAAACTTAAATAGTATCCGTAACCTTCCCTAATCTCTAAACCCTAAAACAAAAGCCCAAAAAACAAAAACCCAAATATTAAACAATAAACCATAGATATTAAAACTAAAATCCTTAACCCAAAACTATAAAACCGAAAAAACAACCTAAACCCTAACCCTAACCCTAACCCTTACCCTAAGCCAACCCTAACATTACCCCTAAACCCAATTCTACAATAAACCTTAAACCCCAAGCCATACAAAAACCCATAAATTAAACACTTCATTGATATTAAGCCTCTAATCATAAACCCATAACCAAAAAAAAAACCAAAACCAAAAACCCTAACCCTAAACCTAACCCTGACCCTAACCCTAACCCAAACCTTAATCCTAACACTAATCCTAAACCATAAATATGATACCCTAAGCCCATAATACAAATACCTAAACATTAAATACAAAATCATAGATTTTAAAACTAAAATGCTTAACCCTGAACCATAGCTAAAAAAAACCTACACTGTAACTGTTATCCTAACCCTAAAACCTTAACTCTAATTAAACTAAAAACCCTATGTACAATATACTATGCCCAAAAATCAAACAGTAAAACATATATCTCAAATCCTAAACCAAAAATTCTAAAACAAAAAAAAACTAAACCTTAACACTAACTCAAACACTAACCTAACCCTATTTTTAAATCATTAACCTTGAATCATAAGGCCAAAATAAAATAACACAAATATTAAATACTAAACCATAGATTTTAAAATAAAATACTAAACCCAAAAACAAAAAACCTAAAAAAATCCTAAACCCTAGTAAGAACACTATCCGTAACATGAACCCTAATCGTAACAAAATCCTAAACTTTGCATAAACTCTAAACCTTAAAACCAAAGCCCAAAATACAATAACCCTCACATTAAGCACTAAAAAATATATATTACAACTCAAATCCTTAACCCCAAACTATAAAACCTAAAAAAAAACTTGACCCGCTTAAAATTTTCTCTCTCTAACAAATGCTCTCTCCTCTATCTACAACGGCTAGGGTGCACTGCAAATGGCTGGTAAAACACCAATGGACATAAGCCATCCAGAAATCGTTGACACGGGCAACAAATCTCAAGGTAACACACTTCAAGATGAACCTCCTAACTCTTCAAATTGCAGTTCAAAGTTGCAATGAAAACTGTGCCGGACAAGGTGTAACGACCTGTTTAGTCATTTTGAGTAGCAGATTTTATTTCTGGAAAAACTGGCCAAGATTACGGACACCACGACGGACCGTCATAGGCACGACGGTCCGTCACAGATGTCTCGTTTCAATATACTTAGGAATTCTGAAATTGGGTACTGAAAATCGACTCTCTGAACTTCATAACGGACATGCAGGATGGACCGTCACAAGTGTGACGGACCGTCACAGTGTCCTTGGTGAAAATAAAGTCCTGGCCCTCACGACGACCATCGTGACGGACCGTCGCAGTCACGACGGCCCGTCACAGGTTGCGTAATCCCAGTTAGAATCGGATTTCTTTACACGTTTTAAGGGACGTTTTGGACTAATCTTTCCTGAATTATAGATTTCGTGGGTTTATATTAATAACTCAAATTCTTGAGGGATAAAAGAGGTAACTTTGGATTAATTAGTGGGGTATCATTGTCATCTTTTACACTTAATTATATGTTAATTAGGGTAAAGGAAAGAGGGTTTGAATAAGAAAAAGAGAAAAGAAAAGAGAGAGGGAGATTGATCGATTGAGAGATAGAAACGAGAAGAAGAACAAAGCTTGGGAAATTGCTTGTTGATTCCAATTCTTCGGTGGAGGTAGGTTATGGTTTTTACGATATTCGTAGTGAACTCTTAAGAGTGAATGATATGTATTGGTGGTATTGTAAACCTGTCTATATGCTTAACTGTATGCTTGCATGAATATGATTATGTGATTTTGATAAAACAAGCATGATGAAAACCATTAAATCCCAAATCTTGAAAGAAACTTTAATCTACCTATTAATGATAATGCCTTGGTATAAAAGAAGGCTTGATGAATTAAAGTAATGGGATTGATGATGCCTTGGTATAGAAAAGGCTTCATGAACGGATAGAATGAGATTAGTGGATCGGAGTGTCACGTTCCGATACATAGTATTAGTGGATCGGAGTGTCACGTTCCGACACATAGTATTAGGGGATCAGAGTGTCACGTTCCGACACATAGTATTAGTGGGACGGGTGTCACGAACCGACACGTAGAATTAGGGGATCGGAGTGTCACGTTACGACACATATAGGGGATCGGAGTGTCACGTTCCGACACATATAGGGGATCAGAGTGTCACGTTCCGACACATATAGGGGATCGGAGTGTCACGTACCGACACATAGTGGTAGGGGATCGGAGTGTCACGTACCGACACAAGAGGAAGAAAGATAATGAATCTTGAAAGATGATAGTATACTCAACATAATGAACATAATTTCCAAATGAGCATGGTATTTGAGGCTTGAGCCCTCATGGATGAACTTAATGGTACTTATTGATGATTATAGTACTTGTTGTTGTTACATGTTGAATTTATAGTTGATTTATGATATTAACTGATATATATACTGTTTTCTATTTTGAGTTGGCCGATGATATCTACTCAGTACTTGTGGTTGTACTGACCCCCTACTTTTATGTTTTGTTCTTTGTTATTTGTGGAATGCAGCAAACGTGCCGTCAACTTCAACTCAACAGTAGATCTAGCCAGTCTTCACTACTTTCGGAAATTCAGGGTGAGCTAATGCGTCTAGCTTGGACTGGATCTTCTTCTTCAAGTCTTGATGCCTTGACTTCCGACATGGACTATCTTTCTATTATTTTGTTTTCTTAGATATTCTTAGTTTAGTAATTTGAGGATAGATGTTCTTGTGATGATGACTTCCAGATTTTGGGGATAATAATAATAGTTTGAATTGTTTTTATTAATGAGTTTAAGTCTTCAGCATTATTTTCTGTTGATATACATTGAAATGTTAAGGTTTACATGGGTGAGTCGCTCACATAGGAGGGTAAATGTGGGTGCCAGTAGCGTCCCCGATTTGGGTCGTGACAAACTTGGTATCAGAGCATTAGGTTCGTTGGTCTCATCACACAAGAACAGGTCTAGTAGAGTCTTAAGGAACGGTAGAGGGACACCTTTACTTTGCTTTGAGAGGCTACAAGACTTAAGGAAAATTCCATTCTTTCATTCTTCTTTCGTGCTACTACTTGAGTTCAATTAATATATAGGTGATACAAATTGGTATCTGACCATCTTCATTCTATTTCGCAGATGGTTAGAACTAGAGCAACGACCGCACCAGCAGCAACAACGGAGAGAAAAGAAACGACTGAGCCAGCCACTGGGGCTGTAGCTCGAGGAAGAACAGCGGTAAGAGGCCGTGGTAGAGGCCGTGGGAGGACGTCCTCTAGAGGAAGAGGACGAGCACCTAGTCCATCTGATGCTAGGGCGGTGACTCCTCCACCGACTGAGGAGGTAGTAAGAGAGGGTGAGGAAGGGGAAATTGAACAAGAGCAGAATGAGGAATTGCCACCCCAACCTACCCCAGAGATGATCAATCAAGTTCTTGCTTATCTTAGCGGGTTATCTGATCACGGTCAAGCACCTCCAGTGGTTTCTGCACCAACACCTCCGGTTTCAGAGGTACGACATGCGGCTACTATGGCTCCCCGCATGGATGCCTCATTGGAGATAGGCACATTTCCACGTCTGACTACTGGACCAATAATGACAAACGAACAGCACGAACTTTTCAGTAAGTTCTTGAAATTGAAACCTCCAGTCTTCAATGGTGCAGAATCTGAAGATGCTTATGATTTTCTGGTTGATTGTCATGAGCTACTACACAAGATGGGAATAGTAGAACGGTTTGGCGTTGAGTTCGTAAGCTATCAGTTTCAAGGGAACGCCAAAATGTGGTGGCGATCACATGTCGAGTGTCAACCGATAGAGGCCACACCTATGACTTGGGCATCCTTCTCTACCCTGTTTATGGAGAAGTATATCCCAAGGACTTTGAGAGATAGAAAAATGGATGAGTTCTTGAGTCTCGAGCAAGGTAGGATGACGGTTAACGCATATGAGGCTAAGTTTCGTGCTTTATCAAGGTATGCCACCCAACTTTGTTTCAGTCCACAAGAGCGGATTCGCCGTTTTATGAAGGGGTTGAGGTCAGAATTGCAGATTTCAGCCTTACAGGTAGCGGCTACGGCAACATCCTTCCAAGAGGTGGTAGACTTTGTGATAGAAGTGGAAGGACTGAAGCCAGATGACTTCACCACGACATCGACATCAAAAAGGTTTCGAAGGGGAGGTGAGTTTAATGGTTCTTACTCTAGAGGACAGAGCTCCGGAGGTTACTCAAGTCGACCAATTCAGTCTTCACTACAGACTGTAGTTGGGGGTCCACCTCAGAACGGTCAACACTACTCCGAGAGACCTATGCCTGACTCCAGAGAGTGTTATGGATGTGGGGAGATTGGACATGTTAGGAGGAATTGTCCAAAACAGAGTTACAGACCCCCAATAGCTAGAGGTAGAGGTGGTCATGGTAGAGGCCGCTTTTCTGGAGGACGTGGTGGTGGAGGTAATGGTGGTCACCACAACGGCAGAGGAGATGGGCAAATTGGAGCCACTACGACACAACATGGTAGGGGCAACGGACAGACTGGTGATAGGGCCCATTGTTACACTTTCCCTGGGAGATCTGAAGCGGAGGCGTCTGATGCTGTTATCATAGGTAATCTTTTGGTTTGTGATTGCATGGCATCTGTATTATTTGACACTGGCTCCACGTTTTCATATGTATCTTCATCATTTGCTAATGGTCTAAATTTACATTGTGAATTACTTGACACGCCTATTCGTGTTTCTACCCCGGTGGGTGAGTCTATGGTAGTTGAAAAGGTATATAGGTCTTGTTTGGTGAACTTTGTGGGGAGCAACACTTATGTAGATTTGGTTATCCTAGAAATGGTTGATTTTGATGTAATTCTGGGTATGACTTGGCTTTCTCCGCAATTTGCGATCTTGGATTGTAATGCCAAAACTGTGACGCTAGCCAAGCCTGGGACAGACCCGTTAGTGTGGGAGGGCGACTACACCTCCAATCCGGTGCGTATCATATCCTTTCTTCGTGCTAAGAAAATGGTTAGTAAAGGGTGTTTAGCTTTCTTGGCACATCTCAAGGATGACACTACTCAAGTACCCTCAATTGAGTCGGTTTCGGTAGTCCGTGAGTTTTTGGATGTGTTCCCTGTAGATCTTCCTGGTATGCCACCAGATAGGGACATTGACTTTTGTATCGATCTTGAACCGGGCACTCGCCCCATTTCTATACCCCCTTATAGAATGGCTCCCGCGGAGTTGAGAGAGTTAAAAGCCCAACTTCAAGAGTTGTTGAGAAAAGGCTTCATCAGACCAAGTGCATCTCCTTGGGGTGCTCCGTGTTATTTGTGAAGAAGAAGGATGGGAGTTTTAGGATGTGGATAGACTACAGACAACTGAACAAGGTAACTATTAAGAACAAGTATCCTCTTCCTCGCATTGATGACTTATTAGATCAACTACAAGGTGCTTGTGTCTTCTCGAAGATCGACTTGAGATCCGGTTATCATCAATTGAAAATACGGGAAACAGATGTGCCAAAGACTGCTTTTCGGACTAGGTATGGACATTATGAATTTGTAGTGATGTCTTTCGGTCTTACAAATTCCCCTGCTGCTTTCATGAGCTTAATGAATGGGATATTTAAGCCGTATTTGGATCTCTTTGTGATTGTATTTATAGATGATATACTGGTATATTGTAAAAGTAAGGAGGAACATGAGGAGCATTTGAGAATTGTATTGGAAATGTTGAGGGAGAGAAAGCTTTATGCCAAGTTCTCTAAGTGTGAGTTTTGGCTAGATGCAGTGTCCTTCTTGGGGCATGTGGTTTCTAAGGAAGGATTGATGGTAGATCCTTCTAAGATTGAGACAGTGAAGAATTGGGTAAGGCCCACTAATGTGTCAGAAATACGGAGTTTTGTTGGGTTAGCTAGCTACTACCGCCGATTTGTCAAGGGATTCTCTTCTATTGCTTCCCAACTGACGAACTTGACTAAGCAAAATGTTCCATTTGTATGGTCGGATGAGTATGAGGAAAGCTTTCAGAAACTCAAGACCTTGTTGACTACCGCGCCAATCCTTACCTTGCCAGTGGAAGGTAAGAATTTCATTTTTTATTGTGATGCATCCTATTCGGGTTTGGGTACAGTGCTAATGCAAGAGAAGAACGTGATTGCTTATGCTTCAAGACAATTAAAAGTGCATGAACGTAACTACCCAACTCATGACTTGGAATTGGCCGCGGTAGTATTTGCATTGAAGCAATGGAGGCACTATTTATATGGGGTTAAGTGTGTGAAGTCTATACGGATCATCGTAGCCTACAATTGTCTTTACTCAGAAAGATTTGAACTTGAGACAAAGGAGATGGATGGAACTATTGAAGGACTACGATATCACTATCTTGTATCATCCGGGGAAGGCGAATGTTGTGGCAGATGCTTTGAGTAGAAAGGCGGGAAGCATGGGAAGTCTAGCTCATTTGCAAGCTTCTAGACGCCCATTGGCTAGAGAAGTGCAGATTTTTGCTAATGACCTTATGAGGTTAGAAGTAAATGAGAAGGGAGGATTGTTAGCTTGTGTGGAGGAAAGATCCTCCTTCCTCGACAAGATTACGGGGAAGCAGTTTGATGATGAGAAATTGATCCGGATTTGAGATAAAGTGTTGCAAGGAGAGGCTAAAGAAGCAACAATCGATGAGGAAGGTGTGTTGAGAATTAAGGGAAGGGTATGTGTACCCCGAGTTGATGATTTGATCAACACTATTCTGGCAGAAGCTCATAGTTCAAGGTATTCTATACATCCGAGTGCAACCAAGATGTATCGTGACCTAAAGCAACACTTCTGGTGGAGTAAAATGAAGCGTGATATTGTTGACTTTATTGCCAAGTGTCCAAACTGTCAACAAGTGAAATATGAACACCAAAGGCCCGGAGGAACACTTTAGAGAATGCCCATTCCTGAATGGAAGTGGGAGAGAATCGCAATGGACTTTGTGGTTGGTCTTCCAAAGACAATGGGTAAGTATGACTCCATTTGGGTGATTGTTGATAGGTTAACTATGTCTGCTCATTTTATTCCGGTCAAGGTGACTTACAATGCAGAGAAGTTAGCAAAAATCTACATCTCAGAAATCGTTCGATTGCGTGGGGTTCCACTCTCCATTATATCAGATAGAGGTACGCAGTTTACTTCTATGTTTTGGAAAACATTGCATGCTGAATTGGGTACTAGGTTGGATCTTAGTACCGAGTTCCATCCCCAGACCGATGGTCAGTCTGAGAGAACGATTCAAGTGTTGGAGGATATGCTTCGTGCATGTGTGATAGAATTTGGTGGTCATTGGGATAACTTCTTACCTTTGGCAGAGTTTTCATACAATAATAGCTATCACTCCAGTATTGATATGGCTCCATTTGAAGCATTGTATGGGAGGAGGTGTAGATCTCCCATTGGTTGGTTTGATGCATTTGAGGTTAGACCTTGGGGTACTGATCTTTTGAGGGATTCATTAGAGAAAATGAAGTCTATCCAAGAAAAGCTTCTAGCGGCGCAAAGTAGACAAAGGGAGTATGCAGATCGAAAGGTTAGAGACTTGGAGTTCATGGAGGGTGAACAAGTCTTGTTGAAGGTTTCACCCATGAAAGGGGTGATGCGGTTTGGCAAAAGAGGTAAGCTAAGTCCAAGGTATATTGGACCATTTGAAGTACTAAAGCGAGTAGGGGAGGTGGCTTATGAATTAGCCTTACCTCCAGGGCTGTCCGGAGTGCATCCGGTGTTTCATGTGTCCATGTTGAAAAGATACCATGGAGATGGAAACTACATTATCCGTTGGGATTCAGTTTTGCTTGATGAGAATTTGACTTATGAGGAGGAACCGGTTGCTATATTAGATAGAGAAGTTCGCAAGTTGAGGTCGAGAGAGATTGCATCCATCAAAGTTCAATGGAAGAATCGACCGGTTGAAGAGGCTACTTGGGAGAAGGAGGCAGATATGCAAGAAAAATACCCACATCTGTTTACAGATTCAGGTACTCCTTTTCGCCATCCTTTTTCTTCTTTTGATCGTTCGGGGACGAACGATGGGTAAATTGGTATCTATTCTAACGACCTGTTTAGTCGTTTTGAGCAGCAGATTTTATTTCTGGAAAAACTGGCCAAGATTACGGACACCACGACGGACCGTCATAGGCACGACGGTCCGTCACAGATGTCTCGTTTCAATATACTTAAAAATTCTGAAATTTGGTACTGAAAATCGACTCTCTGAACTTCGTAACGGACTTGCAGGACGGACCGTCACAGGTGTGACGGACCGTCACAGTGTCCTTGGTGAAAATAAAGTCCTGGCCCTCACGACGACCTTCGTGACGGACCGTCGCAGTCACGACGGCCCGTCACAGGTTGCGTAATCCCAGTTAGAATCGGATTTCTTTTAACGTTTTAAGGGACGTTTTGGACTATTCTTTCCTTAATTATAGATTTCGTGGGTTTATATTAATAACTCAAATTCTTGAGGGATAAAAGAGGTAACTTTGGATTAATTAGTGGGGTATCATTGTCATCTTTTAAACTTAATTATATGTTAATTAGGGTAAAGGAAAGAGGGTTTGAATAAGAAAAAGAGAAAAGAAAAGAGAGAGGGAGATTGATCGATTAAGAGATAGAAACGAGAAGAAGAACAAAGCTTGGGAAATTTCTTGTTGATTCCAATTCTTCGGTGGAGGTAGGTTATGATTTTTACGATATTCGTAGTGAACTCTTAATAGTGAATGATATGTATTGGTGGTATTGTAAACCTGTCTATATGCTTAACTGTATGCTTGCATGAATATGATTATGTGATTTTGATAAAACAAGCATGATGAAAACCATTAAATCCCAAATCTTGAAAGAAACTTTAATCTACCTATTAATGATAATGCGTTGGTATAAAAGAAGGCTTGATGAATTAAAGTAATGGGATTGATGATGCCTTGGTATAGAAAAGGCTTGATGAACAGATAGAATTAGATTAGTGGATCGGAGTGTCACGTTCCGACACATAGTATTAGTTGATCGGAGTGTCACGTTCCGACACATAGTATTAGGGGATCGGAGTGTCACGTTCCGACACATAGTATTAGTGGGACGGGTGTCACGAACTGACACGTAGAATTAGGGGATCGGAGTGTCATGTACCGACACATATAGGGGATCGGAGTGTCATGTTCCGACACATATAGGGGATCGGAGTGTCACGTTCCGACACATATAGGGGATCGGAGTGTCACGTTCCGACACATATAGGGGATCGGAGTGTCACGTACCGACACATAGTGGTAGGGGATCGGAGTGTCACGTACCGACACAAGAGGAAGAAAGATAATGAATCTTGAAAGATGATAGTATACTCAACATAATGAACATAATTTCCAAATGAGCATGGTATTTGAGGCTTGAGCCCTCATGGATGAACTTAATGGTACTTATTGATGATTATAGTACTTGTTGTTGTTACATGTTGAGTTTATAGTTGATTTATGATATTAACTTATATATATACTGTTTTCTATTTTGAGTTTGCCGATGATATCTACTCAGTACTTGTGGTTGTACTGACCCCCTACTTTTATGTTTTGTTCTTTGTTATTTGTGGAATGCAGCAAACGTGCCGTCAACTTCAACTCAACAGTAGATCTAGTCAGTCTTCACTACTTTCGGAAATTCAGGGTGAGCTAATACGTCTAGCTTGGACTGGATCTTCTTCTTCAAGTCTTGATGCCTTGACTTCCGGCATGGACTAGCTTTCTATTATTTTGTTTTCTTAGATATTCTTAGTTTAGTAATTTGAGGATAGATATTCTTGTGATGATGACTTCTAGATTTTGGGGATAATAATAATAGTTTGAATTGTTTTTATTAATGAGTTTAAGTCTTCCGCATTATTTTCTGTTGATATACATTGAAATGTTAAGGTTTAGATGGGTTGGTTCGCTCACATAGGAGGGTAAATGTGGGTGCCAGTCGCGTCCCCGATTTGGGTCGTGACACAAGGAGTTCAATAGAGAGCGAGAAAATATATCCAAAGGCTTTTCTGAGGGTAATCGAGAAGAAAGGATGATGTCAATGAATACTCCGCATCAAGATCTACCATATGTCCAAAAACAGCTTATTCTACCATTGTAATTAGTCAAAATTGAGAGGCGGATCTTGAATAATCTGGGGTTTGTTTCCCAGTGATGGCACCCATCTTAATGGATTTTAAGTCGAAAGGGACGGTGGAATTGCAGGCGAGGATAACCCGGCGAAACTAGAATTCAAAATGGTGGAATCCATGGAAGCTTGTCGAACAACACTGTTCCTCTGGCTAAAGACACTCGTCTAAAAGGAGTTACTGATCATCTCAAAGGAGGAGGAGTCATGAATAACACTTCTACAACTTCCAATTCCACAGTCATACCTCTAAAGGAAAACATTATAGTATTAAAGAAAACTCTGTTTCAGACCGTAATAATGTACAAGGCATCGCCTTAGTCAATCCTCAACCAAACGGGGGCAACAACAATGGGGGATTGAGAAATTTCCAAGATATGGATAAGTCTAAGGCACAACTGGATACTAACATGAATAGAAAGAGCCACACACAACAGCCTCATCAAATGACACACAACCTTCAAATTTTTCCTTTTGTATTGAAGGTAGCTCATCACATCTAAATCGTAATCTTATTTAAGGTTATTAATGTTAGACAAAAAGAATGAATAACAAAGGTAACGAACCTGGAAATGGACAACTACAACACCAATAAAAGTTAAGTCAAGAAGTTGAGCAAGCAGGCATCGAAATGCAGAATGGGAAGAATGGACAACACAATGTCAACAGAGACAAGCAGGTTACTGAACATGTTCAAGACGGAGAAGGAAGGAAAAAAGAACAGCCTAAGAACAACTACATTCAGGCTGGAGCTAATCCATCAAATCCAACCACTATATCACATACGAATTATCGAAGCAATTTCCCCAAGATATCTAACAACTTCACAAGGTATGAGCCTAATTCTTAGACTTACAAAATTGCTAAGCAAGGCAATAATAATGATCAAGGCACTCCTAGAAATAACAAGCTGCAAGGTCAAAATTCTAGTAATAATTCTAAGATGGATAAAATCTCTGAGTCGTCTCCTTATACAGTTGTGCTATCATTTGCTGCATGATTAAGATATAATCAAGCTAAGAATGAAGTCCCTATAGTTTTGAATGACCCTATACATAAAACTAGGCAAGGATTTTCGTTTGTGCTTCTTGATGAGGATGATTATTTTGTGATGTTTGCCGAGGTGTGTGAGTATACTCTTGTGGGAAAATTAAGTAATACAATGCCTAAAATGGAGTTAGTTAAGAAAATCTTCATTCTCCAATCTCAACTCACATGGAGTATGAAGATCACACACTTTAATGCTAGCTATGCTTATATCGACCTTGGCAGTGAGTTTGATAACCAAGATGTTTGGACAAAGCTTAGGATGAACATTGAAGGCCAAGTGATGAGGATACAAACATGGACTCCAGACTTCAGCCCTGAAGAGGAGACTCCCTTTGTCCCAATTTGGGAGGCTATCCCTAGTTTTCTTTGCATTGCCATAACAAAGTGTTGTTAGCAACTATTCTTGGTTCAATTGGGAAGGTGTTATTCTTAGACTCACCTTCCTTTCAAAGTAAATGGGGCAGTACTCTTAGAGTCAAAGTTAAGGTGGATCTTAACAAAACTAGACCTTCCTATGTTTGGTTGGGTTTCAAAAATGTTGACCTCAATGAAGGAAGATTGCTTAAAGTTGAATATGACGGCATCCATAACAACTGCATGTACTGCAAGCATCGGGGGACTATGGAAGATGAGTGCACAATTAAAAGGAGGAATGAGGAAATCTAGAAAAAGAAGGAATGGGAAAATTGAAGAAAATCCAAGTAAGTTCAGGAACAAGGGGGCAAGTCCGAGACTCAACTCTGAGTTCGTTGCAACAATTCATAATCAGCAAAACACAAGTCATAAAGAAGAGCTCCAACAGGCTGCTATATAGTTAATGAAAGTATCAGCATGTAAACCAAGTACAAAGAACAAATATTCTAATTCAAAAGACCAAGATCACAAAAAGGAAATATAGGAGGAACAATGGCATTCACAGAAAAAGAGGCAACCAAAAAATCAAGATCAAACCACCTCCAAGGCAGTTTGGAGACCGTTCTCACCTCTAAAAATAAGAAGACGTAGCAGCCATCAACATAAGCAGGATACTATCGGTATAACTAAACTTCATACTCAAAATACTTTTTCTAACCTTGAACTCCAGGAACAATAAGAGAGAAACAAAACAGGGAGAAGGAAACACAAGGCAGGATGCTGATCTGACAGACCAACCAAAAAATGGGACTGCTAAGGACCCATCTGTAAGGAATAACCTCACCACTCATAACTTACAAAACTAAATAGCGCATACAGCCAACAAACATAAAAGCACATGTATTGATTCAACGCTCACATGTCCCTTATTCCCCCAATATTATTAATGTTGAGGTTTGTTTTACTGAAGAAGTTGTTGGAGGAATGAATGGGGGTGTCAGGAGAAAACCTCTAACCTGCAGGATCGGGTTACCAAAGGGGGGATTTTGCGTCATGTTCTGCATGAGGGGTTAGTTGACCTTAGGTCAGACTTTAGATCCTCTAAAATTTCTAAGAATAGGCATCAATAAGGAGAGAAACAATAGGTCAAACAACATTCTGCAAACTGAAAAAGATGAAAAGAAAGATAAAGGGAAACATGCTGCTTCTCGTACTCCGGAAAGCACTTAGAGAGTTAAAACAAGCTAAGCAAACAGAAAAGGGATGTTGCTAAAAGGAGACAGAATAAGCTCCAGACCAATGACATTGATCAAAGATAGGAACAGAGGGAGGAATCATGCAACAAAGTTGGTTTGGTTGATGATAATCTTCAGGCTCAACATATGACTCCTCCTCCCTCTGAACCACCAGATAAGGCAAAACAAATATGCAAGATGAAAACACTACGTAATTTTGATTAATAGTTGTTGATAATTCTGAGGATGAAATAGATGGGAATAATCATTCCTCAGAAGAGGTTAATGAGGATAATGAGAGTAGTGAGGCCCTTTATTAAGGCCTTTAGTCCTCATAATGATCAGACCTTAGAGGAAGAAACCTTGTAGGTAGCACAAAATCAATGTTTATCTCCAGGGGTTTTCATCAAGACAATTTCACTTCAAGAAGCAAGATGTCAATAATGTCACAAGTGGCAGACCTAATACTAGCCTCTTTTCCTCTAGATCTTCCAAATGAATTGTATAATTGTATGGAATGTGAGAGGGATCAACACTCATGGGGTGTTGGAGAGACTCAAAATTCTGAGAAAGCTTCACCAATTATCTGTTATCACTATTTTGGGACGTTTTTCTGACAGTGTCAAAGTTTAAACCTTAAAGGTCTATTTAAACATGGATAACACTACTAGTAATTGTAATGGTAAAATTTGGGTTTTTTGGAGCAACGATATCGACTGTAATATTCTTGATGAGGATGACAGCAAATCACTTGCAACATGAAACACAATGAATTACAATATCAATTTACTAGTACCTTTGTCTATGCTAAATGCAAAAATCACCTCAGGAGACCTCTTCGGGACAAAATGATTCATAAATACTCTTTGAATGAGAACCATTGGTGTACTGTTGGAGATTTCAATGTTATAACTTCTCTGGAGAAAAACTTTGAGGGGTTCCTTACAACATGAGAAAGAGTATGGACTTTATTGATGTCATTGAAGCATGTGGCCTCTTTGACATTTGTTTTAGTGGTCATAAATTCACATTATCTAACAAGAGGGGGATCAATCCCATAATTTGGAAGAGGCTTGATAGGGCTTCGGTAAATAATTCTTGGTTGGAAAAGATTCCTCAGACCACTATTACTCACTTGTCATCTACTGGATCTAATCATCGTTCTTTACACATGGAAATACTTTCCACAACAACTGATCATACCAAGTACTTCGGATTTCTCAACTGTTGGGTGGATAACCCTCATTTCATGGAAACTGTTAAAACCTATTGGGAGAAGGAAGTAGCAGGTACAGGCATGTTGAGATTTCACCAAAAAATGAAATGGCTATCAAATACTCTTAGTGTTTAGTCTATGAATGAGTTTGGTGATATTTTCCAAAAGGTTAGGATGTATGAGGAACAAGTGCATAAAGCTGAAGAAAACTACATCACTAACAAAAGTGACTCAAATAGAAGCTTCCTGCATGAAATTAATCCAAAGTACATCCAATTTCTCAAGCTAGAAGATACTATTTTAAAACAAAAAAGCCCTACTCCAATGGTTTATAGAAGGTGAAAGTAATTCTAAATACTTTCATTTAGTAATAAGGGAGAGAAGAAGGAAATATTATATTTACAAAGTTGCCAATGCAAATGGAGATTGTACACATGGTGACGACAACATTGCTTAGGTACCTTGTGAACACTTCAAAGGAATATTTACTAGTGATGAAAAGATTATCAATGAGCATACCTTGGAATGCATTCCAAGGATGATTAATCAAGACCAAAGTGCTCATCTTACCATTGTGCCAAGAATGGATGAACTTAAATAGGTAGTTTTCTCTATGAATCCTAATTATGCTGCTGGTCCTGAGGGTATGAATGGGTACTTCTTTAAAAAATGTTCTCATATTATCAAGAAGGATCTAATGGGGTTTATTCAGGCCCTTTTAAGTGGACAGATGATTCCTAAGTACTTCTCCAATTCTTGTATTGTGGTACTCCCTAAAGTGAATAATCCAAACAGGCTCAATGAGTATAGGTCGTTAAGTCTGAGTAACTTCACTAGCAAAATTATTTATAAGCTAATGAGCAATAGAATTAGGCCTATCCTCCTCTACTAATAAATCCGGGTTTGTTAAAGGTAGAAGTATTTCTGAGAACATTGTGCTTGCTCAGGAAATCATCAACCAAATTAAAAAAACCCAATATTGGTAGAAGTGCCATCATTAAACTAAACTTGTCAAAGGCTTATGACAGGGTTTCTTGGTCATATATTTGCTTGGTACTGACGAAAATGGGACTTAATGAGGATATCATTGATTTAGTGTAGAGAATAATGTCTAATAACTGTTACTCAATTATTGTCTATGGTAAGAGATATGATTTCTTTGACTCCTGTAGAGGTCTCAAGCAAGGTGACCCACTTCCTCCAGCCTTATTTATTTTAGGTGCTGAGGTACTATCAAGATCTCTAAATAGGCTTCACAATCATCCGGATTGTCATGGTTTCTTCATGGAAAGGAGAGGGCCTAAGGTGAATCATTATTTTTGGTGATGAAATAATTTTATTAACGCCTGGAAGATGCAAGACTCTAAAACTCCTAAAGGCAACTCAAAAGAATTATGAAGATAAATTTTGGCACCTCATCAATGAAGACAATAACTAGACCTTCCTATGTCTGGTTGGGTTTCAAAAATTATAACCCCAATAAAGGAAGATGGTTTAAAGTTGAATATGAGGGCATCCCCAACTACTGCATGTACCGCACGCATCATGGGCACATAGAAGATGAGTGCACTATTTAAAGGTGGGATGAAGAAATCATGAAAAGGAAGTAATGGAGAAATGTAAGAAAATCCAAGGAGGACCAGGAACAGGAGGGCCAGTCCAAGACTCTAGGAAAGGACAAAGGTAACTCTGAATTCATTGCAAGAACTCAGAATCAACAAAAAATAAGTCATAAGGAAGAATGAGCAGGTAAACAAACAACGAAAAAGAAATATTCCTAATTGAAAAGATAAATATCACCAAGAGGAAATTTAGGAGGAACAGTTGTACAAACAAAAAAAAGAGTGGCAACAAAAAAATCAAGATCAAACCACCTCCAACGTAGTTTGGAGATCAGTCTCAACTTCAATGTAAAGATGTTGTAACAACCACCAACAGGAGAGGATACAACATGTATAACTAAATTTCAGACTAAAACTATTTTTTCTAACCTTGAAACGGGAGGACAACAAGAGAGAAACCAAATAGAAGAAGGAAACGACAGTCAAGTTGCAGATCAGGCAAACCAATAAAAAATAGGATTGTTAAGGACCCAACTGTAAGGAACAACCTCACCAATCATAAATTACAAAACAAAAAAGTTCATACAGCCAACAAAAATAAAAGAACATGTATTGACTTAATGCTCCCAAGTCCCAATTCCCCAATTTTATCAATTTTGATGATGGTTTTACTAAAGAAGTTGTTGGAGGCATGGATGGGGGGGGGGGGTGTTAGGAGAAAACCTCTAACCTGCAAGATGCGGTTACCAAAGGGGGGGAGTTTGCCTCATGTTCTGCATGAGGGGTTGGTTGACCTTAGGTATGACTTTAGAGACTCTGAAATTTCTAAGAACAGGCAGCAACAAGGAGAAAAACAGCAGGTCAAACAACATTTTACGAATAATAAAGAAAAACAGCAAACTGAAAAAGAGAAAAAGAAACATAAAGGGAAAAAGGTTTCTTCTCGTACTCCGGAAAGCACTCCCAAAAGCAAAAAGAAGCCCAGCAAACAAAAAAGGGATGCTATTTAAAGGCGACAGAATAAGCTTTAGACCAATGATAGTGATCATGTACAGGAAAAAAGAGGGAGGAATCATGAAACAAATTTGTCATGGTTGATGATAATCTTTTCGCTCGATATATGACTCCTCCTCCTTTTGAACCACCAGATAAGACAACAAATATTTAAGATGAATACAGTGCCTAATTTTGATGAATATGATGTGGATAATTCTGAGGATGAAATAGATGGGGATAATTACTCCTTAGAAAAGGTTGATGAGGATGATGAGACTAGTGAGGCCCTTATTAAGGACTTTAGTCCTTATAATGATCATACCTTAGAGTAAGAGATCCAACATGTAGCAGAAAATCAATTTTTATCTCCAAGATGTTTCCATCAAGACCAATTTCACATCAAGAGACAAGATGTCAATACTGTCAAAGATGGTTGACCTAACTAATACTAGGCTCTTTTCCTCTAGATCTTCCAAATGATTAGTACAATCGTATGGAATGTGAGAGAGACCAACACTCAAGAGGTGTTGGAGAGACTCAAAAATGCTCAGAAAGCTTCACCAATTATCTGTTATCACTATTTTAGAACCTTTCTTTGATAGTGTCCATGTTCAAAGCTTTAAGGTCCATTTAAACATGGATAATGCTACTAGTAATTTTAATGGTTATATTTGTGTTTGTTGGAGAAGTGATATTGAATGTAATATTCTTGATGAAGATGTACATCAAATCACTTGCAACATGAAACAAAATGAATTACAATATAAATTTACTAGTACGTTTTTCTAGGCTAAATGCAAAGATCACTTCAGGAGACCTCTTTTGGGACAAAATGATTCAACAAGCCTCTTTGAATGAGAACCCTTGGTGTACTGTTGGAAATTTCAATATTATAACTTTTTTGGAGTAAAAAACATGGAGGGGTGCCGTACAACATAAGGAAGAGTATGAACTTTATTGTCATTAAAACCTGTGGGCTTTTGGACATTCGATTTAGTGGTCATAAATTCACATGGTCTAATAAGAGGGTTATCAGTAACAAAATTTTTCAAATATTCTTGACAGGGCTCTGGGAAATGATTCTTGGTTGGAAAAGATGCCTCAAACCACTATTACTCATTATCATCTACTGGATCTAATCATTGTCCTTTACTCATAGAAATGGTTTCCACAAAAACTGATCACACCAAGTACTTCAGATTTCTCAACTGTAGGGTGGACAACCCTCATTTCATGGAAACTGTTAAAACCTGTTGCGAGAAGAAATTAGCAGGTACTGACACGTGTAGATTTCACCGAAATATTAAAAGGCTATCAAATACTCTTTGTGTTTGGTCTAAGAAAGAATTTGGTGATATTTTCCAAAAGATTGGATGTATGAGGAACAAGTGCATAAAGCTCAAGAAAACTACATCACTAACAAAAGTGACTCAAATAGAAGAATCCTTCATTAAATTAATAAAAGTACATCAAATTTCTCAAGCTGGAAGATAATATTTTGGTATCAAAAACCCAACTCCAACGGTTTAAAGAAGGTTATACTAATTCTAAATTCATCCATTCAGTAATAAAGGGAAGAAAAAGGAAATATTTATCCACAAAGTTGCCATTGAAAATGGAGATTGGATACAAGGGGACATAACATTGCTCAGGTAGCTTGTGAACACTTCAAAGGAATATTTACTGGTGAAGAAAAGCTTATCAATAAGCATACCTTGGAATGCATTCCAAGGATGATTTGTCAAGACCAAAATGTTCAGCTTACCAATGTTCCTAGTATGGATGAACTTAAAGAGATGGTATTTTCTATGAATTGTAATTATGTAGCTGGTCCGTATGGTATGAATGGGTACTTTTTTCAAAAGTGTTGGCAAATTATCAAAATGATCTAATGGGGGTTGTTCAGACATTTTTCAGTAGACAGATGATTCCTAAGTACTTCTACCATTCTTGTATTGTGCTCCTCCTTTAAGTAAATAATCCAAACAAGCTTACTGAGTTTAGGCCTATAAGTTTGAGTAACTTCACTAGCAAGATCATATCTAAACTAGTGTGTAACACACTTGGTCCTATCCTCCCTGCCTTAATTTCTTCTAACCAATCCAGATTTGTTAAAGGCAGAAGTATTTCTGAGAACATCATGTTAGCCCAGAAAATCATTCATCAAATAAAAAAATCCAATATTGGTAGCAATGTCATTATTAAACTAGACATCACACAAGCATATGACAGGGTTTCGTGGTCATATATTTTTATAGTTCTAAGAAAAATGTGATTTGCTGAGGTGTTTATTGATATGGTGTGGAGAATTATGGCTAACAGCTGGTACTAAATCATAATCAATGGTAAGTGATATGGTTTTTTTCATTCCACTAGAGGTCTCAAGAAAGGTGAACCTCTCTCCCCGGCCCTATTTATTTTAGATTTAGAGGTATTATCTAGATATTTTAACAGGCTTCAAAGTCATCCTGATTACTATGGTTTCTTCATGGAAATGAGGGGGCCACAAGAGAACCATTTGAGTTTTGCTGATGACATTTTTTTTTTCACCTCGGGAAGATGCAAAACCTTGAAGCTCTTAATGTCTACCTTAAAGACCTATGAAAATACTTCCGGGCAGATCATTAGTGGCGACAAAAGTCAGTTTATTCTACACTCTAATGCTTTCAGTTGCACAAGAGATAGAATAAAGAGACTTATAGGTTTTAAACAAAAATAATCTCTTATTACTTACCTAGGTTGCCGTTTTTTTGTTGGTAGGCCTAGGAATATTTATCTTTCTGACCTTGTTAATAAGGTTGTTAGCAGGATTACAGGTTGGACAACCAAACAACTCAGCTATGGTGGAAAGTCACTACTTACAAAACATGTGTTACAAGCACTCCCTATCCATCTACTTTTTGAAGTAACTCCTCCTAATACTGTTCTTAAGAAAATTCAAATGCGTATGGATGACTCTTTCTGGAATAGAAAAATTAGAGGAAGAGGTACCATTGGGCTTCTGTAAAAAACCTAAGCTTCCCTTATGATGAGGGAGGAGTGGGCATGAGAAATTTAAAGGATATTTGCAAGGCTTTCAAATTAAAGCAATGGTGGATTTTTAGAACCAAACAAACACAGGGGGGAGATTTTTTGAGAGCAAAATACTGTCAAAGGTCCAACCTTGTCAGCAAAAAATGGGATAGTGGAGATTACTTAACTTGGAAATAGATGTTGATGAATAGATAAGAAGCTGATCAACACATTCAATGGAAAATTCAAGCTAGATATTCCTATTTTTGGTGGGATAATTGGGTTTGAAATGGACCGTTAGCACAATTCACCATCAATAGCAACAGATTCAATAACTCAACAGTAGCAGATTTTTTGGAGGAAGGAAGGTGGAGGTGGAGAAAACAATTGAAGAATGCACCTGCAAGCAAACTCTCCAACATTCTACCTACAGAGATCTCTCCTCATCTGTAGCTGCCAGACCAACCAGTGTGGAAACTCAACACTCGTGGACGCTTTAGAAGCTGATCAACCTTGGAGGATATAAGGGAAAAAAGAGCTAAAAATAACTTCAACACTCTTTTAAGGAATAAGAATATTCCCTTTAAATCTTTTTTTTACTATGGAGAACCCTAAGGACTAAAATCCCTACTAATAAAAATTGGCTAACTTTGGCATTGAACCATTACATTGTTTTTGTTGTCTTGATAGAGCAAGTATGGACATCATAGACCACATCTTCAATACAGGACAATTTGCCGACAAGGTTTGGAGCACCTTTGCAAGCACAACAGGTTTCCAGTTGGACCATTCTTTACTGCAGCAACTGCAATTGCAATGGTGGACAGCCACGGCAAAAAATGCACCACAAAAACTACTGGTACATGCTACTCCAATATTCATATTATGGAACCTATGGAAGAACACTTGTGCCTGCAAATATGGAGGTAAAGAACCAACATCATCAGGGTTAAATATGCCATCTAAAAAGACAACTACAAGATGCTGAACACTACATTCCCTCAAGTTAATTGGCCTACCAAGTGGACAGATTTAGTCCCACACAGTGAAAGATGTGTTCATGATACCAAGGTGAGCATGGTGAAATGGATTAAACCCCCAGACCAGTTGCTCAAAATTAGCACTGATGGCAGTGCAATCACTAACCCTAGTCAAATTGGGGCAGGAGGCATTCTAAGGGACAAGGAAGGTAAATTAGTGATGGCCTTCACAACACCACTTGTAGATTGAACAAACAATAAAACTAAAATAGAGGATGCCATATTTGGTTTAACTTGGGCACTAGAGCTTGGTTATAGAAACATAATACTAGATCTTGACTCCCAACTAGTGGTACACTAGATTCTACAAAAGGGTGCCCCTGAATGGAGCATCATAAGACAAATGGGGAGGATGCAAAAACTCATCAATCAAACTCATTACTTCAAATGCATACATGTATTCAGAGAATCAAATTGGGTGGCTGATGCACTATCAAAACACAACCACAAGACACCACGCATGTATACTTTAACAGCCAGCAAATGCCAAAGGAAGCAAAGGCCTATTATCAACTCCACTTACTGGAAATGCCTAGCTTTAGGAGAAAGAAGACCAAGAAGATTAAGAACCTCCTTGAGTGCCTTCTTTCCTTTTCAACATAGCTATAATTATAATAATAGCTAATTTTAATAGTTTATTTTAGATTTAGTTTTATGTGCTCTTTTAAAGGGAGAGTCTCCCTTGTTTATGTTTCCTAGATATTTTGTATTGGGAGGAGTCCTCTCCTTAGGTTCTTAGTATTTTGGATTTATATTTTGTGTAAGGGGAGGGGTTGACTTACTTGTTGGAAGTTGACTCTAAACCTTCTTAGGATCAGAGGTTAGGTTTATGCCCCGCTCCTTATATTTTTTTGTTATTAATGATAAGGCCTAGGGTATTTCTCAACCCCTACCCCTCCAAGGGCAATTCAAATTAAAAAAAGGCAAAAATACAAAAACCCAAACATTCAATACTAAACCATACATTTTAAAACAAAAAAAACCTAAATCCCCAAACAAAAATCATAAAAGAAGGCCTCAACCCTAGCCCTAACACAATTCTCAAACCTAACCAATGCTTAACCTTAACCATAAAATCTAAACCCTAAACCCAAAACCCAAACATTAAACATAAATTATTGATATAATACCTCAAATCCTACACTCTAAACCCAGAAACCTAAAAAAACCTTAAACCCTAACCGTAACCGTACACCGTAAGCCAAAAATACCAAAACCCAAATATTAAATACTAAACCATTGATTTTAAACCTCAAATCCTAAACTACATAGCCTAAAACATAAAAGAACCTAAACGCTAATACTAACAATAACCTTAACCCTAACCCTTACCCTAAACAATTCACCTGAAATCCCACACCCAAAATACCATAACCCAAACATTATGCACTAAACTATAGATTTTAAACAAAAAATTATAAACCCTATAACCTATAACCTAAAAAAATCATAAACCCTAACCCTAAACCTAAACCTAAAGTCCATAATATCAAAACGCTTAAATTAAACACAAATCCATAGACATTACAACTTAAATTGTTAACCGAAAACCCTAAAACATAAAAAATTAAAAATAAACCCTAACCCTTACCCTAACTCTAACATTAATCCTAACCTTAACCCTACCATAAACCATAAACCCCAAGCCCAAATTACGAAAACAAAAACATTAAGCCCTAAAGTATTGATATTAAACATCAAATTCTCAACCCTAAACTTTAAAACATAAAATATCCAAAACCCTAACCCTAACCCTAACCTTAACGTTAACGCTAACTCTAACCTTAAAACATATACCAAAAACCTTATGCCCAAAGTACCACAATCCAGACATTAAATAATAAACCATACATTTTAAACCTCAAATGTAAAACCCAGAACTATGAACTAAAAAAAAAACCTACACCTTATCCCTTAACCCTAAACTCTATACCATAAGTCCAAAAAAAAAACCCTAAGTCCAAAATACGAGAACCCAAATGTGAAACACATAACCATAATTTTTAAAAATCAAATACATAGATACAAACCCTAAAAAATAAGAAAAACTCAAGCCCTAACCCTTACCCTAACCAATACCCTAACCCTAACCCTAACCTAAACCATAAACCCAAAGCCCTAAGCCATAAATACCAAAACCAAAAAATTAAATATACTAAACCATATTTTTAAACCTTAAATGTTAAACCCTGAACCATAACACCTAAAAAAAACCTACTCCCTAACACTAATCATAACCATAACCCTAAACCCTTAGAACCACCAAGTTCAAAATACGAAAACCCAAACATTAAACACTAAACAACAAGTTATAAATATCAAATCCTAAACCAAATATCCAAAAATGAAAAAAAATTAACCCTAAACCTAACCCTTACCCTAATCCTAACCCTAACCCCAAACCATTACTCGAATCCCCATTCCCAAAATACAAAAACCCAAAGATTAAACACTAAACCGTATATATAAACCAAGAATCCAAAACCTAAAACCTAAAAATACCCTAAACCTTAACCCTTATCCTATCCTTAACATAAAAATTAACCCTAACCCTATCTTTAATCCTAAACAATAAGCCCAAAGTACAAAAACCCTTATATTAAACAATAAACCATAGATATTATAACTCAAATCCATAACCCCAAACATTAAAATCTAAAAAAAAACCTAAACCCTAAACCCCAAGCCCAAAATACGAAAACCAAAACATTAAACGTTAAACCATAGACATTAAACCTCAAATACTAAACCCTAAACCCATAAACCTGAAGAACCCAAAACCCTAACCCTAACTCTGACCATAGTCGTAACTTTGAACAGTACGACGAAAATACAAAAACCCAAATATTAAATATTTAACCATAGATGTTAATCCCCCAATAATAATTAAACCAAAAAACCTAAAAAAAAACTACTCCCTAAGCCTAATCCTTACCATAACCCATACCTTGATCCTAAACCATAAACCCTAAGTCCAAAATACGAAAACACTGACATTAAAAACTAGACCTTAGATTTTGAGCCTCAAATTATGAACCACAAAGATTTTAAGCCTCAAATTATAAACACTAACCCTAACCCTAACCCGAAACCTAAGCCATTAACAATGAATCCCAAGTATAAAGTACCAAAATCCAAACATTTAATTCTAAACCATAGATTTTATTACAAAAAATCCTAAACACCAAAACGAAAAACCAAAAAAAAACAAACAAACTAAACCCTAGCCCTAACCCTATCCCTATACTTCGCCAATCCTTAACCTTAATCCTAAATTCTAAACACTAAACCCAAAACCCAAATACTAAATATTTAATAATTGATCCTAAACTCTAAATCCAGAAACATAAAAAACCATAAAACCTAAACCAAACCTTGTCCCTAACCCTAACCCTAAAACCTAAGTCATAACTTAAAACCCTGAGTATCGAAATACAATGCCCAAACATCAAACATTAAACCATTGACTTTAAGCATCAAAGCCTATACTACATAGTCTAAAACCTAAACCCTATCCTTAACCATAAACCATTCACCCGAAACTCCACTCCCTAAATGCAATAACCCAAACATTAAGCACTACACCATAGATTTTACATAAAAAATTCTAAACCCCAAAACCTAAAACCTAAAAAAAACAAAACCCTTACCCTAACTGTATCCCTACTACAAATCGTAACCCTAACCCTATCATTAACCCTAAACCTAAACCTGAAGCCCAAAATACCAAACCCTAAAATTTAAAACTAATCCATAAATATTAATACTGAAATCGGTAAAAAAGACCGTAATACCTTAAAGAGAACCTAAACCCTAATCCTAAACCTACCCCTAACATTAATCCTTAACCTAACCCTACCATAAACCCTAAACCCCAAGCCCCAAATTCGAAAACCAAAACATTAACCACTAAACTATTGATATTAAACTTCAAGCGCTAAATCCTAAACCTAAAAACATAAAAAAAGAAAACCAAAAGTCTAAACCTAACACTAACCCTAACCTTAACCCTAACTCTAACCTTAAACCATAAACCCAAATCCTTAAGCAAAAAATACAACAACCCAAACATTAAATACTAAACAATAGATTTTAAATATCAAATGTTAAACGCTTAACTATAAAACCTAAAAAGCTACACCCTAACCCTTAACCCTAAACTCTAAACTCTAAGTCCAAAAAAAAATCCTATGTACAAAAAGATGAGAACCTAAATATGAAACACTAAACCATAGATTTTAAATATGAAATACTCAGACACAAACCCTAAAACGTAAGAAAAAGTTAAGACTTAAACCTAAACCTAACCCTAACGCTAACAAAAACCATAAACCCAAAACCCTAAGCCCAAAATACAAAACCCTAACATTATGTCATGCCTCAAAACTCATTAAGACAGACAGGCACCCAATGCCCTAATGGCTTGGGAGAACCTACCTGCAACCTGTTCTTAATATGCATATAACAATAAATATTGTTACAAGTTCACCTAGGATGCACCGAAACAAAACAACATTAGTAGGTCCAAAAGTTATATACAAGACTTGGTCATTGAGGCCACAACTCCTTAAGACAATTGAACCATGTAAATACGTCTACAAAGCCCCGCCTTACCCTTAACTATGATACAATACCAAAATGAATTTACAAAAGACTAAATAAAGATCTGAATTAACTTGGATCTTACCCAAAAGTAGCAGAGTTTTGTGTGCTCCTACTGAGGAGATCTACTAGCTGGATTACCTGTGCCTGCAGCATCAAATGCAGTGTCCCTCGGCAGAGACGTCAGTATTAAAAAATGTACTAATTATGTAAGGAAATAGCATATGTAATACGAGAGCTCAAATGAAATCAAATAGCAACATATGAGTTCATAGATTATGAGAGAAGACCACCTTTACTTTCCCATTTGGGATCAAATAAGTTACATTATTTTCTTTACTTTTCTATGTTACAATCCTTGTAAGGCGTGTGATAAAAGTGACCATCTATTCAGTGTTAGAAGAGGATGATCCATGCTAGGCGTATTAACCCGTGGGATGCGGTCCTCATAATTATACAACTTGTGATCGGCCCATGATAGACTTTTGCCCTTGAGCTGCCAATCTTCTAAACAAACAGGTATCGGCGAAAGCTAGGCTTTCGCCCTAGGTTGCCATTCGTAATTATATAGATTTCTTCACATAGATTATTTAATCTTTGAGATTTTTGTTTATCAGTTCATATCTCTTTTGAGATATTATTTTTGTTGTCATAATCATTTTGGAGATATGATGTACAAACCAGTCATAGAAGACATGAAAATAGTACTTCAAAGAAATAACAATGACATAAGGAGCTATGTAACATCAACACATTACTTTAAGATATTAATGACACAATTGACATCAAGCAACAAATAGGAGGATTCATAATTTATTTTTGCAATTACCATTTCTACAACAGCACATGGGGGATAATTACACAAGTATAAAATAGTGAACAGATAATGAAGAGTTCAATGAACTTTGGAGCGGGGGAAATATTGTTAGTTTTTTGGAGATAGTAAGCTACCAATATTTTTCCTTTCCTAGGAATAGAACTTATGAGATTCACTTCATTTATATTAATTGCATGTGTCAGATTTCATTCCAAAGGAATATAGGATCAAATAGCCTTACATACCTTATCCTTGGACTGATACACTATCACGATTTAGCCTCTCCTTTTTTATTTTAATATACAATTTAAGTCATGGTAAACTAAAATTAGCAGCTATCACACTATGAGCCTTGTAAAATAGTAGCTAGCTATGACTGATAATGAACCCATACAACCCTTATCATAATGTGTATCACCACACCCTATTTCTCTGTCCATCACATACATTATATATCCTTTTCCCAAGATCAACAAAGCTGCGCCAAGAGAAATATACATAGAACAACCCCAAATATTCTTTATCATACAACCAAGTATTGAACTCACCAACCCTTTGAGTTCTTCATGCAAACACACAACTAATTCCTCATTCAAAATCATACATCAGGAAGACAAAATGGAGCACTCACCTTACCTCAATTTCTGCAATATCTCTTTATAACTTGAATGTTTTTAGAACTTTAGCTTTCCTTCACAATTGAATTAAAGAATAAAGAAGGTATTATAATAACCAAGGAAGTGAGCAGTATCTACAGGAAATATTAAGCATTAGTAGTTATATTAGAGCATGAATAACATGTTTTCCTAATCATCCATGGGAGAAATAAGCTAAATCCATGAGCTATCACATACCTTTGCTTGCAGATATGAGGGCTTCTTCAAGAACCCTAGAAAACTTTAAGGATGTTGGTTTAATCATTAAGAGAAAAGAGAGAGAGAGAGAGAGAGAGAGCAGGAGTTAGATTTTATTTTTATATGTCAAAAAGGGTGAATAATATCTTCTAATATTGGATAATATTGAGAGAGCTTTATTGACAAAAAAAATATCCTCTAGAACCTCCTTTTTTGGGGTCCATTTTCAGCCACTAATTGGTCAATTAGGTCATGTACGTGCTTTTGCACATGTAGCAGCTCAGAAGGTCAAACTAGGTGATGCACCTAGTTGCTTTCATTTTGGCTTTATCCATATTGGGCCTTGGCAGATTTAGCTATTTAGATTTTTTTCAAACTTTATTTTCATTTAATAGATTTGGGCTTCAAGTGACAGCCCGTAAATATAAGCCTAAATCTCGTCCATCAAACTAGGCCATTTAACTATGTTTTAGCTTAAGTAGGTCATGCAACTGCTAGCATGAATTAAGCCAAGCAAACAACTCAATTATTTTATTTCAATTTCAGAATTTTAATCCCTTGTTCTTCAACATAGCACTAAACTTTTATCTTTAAGCTTAATTACCACCTTACTATATCTACTTAAATGCTTTCAGTCAGAGTTAATGTGGAATACACATGCTGAAACGTTCAAGGCTTACATAACCTTCCGAGCTAGTTTAACAAACATTAACCATATATGAAACATGATCCCTCACCTACACTATAAGTCTATGTCAAGTATCACATGAATAGATCTTGCATTTACATAATACAGGCAGTCAAATCCTTCCCCACTTAAAACATTCGTCCTCGAATGCTAGCAATGTTTTCCAGCCCAAGCAAGTTAAAGCCTAAATTAGTACTTCCATTAATAACATTGAACATATAAACTTATACTTACTTGTCAACGCCTCCACTAACATTTTGATCTTTCTCACAAGTCTTGAAGATGTGAGGATACTTCTATTTCATTGCTTCTTCCGCTTCCCATGTAACTTCTTCTACTTCTTGGTTTCTCCATAGTACTTTTACAGAAGCTACTTCTTTGTTTATTAATTTCCTAACTTGTCGATCAAGAATAGCAATGGGTACTTCTTCATAAGTGAGATCTCTAGTAACTTGTACATATTGAGTAGGAGTAATACGTGATGGGTCACTTACGCATTTTTTTTGCATTGAGATATGAAACACCGGATGAACTGATAAAAGCTCTTGTGGTAGCTCTAACTAATAGGTAACATTTCCGAATTTTCAGATAATCTTATATGGCCCTACATAGCATGGACTCAGCTTTAAATTTATACCAAACCTCATTACCCCTTTCATTGGAGAGACCTTAAAGAACACCCAATCCCCTATAGAAAATTCTAGTACATTCCTGCAAATATCTGCATATGATTTATGTCGACTTTGAGCTGTTTCCATCCACTGTTGTATCCCTTTGACTTTGTCCATAGCTTGATGAACAAGATCTGACCCAAATAAGGCAGTGTCAGCAATTTTAAACTAGCCAATCGATGATCTACAATTTCGACAATATAAAGCTTCATAAGTTGCAATTTTAATGCTCGAATGGTTGCTATAGTCATAATCAAATTCAATAAGTGCAAGGTGATCATACCAGCTACCCTTGAAATTTAATATACAAGTTCGCAGCATATCCTCAAGTGTCTGAATTATGGGTTTTGCGTGGCCATCCGTTTGAGGAGGAAAGGGTGTACATAAATTCACTTGTGTTCCCAAACTCTTTTGAAATGAATTCCAAAAATTTGCAGTGAAATGATCTCCTACATCAGAATTCTAGATATTGGCAGTCCATGTAGTCGAACTATCTCTTTAATGTACATACTTGCATACTTTTGAAACGTATAAGTAGTCTTCACTGGCAAGAAGTGCGCTGCTTTGGTAAGTCTGTCAACTATTACCCCTATGGAGTAAGACTTCCGGAATGAGCGAGGCAAACCAGTGACAAAATCCATATTGTTCATGTCCATTTCAAAATTGGAAGTTCTATACATTGCATGTAACCTACGGGTTTTTGGTGTTGTACTTTAACATGTTAACGATTTGGACACTAATCAAGGAATTTTATAATGTTCTTTTTCATGTACCCCAACCAATACATTTCTTTCAATTTATGATACATTTTAGTTGACCCCGAATGAACAGAGTATCTTGAATTTTGTGCTTGCATCGTGATCCTCTTTCTTAGTTCATCTATATTAGGTACACACAATCTGTTTTGACATCAAAGTACTCCGTCTTTCTTAAGCTCAAAAGCCTTTGTCATAACACGTAGTAGATTCTCTTTAATTTGCAAGAGAACAGGATCAGTGTAATGCTTCTCTTCCACTTCCATTACTAATGAGGATTCTGCCGCATTTTGCACAATAACCCTTTCGTCTTGAGATTCAAGAAGGGAACGCCCAAGTTCACTAGTTGGCACAAATCCTTAGTCATTCCTTGTCTTTCCTCACATTTCCCATAAGTTCTTGTGATTATTTAACAGCTTAAAGCATCAACTACTACATTAGCTTTACCGGGATAATATAAGATGTCAATGTCATAATCTTTTAATAGCTCCAGCCACATTCGCTGCCTCAGTTAAATCCAATTTTCTTAAAGATTTATTAGAATCGTTTGTGATTAGTGTTGTCATGACCCAAAACCGGGCCGCGACTGGCACCCACACTTACCCTCCTATGTGAGCGAACCAACCAATCTAAACCTTAACATTTCAATGTATATCAACAGAAAGTAATGCAGAAGACTTAAACTCATTAATAAAAACCAATACAATAACTATTAAAATTCAACATCTATTATTCCCCAAAATCTAGAAGTCATCATCACAAGAACATCTATCCTCAAATTTCTAAACTAAAAATGTCTAAGAAGCTAAAACAAATGAAAGCTAGTCCATGCCGAAAGTGCAAGGCATCAAGACTTAAAGAAGAAGATCCAGTCCAAGCTAGAAGCATTAGCTCACCCTGAATTTCCGATGTAGTGAAGACTGGCTAGAATTACTGTTGAGTCGAAGACGACGGCACGTTTGCTGCATTCCACAAATACAAAGAAGAAAACATAAAAGTAGGGTCAGTACAAAACACGGGTACTGAGTAGATATCATCGGCCAACTCAAAATAGAAAACAATATATACCAAGTAATATCATAAAATCAACTATGATACTCAACATGTAGCACAACAAGTACTTTCATCATTAATAAATACCGCCAAGTTCGCACATGAGGACTCAAGCCTCAATACCATACTCCTTTGGGAATTAGGTTCATTAGATTGAGTATATTAGTATCTTTCAAGATTCATTATCTTTATTTCTCTTGTGTCGGTACGTGACACTCCGCTCCCTCATATTCTTTATTCCTCTTGTGTCGGTACGTGACACTCCGATCCCCTACTACTATGTGTCTGAACGTGACACTCCAATCCCCTAAATCTACGTGTCGGTTCGTGACACCCGATCCCCTAAATCTACGTGTCGGTTCGTGACACCCGGTCCCCCTAAATCTACGTGTCGGTTCGTGTTACCTGATCCCCTAAATCTACGTGTCGGTTCATGACACCCGGTCCCCCTAAATCTACGTGTCAGTTCGTGACACCCGAGCCCCTAATACTACGTGTCGGCTCGTGACATCCGATCCCTTAATTCTATGTGTCGGAAAGTGACACTCCGATCCACTAATCTCATTCTATCAATTCATCAAGCCTTCTCTTATACCAAGGCATCATCATTCTCATTACTTTAATTCATCAAGCCTTTTCTTATACTAAGGCATCATCAATCTCATTACTTTAGTTCATCAAGCCTTCTTTATTACCAAGGCATAATCAAAAACGAAGAGATTAGGGTTTTGCAAGATTTTGGGATTCAATAACTTCATCATGCTTAAATAATCACAATTATATAATCACATTCATGCAAGCATACAATTAAGCACATAGAAGGGTTTACAATACTATCAATACATATCATTTGCTATTAAGAGTTTACTATGAATAGCATGAAATAACCATAACCTACCTCCACCGAAGACTAGTGATCAAGCAAGAAATTTTCCCAAAGCCTTGTGTTTTCCTCTTCGTTTCTCCTTTCTCGTTCGATCCTCTCTCTCTCTCTCTTTGTTCTTTCTATTTTCTTTCTTATTCCAAAACCCTCTTTCTTTTATCCTAATTAGCATATAATTAAGAATAAAAGATGGCAATAATGACCCACTAATTAACTTAAGGTCACCTCTTTTAACCGCCAAGTAATTAGACTTATTAACATTAACCCACTAACTGTATAATTAAAGCAGGAATAGTCCAAAACGTCCCTTAAAACACTTAAAGAAATCCGACCCAGACTGGGATTTGCGCAACCTGTGACGACCCGTCGTGCCTGCGACGGTCCTTCCTGAAGGTCGTCGCAAAGTTCAGAGTCCCAATTTCCACCAAAAGGGTCTGTGATGGTCCGTCACGATTGTGACGGTCCGTCACGCCTGTGACGGTCCGTCCTGCCATTCCGTTACGAAGTTCAGAGAGTCAATTTTCTGTACCCCATTTCATAATTTCTAAGTGTTTCGAAACGAGACCCTGTGACGGTCTGTCGTGCCCATGACGGTCCGTCGTGGGGTCCATCGTCTCATACAATTTTCCAGAAATAAAATCTGTTGCTCAAAACGACTAAACAGGTCGTTACAATAGATACCAATTTACCCATCGTTCATCCTCGAACAATCACAAGAAGAAAAACAAGGGCGAGAAGGAGTACCTGAATCTTTAAACAGATGTGGGTATCTTTCTTGCATATCGACCTCCTTCTCCCAAGTGGCTTCTTCAACCGGCCGATTCTTCCATTGCACCTTGATGGATGCAATCTCCCTTGACCTTAACTTGCGAACTTCTCTATATACACTAGCAACAGGCTCCTCCTCATACGACAAATTCTCATCAAGCAAAACTGAATCCCAACGGATAGTGTAGTTTCCATCCCCATGATATCTTTTCAACATAGACACATGAAATACCAGATGCACTCCGGACAGCCCTGGAGGCAAGGCTAACTCATAAGCCACCTCCCCTACTCGCTTAAGTACTTCAAAGGGGCCAATATACCACGGGCTTAGTTTACCTCTTTTACCAAACCGCATCACCCCTTTCATGGGCGAAACCTTCAACAAGACTTGTTCACCCTCCATGAACTCTAAGTCTCTAACCTTTCGATCTGTATATTCTTTTTGCCTACTTTACGCCGCCAAAAGCTTTTCTTTAATAGATTTCACTTTCTCTAAAGAATCCCTAAAAAGGTCCGTACCCCAAGGTCTAACCTCAATTGCATTAAACAAACCAATGGGAGACCTACATCTCCTACCATACAATGTTTCAAACGGGGCCATATCAATGCTCGAGTGATAACTATTATTGTATGAAAACTCCGCTAAGGGTAAGAAGTTATCCCAATGACCACCAAATTCTATCACACATGCACGAAACATGTCCTCCAACACTTGAATCGTTCGCTCAGACTGACAATCGGTCTGAGGATGGAACGCAGTACTAAGGTCCAACCTAGTATCCAATTCCGCATGCAATGTTTTCCAAAATTTAGAAGTAAATTGCGTACCTCTATCTTATATGATGGAGAGTGGAACCCCATGCAACCGAACAACTTCTAAGATGTAAAGTTTGGCTAACTTTTCTGCATTGTAAGTTACCTTGACCGGAATGAAGTTAGCAGACTTAGTTAACCTATCAACAATCACCCAAATGGAGTCATACTTACCCATTGTCTTGGGAAGACCAACCACGAAGTCCATTGCAATTCTCTCCCATTTCCATTCAGGAATGGGCATTCTCTGAAGCGTTCCTCCAGGCCTCTGGTGTTCATACTTTACTTGTTCACAGTTTGGACATTTGGCAATAAAATCAACAATATCACGCTTCATTCTACTCCACCAAAAGTGTTGCTTTAGGTCGCGGTACATCTTGGTTTCACCAGGATGTATAGAATACTTTGAACTATGAGCCTCTGTCAGAATAGTGTTGATCAAATCATCGACGCGGGGTACACATACCCTTCCCTTAATCCTCAAAACACCTTCCTCATTGATTGTTGCTTCTTTAGCCTCTCCTTGCAACACTTTATCTCGGATCCGGATCAACTTCTCATCATTCAACTGGTTTCCCTTAATCTTGTCAAGCAAGGAAGATCTTGCCTCAACACAAGCTAACAATCCTCCCTTCTCATTTACTTCTAACCTCATAAGGTCATTAGAAAGAATCTGAACCTCTCTAGCCAATGGGCGTCTAGAAACTTGCAAGTGAGCTAGACTTCCCATGCTTCCCGCTTTTCTACTTAAAGCATCCGCCACAACATTCGCTTTTCCCGGATGATACAAGATAGTGATGTCGTAGTCCTTCAGTAGTTCCATCCATCTCCTCTATCTTAAGTTCAAATATTTTTGAGTAAAGACATACTGTAGGCTACGATGACATGTGTATACTTCACACTTATCCCCATATAGATAGTGTCTCCATTGCTTTAATGCAAACACTACCGCAGCCAACTCCGTATCATGGGTCGGATCGTTACGTTCATGCACCTTTAATTGCCTCGAAGCATAAGCAAACACATTCTTCTCTTGCATTAGCACTGCACCCAAACCAGAATAGGATGCATCACAATAAACAATGAAATTCTTACCCTCTACTGGCAAGGTAAGGATAGGTGCGGTAGTCAACAAAGTCTTGAGTTTCTGAAAGCTTTCTTCGCACTCATCCGACCATACAAATGGAATATTCTGCTTAGTCAAGTTCGTCAATTGGGAAGCAATGGAAGAGAATCCCTTGACAAATCGACGATAATAGCTAGCTAAACCAACAAAGCTCCTTATTTCTGACACATTAGTAGGTCTTACCCAATTCTTCACTGTCTCAATCTTAGAAGGATCCGCCATCACTCAATCCTTAGAAACTACATGCCCCAAGAAGGACACTGCATCTAGCCGAAACTCACACTTAGAGAACTTGGCATAAAGCTTTTTCTCCCTCAAAATTTCCAATACAATTCTCAAATGCTCCTCATGTTCCTTCTTACTTTTAGAGTATATCAGTATATCATCAAGAAATACGATCACAAAGAGATCCAGATATGGCTTAAAAATCCCGTTAATCAAGCTCATGAATGCATCAGGGGCATTTGTAAGACCAAAAGACATCACTACAAATTCGTAATGCCCATACCTGGTTCTAAAAGTAGTCTTTGGCACATCCGTTGCCCGTATTTTCAATTGATGATAACCGGATCTCAAGTCAATCTTAGAGAAGACACAAGCACCTTGTAACTGATCGAACAAGTCATCAATGCGAGGAAGAGGATACTTGTTGTTAATAGTTGCCTTGTTCAACTTCCGGTAGTCTATGCACATCCGAAAACTCCCATCCTTATTCTTCACAAACAAAACCGGAGCACCCCAAGGAGATGCACTTGGTCTAATGAAGCCTTTGCTCAAAAACTCTTGCAGTTGGGCCTTTAACTCTCTTAACTCCGCGGGAGCCATTCTATATGGGGGTATAGAAATGGGGAGAGTGCCCGGTTCAAGATCGATGCAGAAGTCAATATCTCTATCCGGTGGCATACCAGGAAGATCTGCAGGGAACACATCAAAAAACTCACGGACTACCAAAACCGACTCAATCGAAGGTACTGGGGTAGTGTCATCCCTGAGATGTGCCAAGAAAGCTAAACAACCCTTACTAACCATCTTCTTAGCACGAAGAAAGGACACGATACGAACCGGATTGGAAGTGTAGTCGCCCTCCCACAGTAACAGATCTGTCCCAGGCTTGGCTAACGTCACAGCATTACAATCCAGGATCGCAAAATTCAGAGAAAGCCAAGTCATACCCAGAATTACATCAAAGTCAACCATTTCTAAGATAACCAAATCTACATAAGGGTTACTCCCCACAAAAGTCACCTAACAAGACCTATACACTTTTTCAACTATCACAGACTCACCCACCGGAGTAGAAACACGAATTGGCATGTCAAGTAATTCGTAATGTAAATTAAGACCATTAGCAAATAAGGAAGATACATAAGAAAATGTGGATCCGGGATCAAACAATACAAAAGCCATGCAATCACAAACCAAAAGATTACCTGTGATGACAGCATCCGATGCCTCCGCTTCAGACCGCCCAGGGAAATCGTAACAATGGGCCCTATCGTTTGTCTATCCGTTGCCCCTACCATGTTGTGATGTAGTGGCTCCAGTTTGCCCATCACCCCGGCCGTTTTGGTGACCACCATTACCTCGACCACCACGTCCTCCAGAATAACGGCCTCTACCATGACCACCTCTACCTCTAGATATTGGGGGTCTATAACTCTATTTTGGACAATTTCTCCTAATATGTCCATTCTCCCCACACCCATAACACTCTCTAGAGTCAAGCATAGGTCTCTCAGAGAAGTGTTGACCGGTCTGAGGTGGACCCCCAACTACAGTCTATAGTGAAGACTGAATTGGTCGAACTGAGTGACCTCCGAAACCCTGTCCTCTGTAGTAAGAACCATTATACTCACCTCCCTTTCGAAACCTTTTTGATGTCGATGCCATGGTGAATTCATCCAGCTCCACTCCTTCCACCTCTACCACGAAATCTACCACTTCTTGGAAGGATTTTGCCGTAGCCGCTACCTGTAAGGCTGAAATCCGCAACTCTGACCTCAACCCCTTCAAAAAAACGACGAATCCGCTCTTGTGGACTGAAACAAAGTTGGGTGGCGTATCTGGATAGTGCACGAAACTTGGCCTCATATGCAGTAACCGACATCCTACCTTGCTCTAGACTTAAGAATTCATCTCTTTTCCTATCCCTCAAAGTCCGTGGGATGTACTTTTCCATAAACAAGCTAGAGAATGAGGCCCAAGTCATAGGTGGTGCCTCTGTTGGTTGACACTCAACATGTGATCGCCACCACATTTTGGCGTTCCCTTGAAACTGATAACTCACTAACTCTACACCAAACCGTTCTACTATACCCATCTTGTGTAGTAGCTCATGACAATCAACCAGAAAATCGTAAGCATCCTCAGATTCAGCACCGTTGAAGACTGGAGGTTTCAATTTCAAGAACTTACTGAAAAGTTCATGCTGATCATTTGTCATTATAGGCCCTTTAGTTAGACGACGAAATGTGCCTACTTCCAATGAGGCATCCATACGGGGAGCCATAGTGGCTGCATGTTGTACCTCTGAAACCGGAGGTGTTGGTGCAGAAAACACTGGAGGTGCCTCACCCTGATCAGATAACCCGCTAAGATAAGCAAGAACCTGATTGATCATCTCTGGGGTGGGTTGGGGTGGCAATTCCTCATTTTGCACTTGTTCATTCTCCCCTTCCTCACCCTCTCTTACTACTTCCTCAGTTGGTGGAGGAGCCACCGCCGTAGCATCAGATGGGCTAGGTACTTGTCCTCTTCCTCTAGAGGACGTCCTCCCACGACCTCTACCACGGCCTCTTGCAACTACTCTTCCTCGAGCCACAGCCCCAGTGGCTGGCTCAGACGTTTCTTGTTTTGCCGGTGTTGGTGTTGGCGCGGTCGTTGCTCTAGTTCTAACCATCTGCGAAATAGAGTGAAGATGGTCAAATACCAATTTGTATCACCTAGATACCAATTGGATTCAAGTAGTAGCACGAAAGAAAGAAAGAAAGAATGGAATTTTCCTAAAGTCTTATAGCCTCTCAAAGAAAAGTAAAGGCGTCCCCCTACCGTTCCTTAAGACTCTACTAGACTCGTTCTTGTGTGATGAGACCAACGAACCTAATGCTCTGGTACCAAGTTTGTCACGACCCAAAACCGGGCCGCGACTGGCACCCAAACTTACCCTCCTATGTGAGCGAACCAACCAATCTAAACCATAACATTTCAATGTATATCAACAGAAAGTAATGCGGAAGACTTAAACTCATTAATAAAAACCAATCCTATAACTATTAAAATTCAACATCTATTATTCCCCAAAATCTGGAAGTCATCATCACAAGAACATCTATCCTCAAATTTCTAAACTAATAATGTCTATGAAGTTAAAACAAATGAAAGCTAGTCCATGCCGAAAGTGCAAGGCATCAAGACTTGAAGAACAAGATCCAGTCCAAGCTAGAAGCATTAGCTCACCCTGAATTTCTAATGTAGTGAAGACTGGCTAGAATTACTGTTGAGTCGAAGACGACGGCACGTTTGCTGCATTCCACAAATACAAAGAAGAAAACATAAAAGTAGGGGTCAGTACAAAACTCGGGTACTGAGTAGATATCATCGGCCAACTCATAATATAAAATAATATATAACAAGTAATATCATAAAATCAACTATGATACTCAACATGTAGCACAAAAAGTACTTTCATCATTAATAAATACCGCCAAGTTCGCACATGAGGACCCAAGCCTCAATACCATACTCATTTGGGAATTAGGTTCATTAGATTGAGTATATTAGCATCTTTCAAGATTCGTTATCTTTATTTCTCTTGTGTCGGTACGTGACACTCCGCTCCCTCATATTCTTTATTCCTCTTGTGTCGGTACGTGACACTCCGATCCCCTACTACTATGTGTCGGAACGTGACACTCCAATATCTACGTGTCGGTTCGTGACACCCGATCCCCTAAATCTACGTGTCGATTCGTGACACCCGGTCCCCTAAATCTACGTGTCGGTTCGTGAAACCCGATCACATAAATCTACGTGTCGGTTCGTGACACCCGGTCCCCCTAAATGTACATGTCGGTTCGTGACACCTGATCCCCTAATACTACGTGTCGGTTCGTGACTCCCGATCCCTTAATTCTATGTGTCGGAACGTGACACTCCGATCCACTAATCTCATTCTATCAATTCATCAAGCCTTCTCTTATACCAAGGCATCATCATTCTCATTACTTTAATTCATCAAGCCTTTTCTTATACTAAGGCATCCTCAATCTCATTACTTTAGTTCATCAAGCCTTCTTTATTACCAAGGCATCATCATTAACAAAGATATTAGGGTTTTGCAAGATTTTGGGATTCAATAACTTCATCGTGCTTAAATAATCACAATTATATAATCACATTCATGCAAGCATACAATTAAGCACATAGCAGGGTTTACAATACTATCAATACAGATCATTCGCTATTAAGAGTTTAATACGAATAGCATGGAATAACCATAACCTACCTCCACCGAAGACTAGTGATCAAGCAAGAAATTTTCCCAAAGCCTTGTGTTTTCCTCTTCGTTTCTCCTCTCTCGTTCGATCCTCTCTCTCTCTTTGTTCTTTCTATTTTCTTTCTTATTCCAAAACCCTCTTTCTTTTACCCTAATTAGCATATAATTAAGAATAAAAGATGGCAATAATGACCCACTAATTAACTTAAGGTCACCTCTTTTAACCCCCAAGTAATTAGACTTATTAACATTAACCCACTAACTGTATAATTAAAGCAGGAATAGTCCAAAACGTCCCTTAAAACACTTAAAGAAATCCGACATAGACTGGGATTTGCGCAACCTGTGACGGCCCGTCGTGCCTGCCACGGTCCGTCTTGCAGGTCGTCGCAAAGTTCAGAGACCCCATTTCCACCAAAGGGTCTGTGACGGTCCGTCAGGCCTGTGACGGTCCGTCATGCCTGTGACGGTCCGTCCTGCCATTCCGTTACGAAGTTCAGAGAGTCGATTTTCAGTACCCAATTTCAGAATTTCTAAGTGTTTTGAAACGAGACCCTGTAACGGTCCGTCGTGCCCATGACGGTCCGTTGTGGGGTTCGTCGTCTCAGCCAATTTTCCAGAAATACAATCTGCTACTCAAAACGACTAAACAGGTCATTACAAGTGTATAAGTCAACATGAACTCCATACCAAGTAGTGGCGCCATATCTTCAAAGCAAACATAAATGCTACTACCTCTAGATCATGGGTTGGATAATTTTTCTCATGGGGCCGCAACTGCCTTGATCCATAAGCTATAACTTTACCATGCTGCATCAATACAAAACATAAGCCAACTTCCAAAGCATCGCAGTACACTACTTAGCCTTCTGTATCTTCTAGAAGTACCAACACAAGCGTCGAAGTTAATTTACTCTTTAGCGCTTGGAAGCTTCTTTCACACTCATCGCTCCACATAAACTTGGAATCTATGTGTTTTAGCTTTGTGAAGGGTGCATCCTTGGAAGAGAATCCTTCAACAAACCTTCCGTAATAACCCGACAATCTATGAAAACTACGGATCAACATAAGCGTTGTAGGTCTTGGTTAGTTTTTCACGGCTTCTACATTCTTGATATCAATTCTTATTCCTTCCTCGGATACGATATGACTAGGAATGCCACAGATTTTAACTAGAACTCACATTTAGAAAAATTTGCATACAATTTACGATCGGAGAATTTTTAAAACCTGCCGAATGTGATTAGCATGATCCTGTTTCGATCTTGAATACACCAAAATGTCATCTATGAACACTATCACGAACACATCTAAAAATTGCGTGAACACCCTTTTCATCAAATCCATAGAAGTTGTTGGTGCATTGGTTAGCACGAATGACACGAGTAAGAACTCAAAATGACCGTAAAGTGTTCAAAAAGTTATCTTGGGTATATCTTTGTCCTTGACCCTCACTTGGTGATGACCTTACCTCAGGTCGATCTTTGGTAAACAGCTTGCACCTTGTAATTCATCAAACAAATCATCAATTCTAGGGAGGGGATATTTATTCTTAGTCATTGCCTTTTTCAACTGCCGGTAGTAGATATACTGTAACGACCTGTTTAGTCGTTTTGAGCAGCAGATTGAAATTCTGGAAAAACTGGCTGGGACGACGGAAGTAGTGACGGACCGTCGCAGTCACGACGGCCCGTCATGGATGTTTCGTCCCATGACACTTAGAATTCTGCAATTGGGTACTGAAAATCGACTCTCTGTAAATTGTGACGGACCTGCAGGACGTGCCGTCACATCCACGACGAACCGTCGTGAGTTTCCGTTGCAAAACACTTCAACGTTTGAGAATTTGGTTCGAGAAACGAGTTTCTGACCGCCATGACGGACGTGCAGGACGGACCGTCACAGGCGTGACGGACCGTCACAGCGTCCGTGGTGACGGTGGGATTTTGGGCAGGTGCGACGGCCATCGTGACGGACCGTCGCAGGCATGACGGCCCGTCACAGGTCACGCAATCCAAGGCAGTTTAGGATTTCTCCACACGTTTTAAGGGTCGTTTTTGACTATTCTTTCCTTAATTATAAAGATTGAGGGTAACATTAATAAGTCTAATTACTTAGGGGTTAAAAGGGGTAACCTTAAGTGAATTAGTGGGGTTTTATTGTCCTTTTTCACACTTAATATATGATTAATTAGGGTAAAGGAAAGAGGGTTTGAATAAAACAAAAGAGAAAGAACAGAAAGGGAGAGAGCAGATCGATCGAGAGGCATAGGGAATAACAAAGCTTGGGAATTTGCTTGTGGATTCCAAAATTCTTCGGTGGAGGTAGGTTATGGTTATATTACGATATTCGTAGTGAACTCTTGATAGTGAATAATAAGTGTTGATGATATTGTAAACCTGTCTATATGCTTATTGTATGCTTGTATGAATATGATTATGTGATGTTGATAAAACAAGCATGATGAAAACCATCGAATCCCAAATCTTGAAAGAAACTTTAATCTATGATATTAATGATAATGCCTTGGTATAAAAGAAGGCTTGATGAATTAAAGTGATTGGGATTGATGATGCCTTGGTTTAGAGAAGGCTTGATGAACGGATATAATGAGATTAGTGGATCGGAGTGTCACGTTCTGACACATAGAATTAGTGGATCGGAGTGTCACGTTCCGACACATAGTACTAGTGGGACGGGTGTCACGAACCGACACGTAGATGTAGGGGATCGGAGTGTCACCTACCGACACATATAGGGGATCGGAGTGTCACGTTCCGACACATATAGGGGATCGGAGTGTCACGTTCCGACACATATAGGGGATCGGAGTGTCACGTACCGACACATAGTAGTAGGGGATCGGAGTGTCACGTACCGACACAAGAGGAAGAAAGATAATGAATCTCGAAAGATGTTAATATACTCAACATAATGAACTTAATTCCCAAATGAGTATGGTATTGAGGCTTGAGTCCTCATGGATGAACTTGATGGTATTTATTGACGATTATAATACTTGTTGTTGCTACATGTTGAGTTTATAGTTGATTTACATTATTATTGATGTATATTGTTCCCTATTTTTGAGTTAGCCGATGATATCTACTCAGTACGTGTGGTTGTACTGACCCCCTACTTTTATGTTTTCTTCTTGTTATTTGTGTTATGCAGCAAACGTTCCGTCAACTTCGACTCAGCAGTAGATCAAGCCAGTCTTCACTCCGTCGGAAATTCAGGGTGAGCTAATGCGTCTAGCTTGGACTGGGTCTCCTTCTTCAAGTCTTGATGCCTTGAACTTCCGGCATGGACTAGCTTTTTAGTATTTTGTTCTTAGATAGTTTAGTTTAGAAATTTGAGATAGATGTTCTTGTGATGATGACTTCCAGATTTTGGGGATAATATTAATAATAGTTTTGAGTTGTTTTTATTAATGAGTTTAAGTCTTCCGCATTACTTTTGATGATATTGTATTAAAATGTTAAGGTTTAGATTGGTTGGTTCGCTCACATAGAAGGGTAAATGTGGGTGCCAGTCGCGTCCCCGATTTGGGTCGTGACAGGGGTAAATGTGGGTTCCAGTCGCGTCCCCGATTTGGGTCGTGACAGACTTGGTATCAGAGCATTAGGTTCATTGGTCTCATCACACAAGAACAGGTCTAGTAGAGTCTTAAAGAACGGTAGGGGGACGCCTTTACTTTTCTTTGAGAGGCTATAAGACTTTAGGAAAATTCCATTCTTTCATTCTTTCTTTCGTGCTATTACTTGAGTCCAATTGGTATCTAGGTGATACAAATTGGTATCTGACCATCTTCATTCTATCTCGCAGATGGTTAGAACTAGAGCAGACCCGCACCATCAGCAACAACGGAAAGACAGGAAACTACTGAGCCAGCCACTGGGGCTGTGGCTCGAGGAGGAACAGCGGCAAGAGGCCGTGGAAGAGGTCGTGGGATGACGTCCTCTAGAGGGAGAGGACGAGCCCCTAGCCCATCTGATACTAAGGCGGTGACTCCTCCACCGACTAAGGAGGTAGTAAGAGAGGGTGAGGAAGGGGAAACCGAACAAGGGCAGAATGAGGAAATGCCACCCCAACCTACCCCAGAGATGATTAACCAAGTACTTGCTTATCTTAGCGGGTTGTCTGATCAGGGTCAAGCACCTCCAGTGGTTTCTGCACCAACACCTCCGGTTTCAGAGATACGACATGCGGCTACTATGGCTCCCCGCATGGATGCAACATTGGGAATAGGCACATTTCCACGTCTGACTACTGGGCCTATTATGACAAACGATCAACATGAACTTTTCAGTAAGTTCTTGAAATTGAAACTCCAGTCTTCAAGGGTGCAGAATCTGAGGATGCTTATGATTTTCTGGTTGATTGCCATGAGCTACTACACAAGATGGGGATAGTAGAGAGGTTTGGTGTCGAGTTCGTGAGCTATCAGTTCCAAGGGAACGCCAAAATGTGGTGGCGTTCACATGTTGAGTGTCAACCAACAGAGGCACCACCAATGACTTGGGAATCATTCTCTACCCTGTTTATGGAGAAGTATATCCCAAGGACCTTGAGAGATAGAAAGAGGGATGAGTTCTTGAGTCTTGAACAAGGAAGGATGACAGTAAACGCGTATGAGGCTAAATTTCGCGCAATATCCAGATACGCCACCCAACTTTGTTTCAGTCCACAAGAACGGATCCGCCGTTTTGTGAAGGGGTTGAGATCAGAATTGCGGATTTCAGCCTTAAAGATAGCGGCAACAGCAACATCCTTCCAAGAGGTGGTAGACTTTGTGATAGAGGTGGAAGGAGTGAAACCGGATGACTTCACCCCAACGTCTACATCAAAGAGGTTTCGAAGGGGAGGTGAGTTTAATGGTTCTTATTCTAGAGGACAGAACTCCGGAGGTCACTCAAATCGACCAATTCAGTCTTCACTACAGACTGTAGTTGGGGGTCCGCCTCAGAACGGTCAACACTACTCCGAGAGACCTATGTCTGACTCCAGAGAGTGCTATGGATGTGGGGAGATTGGACATATTAGGAGGAATTGTCCAAAACAGAGTTACAGAGCCCCACTAGCTAGAGGTAGGGGTGGTCATGGTAGAGGCCGTTTTTCTGGAGGACGTGGTGGTCGAGGTAATGGCGGTCACCAAAACGGCAGAGGTGATGGGCAAAACGGAGCCACTACTACACAACATGGTAGGGGCAACGAACAGACAAATAATGGGGCCCATTGTTATGCTTTCCCTGGGAGGTCTGAAGCGGAGGCGTCTGATGCTGTTATCACAGGTAATCTCTTGGTTTGTGATCGCATGGCATCTGTATTATTTGACCCTGGCTCCACGTTTTCATATGTATCTTCCTCATTTGCTAACGGTCTAAATTTACATTGTGAATTACTTGACATGCCTATTCGTGTTTCTTACTCCGGTGGGTGAGTCTGTGATAGTCGAAAAAGTGTATAGGTCTGTTTGGTGAATTTTATGGGGAGCAACACTTATGTAGATTTGGTTATTTTAGAAATGGGTGATTTTGATGTAATTCTGGGTATGACTTGGCTTTCTCCAAACTTTGCGATTCTGGATTGTAATGCTAAAACAGTGACGTTAGCCAAGCCTGGGGCAGATCCGTTAGTGTGGGAGGGTGACTACACTTCCAATCCGGTGCGTATAATCTCCTTTATTCGTGCTTAGAAGATGGTTAGTAAGGGTTGTCTAGCTTTCTTGGCACATCTTAAGGATGACACTACTCAAGTACCATCGATTGAGTCAGTTTCGGTAGTCTGTGAGTTTTTGGATGTGTTCCCTGCAGATCTTCCCGGTATGCCACCAGATAGGGATATAGACTTCTGCATTGATTTGGAACCCGGTACTCACCCCATTTCTATACCCCCGTATAGAATGGCTCCCGCGGAGTTAAGAGAGTTAAAAGCACAACTTCAAGAGTTGTTGAGCAAGGGCTTTATTAGACCAAGTGCATCTCCTTGGGGTGCTCCGGTTTTGTTTGTGAAGAAGAAAGATGGGAGTTTCCGAATGTGCATAGATTACCGACAGTTGAACAAAGTAACTATTAAGAACAAGTACCCCATTCCTCGCATTGATGACTTGTTAGATCAGTTACAAGGTGCTTGTGTCTTCTCAAAAATTGACTTGAGGTCCGGTTATCACCAATTAAAAATACGAGCAACGGATGTGCCAAAGACTGCTTTTCAAACTAGGTATGGGCATTATGAATTTGTGGTAATGTCGTTTGGTCTTACTAATGCCCCTGCTGCCTTCATGAGCTTGATGAACGGGATTTTCAAGCCATACTTGGACCTCTTCGTGATTGTGTTTATTGATGATATACTGATATACTCCAAGAGTAAGAAGGAACATGAGGAGCATTTGAGAATGGTGTTGGAAACGTTGAGGGAGAAAAAGCTTTATGCCAAGTTCTCTAAGTGTGAGTTTTGGCTAGATTCAGTGTCCTTCTTGGGGCACGTGGTTTCTAAGGATGGAGTGATGGTGGATCCATCCAATATTGAGACAGTGAAGAATTAGGTAAGACCTACAAACGTGTCAGAAATAAAGAGTTTTGTGGGTTTAGCTAGCTACTACCGCCGATTCGTCAAGGGATTCTCTTCCATTGCTTCCCAATTGACGAACTTGACTAAGCAGAATGTCCCATTTGTATTGTCAGATGAGTGTGAGGAAAGCTTCCAGAAGCTTAAGACTTTGTTGACTACCGCGCCCATCCTCACCTTGCGGTTAGAGGGAAGAGGGCAAAAACTTCATTGTTTATTGTGATGCATCCTATTCTGGGTTGGGTGCAGTGCTAATGCAAGAGAAGAATGTGATTGCTTATGCTTCGAGGCAATTAAAGGTGCATGAGCGTAACTATCCGACCCATGACTTGGAGTTGGCCGCGGTAGTATTTGCACTAAAGCAATGGAGACACTACTTGTATGGGGTTAAGTGTGAAGTCTACACGGACCATCGTAGCCTACAGTATGTATTCACTCAGAAAGACTTGAACTTGAGACAGAGGAGATGGATGGAACTACTGAAGGACTACGACATCACTATCTTGTATCATCCGGGGAAGGCTAATGTTGTAGCGGATGCTTTGAGTTGAAAGGCCAGAAGCATGGGAAGTCTAGCTCATTTGCAAGCCTCTAGACGCCCATTGGCTAGAGAGGTGCAGATTTTGGCTAATGACCTTATGAGGTTAGAAATAAACGAGAAGGGAGGATTGTTAGCTTGTGTAGAGGCAAAATCCTCTTTTCTTGATCAGATTAAGGGGAAACAGTTTGATGATGCGAAGCTAAGTCGAATCCGAGACAAAGTGTTGCAAGGAGAGGCTAAAGAGGCAATAATCGATGGGGAAGGTGTTTTGAGGATTAAGGGAAGAGTATGTGTACCCCGCATCGATGATTTGATCACCACTATTCTTACAGAAGCTCATAGTTCCGGATATTCTATACATCCTGGTGCAACCAAGATGTATCGCGACCTAAAGCAAAACACTTCTGGTGGAGTAGAATGAAGCGGGATATTGTTGAGTTTGTGCCAAATGTCCAAACTGTCAACAAGTGAAGTATGAAAACCAGAGGCCCAGGAGGAACACTTCAGAGAATGCCCATTCCTGAATGGAAGTGGGAGAGAATCGCGATGGACTTCGTGGTTGGTCTTCCCAAGACATTGAGTAAGTATGACTCCATTTGGGTGATTGTTGATAGGTTGACTAAATCTACTCATTTCATTCCGGTAAAGGTGACCTACAATGCAGAGAAGTTAGCCAAGATCTATATCTCAGAGATCGTTCGGTTGCATGGAGTTCCACTCTCCATCATATCGGATAGAGGTACGCAGTTTACCTCTAAGTTTTGGAGAACATTGCATGCTGAATTAGGTACTAGATTGGACCTTAGTACTGCATTTCATCCTCAGACCGATGGTCAGTCTGAGCGAACGATTCAAGTTTTGGAGGATATGCTTCGCGCATGTGTGATAGAGTTTGGTGGCCATTGGGATGGCTTCTTACCGTTGGCAGAGTTTTCATACAATAATAGCTATCACTCCAGTATCGACATGGCTCCCTTTGAAGCATTGTATGGGAGGAGGTGTAGATCTCCCATTGGTTGGTTTGATGCCTTTGAAGTTAGACCTTGGGGGACTGATCTGTTAAGAGATTCTATGGAGAAGGTGAAAGCATTTCAAGAAAAGCTTTTGGCGGCTCAAAGTAGACAAAAGGAGTATGCAGACCGAAAGGTTAGAGACTTGGAGTTCATGGAAGGTGAACAAGTCTTGTTGAAGGTTTCGCCCATGAAAGGGGTGATGCGGTTTGGAAAAAGAGTTAAGCTAAGTCCGAGGTACATCGGACCATTTGAGGTACTTAAGCGAATAGGGGAGGTGGCTTATGAATTAGCCTTGCCCCCAGGGCTGTCCGGAGTGCATCCGGTGTTTCATGTGTCCATGTTGAAGAGATGCCACGGAGATGGAAACTACATTATCCGTTGGGATTCAGTTTTGTTTGATGAGAACTTGACTTATGAAGAGGAACCGATTGCTATATTAGATAGAGAAGTTCGCAAACTGAGGTCGAGAGAGATTGCATCCATCAAGGTGCAATGGAAGAATCGACCGGTTGAAGAGGCTACTTGGGAGAAGGAGGCAGATATGCAAGAAAAATACCCACATCTGTTTACAGATTCAGGTACTCCTTTTCGCCATTGTTTTTCTTCTTTTGATCGTTCGGGGACGAACGATGGGTAAATTGGTATCTATTGTAACAACCTGTTTAGTCGTTTTGAGCAGCAGATTGAAATTCTGGAAAAACTGGCTGGGACGACGGAAGAGTGACGGACCGTCGCAGTCACGACGGCCCGTCATGGATGTTTCGTCCCATGACACTTAGAATTCAGAAATTGGGTACTGAAAATCGACTCTCTGTAAATTGTGACGGACCTGCAGGACGTGCCGTCACATCCACGACGAACCGTCGTGAGTTTCCGTTGCAAAACACTTCAACGTTTGAGAATTTGGTTCGAGAAACGAGTTTCTGACCGCCATGACGGACGTGCAGACGGACCGTCACAGGCGTGACGGACCGTCACAGCGTCCGTGGTGACGGTGGGATTTTGGGCAGGTGCGACGGCCATCGTGACGGACCGTCGCAGGCATGACGGCCCGTCCACAGGTCACGCAATCCAGGCAGTTTAGGATTTCTCCACACGTTTTTAAGGGTCGTTTTTGACTATTCTTTCCTTAATATAAAAGATTGAGGGGGACATTAATAAGTCTAATTACTTAGGGGTTAAAAGGGGTAACCTTAAGTGAATTAGTGGGGTTATTGTCCTTTTTCACACTAATTATATGATTAATTAGGGTAAAGGAAAGAGGGTTTTGAATAAAAACAAAGAGAAAGAACAAGAAAGGGAGAGAGCAGATCGATCGAGAGGCATAGGGAATATCAAAGCTTGGGAATTTGCTTGTGGATTCCAAAATTCTTCGTGGAGGTAGGTTATGGTTATATTACGATATTCGTAGTGAACTCTTGATAGTGAATAATAAGTGTTGATGATATTGTAAACCTGTCTATATGCTTATTGTATGCTTGTATGAATATGATTATGTGATGTTGATAAAACAAGCATGATGAAAACCATCGAATCCCAAATCTTGAAAGAAACTTTAATCTATGATATTAATGATAATGCCTTGGTATAAAAGAAGGCTAGATGAATTAAAGTGATTGGGATTGATGATGCCTTGGTTTAGAGAAGGCTTGATGAACGGATATAATGAGATTAGTGGATCGGAGTGTCACGTTCCGACACATAGAATTAGTGGATCGGAGTGTCACGTTCCGACACATAGTACTAGTGGGACGGGTGTCACGAACCGACACGTAGATGTAGGGGATCGGAGTGTCACCTACCGACACATATAGGGGATCGGAGTGTCACGTTCCGACACATATAGGGGATCGGAGTGTCACGTTCCGACACATATAGGGGATCGGAGTGTCACGTACCGACACATAGTAGTAGGGGATCGAGAGTGTCACGTACCGACACAAGAGGAAGAAAGATAATGAATCTCGAAAGATGTTAATATACTCAACATAATGAACTTAATTCCCAAATGAGTATGGTATTGAGGCTTGAGTCCTCATGGATGAACTTGATGGTATTTATTGACGATATAAATACTTGTTGTTGCTACATGTTGAGTTTATAGTTGAGTTACATTATTATTGATGTATATTGTTCCCTATTTTTGAGTTAGCCGATGATATCTACTCAGTAGGTGTGGTTGTACTGACCCCCTACTTTTATGTTTTCTTCTTGTTATTTGTGTTATGCAGCAAACGTTCCGTCAACTTCGATCAGCAGTAGATCAAGCCAGTCTTCACTCCGTCGGAAAATCAGGGTGAGCTAATGCGTCTAGCTTGACTGGGTCTCCTTCTTCAAGTCTTGATGCCTTGAACTTCCGGCATGGACTAGCTTTTTAGTATTTTGTTCTTAGATAGTTTAGTTAGAAATTTGAGATAGATGTTCTTGTGATGATGACTTCCAGATTTTGGGGATAATATTAATAATAGTTTTGAGTTGTTTTTATTAATGAGTTTAAGTCTTCCGCATTACTTTTGATGATATTGTATTAAAATGTTAAGGTTTAGATTGGTTGGTTCGCTCACATAGAAGGGTAAATGTGGGTGCCAGTCGCGTCCCCGATTTGGGTCGTGACAGGGGTAAATGTGGGTGCCAGTCGCGTCCCCGATTTGGGTCGTGACATATACATTCTAAACGAGCCATCTTTTTTGCATAGAAATAAAACAGGTGCTCCCCATATGGACATATTAGGCCTTATAAATCCTTTTTCCAATAAGTCTTTTATTTTCTCCTTCAACTCTTGTAGTTTTGCCGGATCCATTCAATAAGGAGGAACTGAGATAGGTTGAGTATCAGGAAGCACATCAATACCGAACTCTACTTCTCGTTTAGGAGGAAAACCAAGAAGATCTTCACGAAACACATCTGGAAATTAATCTACCACCAAAATAGATTAAAGGGTTGGTGGTTCCTTATCTACATTTTTCACTCTAACAAGATGACATATGTATCATTTGGAAATCATCTTCTTTGCCTTAAGATAAGAAGTAAATTTACCTCTTGGCGCCCTAATATTACCTTTCCATCGAGGAGTACCTTTTAGGAAACTGGAAATGCACTATCTTAGTTTGATAATTTATCGTGGCATAACAAGAATCTAACAAATCCATACACTTTATAACATCAAAATCTACCATGTCTAGCTCAACAAGGTCGGCAAATGTATCGCGACCACAAACAATTACAATGTAATTACGGTAAACACATTTAGCTATAATAGACTCAACAATCGGTGTAGATACTTCAAATGGCTTCACTAATAATTATGTTGTTCTTTTGAACTTTACAACAATCAATAGTGTAACATATGATAGTGTAGACCCTGGTTCAATTAATGCATATACAATATGTGAAACGATAGAAAATTTACCTGTAACCACATTCGACGATGCTTCTTAATTTTGTCGATCCCAAGTGCATATGTGCGATTCTGACCTCCACTACAATTAGCCGCTGCCCTAGGTACTCTACTACAACCTGTAGGCATATGTAGTCTCTTGCCTAAAGAAGAAGTTGATGAGGTACACCCTAACCCTAATCCTAATCCTTACCCATATCCTTATCCTAAACTTAAACCCTAAACCCTAAGTCTAAATAAAAAATCTTAGGTGCAAAATATGAAACACATACATTGAACACAAGACCATAGATTTTAAACCTCAAATCCAAAACCAAAAAACCAAAAACCTAAACCCTATCTAACCATATCCCTATAACTAACCAATCCTTAATGTTAACCCTAAACCCTAAACCCTAAAGCCTAAACTTAAGTCCAAAAATTAAATATTAAACCAATGATATTAAACCTCTAATCCTAAACTTAAAACCCAAATCCAAACATTAAATATTAAACCATTGATGTGAAACCTCTAATCATAATCCCTAAACCCAAAAGCCTGAGAAAACTTTAAGCCCTAACCCTAACCCTAACCCTTATCCTAAACCCTAAGCCGAAAATACAAAAATTTAATAATTAAATTCTAAACCATAGATTTTAAACCTCAAATGCTAAATCATGAACCATAAAACCTAATAAAATACCTACACCCTAACCCTAATACAAAACCTAATCCTTAACCTTAAATTTAAAACCCTAAACCCTACGTTCAAATAAAAACTCTAAGTCAAAAACATGAAAACACCGATATTTAAAACTAGACAATAGATTTTTAACCTCAAATCCTAAACAAAAACCCTACAATCTTATAAAAAACTAAATCCTAACCATAACCCAAACCCTAAGCCTAACCCTAAACCCCAAGTCCAAAATACATAATCATTGATTTTAAATAAAAAATCTTGTACCACAAAACAAAAAACCTAAAAGAAAACATAAACCCTAGCCCTAACCCTATTCCTAACACGAGACCTAACAAAAATCCAATCCTTAACCTTAACCCTAAACTCTAAACCCAAAACTTAAAGCCCAAAAAACAAAAACCCTAACATTAAATACTAAACCATAGATATTACAACACAAATCCTGAACCCCAAACTCTAAAACCTAAAAAACAACCTAAACCCTAACCTTAACGCTAACCCTATCATTACCCCTAACTCTGACCCTAACATAAACCCTAAACCTCAAGCCCAAAATACCATAAGATAAAAATTAAATATTAAACCATTGATATTAAGCCTCAAGTCCCAAACTTAACCCTCATCCTAACTCAAACCTTAACCATAGCCCTAACCCTTAACCATAAACCCGAATCCCTAAGCCCAAAATATCAAAACCCAAATATTAAATACTAAACCATAGGTTTTAAACCTCAAATGCTAAACCCTGAACCTTAAAAACAAAAAGAACCTACACTGTAACTCTTAAAGTAACCCTTACCCTAAACCCTAAACCTTAAATCCTAAGTCCAAACTAAAAATTCTAAGCCACAAACCATAAAACTTAAAAAAAACTAAACCCTAACCCTATCCCAAACCCTAGATCTAACCCTAACCATAAACCTAAACCTAAATCTAAACCATTAACCCGAAACCCCGTGCCACAAATAAAAAAACTAAAATATTAAACACTGAACCATAAAAATTAAACCTCAAATCCTAAACTCTAAACCTAAAAACTAAAAGAAAACCCTAAACCTTAACCCTACCCCTAACCTTAATTCTAACCCTAACCCTATACCCTAAGATGAAAATTTCAAAACCCAAACATTATATACAACATAATAGATTTTAACCCACAAATGCTAAAAATGAACCATAAAACCTTAAAAAACCTACACCTAATCCTAAACCTTAAACCCTAAACCATAAGTCCAAATAAAAAATCTAAGTCAAAGATAAAAAAAACATTGATTAAACAGTACACCGTAGAATTTAAACATCAAATCCTAAACCACAAACCTAAAAACCTAAAATAACCTAAACCCTAACAATAACCCAAACCCTAACTCTAACCCTAACCCTAACAATAACCCTAAACAATTAACCCTACATCCAAAGCCCAAAATACCTAAACACAAAAATTAAATACTAAACCATAGATTTTTAACAAAAATCCTAATCCCGAAAACAAATAACCTAAAAGAACCCTTAGACCCTAACCCTAACCTTATCCCTAACGCAAAACCTAACCCTAACCCAATCATAACTCTTACCCTAATCACTAAAACCTAAACACAAAGTCAAAAATACCAAAACCCTAACATTAAACACTAAACAATAGATATTACAACTAAAATCCTTAACCCAACATTGTAAAACCTAAAAAACAACCTAAACCCTAACACTATCACTAACCGTAACGCTAAGTTTAAACCCTAACTCCCAAGCCAATAATACCAAAACCCAAACATTAAATACTAAACCAATGATATAATGCTTAAAATACTAAACCCTAAACAGAAAAACATAAAAATAACCTAAACCCTAACCCTATCCCTAACCCTAACCATAACCCTAACCCTAACGCTAAACTTTATTTTAATCCTAACCCTAAACCTTTACCAGAAATCCTAAGCCCAAAATACCAAAACCCAAACTTTAATTTCAAATTAAAATATCTTAAATATCAAATGCGCGACCCTGAACCATAAACCAAAAAAAACCTATACCGTAACTCTTATCCTATCCTAACCCCAATCCCGAAGTCAAAATTAAAAACGCTAAGTACAAAATCCGGTACCCAAACATCGAACATTAAAATTTAGATTTTAAACCTCAAATCCTAAATATCATAGCCTAAAACCTAAAAACAAAACTAAATCCTAACCCTAATCCTAACCCTAATCCTAATCTTAACTTTAACCCTAACACCAATCGTAAACCATTCACCCTAAACCCACGACCTGAATAGCAACAACCCAAACATTAAGCACTAATCCATATATTTTAAATAAAATATTCTAAACCCCAAAACGTAAAACATAAATAAACGTAAACCCTAACCATAAAACTATCCCTCATACGAATCGTAACCCTAAGCATATCCTAAACCTTAACCTTAAACCTAAAGCCCAATATATCATTACTGTAACGACCTGTTTAGTCGTTTTGAGCAGAGATTTTATTTCTGGAAAACTGGCTGAGACGACGGACCCCACGACGGACCATCATGGGCACGACGGACCGTCGTAGGATCTCGTTTTAAAACACTTAGAAATTCTTAAATTGGGTACTGAAATCGACTCTCTGAACTTCATAACAGAATGGCAGGACGGACCGTCGTGGACACGACGGACCATCACAGACTTTTAAAGAAAATTGAGTCTCTGAACTCTGTGACGGAGCAGCAGGACGGACCGTCGCAGGCACGACGGGCTGTCACAGACTGCGTAATCCCAGGCTGGGTCGGATTTCTTTAAATGTTTTAAGGGACGTTTTGGACTATTCCTACTTTAATTATAAAGTTAGTGGTTTAATATTAATAACTTAATTACATGGGGTTGAAAGAGGTAACCTTGAGTTAATTAGTGGGGTATTATTGCCATCTTTTATACTTGATTATATGCTAATTAGGGTAAAAGAAAGAGGGTTTGAATAAGAAAAATAGAAAGAACAAAGGGAGAGAGGGAAAATTGAACGAGAAAGAGAAACGAGAAGAAGAACAAATCTTTGGGGAAATTGCTTGCTTGAACACTAAACTTTGGTGGAGGTAGGTTATGGTTTTCATGCTATTCGTAGTAAACTCTTAATAGCGAATGATATCTATTGGTAGTATTGTAAACCCTGCTATATGCTTAATTGTATGTTTGTATGAATGTGATTATATGATTGTGATAACATAAGCATGATGAAGCTATTGAATCCCAAAACTTGGAAAACCCTAATCTCTTGGTTAATGATGATGCCTTGGTATAAGAAAAGGCTTGATGAACTAAAGTAATGAGAATGATGATGCCTTGGTATAAGAGAAGGCTTGATGAATTGATAGAATGAGATTAGGGGATTGGAGTGTCACGTTCCGACACATACAATTAAGGGATCGGGTGTCACGAACCGACACGTAGATTTAGGGGATCGGGTGTCACAAACCGACACGTAGAATTACGGGATCGGAGTGTCACATTCCAACACATAGTAGTAGGTGATCGGAGTGTCACGTACCGACACATGAGGAATAAAGATAATGAGGGAGCGGAGTGTCACGTACCGACACAAGAGGATAAAGATAATGAATCTTGAAAGATGTTAACATACTCAATCTAATGAACCTAATTCCCAAATGAGTATGGTATTGAGGCTTGAGTCTTCATGTGTGAACTTGGCGGTACTTATTTATGATTATGGTACTTGTTGTTTCTACATGTTGAGCATTGTAGTTGATTTATGATATTACTTGATATATACTGTTTTCTATTTTGAGTTGGCCGATGATACCTACTCAGTACTTGTGTTTGTACTGACCCCCTACTTTTATGTTTTCTTCTTTGTTATTTGTGGAGTGCAGCAAAAGGACCGTCGTCTTTAACTCAATCGCAATTCTAGCCAGTCTTCGTCACATCGGATCTTCAGGGTGTGCTAATGCTTCTAGCTTGGACTGGATCTTCTTCCACATGTTTTGATGCCTTGAAGTTCCGGCATGGACTATCTTTTACTTGTTTTAGCTTCTTAGAATACTCTTAGTTTAGTAATTTGATCATAGATGTTCTTGTGGTGATGACTTCCAGATTTTTGGCATAGTAGATGTTGAATTTTAGAAGTTATTGAATTGGTTTTATTATTGAGTTTAAGTCTTCCGCATTACTTTCTGTTGATATTATATTGAAATGTTAGGGTTTAGATTGGTTTGTTCGCTCACATAGGAGGGTAAGTGTGGGTGCCAGTCGCGGCTCAGTTTTGGGTCGTGACAAACTTGGTATCAGAGCATTAGGTTCGTTGGTCTCATCACACAAGAACGAGTCTAGTAGGGTCTTAAGGAACGGTAGGGGGACACCTTTACTCTTCTTTGAGAGGCTATAAGACTTTAGGAAAATTCCATTCTTTCTTTCTTCTTTCGTGCTATTACTTGAATCCAATTGGTATCTAGGAGATACAAATTGGTATCTGACCATCTTCACTCTATTTCGCAGATGGTTAGAACTAGAGCAACGACTGCGCCAACACCAACACCGACACCGGCAAGATAAGAAGCATCTGAGCTAGCCACTGGGGCTGTAGCTCGAAGAGGAGTAGCGGCAAGATGCCGTGGTAGAGGTCGTGGGAGGACGTCCTCTAGAGGAAGAGGACAAGTACCTAGCCCATCTGATGCTAGGGCGGTGACTCCTCCACCGACTGAGGAAGTAGTAAGAGAGGGTGAGGAAGGGGAGAATGAAAAAGTGCAAAATGAGGAATTGCCACCCCAACCTACCCCAGAGATGATCAATCAGGTTCTTGCTTATCTTAGCGGGTTATCTGATCAGTGTCAGGCACTTCAACTGTTTTCTGCACTAACACCTCCGGTTTCAGAGGTACAACATGCAGCCACTATGGCTCCCCGTATGGATGCCTCCTTGGAAATAGGCACGTCTCCTCGTCTGACTACAGGGCCTTTAATGACAAATGATCAGCATGAACTTTTCAGTAAGTTCTTGAAATTGAAACCTCTAGTCTTCAAGGGTGCTGAATGTGAGGATGCCTATGATTTTCTCGTTGACTGCCATGAGCTACTACACAAGATGGGTATAGTAGAACGGTTTGGTGTTGAGTTCGTGAGTTATCAGTTTCAATGAAACGCCAAAATGTGGTGGCGGTCACATGTTGAGTGTCAACCAACAGAGGCACCACCTATGACTTGGGCCTCATTCTCTAGCCTGTTTATGGAGAAGTATATCCCCCGGACTTTGAGGGATAAAAAAAGGGATGAGTTCTTGAGCCTAGAGCAAGGTAGGATGTCGGTTACTTCATATGAGGCAAAGTTTCGTGCATTATCCAGGTATGCCACCCAACTTTGTTTCAGTCCATAAGAGCGGATTCGCCGTTTTGTGAAGGGGTTTACGTCAGAATTGCGGATTTCAGCCTTACAGGTAGCGGCTACGGCAAAATCCTTCCAAGAAGTGGTAGATTTCGTGATAGAGGTGGAAGGAGTGAAGCCAGATGAATTCACCATGGCATCGACATCAAAAAATTTTCGAAAGGGAGGAGAGTTTAATGGTTCTTACTCTAGAGGACAGGGTTCCGGAGGTTACTCAGTTCGACCAATTCAGTATTCACTACAAACTGTAGTTGGGGGTCCACCTCAGACCGGTCAACACTTCTCTGAGAGACCTATGCTTGACTCTAGAAGTGTTATGGATGTGGGGAGACTGGACATATTGAGGAATTGTCCAAAACAGAGTTACAGACCTCCAATGGTTAGAGGTAGAGGTGGTTATGGAAGAGGCCGTCATTCTGGAGGACGCAGTGGTCGAGGTAATGGTGGTCACCAAAATGGCCAGGGTGATGGGCAACCTGGAGCCACTACATCACAACATGGTAGGGGCAACGGGCAAACAAAAGAAAGGGCCCATTGTTATGCTTTCCCCGGACGATCTGAAGCGGAGACATCTGATGTTGTTATCACAGGTAATCTTCTAGTTTGTGATTGCATGGCTTCTGTATTGTTTGATCCTTGATCCACATTTTCTTATGTATCTTCCTCATTTGCTAATGGTCTTAATTTACATTGTGAATTACTTGATATTTCTATTCGTGTTACTACTCCGGTGGGTGAGTCTGTGATAGTTGAAAAGGTATATAGCTCTTGTTTGGTGAATTTTGTGGGGAGCAACACTTATGTAGATTTGGTTATCTTAGAAATGGTTGACTTTGATGTAACTCTGGGATGACTTGGCTTTCTCCGAATTTTGCGATCATGGATTGTAATGCTAAAACTGTGACGTTAGCCAAGCCTGGGACAAATCCATTAGTGTGGGAGGGTGACTACACTTCCAATCCGGTTCGTATCGTCTCCTTTCTTCGTGCTAACAGAATGGTTAGTAAGGGTTGTTTAGCTTTCTTGGCACACCTCAGGGATGATACTACCCAAGTACCTTCGATTGAGTCGGTTTCGGTAGTCCGTGAGTTTTTGGATGTGTTCCCTGCAGATCTCCCTGGTATGCCACCGGATAGGGATATTGACTTCTGCATCGATCTTGAACCGGGCACTCGCCCCATTTCTATACCCCCTTATAGAATGGCTCCCGCGGAATTAGAGAGTTAAAGGCCCAACTTCAAGAATTGTTGAGCAAAGGCTTCATTAGACAAGTGCATCTCCTTGGGGTCTCCAGTGTTATTTGTGAAGAGAAGGATGGGAGTTTTGGATGTGCATAGACAATAGACAACTGAATAAGGTAACTATTAAGAACAAGTATCCTCTTCCTCGTATTGATGACTTGTTCGATCAGTTACAAGGTGCTTGTGTCTTCTCTAAGATTGACTTGAGATCCGGATATCATCAATTGAAAATACGGGCAACGGATGTGCCAAATACTGCCTTTCGAACAAGGTATGGGCATTACGAATTTGTAGTGATGTCTTTTGGTCTTACAAATGCCCCTTCTGCGTTCATGAGCTTGATGAACGGGATTTTTAAGCCATATCTGGATCTCTTTGTGATCGTATTTATTGATGATATGCTAATATACTCTAAAAGTAAGAAGGAACATGAGGAGCATTTGAGAATTGTATTGGAAATGTTGAGGGAGAAAAATATTTATGCCAAGTTCTCTATGTGTGAGTTTTGGCTAGATGCAGTGCCCTTCTTGGGTCACGTGGTTTCTAAGGATGGAGTGATGGTGGATCCTTCTAAGATTCAGACAATGAAGAATTGGGTAAGACCTACTAATGTGTCAGAAATAAGGAGCTTTGTTGGTTTAGCTAGCTATTATCGTCGATTTGTCAAGGGATTCTCTTCCATTGCTTCCCAATTGACGAACTTGACTAAGCAAAGTGTTCCATTTGTATGGCCGGACGAATGTGAGGAAAGCTTTCAGAAGCTCAAGACCTTGTTTACTACTGCACCAATTCTCACCTTGCTAGAGGAAGGTAAGAATTTCATTGTCTATTGTGATGCATCCTATTCGGGTTTGGTTGCAGTGCTAATACAAGAGAGAATGTGATTGCTTATGCTTCAAGGCATTAAAAGTGCCTGAACGTAACTATCCAACCCATGATTTGGAGTTGGCCGCGGTAGTATTTGCATTTAAGCAATGGAGGCACTATTTATATTGGGTTAAATGTGAGGTCTATACGGATCATCGTAGCCTACAGTATGTCTTTACTCAGAAAGATTTGAACATAAGACAGAGGAGATGGATGGAACTACTGAAGGACTACGACATCACTATCTTGTATCATCCGGGAAAAGCGAATGTTGTGGCGGAAGCTTTAAGTAGAAAGGCGGGAAGCATGGGAAGTCTAGCTCACTTGCAAGTTTCTAGACGCCCATTGGCTAGAGAGGTTCAGATTTTGGCTAATGACCTTATGAGGTTAGAAGTAAATGAGAAGGGAGGATTGTTAGCTTGTGTGGAGGCAAGATCTTCCTACCTTGACAAGATCAAGGGAAATCAGTTTAATGATGAGAAATTGATCCGAGATAAAGATGATAAAGTGTTGCAAGGAGAGGCTAAAGAAGCAACAATCAATGAGGAAGGTGTTTTGAGGATTAAGGGAAGGGTATGTGTACCCCGCGTCGAGGATTTGATCAACACTATTCTGACAGAGGCTCATAGTTCAAGGTATCTATACACGCTGGTGCAACCAAGATTTATCGTGACCTAAAGCAACACTTTTGGTGGAGTAGAATAAGCGTGATATTGTTGATTTTATTGCCAAATGTCCAAATTGTCAACAAGTAAAGTATGAACACCACAGGCCCGGAGGAACACTTCAGAGAATGCCCATTCCGGAAGAAGTGGGAGAGAATTGCAATGGACTTCGTGGTTGTTTCCAAAGACAATGGGTAAGTATGACTCCATTTAGGTGATTGTTGATAGGTTAACTAAGTCTTCTCACTTTATTCCGATCAAGGTGACTTACAATGCCGAGAAGTTAGCCAAAATCTATATCTCAGAAATTGTTCGGTTGCATGGGATTCAACTCTCCATTATATCAGATAGAGGTACGCAGTTTACTTCTAAGTTTTGGAAAACACTGCATGAGGAATTGGGTACTAGGTTGGACCTTAGTACTGCGTTCCATCCTCAGACAGATGGTCAGTCTGAGCGAACGATTCAAGTGTTGGAGGATATACTTCGTGCATGTGTGATAGAATTTGCTGGTCATTGGGATAACTTCTTACCCTTAGTGGAGTTTTCATACAATAATAGTTATCACTGAAGTATTGACATAGCCCCATTTGAAGCATTGTATGGTAGGAGATGTAGGTCTCCCATTGGGTTGTTTGATGCATTTGAGGTTAGACCTTGGGGTACGGACCTTTTGAGGGATTCTTTAGAGAAAGTGAAAGTAAGCAAAAAGAATATGCAGATCGAAAGGTTAGAAACTTAGAGTTCATGGAGGGTGAACAAGTCTTGTTTAAGGTTTCTCCCATGAAAGGGGTGATGCGGTTTGGTAAAAGAGGAAAACTAAGCCCAAGGTATATTGGTCCCTTTGAAGTACTTAAGCGAGTAGGGGAGGTGGCTTATGAGTTAGCCTTGACTCCAGGGCTGTCCGGAGTGCATCTGGTATTTCATGTGTCTATGTTGAAAAGATACCATGGGGATGGAAACTACATCATTCGTTGGGATTCAGTCCTACTTGATGAAAATTTGTCTTATGAGGAGGAGCCTGTTGCTATTTTAGATAGAGAAGTTCGCAAGTTGAGGTAAAAGGAGATTGCATCCATCAAGGTGCAATGGAAGAATCGGCCGGTTGAAGAAGCCACTTGGGAGAAGGAGGCCGATATACAAGAAAGATGCCCACATTTGTTTAAAGATTCAGGTACTTCTTCTCGCCTTTGTTTTCCTTCTTGTGAACGTTCGAGGACGAACGATGGGTAAATTGGTATCTATTGTAACGACCTATTTAGTCGTTTTGAGCAGCAAATTTTATTTCTGGAAAACAGGCTAAGACGACGGACCCCACGATGGACCGTCATGGGCACGACGGACCGTCGCAGGGTCTCGTTTCAAAACACTTAGAAATTCTGAAATTGGGTACTGAAATCAACTCTCTAAACTTCGTAACGGAATGGCAGGACAGACCGTCGTGGACACGACAGACCGTCACAGACTCTTAAAGAAAATTGAGTCTCTAAACTCTGTGGGGGAGCAGCAGGACGGACCGTCGCAGGCACGACGGGCCGTCACAGACTGCGTAATCCCAGGCTGGGTCGGATTTCTTTAAATGTTTTAAGGAACGTTTTGGACAATTCCTGCTTTAATTATAAAGTTAGTTGTTTCATTTAATAACTTAATTACTTGGGGGTTAAAAGAGGTAACCTTGAGTTAATTAGTGGGTATTATTGCCATCTTTTATTCTTGATTATATGCTCAATGGGTAAAAAAGAGGGTTTGATAAGAAATAGAAAATAACAGAGAGAGAGGGAGAATCGAACGAGAAAGAGAACCGAGAAGAAGAACAAATCTTTGGGGAAATTGCTTGCTTGAACACTAATCTTCGGTGGAGGTAGGTTATGGTTTTCATGCTATTCGTAGTAAACTCTTAATAGTGAATGATATGTATTGGTAGTATTGTAAACCCTGCTATATGCTTAATTGTATGTTTGTATGAATGTGATTATATGATTGTGATAACATAAGCATGATGAAGCTATTGAATCCCAAATCTTGGAAAACCCTAATCTCTTGGTCAATGAAGATGCCTTGGTATAAGAAAAGTCTTGATGAACTAAAGCAATGAGAATGATGATGCCTTGGTATAAGAGAAGGCTTGATGAATTGATATGATGAGATTAGAGGATCGGAGTGTCACGTACCGACACATAGAATTAAGGGATCGGGTTTCACGAACCGACACGTAGATTTAGGGGATCGGGTGTCACGAACCGACACGTAGATTAAGGGGATCGGGTGTCACTAACCGACACGTAGAATTAGGGGATCGGAGTGTCACGTTCCGACACATAGTAGTAGGGGATCGGAGTGTCACGTACCGATACATGAGGAATAAAGATAATGAGGAGCGGAGTGTCACGTACCGACACAAGAGGATAAAGATAATGAATCTTGAAAGATGTTAAAATAGTCAATCTAATGAACCTAATTCCCAAATGAGTATGGTATTGAGGCTTGAGTCTTAATGTTTGAACTTGGCGGTACTTATTTATGATTATGGTACTTGTTGTTGCTACATGTTGAGTATTGTAGTTGATTTATGATATTACTTGATATATACTGATTTTTATTTTGAGTTGGCCGATGATACCTACTCAGTACTTGTGTTTGTACTGACCGCGTACTTTTATGTTTTCTTCTTTGTTATTTGTGGAGTGCAGCAAAAGGACCGTCGTCAACTCAATCGCAATTCTAGCCAGTCTTCGTCACATCAGATCTTCAGGGTGAGCTAATGCTTCTAGCTTGGACTAGATCTTCTTCCTCATGTCTTGATGCCTTTAAGTTCCGGCATGGACTAGCTTTTACTTGTTTTAGCTTCTTAGAATACTTTGATCATAGATGTTCTTGTGGTGATGACTTCCAGATTTTGGGAATAGTAGATGTGAATTTTAGAAGTTATTGAATTGGTTTTATTATGAGTTTTAAGTCTTCCGCATTACTTTCTGTTGATTTTATTGAAATGTTAGGGTTTAGATTGGTTGTTCGCTCACATAGGAGGGTAAGTGTGGTGCAGTCGCGGCTCGGTTTTGGGTCGTGACAATTACCCTAAAATTAAACACAAATCCAATACAGTACAACTAAAATCTTTAAGTCAAAACCCAAAAACCTACAAAACAACCTAAACCTTTACCCTAACCCTAACCCTAACATTAATCCTAACCTTAACATTACCATAAATCCTAAACAACAAACACAAAATATGAAAACCAAAATATTATACACTAAATTATTGATATTAAACACAAATCCAAAACCCTATATTTAAAAACCAAAAAAAAAAACCTAACCCTAACTGTATTCCTAATACGAATCGTAACCCTAACCCTATTTTTAACCCTAACCCTAAACCTAAAGCCCAAAATACAAAAACCCTAAAATAAAACACTAATCCATAGATGTTACAACTGAAATTGTTAACCCAAAACCCTAAAACCTAAAAAATAACCTAAATTCTAACCCTAAAATTAATCATAACCTTACTCGTAGCATAAACCTTAAACCCTTAACAAAAAATAAGAATACCAAAACATTCAACACTATAATATTAATATTAAACCTCAAATCCTAAACCCTAAACCTAAAGACCTAAAAAAACATAAAGCCTAATTGTAATCCTAACCCTAACGTTAACCGTAACTCCTACCTTAAACCATAATCCCGAAACCTTAAGCCCAAAATACCACCACCCAAACATTAAATTATAACCATAGATAATAAACCTGAAACGTTAAACCCATAACCATAAAACCTAAAAAACCCCTACACCCTAACCCTTAACCCTAAATAAAAAAAAAAACCCTAAGTCAAAAATATGAGAACCAAAATATGAAACAGTAAATTATAGATTTTAAATACCAAATCCTTATCAACAAACCATAAAAAAGTTAAGCCTTAACCCTAACCCTAACCCATACTCTAACCCTAAGCTTAAACTAAACCATACACCCAAAAACCTATGCCTAAAATACCAAAACCCAAACATTAAATACTAAATAATAAATTTTAAAGCTTTAACTCTTAACCCTAAACCATAAAACCTAAAAAAACATATACCCTAACCCTAAACGCTAAACCCTAAAAAATCCTTAAGTCAAAAATAAGTAAACCCAAATATTAAACACTAAACCATAAATTTTAAACCTCAAATCCTTAGCCAAAGACCCTAAAAACTAAAAAAAAATTACACCCTAACCCTACCCCTAGCCCTAACCAAAAACCACTGACCTGCAACCCACTACCCAAAATACAAAAACCAAAAGATTGAACACTAAACCATAGAATCAAACAAAAATCCTGAACCCCAAAACCTAAAACAAAAAAAAACCATAAACCTTAACCCTTACCCTATCTTTAAGATAAACCTAAACCCTAACCCTATCTTTAATCCAAACCCTAAACCCTAACCCTAGACCATACGCCCAAAATACCAAAACCCTTATATTAAACAATAAACCATAGATATAACAAGTCAAATCCATAACCCCAAATATAATTACCTAAAAAACAAACTAAACCCTATCCCTAACTAACCCGAACCCTAACCCTACCATAAACCCTAAACCCCAAGCCCAAAATACCAATACCTAAACATTAAACTTTAAACCATTTATAATAAACCTCAAATCCTAAACCCTAAACCCAGAAACATGAAAAACCCAAAACCTTAAACCACAAATGCTAAAACAAAAAAAAAACTAAACACTAACCATAACACATACCCTACCCTAACCCTATATCATTAACCCTAAATCCCAAGCCCAAAATATCGAAACCCAAACATTAAATACTAACAATATATTTGACACAAAAAATCCTATACCCCAAAATAAAAAACCTAAAAAAACCCTAAAACCCTAGCACTAGCCCTATCCCTAACCTTAACCCTAACCCTAACCCAATCCTTAACCTTAACCCCAAACTCTAAACCTTAAACCCAAAGCCCAATAGACCAAAACCCTAACATTAAACACTAAACCATAGATATTACAACTCAAATCCTTAAACTCAAACTCTAAAACCTATACGCTCAAACTTACTTCTCAAATAAGAAGTAAAGCGGTCGTGTCAAGTAAATAACCCAACTAGTGAGGTCGGAATCATACACACGAGATAAATAGTCAAGACTTAACTTCAACCTGTTATTACTATTGTTTGGTCAATGACTTCCTTGGAAAGTAAAAACAATAAAATGGGGGTTTTAAATTCTAAATGAATGAAAATAACTAATGCAATTGAAAGAGACACTTAACAGCTGTAACGACCTGTTTAATCGTTTTGAGCAGCAGATTTTATTTCTGGAAAACTAGGTGAGACGACGGACGCCATGACGGACCGTCATGGGCACGACGGACCGTCGAGGGGGTCTCGTTTCAAAACACTTAGAAATTTTGGAATTTGGGTGCTAAAATCGACCCTCTGAACTTCGTGACAACATGGAAGGACGGACCGTCGTGGGTACGATGGACTGTCACAAACTCATCAAGGAAATTGAGTCTCTGAACTTTATGACGGACCTGCAGGACGGACCGTCACAGCCATGACGGACCGTCACAGGTTGCGTAATCCCAGGCTGGGTCGGATTTCTTTAAATGTTTTAAGGGACGTTTTTGACTATTCCTGCTTTAATTAAAAGTTAGTGGGTTAATGTTATAAGTCTAATTACTAGGGGTTAAAAGAGGTAACCTTGAGTTAATTAGTGGTTATTATTGCCATCTTTTATACTTAATTATATGCTAATTAGGGTAAAGCAAAGAGGGTTTCAATAAGAAAAAGAGAAAGAACAAGAGAGAGAGGGAGAATCGAACGAGGAAGAGAGAAACAAAGCTTGGGAAATTGCTTGCTTGATCACTAATCTTCGGTGGAGGTAGGTTATGGTTTTCATGCTATTCGTAGTAGACTCTTAATAACGAATGATATGTGTTGGTAATATTATCTCATCTTCTATATGCTTAATTGTATGCTTGCATGAATGTGACTATATAATTATGATAAAATAAGCATGATGAAGCTATTGAATCCCAAATCTTGAAAAAACCTAATCTCTTGTTAATGAGGATGCCTTGGTATGAGAGAATGCTTGATGAACTAAAGTAATGAGAATGATAATGCCTTGGTATAAGAGAAGGCTTGATGAGTTGATAGAATGAGATCAGGGGATCAGAGTGTCACGTTCCGACACATAGAATTTAGGGGATCGGGTGTCACGAACCGACACGTAGATTAAGGGGATCGGGTGTCACAAACCGACATATAGATTTAGGGGATCGGGTGTCACGAACTGACACGTAGATTTAGAGGATCGGGTGTCACGAACCGACACGTAGAATTAGGGGATCGGAGTGTCACGTTCCGACACATAGTAGTAGGGGATCGGAGTGTCACGTTCCGACAAATAGTAGTAGGGGATCAGAGCGTCACGTACCGACACAAGAGGAATAAAGATAATGAGGGAGCGGAGTGTCACATACCGACACAAGAGATTAAAGATAATAAATCTTGAAAGATGCTAATATACTCAATCTAATGAACCTAATTCCCAAATGAGTATGATATTGAGGCTTGAGTCTTCATGTGTGAACTTGGCAGTACTTATTAATGATTATAGAACTTGTTGTTGCTACATGTTGAGTATTGTAGTTGATTTTATCATAATACTTGATATATACAGTTCTCTATTTTGAGTTGGCCGATGATATCTACTCAGTACCCGTGTTTTGTACTGACCCCTACTTTCATGTTTTCTTCCTTGTTATTTGTTGAGTGCAGCAAACGGACCGTCGTCTTCAACTCAACCGCAATTCTAGCCAGTCTTCGTCACACCGGATCTTCAGGGTGAGATAATGCTTCTAGCTTGGACTGGATCTTCTTCCTCATGCCTTGATGCCTTGAAGTTCCGGCATGGACTAGCTTTTACTTGTTTTAGCTTCTTAGAATACCTTTTAGTTTAGTAATTTGATCATAGATGTTCTTGTGGTGATGACTTCCAGATTTTTGGGAATAATAGATGTTGAATTTTAGAAGTTATTGAATTGGTTTTTATAAATGAGTTTAAGTCTTCCCCATTACTTTATGTTGATATTATATTGAAATGTTAGGGTTTAGAGTGGTTGGTTCGCTCACATAGGAGGGTAAGTGTGGGTGCCAGTCGCGGCTCGGATTTGGGTCGTGACAAACTAGGTATCAGAGCATTAGGTTTGTTGGTCTTATCACACAAGAACGAGTTTAGTAGAGTCTTAAGGAACGGTAGGGGGAAGCCTTTACTTGTCTTTGAGAGGCTATAAGACTTTAGGAAAATTCCATTCTTTCTTTCTTTCTTTTGTGCTACAACTTGAATCCAATTGGTATCTAGGTGATACAAATTGGTATCTGACCATCTTCACTCTATTTCGCAGATGGTTAGAACTAGAGAAACGACTGCGCCAACACCAACACCGACACCGGCAAGACAACAAGCATCTGAGCCAGCCACTGGGGCTGTAGCTTGAAGAGGAGTAGCGGCAAGAGGCGTGATAGAGGTTGTGGGAGGACGTCCTCTAGAGGAAGAGGACAAGAACCTAGCCCATCTGATGCTAGGGCGGTGACTCCTCCACCGACTGAGGAAGTAGTAAGAGAGGGTGAGGAAGGGGAGAATGAACAAGTGCAAAATGAGGAATTGCCACCCCAACCTTCCCCAGAGATGATCAATCAGGTTCTTGCTTATCTTAGCGGGTTATCTGATCAGGGTCAGGCACCTCCAGTGTTTTCTGCACCAACACCTCCGGTTTCAGAGGTAAAACATGCAGCCACTATGGCTCCCCGTATGGATGCCTCATTAGAATTAGGCACGTTTCCTCGTCTGACTACAGTGCCTAAAATGACAAATGATCAGCATGAACTTTTTAGTAAGTTCTTGAAATTGAAACCTCCAGTCTTCAAGGGTGCTGAATCGGAGGATGCCTATGATTTTCAGGTTGACTGTCATGAGCTACTACACAAGATGGGTATAGTAGAACGGTTTGGTGTTGAGTTTGTGACCTATCAGTTTCAAGGAAATGCCAAAATGTGGTGGCGGTCACATGTTGAGTGTCAACCAATAGAGGCACCACCTATGACTTGGGCCTCATTCTCTAGCTTGTTTATAGAGAAGTATGTCCCCCGAACTTTGAGGGATAGGAAACGAGATGAGTTCTTGAGCCTAGAGCAAGGTAGGATGTCGGTTACTTCATATGAGGCGAAGTTTCGTGCATTATCCAGGTATGCCACCTAACTTTGTTTCAGTCAACAAGAGCGGATTCGCCGTTTTGTGAAGGGGTTGAGGTCAGAATTGCGGATTTCAGCCTTACGGGTAGCGGCTACGGCAAAATCCTTTCAAGAAGTGGTAGACTTCGTGATAGAGGTGGAAAGAGTGAAGCCAGATGACTTCACCATGGCATCGACATCAAAAAGGTTTGGAAAGGTAGGTGAGTTTAATAGTTCTTACACTAGAAGACAGGGTTCCGGAGGTTACTCAGTTCGACCAATTCAGTCTTCACTAAAAACTGTAGTTGGGGGTTCACCTCAGACCGGTCAACACTTTTCTGAGAGACCTATGCTTTACTCTAGAGAGTGTTATGGATGTGGGGAGACTGGACATATTAGGAGGAATTGTCCAAAACAGAGTTATAGACCCCTAATAGCTAGAGGTAGAGGTGGTCATGGTAGAGGCCGTTATTCTGGAGGGCGCGGTGGTCGAGGTAATGGTGGTCACAAAAACGACCGGGGTGATGGGCAAACTGGAGCCACTACGTCACAACATGGTAGGGGCAACGGACAGACAGGCGATAGCGCCCATTGTTAAGCTTTCCCTGGGAGATCTGAAGAGGACGCATCTGATGCTGTTATCACAGGTAATCTTTTGATTTGTGATTGCATGGCTTCTATATTGTTTGATCCTGGATCCACATTTTATTATGTATCTTCCTCATTTGCTAATGGTCTAAATTTACATTGTGAATTACTTGACATGCCTATTCGTGTTTCTACTCCGGTGGGGTGAGTCTGTGATAGTTGAAAAAGTATATAGGTCTTTTTGGTGAATTTTGTGGAGCAACACTTATGTAGATTTGGTTATCTTAGAAATGGTTGACTTTGATGTAATTCTGGGTATGACTTGGCTTTCTACGAATTTTGCAATCTTGGATTGTAATGCTAAAACGGTGACGTTAGCCAAGCCTGGGACAGATCCGTTAGTGTGGGAGGGCGACTACATTTCCAATCCGGTTCGTATTGTCTCCTTTCTTCGTGCTAAGAGAATGGTTAGTAAGGGTTGTTTAGCTTTATTGGCACACCTCAGAGATGATACTACCCAAGTACCTTCGATGGAGTCAGTTTAGGTAGTCCGTGAGTTTGTGGATGTGTTCCCTGCAGATCTTCCTGGTATGCCACCGGATAGGGATATTGACTTCTGCATCGATCTTCAACCGGGCACTCGCCCCATTTCTATATGTTGAGCAAAGGCTTCATTAGACCAAGTGCATCTCCTTGGGGTGCTCCGGTGTTATTTGTGAAGAAGAAGGATGGGATTTTTCGGATGTGCATAGACTATAGACAACTGAATAACGTAACTATTAAGAACAAGTATCCTCTTCCTCGCATTGATGACTTGTTCGATCAGTTACAAGGTGCTTGTGTCTTCTCTAAGATCGACTTGAGATCCGGTTATCATCAATTGAAAATAAGGGCAACGGATGTTCCAAAGACTGCCTTTCGAACCAGGTATGGGCATTACGAATTTGTAGTGATGTCTTTTGGTCTTACGAATGCCCCTGCTGCGTTCATGAGTTTGATGAACGGGATTTTTAAGTCATATCTGGATCTCTTTGTGATCGTATTTATTGATGATATACTGATATACTCTAAAAGTAAGAAGGAACATGAGGATCATTTGAGAATTGTATTGGAAATGTTGAGGGAGAAAAAGCTTTATCCCAAGTTCTCTAAGTGTGAGTTTTGGCTAGATGCAGTGTCCTTCTTGGGGCACGTGGTTTCTAAGGATGGAGTGATGGTGGATCCTTCTAAGATTGAGACAGTGAAGAATTTGGTAAGACCTACTAATGTGTCAGAAATAAGGAGCTTTGTTGGTTTAGCTAGCTATTATCGTCGATTTGTCAAGGGATTCTCTTCCATTGCTTCCCAATTGACGAAATTGACTAAGAACAATGTTCCATTTGTATGGTCGGACGAATGGGAGGAAAGCTTTCAGAAGCTCAAGACTTTGTTGACTACTGCACCAATTCTCACCTTGCCCGTGGAAGGTAAGAATTTCATTGTTTATTGTGATGCATCCTATTCGGGTTTGGCTGCAGTGCTAATGCAAGAGAAGAATGTGATTGCTTATGCTTCAAGACAATTAAAAGTGCATGAACGTAACTATCCAACTCATGATTTGGAATTGGCCGCGGTAGTGTTTTCATTAAAGCAATGGAGGCACTATTTATATGGGGTTAAGTGTGAGGTCTATACGGATCATCGTAGCCTACAATATGTCTTTACTAAGAATGATTTGAACTTGAGACAGAGGAGATGGATGGAACTACTGAAGGACTACGACATCACTATCTTGGATCATCCGGGAAAAGCGAATGTTGTGGCGGATGCTTTAAGTAGAAAGGCGGGAAGCATGGGAAGTGTAGCTCACTTGCAAGTTTCTAGACGCCCATTGGCTAGAGAGGTTCAGATTATCGCTAATGACCTTATGAGGTTAGAAGTAAATGAGAAGGGAGGATTTTTGGCTTGTGTGGAGGCAAGATCTTCCTTCCTTGACAAGATTAAGGAAAAGCAGTTTAATGATGAGAAATTGATCCGGATCCGAGATAAAGTGTTGCAACGAGAGGCTAAAGAGGAAACAATCAATGAGGAAGGCGTTTTAAGGATTAAGGGAAGGGTATGTGTACCCCGCGTCGATGATTTGATCAACAATATTCTGACAGAGGCTCATAGTTCAAGGTATTCTATACACCCTGGTGCAACCAAGATGTATCGTGACCTAAAGCTACACTTTTGGTGGAGTAGAATGAAGTGAGACATTGTTGATTTTGTTGCCAAATGTCCAAATTGTCAACAAGTAAAGTATGAACACCAGAGGCCCGGAGGAACACTTCAGAGAATGCCCATTCCGAAATGGAAGTGGGAAAGAATTGCAATGGACTTTGTGGTTTGTCTTCCAAAGACAATGGGCAAGTATGACTCCATTTGGGTGATTGTTGATAGGTTAACTAAGTCTGCACATTTCATTCCGGTCAAGGTGACTTACAATGTAGAGAAATTAGCCAAACTTTACATCTCGGAAGTGGTTCGATTGCATGGGGTTCCACTCTCCATCATATCAGATAGAGGTACGCAGTTTACTTCTAAGTTTTGGAAAACATTGCATGCTGAATTGGGTACTAGGTTGGATCTGAGTACCGCATTTCACCCTCAGACCGATGGTCAGTCTAAGCGAACGATTCAAGTGTTAGAGGATATGCTTCCTGCTTGTGTGATAGAATTTGGTGGTCATTGGGATAACTTCTTACCCTTAGCAGAATTTTCATACAACAATAGCTATCACTCAAGCATTGATATGGCCCCATTTGAAGCATTGTATGGAAGGAGATGTAGGTCTCCTATTGGTTGGTTTGATGCATTTGAGGTTAGACATTGGGGTACTGACTTTCTCAGGGAATCGCTAGATAAAGTGAAATGCATTCAAGAAAAGCTTCTAGCGGCTCAAAGTAGGCAAAAGGAATATGCAAATCGAAAGGTTAGAGACTTGGAGTTCATGGAGGGTGAACAAGTCTTGTTGAAGGTTTCGCCCATGAAAGGGGTGATGCGGTTTGGTAAAAGAGGTAAGCTTAGTCCAAGGTATATTGGACCATTTGAAGTACTTAAGCGAGTAGGGGAGGTGGCTAACGAACTAGCCTTGCCTCAAGGGCTGTCCGGAGTGTATCCAGTATTTCACGTGTCTATGTTGAAAAGATACCATGGGGATGGAAACTACATCATTCGTTGGGATTCGGTTCTGCTTGATGAGAATTTATCTTATGAGGAGGAACCTGTCGCCATTCTAGATACAGAAGTCCGCAAGTTGAGGTCGAGGGAGATTGCATCCATCAAAGTTCAATGGAAGAATCAACCATTTGTAGAAGCCACTTGGGAGAAGGAGGCTGATATGCGAGAAAGATACCCACACCTGTTTACAAATTCACGTACTCCTTCTCGCCCTTGTTTTTCTCCTTGTGATCATTCGAGGACGAACGATGGGTAAATTGGTATCTATTGTAACGACCTGTTTAACCGTTTTGAGCAGCAGATTTTATTTCTGGAAAACTTTCTAAGACGACGGACCCCACGACAGACCGTCATGGGCACGACGGACCGTCGAGGGGGTCTCGTTTCAAAACACTTAGAAATTTTGGAATTTGGGTGCTGAAATCGACTCTCTGAACTTTGTGTTGACATGGCAGGACGGACCGTCGTGGGTACGACGGAACGTCACAGACTCTTCAAGGAAATTGAGTCTCTAAACTTTGTGACGGACCTGCAGGACGGACCGTCACAGCCATGACGGACCGTCACAGCCATGACGAACGGTCATAGGTTGCGTAATCCCAAGCTGGGTCGGATTTCTTTAAATGTTTTAAGGGACGTTTTTGATTATTCCTTCTTTAATTATAAAGTTAGTGGGTTAATGTTAATAAGTCTAATTACTTGGGGGTTAAAAGAGGTAACCTTCAGTTAATTAGTGGGTTATTATTGCCATCTTTTATACTTAATTATACGCTAATTAGGGTAAAAGAAAGAGGGTTTGAATAAGAAAAATAGAAAGAACAAGGGATAGAGGGAGAATCGAACGAGGAAGAGAGAAACAAAGCTTGGGAAATTGCTTGCTTGATCACTAATCTTCGTTGGAGGTAGGTTATGGTTTTCATGCTATTCGTAGTAGACTCTTAATAGCGAATGATATGTGTTGGTAATATTATCTCATCTTCTATATGCTTAATTGTATGCTTGCATGAATGTGACTATATAATTGTGATAAAATAAGCATGATGAAGCTATTGAATCCCAAATCTTGAAAAAACCTAATCTCTTGTTAATGATGATGCTTTGGTATAAGAGAAGGCTTGATGAACTAAAGTAATGAGAATGATGATGCCTTGGTATAAGAGAAGGCTTGATGAGTTGATAGAATCAGATTAGGGTATCGGAGTGTCACGTTCCGACACATAGAATTTAGGGGATCGGGTGTCACGAACCGACACGTAGATTTAGGGAATCGGGTGTCACGAATCGACACGTAGATTTAGGGGATCGGGTGTCACGAACCAACACGTAGATTTAGGGGATCAGGTGTCACGAACCGACACGTACAATTAGGGGATCAGAGTGTCACGTTCCGACACATAGTAGTAGGGGATCGAAGTGTCACGTTCCGACACATAGTAGTAGGGGATCGGAGTGTCAAGTACCGACACAAGAGGAATAAATATAATGAGGGAGCGGAGTGTCACGTACCGACACAAGAGGATTAAAGATAATGAATCTTGAAAGATTCTAATATACTCAATCTAATGAACCTAATTCCCAAATGAGTATGGTACTGAGGCTTGAGTCCTCATGTGTGAACTTGGCAGTACTTATTAATGATTATAGAACTTGTTGTTGCTACATGTTGAGTATTCTAGTTGATTTTATAATAATACTTGATATATACTGTTCTCTATTTTGAGTTGGCCGATGATATCTACTCAGTACTCGTGTTTTGTACTGACCCCTACTTTCATGTTTTCTTCGTTGTTATTTGTGGAGTGCAGCAGACGGACCGTCGTCTTCAACTCAACCGCAATTCTAGCCAGTCTTCGTCACACCGGATCTTCAGGGTGAGCTAATGCTTCCAGCTTGGACAGGATCTTCTTCCTCATGTCTTGATGCCTTGAAGTTCCGGCATGGACTAGCTTTTACTTGTTTTAGCTTCTTAGAATACCTTTTAGTTTAGTAATTTGATCATAGATATTCTTGTGGTGATGACTTCCAGATTTTTGGGAATAATAGATGTTGAATTTTAGAAGTTATTGAATTGGTTTTTATAAATGAGTTTAAGTCTTCCGCATTACTTTCTGTTGATATTATATTGAAATGTTAGGGTTTAGATTGGTTGGTTCGCTCACATAGGAGGGTAAGTGTGGGTGCCACTCGCGGCTCGGATTTGGGTCGTGACAACAGCTTTGAATGTTGGATTTTAATCAATTAATCAAAGTAACTAGGGTTTACGTGTTCCCCACAGGTTCATAACTTGATAATTCTAACTATAGCAATTCTTTCCTAGTATCTTGCATGAAAAGATATAAGTTATGAATTTCTAAATCCTTGGACTGGCATCTAGAAAATCTCACTCCGCACCTTGGTCCGGCTACGTGTGTTGCTATCTTAACCCTAATCTTTACCTCATATTAGGCATTGTATTCGATATTTGAGTAAGTTATTACCTCGTACAAATCAATACACAAATATTAGATAGTATATAAAAAATAGATGTTGATAATTCTTTTCCTATTATCTACCTCCTTGGTCTGGCAAGTAGCATTAAGGCGAGTTCTAACGTTGGCCATCCGTTAAAAAGACTTCTAAGCGAAAGAATTATTAATACATGCAAGACACCATTCTAGAATTGTTATTTCAGTTACCTTTTATCTCATTATTTACCTATGGTTCCCACAACCCTATTTATGGAGTTTAGCTACTCATAGTCATAATCACAATATTCAAATATATTAAATAAGAATTCATGTACTTACTTCAATGAGAAAGAGTAAAATCGGAAAGTTTGCTTGATTAATCACCAAAAATCACTTGCAAGAATCTCAAAGTAATCAATAATCTCACAAAAAGTCCAATAATAATCAAAAGTCTAACAATGCAATGTTTACTAAAACAGTGTCTCACAATCTAAGAGTCTAATAATACCGAGTCTAACCTCAAAAACGAGTTTTTTCCAACTATTTATAGAAAATAAAAACCTAATTAAACAAGGACTCTATTTGCTGGGAATCTGCCAAAACGCTGCTGGGTCGATGGACCTCGCGACGGATCATCATGATCATGACAGACCGTCACGGACTCCGTCGTCCCATACTTATGCAATTTCTTCTGCTGCTCTTCTTCATTACCGTCGACGGCAAGTATGACGGACCGTCAAATGCACAACTTTCCATCAAGGGCCTTCGTTCCAAAACACTTCTAACTCTTGGAATATGGGTTCTGGGATTACTTCTCTGAACTTCATGACGGACCGTCACAAGCTTTGTAACCCCACACTTGGTAAGACTTCCCCATCTTCCTTTAGTAGCTGCATAACGCTGCAACCTACAGCCTGTCACTAGAACGATGGACCGTCATAAGCTCCGTAGGTTGTCTCTTCTACATTTCTTCGCTCAAAATCTCCGCATTCAGCTTTTGGACAGATTTCCTCTAAAAATAAAAAGAAACTTATATAAAAATTTGCACAAAAAGTCTTTTGGACACACTAAACTTAAGGAAAAAGTATTAATAATACTGTGAAACCACGGTATATCAACACCCTCAACATAAATTCGTTTTTTGTCCTCAAGCGACGCACTATGACTCAATACACAATCTTTGTACAATAGTATCCATGTTTCATCCTTTGCAATCATTTGGTTATCAATCCTTATTAATCTCATCAAATCTATGCATGCCATCACTATTAGGCTTGAATTATGTGGGATCAGAACATGACAAAGACTTTCCAAGCACTAACACCTATCCTCTTCAATTTCTCACCGAGGTGCTAACAATCCTGGCATTGCATCTAGTGTCCTCACTTTAAACAAAATCCTCATTTTTCACACAATGACTTTAGTTTGAGTATAAGGATTAGTTTTCAACACTCATTCTCAGAACAAAGTCACACTCATTCATACATATTTCCATAAGCTTGCCCATATTTTCACTGCCTTAAGTTCGCTATACAACCTTTAGGATCACGATAGAACTTTATTAGCTAGTAACATAAGCTCAGGTTCAGGCAGGGTATTTAGGTATATTTAGTGACTTTTAACCCTCCTTGACATATCGGCTAAACCTTCCACTTTCTATCATTTTATCTCGCCCAGTTTCTCATATTCTTTCACCTTCCTATTTTATCTTCTTTCTTCATTTGTGTAAGTGACTCTCTTCTTTTCTTGGTTGTATTTCTTGTATATTTTTCTTTTTCTTTACTTTTCTTTCAACTAATTCTTGAGTCACTTAACTTTTGTTCTTTCTCTCTCTTTGTTCTTTCAACCCCACTTTCCAGAGCATTCCTCATAATAGCCACCCTCGACTCATGGCTTTGCCATGATTCAAGGTACACAATACCCAAAGTTGGGTTAGGGCCATAACGAAGGTTGTTTACTGCATTAGCCACACTCAACTTATGCTTTTTGCATAAGCTGAGCTTCACATGTCCAATGATGGACCAGGGCCAACACATTGTTCCCAGCAAAGATCAGTTGGGGTGAAAAATAAAGGTCAAATTTAAGCTCAGATCATTTGGATCAAAGAAGGATAAAATTCATTTGGTTTCTTTTATTTAGGCTAGAAATGGGCTATATTGAATAAGGGCCTATGATCCATTCCTAATTGTCTATTACAACTCACTTTTAGCAGGACTAACCAGGCAAGTTCTAGCTCAGTACCAATAGTGGACTATTCAAATTTTCCTCACACTCACTTAACATCTAATCACTATACAAGATTATCACACACCTTGTTCGAAATTTTAGACTTAGGGTAATGCAATGGTGTACCTCTATGTCATGCTTATGGCCACAAAATTATCAGTTACTATGCCTAGTCATGCATCATTTTCTAGTTTATCAGGATATCATTTTAGACATCATTTTCCAAAATTAAACTATGTACAAAATATATAAACATGCCGGTTCAATAGAAAAAGTAATCAGTCTTTTGGGGAAAAAGAACACAGGAAGAAAACCCCAAAAGATGATACTGAATTGGGCTACTCAGACTTCACCCTAACATTCACTTTCCATTTACCCCACCCCCAACAAAAAAACATGCAATTGTCCCCAATGCATAAAAATTTAAATACTAGAGTGGTAGGTGAAGCAAACTTGTGGCGCAAAGCGCCGACGATCAGCAAGCTGGTGGGTCTGGTTGCCCGGAACCCATGTTCTCTGCTATCTGTACACCCTCAGTGGTGTCCTCATCAAGAACCGCAACATCAGTAGTGCCTCCTACTATCTCCACAGTGCGAGAGCTAGACGCCCCAGCCGCTAACTCTGATGCTCTCATCTTGTGCGCCTCCTCCTCAGCAAGTGAGGGTATTCTCATAGCCTCTATCTCTCAGCTCTCCATCTTCCTTGCTCACGCCTCGTCCTCTATTCGACCCCTACGCCTCTTGGTATTCTCTCGAGGGGGAGGTGGTGGAATCTCGGAAGTGGCAAATAGGGCCGCCAACATTGTGTCTTAAGCAGGCTCGACAGAAGGGGCCTCAGACTCCGGCACCCTAGCCTCTATGATCGTGTCAATATCTGCATGAAGACTGTCAACTACAGCCTGAAGAGTCGACACATCCACCGGAGGGGCTGGTCGGGCTAACACCCTTAACTCAAAGGCGTCCAAGCGCTAGTGAACCTCAGCGATCTTCCGCTCTGTATACTGGACCATTTTCCACTGTAGGCGCTCCTCTTACTCAGTAATCGACTTCTGCATCCACGGCTAAATATGATGCAGAAGTGTAGCAATTTGTGCCTCTATTTTTTGACCCTAGCAAGTGGGACCAGTGCCGGTAGAGGGGCTGTGCGAGAGTAGCTCGGGGCAGTGCTACTTACCAGCATAGACTTGACCGGGGTAGAGTTAGTGGACGCCGCCGCCTGTGTAGCCGTGCGGGCCTGGGCTACCATATCAGCAAGATCATCAGCAAGGGTGGGGCAGCTCTGGATGGGGCCCTCTGCGTGGAGCCAACTCATTTGCCTCATCTCTGATGATGCCGACGTCAACAGTGCCCTGCGGGGTCTTGAGCTGATCTACGTGCCATATAGGCACACCTGCGGACCTGCAGAGACCAAAGATCATGCACGGGAAAGGGTAAGTAGTAGTGACCTTGAAAGCCCTCTCGTGTATGACTGCCTGTAGAAGCCACGTGAAGTCCACCTCGAACCAGGCTATCATCGCCGCCATCGACACTGCTCGATCCCATGTAACGATATTATTAGCAACTCTGGGGGAAAGGCAATTAAGGACAATTAGCCACAAGAAGATTGCCGTGAAAGTGAGGTTGGCCTTCTTGATGGCCCCCATTGGCTCATTTACCCAGTCGGCACCCTCTCCATCAATTGACAGATGCAGGGCCATCCACCCCTTGGTGGTCTCTCTCAGTGATGGCTCACGCAGGAACTGGCCATTTTTAACTATCTGCCAGCGGTAGTCAAACAAGGTAGTGAGCGGGGTCCGAGTAGCATCAACACCTTCGTCGTGTAGAAACCAGCGGATGGCAGGTAGGGAAATGTCAACCTGTACGCCCCGTACTCTGACCTGCTCAAGTGGTGCCTGTTTAGCAGGGGCAACCCGCCTATCTATATGTGATCGGAGAGTCTCTACGTAGGTTGCGTGGAACTCTCGGACCATTTCTTCACTGAAACGTCCCAACAGACGTGTTGTCCATTCCAAAAGATGTCTGGTGAAGAGATTGTGGATTTCAGGCATTGTCGGGAGACTCCCTATAAAGACCCGCCGCTCCAAGGTGAGTGTTTGAGTCATCACTTCTTTATCAGTCTGGAACATGGCGTCATAGTAGACTTGAAATTGCCCATCGATACACCACATGTTGGGCTGGTTAGTGGCTAGGGTGGGGGCCTGAGCTGGTGAACCTAATGTGGATTCCAAATTGTCAGCCTCATCAGATGAGGCCGACGCTGCAGCGGTGGCGGGTGCGGGAACCTCAGCAGAGCCGGAGGCTTCCTCGGACAAGGATACTCCTAAGGAGCCAGACGCTCCTTCATTTATAGCTGACTCAGAGGGTGTGCCGGTCAGTGTGTGCACCTCATCAAACTAGGAGGCAGTGACTACGCCGTACGCCACCTTTTTGGGTGTGGCTCTGGGAGAACGTGTAGCACGGGAAGGGGTGGAAGTGCCTGGGGGAACATACTCGGGGTCACGCTCATCATCCGAGCCAATGACCTGCGGGCAGACGGGGCGACAGACTTCGATCGCACGCGTGCGTAGATTTGGTCTTGCTTGGGTGCCATAGTAGATAGTACCTGTAAAGGATCAATATTAGTATGATAAGTGGTATACAAGACAAGCAAAACCACAAAAACAATTAAAATAGTATGTCATTACTATGGTAACAGGGACACACGACTAGCCTGGTGACGGCTCGTCATGACTATGACGGATGGTCATGGGATCCGTCGTGTTTTACATAAACTACGTATATATGGAGAACCCTGAAGGAGAGTCTCTGACTAGTATGTCGGTATGTGCAGGACGGATCATCACATGTACGATGGTCCGTCGTAGGTGTCTGTCGTGGGACACTTGAAAAAAATATGGAGACCCTTAGGAGAGGGGTCTCTTACCGTTATCACAGTCATGCAAGACGGACCGTTGTGGGTTTGACGGTCCGTCACATGTGTCCGTTGAAGGACACTTAGAAAAAGTGAGAGACCCGTAGAAGAGGGGTCTCTAACCTTCATAACTGTCATGCAGGACGGGCCAATGTTGGTACAACGGTCCGTCACATGTGTTTGTTGAAGGAAACTTAGAAAAAGTGAGAGACCCTCAGAAAAAGGGTCTCTGACAACTAGAACGGTTGTGCAGGATGGACCGTCGTTGGTATGACGGTCCGTCACATGTGTTCGTTGGAAGACACTTGGAAAAACATGGGGAGTGGGGTGTTAGGGCTTTTGGAACAGACCCTACAATGGTCCGTCGTGGGCACGACGGTCTGTCATCGGGGTGTCGTTCTATCGATCAGTGACAGAACTGGTGTACCCCATTCATCGTCAATGAACCCAAATCGAACTTGTAGTTTTATGGACCTACATTTGTCTAACCCAACTACCTAGGAAACTAGTAATGCGAAAGAACCTATGTCCAGGGTTGTATACATGGCAATTTCGAACATTTTAAAACTATGTTAGACATAATCTTATATAAAAGAAACAAACATATCACGAACAACTAAGCTAATACTAATTAATAAACAAAAATGCAAGATAGATGAGTAGAAATTAGAGACACATGCCTTATAATTGGGGAAAACAAAAGGAACAAGTACTTGGTGACCAGGAATTCACCCAAAGCAGCAACTCCGACTAGTAGATTATCCCTTTTAGGCTTTGGAGAATTGTGGGGGGGGGGGGGCAATGATCGGTTGATAGAGGGAGAGATTATGGAATTTTAAAAGAGGGGGTAATGGGAGGAATAATGAAGAAATAGGGGTGAAATTAGGGGTTGGGAGTTTAAATGGTGAAATTTTATAGTTAACTCAAACCAGATCGGGCCGGCTACGCCACATTAATCATGCGATGATTCCCCGACGACGGTCCGTCGCAGTTGTGACAACCCGTCGTTGGTTCCGTCGTGTGTGCCCTAGTTTTAAAATAATAGAAAGATGTACCTGGTACGATGGAGGCATACAACGGTCCGTCGCTGTAACCGTTAGTGACTGCTGCAGAGTAATTTTCTGCAGAATTTCCTTGTGATGTGCCTGCAAATTTAAAAACCCATTAGTAGAAAAATGCTACCATTACTAAAAAGACAATAAGTATAGGGTTGGCTCCCAACAAGCGCCTGATTTAATGTCGCGGCATGACTGGGGAAACTTGATTACTCACACATCATCAATATGGTATGCCTCAATCACTTCATTCGCCGATTCTGCATGCCTGAAAAGATTTTTATGCGCGGTCCATTCACCTTGAACCGCACACCCTCCTTAGTTTCAAACTGAACTGCTCCATGAGGGAATAGTTGGGTAACCATGTAAGGACCAGTCCATTTGGACTTGAGCTTGCCCGGAAACAAGTGCAACCTGGAATTGAATAAAAGCACCAAATCCCCAACCATAAACTCTCGTTTTTCAATTTTGTTGTCATGGTACTTCTTCATCTTTTCTTTGTATAGGGCTGAGCTTTCATAGCCTTTTAGGCGAAATTCATCGAGTTCATTTAACCGTTGTTCTGCAGCTTCGCTCCAAACCATTATCATCTTCTTAATAGCCCACATGGCTTTATGCTCTAACTCAACCGGAAAATGACAAGCTTTTCGATATACAAGTTTGTATGGAGACATACCTATGGGTGTCGTATATGCTGTTCGGAAGGCCCAAAGAGCATCATCAAGCCTCTTTGAGCAATCTGTTCTACTAGCGTTCACTGTTTTTGACAATCTCTGTTTGATCTCCCGATTCGACACTTCAACTTGCCCACTAGTTTGAGGGTGGTAAGGAGTGGCCACATTATGGCGAACCCCATATTTCTCCAATAACCCCTTGAACAATCTGTTGCATAAGTGGGAGCCCCCATCACTAATAATAGCCCTTGGGGTGCCAAAACGAGAGAATATATTCTTTTTCAAGAATGAAGTGATACTCTTCCCTTAATTGTTTGCGAGGGAGATGGCTTCGACCCATTTAGATACATAATCAACTGCTACAAGAATGTACTTCATTCCATGAGAACTCACAAAAGGGCCCATAAAGTCAATACCCTAAACATCAAATAACTTTATCACAAGAATGGGTGTTTAGAGGGAGCTCTTGCTTTCTTGAAATGCCGCCATCTCATTGGCATCTGTCACATGCTTTAGCAAACTCATGAGCATCTTGATGAAGAGGTTGCCAATAGTAACCACATTATAATATCTTATGAGCGATTCGGATACCACTGAGACGTCCACCAACGGGTGAGGAATTGCATGCCTCCAACACACTCAACATCTCACATTCTGGCACAGAACGCCGAATAAGCTCGTCGTCACGACTCCTATACAAGTATGGTTCATCCCAAAATAACTTCTTCACATCGTACATGAACTTTTTTCTTTGATGAAATGTCAAGTCTGATGGAACAATATCACTAGCCAGATAGTTCGCAAAATCTGCGAACCATGGGATCAAGTCTGGTGAAGCAGCCAATACATGCTTATCGGGGAAAGTATCATCAATGTCAGTCTTATCCCCTAACTCTCTCATATATTTATCCTCTAGACGAGACAAGTGATCAGCAAGTTCATTTTCAGTTCCTTTTCTATCCATCACTTTAAAGTAAAATTCTTGTAGCAGTAATACCCAACGAATCAGCCTAGGTTTCGCATCCTTCTTTTCTATCAAATATCTCAATGATGAGTGGTTAGTATGCACTATAACTCTAGTACCTAGCAAATAGGAGCGAAATTTCTCAAAAGAAAAGACTACTGCAAGGAGTTCTTGCTCAATTACTGTGTAGTTCTTCTGAGCTTCATTTAGGGATTTACTAGCATAGTAAATGGGGTGAAGGATTTTGTTTATTCTCTGTCCCAATACTACACCAAGAGACACCCCACTAGCATCGTACATCACCTCAAATAGATTGTTCTAATCCAAAGAAATAATGATAGGCGCTCACACCAATTTTTCTTTTCGATCACCGAATGCTTTAAGACGGGATTCATCAAAACAAAATTCACAATCTTTCTCGAGCTGTTTGCACAACTGATGATCAATCTTTGAAAAGTCTTTGATGAACCTCCGATAAAAACCTACATGCCCAAGAAAGCTTCTCACACCTTTCACCGAGATCGGTGGGGGAAGTCTATCTATTACCTCGACTTTTGCTCGATCAAACTCCATGCCCTTTTTTGAAATGCGATGACCCAACACAATACCCTCTTTCTCCATGAAATGACACTTTTCCCAGTTTAGTACTAAATTGAAGCCTTAACATCTCTTAAGGACCTCAAGATAAATTGGTCAAACACCGCTCGAATGAATCACCAACCACATTAAATCATCCATAAAAACCTCTATAGTATCCTCCACCATGTCAGAAAATATCGACATCATACATCTCTGAAATGTTACTAGTGAGTTGCACAACCCAAACGACATTCTTCTGAACGCAAAGGTCCCATATGGTCAAGTAAAAGTGGTTTTATCTTGATCTTCTTGTGCAATTGATATCTGATTATACCCCAAATATCCATCAAGAAAACAGTACCACCCTTTTCCGGCAAGCCTATCCAACATCCGATCTATAAAGGGCACAGGAAAGTGGTCTATTTTAGTCCATGAATTTAGTTTGCGGTAATCCATACACACCCTTCATCCAGTAACCGGTCTCATTGGAAAAAGTTCATTTTAATTGTTGGGGACCACAGTCATTCCCCCTTTCTTAGGTACACACTGAACCGGGCATAGCCAACTACTATCGGCGATTTGATAGATTACTCCGGCATCCAACCACTTAATGATTTTCTTCTTCACAACCTCTTGAATAGGAGGATTTAAGCGTCTCTGATGCTCAATACTTGGTTTATGATCAGGCATGAGTTTGATTATTTGAGAGCAAATAGCAGGAGGGATCACAAAAATGTCCACAATAGTCCACCCAATAGCTCTTTTGAACCTTTTTAGCACCTTCACCAAACTCTGAACTTGTTGTTCATTCAGGTTTGATGCAATGATTACTGGCAAAGTGTCACCATTTCCTAAGAATTCATACCTGAGATGAGGTGGAAGAGCTTTTAGTTCTAATTTTGGAGCCTCCTCTATAGATTTTTTTGTGGGTGCGGACTCGCGATTCTTCATATCTAGCTCATATTTCTTCGGTTTAAATTGAACATCACCTCGGTCAAGAGCCGCGACTAATGACACATACTCTTCAATGCAATCGCTATCAAAATTCATTATCACTGCCGCTAATGCTTCTACAACTATACGTTGTTCTATTTGTCTCTCAGATGTCTCACCCATGTTGTAGGATATAGCAGATACCGATTGGAGCTCACCACTCTGCCTCATGCACCTACAAATGTTAAAGCTCACTTCCTCATTTTTCAACCGAAATTTCATCTGCCCCTTTTCCATGTCCACTAAGGCGCTTCCCATTGCAAGGAATGGCCTCCCAATAATGATGGGCACTTAAAAATTGACTTCACAATCAAGAATAACAAAATCTGTCGGAAATATGAACGACTTCACTTTTACTAGCACATCATGGAGTATCCCTATAGGCCTTTTTATTGTTCGATCACCCATAAGTAGACGCATCACAGTGGACTTTGGATCACTCAAACCCAACTTCTTGTAAATTGAGAGGGGCATGAGATTTATGCTTGCCCCTAGATCACATAATACTTTCGCAAAATGTAATAGCCCAATTGTACATGGATCTTCTTTCTCTTGGACCAGAGATCTTGTAGCAATAGCACTACAATGCAGCATTCCATCATCATCCTCAAAAGTGACCGATCTTTTCTTTATGACCAGATCTTTCATAAACTTGGCGTAACTGGGTATTTGTTCTAAAGCTTCTACCAAAGGGACATTGATAGAAAGTTGCTTCAACGTTGTTATAAAACAGCGATATTTACCATCCTCAGTCTTTTCCAATAATCTATGAGGAAAAGTGGGTGGTGGCCTAGGCATGGGAGTTACCTTTTTAGGCACTTCAACATCTTTTACAGTATTATCCTCTAATTCACCATCAACATCTACCACTTTATCAGTATCTTTTTTCACCTTTTTCTCTTTAGACGGTATAGGCGGGTCAATTGTTTGCTTGCCGCCGCGAGTAGTAATTGCCATACAATGTCCATCATTTTTTGGATTTTGGACAGTGTTGCTAGGAAGAGTGACCGGTTGCCGTGTTTTCACAGTCGCAGATAAGTGGGCCAATTGTAACTCAAGTTTCTAAATTGATATTGCATGCGTATCGACTTTTTTCCCAATACCCGCTAAATCATTCCTCAACTATTTATTGTGCTCATCACTAGAATCGAACCTCCTCATCATTTTATGCAACATATCCTCAACTCGCGACATACTACCTCCACCATCCCTAGGGGTTACTTCACGATTTTCATGAGGAACATAGGGTCCATTCCTGTCGTTTCTTTTACCATAGTTACCCCTATTGAAGTTGTTGTCGCGATTGTAGTTTCCATCTCGGACGTAATGACCCTCACGATTGTAGTTACCATAGTTCCAACCTTGGCTCCAATTCTCTTGATTAGAGCCTTGGGACTTGGTCGGAAACCCCCCGTTTGTTCATTTACTGCATATGAATCCTCCTCATAATAGCACTCATCATTTTGTGGCGGTGGTTTCGACAAGTAGTTGACTGCAGTTATCTTTTCTGCACCCCAGTGACATGTTTTAGTACAAACCCAAGCTCTGTTATCATCTGAGCCATTTCTTCACGAATCTCATCTATGGCTGGGTTGTGAGTGGACTGAACTGCGAATGTGTTTCTCCCTGTATCAGACTTCCTAGTACTCCAAGCATTATTATTCTGGGAGATTTTCTCTAATTTTTCGGTAATTTCAGCATAAGGACATTCCCCATAAGATCCACATTTTATAGTTTCCAACACCACTTCTTTATTATCATCCTGGCACCGATAGAAGTATTCCTTCAGTGACTCATCATCTATACAGTGATTTGGAACACTTCTCAAGAATGAGGTGAATCTATCCCAAGAACTACTAACTGACTCTCCTGGTAGTGCCACAAAGTTGTTCACTCAGTCTTTGTGGTTTAGTTTCTTGGAGACTGGATAGTAGCGTGCTAAGAAGATATCCCTTAGTTGGTTCCAAGTGAAGATTGAGTTGTATGGGAGCTCAGTGAACAACATAGCAGCCTCTCCCGTCGGTGAGAGAGGAAACACTCTGAGACCTATTACATCTAAATCAAAATCAGGCCTCCCTACACCACTTTTACACACTGACTTACCTTAGCTATATGGGCATGTGGATCCTCAGAATGTAGCCGTTAAAACAAACCTCTGAAAGTGAGCATTTGCATCAGGCTACTAGTTACAACAAAGTTGTGGCCTGTGGGTAGAGGAGGCAAGAAAAGTGGCCCATCCGAATCTGCTATGTTATCATAACCTCTGTAGTATGCCTAGGTCGTGGAACGGGATTTTGTCCCCTCTGTTGGTGTTTCCCCGGAGCATCGGGTAAAATCTGACCATGAACATCAATCAGAGCTGGGATGTTCTAGTTCGTATCATCATCATTTATTCCCAAGATTTGAATCAAATTGCACAGTGTACGCTCTAATTCGTGATCGTAGGGGAACAAAGGTTCTCTTCCTCTTCGTGTATTTGGCATACAAGGAGGATAGTTCTGAAAAAAATCAAAAACAATAAAACAAAGTAAAATCAAGAAAATATCAACTAAATTGTAGTAATAAGTTCAAGTTAATGTAGAAGCTATAATCCCCGGCAACGGCGCCAAAATTTGATACGCTTAAAATTACGTCTCAAATAAGAATTAAAGCGGTCGTGTCAAGTAAAATAACCCAACTAGTGAGGTTGGGATCGTTCTCACGAGGAAAATAGTCTAGACTTAACTTCAACCTGTTATTACTATTGTTTGGTCAATGACTTCCTTGGAAAGTAAAAACAATAAAAATGGGGTTTGTAATTCTAAATGAATGAAAATAACTAACGCAATTGAAAGAGACACTTAACAGCTTTGAATGTTGGATTTTAATTAATCAATCATAGTAACTAGGGTTAATGTGTTCCCCGCAGGTTCATAACTTGATAATTCTAACTATAACAATTCTTTCCTAGTATCTTGCATGCAAAGTGATAAATTATGTATTTCTAAATCCTTGGTCCGGCATCTAGAAAATCTCACTCTGCACCTTGGTCCGGCTACGTGTGTTGCTATCCTAACCCTTATCTTTACCTCATATTAAGCATCGTATTCAATATTTGACTAAGTTATTACCTCGTACCGATCAATACTAGCCTATTAGATTGTATATACTAAATCTATGTTGATAATTCTTTTCCTATTTTCTACCTCCTTGGTAAGGCAAATAGCATTAAGGCGAGTTCTAACGTTGGTCATTCGTTAAAAAGACTTCTAAGCGAAAGAATTATTAATACATGCAAGACACCATTCTAGAAATGTTATTTTAGTTAGGTTTTATCTCATTATTTACCTATGGTTCCCACAACCCTAGTTATAGATTTAGTTACTCATAGTCATAATCACAATATGCAAATATATTAAATAAGAATTCATGTACTTACTTCAATGAGAAAGAATAAAATCCGGAAGTTTGCTTGATTAATCACAAAAAATCACTTACCAGAATCTCAAAGTAATCAATAATCTCACAAAAAGTCTAATGATAATCAAAAGTCTAACAATGCTATGTTTACTAATACGGTGACTAACAATCTAAGAGTCTATTAATACCGAGTCTAACCTCAAAAACGACAATTTTCGAACTATTTATAAAAAATAAAAACCTAATTAAACAAGGACTCTATTTGATGGAAATCTGCCAAAACGCGGCTGCGTCGACGGACCTCGTGATGGATCGTCATGGTCATGACGGAGCGTCATGGACTCCGTCATCCAATACTTATACAATTTATTCTGCTGCTATTCTTCATTACCCTCGACGGCAAGTATGACGGACCGTCATAGGCACAACGGTCCGTCGAGGTCCTTCATTCCAAAACACTTCAACTCTGGGAATACGGGTACTGGAATTACTTATCTGAACTTCATGACGAACCTGCAGGACGGACCATCATAGACACGATGGACCGTCACAACCTTCGTAACCCCACACTTGGTACGACTTCCCAATCTTCCTTCAGCAGCTGCACTACGCTGCCACCAACAGACCGTCACAAGCACGACGGACCGTCAAAAGCTCTGTAGGTGGTCTCTTCTGCATTTCTTCGCTCAAAATCTCCGCATTCAACTTTAGACAGATTTCCTGCAAAATTAAAAGGAACTTATATAAAAATTAGAACAAAAAGGCTTTTGGACACACTAAACTTAAGGAAAAAGTATTAATAATACCGTGAAACCACGGTATATCAAAAACCTAAAAAACAACCTAAACACTAACCCTAACATGAATCCTTACCTTAAAACTACCATAAACCATAAACCCCAAGCCCAAAATACAAAAACAAAAACATTAAACACTTAGCTATTGATATTAAACCTTAAATCCAAAACCCTAAACTTAATAACCTAAAAAAGATAAAACCCTAACCGTAACCCTAACCTTAACCCTAACCCTAACTCTAAGATTAAACCATAAAGCCAAAACTTAAGCCCAAAATAACACAACCTAAACATTAACTACTAAACCATAAATTTTAAACCTCAAATGTTAAACCTAGAACCATAAAACCTAAAAAAAACCTACACCCTAACCCTTAATCCTAAAATCTAAACCATAAGTCCATAAAAAATGCTATGTCCAAAATATGAGAACACACGTAAGAAACACTAAACCATAGATTTTAAATATAAAATCCTTAGCCAGAAACCCTAAAATCTAAGAAACACTTAAGCCTTAACCTTAACCCTAACCCTAACCCTAACCTAAATCAAAAACAAAAAACCGTATGCCCAAAATCAAAAAACCCAAGCATTAAATACTAACTCATAAATTTTAAACCTTAAATGCTAAACCCTGAACCATTAAACAAAAATAAAACCTACACCATAACCCCAATCTTAATCCTAACCCTAAACCCTAAACCCTTAAAAAACCAAAGTATAAAATAAAAGAAATTCAAACATTAACAACTAAACCATAGAGTTTAAACCTTAAATCCAAGACCACAAACCCAAAACCATAAAAAATTAAACCTAACCCTAACCCAAAACCATTAACCCAAAACCCCATGCCCAAAATATAAAAACCAAAATATTAATCACTAAACCATAGATTTAAACCAAATATCCTCATCCCAAAAACCTAAAACCTACAAAAATCCTAAACCTTAACCCTTATCCTATCCTTAACATAAATTGTAACCCAAACCCTATCGTTAATCCTAACTCTAACCCCTAAACCCAAATTCCTAAGTCCAAAATACAAAAACCCTTAAATTAAACAATAATACATATATATTACAATTTAAATCGATAATCCAAAACATTAACACCTAAAAAACAACCTAAATCAAAACCCTTATATTAACCCTAACACTAACCCTACACTAAACCCTAACGCCCAAAACCAATATACCAAAATCCAAACATTAAACTTTAAACCATTGATATTAGACCTCAGGTCCTAAACCCTAAACCCAGAAAACTGCGAAAACCCAAAACCCTAACCCTATCCCTGATAAAAACATGTTTAAGATCGCATAAAAGAAATAGAAGATCTTGATCCACAAAATCAAGAATTATAATTTGTTTAATGTTCATTTATGCTAAGATAAAGAATAAAGAGACCATTTATGCAAATGGTAATCTAATCATTTTAAAGAGTTCACAATAGAAGACAACCAAACAAGCCCTTACTTGATTAAGGGTAAAATTGTCACAGAAGTATCTTCTTTATTTTATTAGTATAATTAGTAGTATATTTTATTTTGAAAGATTTACACTATATTCAATATTGACTCTCAAATTGTAATATCTTCTCAGTGATAATTAGTAGTAATTAAGGTGAATCATAGGATTGCTAGTTAACTTCTTCAGTTTTATTAATCTAAGTGTTTCCACTTTGTGATTCTTGGTTTCCTTTGATTATTCTTTCTTGGTTTGAATTTAGGTTGTTGAAGTCCATTTGGATGTGAAGGTTATAGTCCCTTGTTGTTCATAATTTTAGTAACTTGAGTATTAATCTACATATCTTTTTATTTATTTGCGTCTTTCATTGTTTAATATTTATAATTTGGCAATAGAGCCTAAGCTTAGATTTGTTCTTACAAATCTAGTCTTGGGTTTTAAAAAAATCTAGAATTCTTTTTGTTTTGTTTTATTGTTTTTGACACTAGATCCTTGTTTCCTAGTGTATATTGAGTCTAGGTTTCAAATTTTGTTCAATTTGGAGTTGTAGAAGTGAAGTTACCATTAAAAGAGATCAGGCTTTTCAAACATTTCAAATTTTGAAAGTGGGTCGTTTGATAAAGGAGAAATTGGAGGTTAATAATTAGTGAGATTTGTTCATTTAGTTGAAGGGAAGAAATTCCTAAATTTGAGCCAATTTTTAGTTGATTTGAGTGTATTGAGATGAAGTGTGTGTTCTTAGTGTTTTTCAAGTTGTTCTTGAAATAGAAGAAAGACAAAAGTACATTTGATCCAAATTTTCAAGTCAAAGTTGGTAAGAAAAATTTGGCGTACATAAGTGGAATTTTGAAAAAAAATGGAAATCTGAAAAATGAAATAATGAAAATTTGAAAAAAAGCCACGTCAGCTTGCTACATCAAACACATCTGCCACGCCACCGCCACACGACATTGCATTAGGAACACGCAACAGAGAGGAATCCAACAAGGCCCAAACGCCTAGTCAGCGCGTGAGGCTCACTTTCATAGGCTGAAATATGAAGGTTTTCTCTTGACAGCCCAAAAATATTCAAAGTATGGGATGTTTTTTGGACTTAGAAATTTTTCTAAGTGTCCAAATTTCGTGATTTTTTTTCTATAATTTTTCCCATCGATTTCTCAACTAATTAACATCTTCAATTACTTGTTAACTATTTTTGATAATCAAATCATCCTATCAACATCTTACAAGTTATGGACTTTCTTTGAGGGTTGAAATTTTTCTAAGTGTCCAAATTCACTTCTTGTTCTACTAAACTCATTTTCCTTCTATTTTTCAACTATTTAATAATTAATTTTTTACTACTTCATAAATAATTTTAATCATCATATCATTTCTTTGATTCTTCAAATTAAGTACAAAGTAGTAATCTTCTACTTCTGTTACTTGGTTTATTTTGAGTCAAAATTTTTTGGTACTCCTTTCTTCTTATTTTTTTCATCTTTATTTGTTGATAACTTTCTTTATTCAAGTCCTTTTGTTTTTTTGGTCATCCTTCTTACAACTGTCACAAAAATCACTCCGACACAAAGAATTAGTAATCTTGTTAATTGATTGGGCAAAGGTAGTTTTCTATCAACTTTGGGAAGGCTCTTTAGGAAGGTGACTGTGAGATTAAATACGAGAGGTGTGAGAAATTTTTACACTAACCTTTTTTGCTATCTATTGTAGGTACCCAAGGTTATAGTAAAGAATCATGTCATTCGTATCTTTCGATTACGATAGATATGACATTAGCAAAACGCTAGTAGTAATGTGAGCTATGAGCATGATGAAATTAGTATTTTTATGTCTATGATGGTCCTAATGAGAATGGAAATCGGGCTCTTGTTTATGATGGGAATTCTTATGTTGGCTCATGGGATAATGAACAAGATAGTACTAATAACTACTGCCCCAGAGATGACTTTGAGATGAATTGAACTTATAAAATTTTGTGATGATGTTGAAGTGGTAGAACGAGCCTATGGTGTATACAATTGCGTCAATGAAGGTTCTCAAGACTTGAACCATGGTTATGATGGTGGTATGAGGTAAAATTCTTTATGTAATAGATCTTGTGAATTCTTTGAGCAGAATCTAGAAGTAAATTGAAATTGTGAGGTAAAATTTTCTTCCTCGTCTGGTGATACATCCTATTGTATAAAACAAAGCGTTGATGTTTGGGCAGGACCATATCAAGGTTGTCGTGTGGACCATAGAAGTAGTACATTCAATACTTTTTAAAATATTATGAATTATTCTTCAAATACTAGTTCCAATGTTTCTTGTTATGTGTATGGTGATGAGGTTGGAGGTAGAGAAGGAGGAACACAAAGCCGTGAAGTGGTAAAGTTAAGAGAATCTTTTACAACATTGAGGGAAGATTCTGATGATTTCTTGCGGATGTTTCAAAAGGTCAAGTCTATGATACAAGTGAGGAAAGTCTATCATTATGAAGATAAGCCTAAGAAGTTACCCTTTGAAGAAAAAACAAGATACTCCTTTTAAGGTTGGCTCTAAGGAGTTGCACATGGAAGTAAAAACACCCAATCCTTGTGCACCAAAATTAATGTTGAAGTTGAAGGGTTCTTCTAACCCTTCAAAAGGAATCGATTGCACTTTCCCTAAATCCTATATAATTGAGAGACAAAAGATCGAGAGGAGTAAGGCTGTGAAAAGTGACAAGTCTAGTATGGAAAAAGGAGAGGTTGGGTGGAGTGATGTGAGAGGGTTGTCACATTTTTTTCCTAACTTATGTAACTTTTTTTTCTCTAGTTGTTTGAAAGCTTGTGCAGGTATAATTGAAGCAACACAAGTATGGAACCTCAAAATGTGAAGAATCATGAGGTTCTAGAAAGCTTCCAAAAGAAAACAATGTGCTCTAATGTTGATTGGCAAGGTGAAGCAACTTTTTCGTATAAACTACAAGGTAACAATGCAAACATTTACATTTACTTTAATTTGGAGCATCTCTCTGTAACTAGTAGACCATTGAGTGTAAGTAATAGCTTGTCTTTTATGTGAGCATAGTGAGTCTTTACCTTGCGATGTTCTTGATCGCACTTTATCGTGTGACCATAATATCCTTGTTGTGAGTGAGCAAGCACTAGTTGATCCTATTAATGGAAAAATCAAATCCTCTAGTAAGGGAAATTTGTGTCCACCTAGTGAGTAGTTGTAGCTTAAATGAGGGTACGTTATCATGCGATGAAAGTGATGCTACAGTAGTTGATCTTTTGATGACCAATTTGATTCTTCTGAAAAGATCAATTTGTGTACACCTAGTGTTGGCATTAGTAATTTAAATGAATCTTTACACTATAACACAATATGTTCTTTTTCTCATGAGAATCTTGAGGTAGAATGTTCGTTAAAGGATAATCTCTTGTATGATGATGACATGACTAGTGAGAGTGTGCATAGTTAAATGCCTTATAATGTTTGAAGTGTAGCCACTCTTGGAGGATATAAATTGTTTGAGAATCCCCTATGGTGTGATGACACACTTTTAAAAGATGGAGATCTCTTTTGTGAAAAGGATAGTACATTTATTCGAGAGGATAGTGCTACTTCTTCCTTGTGTGTTTCAATTGGTGATATGAGTTATGATTGTTTAGTATATGAAGAGGAGGCTAATGTTGGGAACACATTTATTGAGGTTCATTTATGTGACACCTTTACCTATGATGGAATGTTCTCCTTGAGGGCTTACAATCAACTTGATGGGCCTACATTGTGTACAGAGAAGGGTAGTTTTCTAACCCCCTTTATTTACTATCTATTTGCGTATCATCTTGTTGATTGTGACTTTTATGGTGGTAGGAGTTAGTTTTTAGGAGAAAGGAAAGTTTTTCTTAAATTCTTCATGATTTCTTTGTGTGTTTCATCTTGTTATGTGCAGAGTGTTATGATCCTTAAACATAGATGTGATCCAGCATAGAAGAACACCTTAGACGACCCTTATGTGCATGCCACATTTTCTTTACTATCTCTTTGCATATGATGAGACACATATTTGTCTTAAATGGGAATTACATTTTTGTCGGGATATAATTGAGGTCTATACTTGTTTGTATGACCCCATTATGTGGACCTATTATCTTTTTTAAACCCAGTGAGCATTTAGGGGTGTTTGATATTGTAACAATGTCATATTTTTGTTGTATTATCCTCTTGATGTGAGGAATAACCCATTTCCTTGTTCATTACCTATGGTCTTAATAGTCATGATAATAAAGGATACTTGGTTCTTCCTTGAGATTCAGTCTCCTTGGTGTAATGCTTTTTGTGCTAACCATTTTACTTACCCTCATGCTATGAGGATATATTTTTTGTTTCTCCTTTTCATAGATTTTCAAGGTTTGGATTCAAGGACGAATCCTTGTCAAAAAGGGAGGATGATAACAACATGAATAACATAGATCTCATAAAAGACTTCAAAAATATTGATGGAAAAAAATCAAGAAGAACATTGTGCGTAATGTTCATCTAAGTTAAGAGAAAGAAGAAAGAGACCATTTGTGCAAATGGTCATCTTATAATTTTCATCAATTCACAAAAGAAGACAACCAAACAAGGCCCTTACATGATTAAGTGCAAAATTGTCAAAGAAGTTTCTTCTTTGTTTTATTAGTAGAAATAGTAGTTTCTTTTATTTTAGAAGATTTAGACTATATTATATATTGATTCTAAAATAGTAGTATCTTCTTACTGAGTAATTAGGGTGAATCTTGGGATTGCTAGTTAACTTCGTGATTCTTGGTTTCCTTGGATTATTCTTTATTGGGTTGAATTTAGGTTGTTGAAGTCAATTGGGAGGTGAGGGTTTTAGTCACTTGTTGTCCATAATTTCAATAACTTGAGTATTAATCCACATATCTTTTTATTTCTTTGTGTCTTTTATTGTTTGATCTTTATCAAACCCTAGCCCTAAAAATTAAGCCGAAAATACCAAAACCCAAATATTAAATCTAAAAAATAGATTTTAAACCTCAAATGTGAAATCATGAACCATAAAACTTAAAAAAAGCACACACTAGCGCTAATCCTAACCCTAATCCATATCGTAATCCTAAACCATAAACCCTAAACCCTATGCCCAAATAAAAACTGTAAGCCCAAAATACGAAAATACAGACATTAAACACTAGAACATAGATTTTAAGCCTCATATCCAAAACAACAAACCCAAAACAAAAATAAAACCTTACCTAACCCTAAACCATTAACATTGAACCCCAAGCCCAAAATACGATCACTTTTTCATTTTCCAGATTTTTTCTCTCTCTAAAATTTTCTCTCTAGAATTCTCTCAAGAATTGCAAGCGTTTGCATTAGCTGATCGGCTAATTGGATTGGAAAATTGTATTTGTAATGGCTGAAAATCCAGCGGATGAACGATTTAGGCCCCGATATCCGTCTTAAGTGGTGGAAAAACGTAATGTTCAGTCAACAAGTAACGAAGTGACGGAAGGATCATTGTCCACCTCTTCGCACTTGAGGTAAGAGGCGATCCAAGTTGTGAGTGTAGAGGCGGACATGGATGCATTGCGTTACAATGTCGAAATGAGTCGAAATGTTAGTGGAAAGGTAGGAGAAATACAAAGGGTGGAAAAAATACGGGATTGGGAAGAGTCGAGTCATAGATGAGAGAGGCGGCGAAATTGAGTTCTAATCAAGGTCAATCGGAAGATAATCGACAAGAATCTGTTATTGGGGAATTATCTCCTGGAATAGATCCACATACTCAACAAATTGGGGAAGAAATGGGAGTTCGAAACATTGAATCTCTACAAGAATGTGAAATGGTGGAAACGCAGAAAAATCTTCAAGAACGTGGAAATCGCGATTATCATCAACAGGGTAATCCATCTATACAATCACAACATCGTATTTCCAACTTGAACAAGGAAAAAGAAACATATCAACAACATCAACAACCTGCAAATACAACTACAAGAAATCCAGGTTCGAGAGAAGTTGTTCATCCTTCGCAAAATAGCAAACTGCTGTGAATTCATCTAAATTACTCAATAAACAAGGAAAGGCTCAAGGTAAGCATACTCTAACCAATAATACTCCCAATTATTATAGTAATTTGCAAGAAACTGAGAGAATGAATATGGAGTCTGTTAGGAATCAAAATTATCAAACCAATTTCCCTAAGATTTCTAGCAACTTTGATAGTCCTGTCCATAGGAATTTGGCTGAAAAGAATGATCCTCCTTTAGGAAATACTGATAATTTTCCTATGAAAGATCAACCACAAGCGCCTGCTCCATATATTGTGATTCAGACTTATGCAGATAGATTAAGGTTTAATCAGTCTAAGAATGGTGTGAGTATCAAAACACAGAGCATGAGATCACTACCAAACAGGGCCTTCCTATAGTTTTATATGTTAAAGATGAAGTGGTTAAAGACTTGGCTTTGACTTGTAAATTTTCTCTCATTCGGAAATTCATCTACACCGTTGCTAGAGTGGAGCTAATTAGGAAAAACATTATTCTCCAAACTCAATTATCTGGGGGTGTTAAAATTGCACACTTTAATTCTAGGCATGTTCCCATGACATTGACAATGAGTTAGATTACAATATGATTTGGACCAAGCAAAGGATGAGTATAGCTAGACAAGTTATGAGAATCAAGGCCTGCACTCCTACATTCAATCCTGATGAAGAAACACCTCTAGTCCCTATTTAGATATCACTTCCAGAGTTGCCTTTGCATTGCTATAATAAGGAGTTTATTACTAGCCTATTATCTCCTGTTGGTAGAGTTTTATATTTAGATTTGGCATCAATTAACAAAACCAGAGGAAGCCATGATAGAGTTAAGGTTCAAGTGGACTTAAATAAAGACTGACCTCCTTACATTTGGATGGGATATATTGGTGAATATATAACTTATGGAAGATGGCAAAAAATAGAGTATGATAGCATACCAGATTACTGTTTCTATTGCATTCATCAAGGGCATAATGAATCTGATTGCATTATTAAACAAAGAGATGAAGAGAATAAAAAAAGGAAAGAGATGGAAAAAAAAAGGACAAGGAAGGACAATGCTCACAACAATAATGCAGAGATGCAGATTTCTAAAACTGTCGAAATAGGTAGAAGGGAGTTAGATCATACTCAACAAAGGCAGCAAACACATGAGAATCATTAGTAGATGATACAAGAGGAATGGCACACACAGAGAAGAAGGAATACTACTCAGCAAGTAAGATTTAATATTGATAGATCTGTTGTTCAACAGCCTCGGACTCAGCCAGGGATTGTTTCTATCCCTACAAAAACCACATAAATTGATTTGGAAGTGTAGGAATTTACAACTTTTGGAGGAGGATTGGAGGAACATATAGATCAATTACAAGAACATAGGCCTCTAAATATTGCTACCTTAAATAGGCAATCCCAAAGTCATGTCTATACTGCAGGAATCAATGAGCATAAAGAGCAAAGAAATAAAAAACAAAGAAGTGAAGTACAGGTGTCTAGGAATGAACAAACTGGATATCAACAAGAGACAATAAACAGATCAGGTATTGACTCAATGCTCCCCCTCCTTTCACCCCATAATAATGATAATGATTCTGTTGGAGTAGCTGTTGGAGGTGAGAATTGAAGTGGTCAGGAGGAAAAAAGATTTAATCAATCTAGAAATTCTAAAGGAAAAGGTAAAATTGGTGAACAGGGGTCCTTGATTAATATTGATAAAGTACCCCATGATAAAATAAATCTTAATAACCCTCATCTGAGTAGTAATAAGAATAGGAATCCTAATTTTACTAATACTGACAATGATCCTATTAGTCATCAAAGAGATAATCTTGATGAATATAAGGCCCCTGACTCTGAGGATGAGTATGCTGATACTCAATCCTTAGTGTAGGGCATTGAACCAGAGGAGGAAATAGATACTTCTTATCAAGTTCAAAAAGGTCCTTTGTTGCATAACTCTAATGTGGATGAAATTAGAGATGTTATCCGCAAGTAAGGACTTTCACCAAGGGGTAGAAAGCTGTTGAAACATACTAAAAATACTAGCATTAGTAAATCAAAATACTAGAGCTAGGAGTAGAGGTTTATGATGATCAAAATGCTTTGTTGGAATGCTAGGAGCATTAATACTTTTGGTTCTCTGGAAAGACTGATTAACCTCAGGAAAATTCATAATTTGGCTATCATTGCTATTTTAGAACCTTTTACTAACCACTCTCAGCTAGATTTTTATCGAATGCAGATGCTGATGAATCAGGGGCATAGTAATCCTAATAACAAGATTTTGTTATTTTGGTCAAATGAGGTAACCTGTAATATTCTCGAAAGTGATCAACAGCATATTACTTGTGAAATCAGCCATGAGAACTATAGTGAGAAGTTCCTTATGACCTATGTTTATGCAAAGTGTAAGGGTCAGTTGAGGAGTCCTCTTTGGGATAGCATGTTAAAATGGTCTGCAAGTGTATACCCTTGGTGCATAATGGAGACTTTAATGTGATTTATTCTACTCAAGAAAAGTTGGGAGGTAGAGAATACAATATTAATGAAATTTTAGAGTTCATTGACATTATTGATTCATGTGGATTGTTGGATATGGGTTATAGTGGTCAACCTTATACATGGTGTCATCATAGAAAGGATGGAGTTAGAAATTGGAAAAGGTTAGATAGAGGTCTGGTTAATGATAAGTGGCTGGAAAGAATGCCTAATACTAACATTACTCATCTTCCTTCTGTGGGGTCTGATCATTGCCCCATACTGATAGAAATGATTGAGAATAAGGAAAATGTGATTAAGTACTTTAAATTTCTCAATTGTTGGACTGAGAATGAATCATTCTTACAGACAGTTGAAAATTGTTGGAAAAAGAAAGTTGCTGGCAACCCTATGTGGATTTTGCATACCAATATGAGGAGACTAACTAAAACTTTAAGAGCTTGGTCAAAAAAGGAATATGGAGATGTTTTTGAAAAAGTGAAACAGTATGAAGAGGGTGTTAAAAATGCTGAAGGAAACTATATCATGGTTAATAGTAAGGACAACAGAGAGAAGATGTATGCAGCTAATGCTCATTACATGAAATATTTGAAGTTAGATCATGCAATCCTTCAACAAAAAACTAAATTGGATTTGTTAAAAGAAGGTGACGCAAACTCCAAATACTTTCATGCTGTTATTAGTGGAAAAAGGAAAAGAATGTTTATTCATAAAATATTGACTGAGAATAGTGGTTGGATTCAAGGGGATGAACATATTGCTAGAGAAACCTGTTATTATTATAAGGGTATTTTCATTGGTAAAACTGAGAGAATTAGGGAGGATAATTTACATTGTATTCAAAAGATGGTTACTGAGGAACATAATGCAGCATTGGAAAAAATGCCTAATGAGGAAGGACTGAGAAAGGTTGTGATGAATATGAATCTTCATTCTGCTCCTGGACCTGATGGTATTGGAGGCAAATTTTATCAAGTTTGCTTTAATATTATTAAAGATGATCTCTTTGCTGCAGTGCAAGCTTTTTTTAATGGTTATGATATGCCTAAATATATGACTCATGCTTTTCTAATCCTTCTTCCTAAAGTTGATCATCCTAACAAGCTAAAGGATTTTAGACCTATAAGTCTTACTAATTTTACTAATAAGATTATATCAAAGATTATGAGTACTAGATTGGCTCCTAGTTTACCCCTCATTGTTTCAGACTATCAGTCTTGTTTTGTAAAAGGAAGGAGTATACCAGAGAATGTTATGTTGCTCAGGAAGTTATTCATGGTATAAAACTACCTAAAGAAGGTAAGAATGTGGGCATCAAATTGGACAAGGTTAAGGCTTATGACGGAGTTCCTTGGACTTATACAAGTTTGGTGTTAAGAAAAATGGGTTTTGGAGAATTGTTTACTGATAGGGTCTAGAGAATTATGAGTAATAACTGGTATTCAGTGCTGATCAATGGTAAAAGACATAGTTTCTTTCATTCTACTAGAGGTTTAAAACAAGGGGATCCATTATCTCCTGCACTATTTATTTTAGGTGCTGAAGTATTCTCAAGAAAGCTTAACTTGCTATATCATAATCAGGCATATATAGGCTTTCAAATGGACAATACAGGGCCTCAAATCAATCAGATATGTTTTGCTGATGATATTATTATTTTTACTTCTACTGATAGAAAGTCTTTACAGCTCATTATGAAAACTATTGAAGAGTATGAACTGGTTTCTTATCAGAAAGTGAATAAAGATAAAAGTTTTTTAATGGTAACTGCTAAGACTAAGCAGGATATTATTGAGACTATCAAGATGGAAACTCTTTTTGGTATGAAAAAGAGTCCTATTACTTATCTTGGGTGTACTTTATATATTGGGGGTCAAAGAAAATATATATTATTCTGAGGTAGTGGAGAAGATTATCCAAAAGATTTCTGGATGGCAAACTAAGATTTTAAACTTTGGAGGTAAAGTTACTCTAGTTAAACATGTGCTGCATCCTATTCCTATCCATATTCTAGTTGTTGTATCTCCCCCTAAAACTACCCTCAACTATATCAAAAGAGTAATTGCTGACTTCTTTTGGGGTATTGATAAAGATGGTAAAAAGTATCATTGGGCCTCTTGAGAAACATTAGCTTATCATAGTAGTGAAGGTGGTATTGGAGTAAGGCAGCTGGATGATGTTTGTATAGCATTTCAATATAAGCAATGGTGGGAATATAGAATTAAGACTTCATTATGGAGTAAATTTATTAAAGCCAAATACTGCCAAAGAGCTAATCTTGTGGCTAAGAAATAAGATTCAGGTGATTCTTTAGTTTGGAGATACCTCACTAGAAATTGACAGGTTGTGGAATCTCATTTTAAATGGAATATTCATTCTGCAACTTTCAGCTTCTAGTGGGATAATTGGCTACGGAATCGTGCACTAGCCAATCAATGCATTAACATTTCTAGCCTTAATAATACTCTAGTGTCTGATTTCATAAATGGTGGTATTTGGAAAGAAAGATATGTTAGACAAAATGTTCCTCCTCTGCTGGTGCCCGATATTATGCAAACACAGTTTAAGTATAATATTGATATAGATGATAGTGCTATTTGGACACCTGAGGAAAATGGAAAATTCACTATTGCATCTGCATGTGAAGTTATTAGAAAGAAAAGATCTAAAGATCCCATTAGTAATACTGTTGGCAGAAGCATATTCCTTTCAAAATAGCCTTCTTTATTTGGAGAGCTTTGAGAGGCAAGCTACCAACAAATGAAAACCAGCACAAATTCGGAAGAGATGAGGCAGAATGTTATTGTTGTCATAGGAAAGGCGAAGATGACATCAAGCATATATTACTCACTGGCAATTTTGCTAAATATATTTGGAAATATTATGCAGCTAAATTTTGTGCAATACAAGAAAATACAGATTTGACAAGCCTGCTGCTATATTGGAGGAATCTGCCTTTTCAAAATGAGGTATATAAACTGCTTATTTATATTTTACCTAACTTTATTTGCTGGAATTTGTGGAAAAACAGGTGTGCTGTGAATATGGAGAAAAAAATGAAGTATTCAAAGAGTATAATATGGAATTTTAAAGACACCATGCAGCTTATATAAATAGTTTTTCCAAATATACTATCGCAACATAGCTGGGACAATTTGATCAATGTGGTGGATCAATGCCAATAACAGCTAAGAGTAACCATGGTAACTTGGAGAAAACCAAATGAAGGCACTTACAAGCTAAAATCATATGGGAGTGCACTACAAGAATCTGGGAAGATTGGAGGAGGAGGCATACTAAGGGATCATCAAGGTAACTTAATTTATGCATTTTCCTTACCATTTGGTCTAGGCACTAACAATATTGAAGAGATAAAGGCTGCATTATATGGATTGGATTGGTATGAACAACATGGTTATAGAAGCATTGAATTGGAATTAGAATCAGATGTTGTGCAAATGGATAAGCAATACAGTAGCAATACCTTGGAGATTTCAAAAGACAATCCAACAAATTCAAGACATTAGCAGAAAATTGGATTACTTTCAATGTAAACATGTCTATCGAGAAGCCAATGGCACTGCAGATTTGTTAGCAAAGTGGAGTCATAATTTGTATTTACTACAACACTTCTATACAACTCATAAAACTATTTGGATCAATTAGAGGAAGCTACTATTGGACAAGATGCGAATACAAAATTTCAGAAGAAGAAAAACAAAGAGAATCAAGCATCCACCTTAGTATTTAACAAGAAAGCAAAGACTTAAATATTCATTCAAATGTTACTTAAACCTATTCATTGTCTATATAATAATAAGATAACAGGTTTTATCTTTTTTATATTTGTTCATGTAAAGGGAGAGTCTCCCTAATTCAAGCATTGTAGATAATTGTATTAAAAAGAGGAGTCCTCTTTTAGGTATCTAATTTCATAGAGTGCATCTTATTGTATAAAGGTTTAATTGACTAATCTTAGTAGGTAAGTCGATTCTATGCCTATAAAATGATAGAAGGTAAGGTTTATGTCCCCCTTCTTGTAATTTTTGATTTTTTTAATGAAAAGGCCTGGGGATGTTGCTAAGCCCCTGACCCACCACAAGGGTCGTTTAATTTTTTAAAAAAAAGCCCAAAATACAAAAACCGAAACATTAAATACTAAATTATAGATCTTAAACAAAAAACCATAAACCCCAAAATAAAAAACCTAAAAAAAACCTAAAACCTAGTCCTAACCCTATCCCTAAACCTACCCAATCCTTAACATTAACCTTTAACTAATTACCCTAAACATAAAACCCAAACATTAAACATTAAACGGTTGATATTAAACCTCAAATCCTAAACCCCAAACCCAGAAACATAAAAAATGTTAAACCCTAACTGTGATCCCTAAACCCTAAGTTAAAAAAACAAAAACCAAAACATTAAATACTAAACCACAAATATTTAAACCTCATATTCTAGTCATGAGCCATATACCCTAAAAACAAAACCTACATGCTAACCCATTTCCAAAGCATAACCCATACCCTAATTCTAAACCTTAAACGCTAAACCCTAAATTCAAATTAAAACTTTACGACCAAAATACAAAAACAAAGACATTAAACACTAGACCATAGATTTTAAACCTCACATCCTAAACCACAAACGCTAAAACCTATAAAAAAAAAAAACCCTAACTCTAACCCTAACCATAAACTTCACCCTAGCCCTAAGCCATTAACCCTAAAGCCTAAGCCCAAAATACTGAAACCCAAAGATTAATTACTAAACCATAGATTTAATACAAAAAAATCCTAAACCCAGAAAAAAAAACTAAATAAACCCGCAACCTAGCCCTAACCCTATCCCTAACACGAACCTTAACGCTAACCCAATCCTTAACCTTAGCCCTAAACTCTAAATCTTAATCCAAATCCCAAAATCCCAAAACCCTAACATTAAATAGTAAACTATAGATATCAAATCCTTAACCCTAACACTCCCCCTAACCCTTACCCTACCGTAAACCCAAAACCACAAGTCCAAAACACCAAAATCCAAACATTAAACACTAAACCATTGATATTATGTCTAAAATCCTAAAACCTAAACCATTAAATATGAGAAAACCCATAAACCTAACCTTAACCCTAACCCTAACCCAAACAATAAACCTAACCCTAACCCAAACCTTAACCCTAAACCCTAAAACCCAACCCCTAATCCAATAATACGAAAAAACACAACCTCTAATTTTGTGTCTCTAACAGACGCTCTCTCCTTTGTCTACAACGGCTAGCGAACAGTCAAACACCGCTGGACCAAAGCCAACCAGAACTTTTTGACAAGGGAAACAAATCCCAAGGTAACACGCTCGAAGATCAACCTCTGAACTCTTCGAAATTGCAGGTCAATTGGCGATGAACACTGCACTGGAAGGGGAGTTCGATGCAGAATGAGAAAATATATTCCTAAGGATTTTTTCGGGGGAATCGAGAAGAAAGGATGATGGCGATGAATACTCCGCATGAAGATCCATCGTATATCCAAAAATCAGCTAATTCTACCATCTTAATCAGTCGAAATCGAGAGGGATGAAATCAAAAGTAAGGAACCTTGCAATGGAAAACTACAAAACAAAAAATAGTTAAGTAAACGAGTTGAGCAAGTATGAATCGAAATGAAGAATGGAAAGAATGGACAACACAATGTCAAAGGAAACAAGCATGCTACTGAAAAAGTTCAAGGTAGAGAAAAAAAGGCAAAAAGAACAGCGTAAGATAAACTATATTCGGGATGGAGATAATCCATCAAATCCAACAAACATATCACATACGATCCACCAAAGCAATTTCCCCAAGATATCGAATAACATTAAAAGGTACCCAATTCTCAGACTGACAAAATATCTAAGCAAGGCAATAGTGATGGTCAAGGCACTGCTAGAATTAATCAGTTGCATGATCAAAATTCTAGAAATAATTCTAAGCTACATAAAATCTCTAAGTCGGCTCCTTATACAGTTGTGCAATCATTTGCTGCAAGATTAAGATATACACAAGATAAGAATGAAATCCCTATAGTTTTGACTGATCCTATACATACAACTAGGCAAGGATTTTTGGCTGTTCTTCAGTATGAGGATTATTATTATGTGAAGTTTTCTGACGTGTGTAAGTACACACTTTTGGGCAAATTCACTAATACAATGCCTAAGATGGAGTTTGTTAGGAAAAGCTTATTCCTCCAAACTCAACTCGCAGGGAGTGTGAATATCACACACTTCGATGCTAGGCATGTTTATATCGACCTCGACAATTATTTTGATATCCAAACAGTTTGAGATAGGCTTAGGATGAACATTGACAGCCAAGTGACATGGATTACAGACTTCACCCTTGAAGAAGAGACTCCCATTGTCTCAATTTGGGTGGCTATCCCTTGTTTCCTTCGCATTGCTATAACTAAGTGTTGTTAACAACTATTCTTGTCTCAATAGGAAAGGCTTTATTCTTAGATTCACCTTACTCTCAAAGACCTGAGGGCAGCACTCTTAGAGTAAAAGTTCTGGTGGATCTTATCAAAACTAGACCTTTCTATGTTTGGTTGGGTTTCAAAAATTCTAACCCCAATAAGGGAAGATGATTGAAAGTTAAATATGAGGGCATCCCCAACTAGTGATTGTACTGCAAGCATTAGGGGAATATGGAAGATAAGTGCACAATAAAAAGGAGGGATGAAGAAATTGAAAAAAGGATGGAATGGGAAAACTGAAGAAAATCCAAGGAGGATCAGGAACAGGGTGGCCAGTACAAAACTCAAGGACAGGACAAGGTAACTCTGAGTTCAGTGCAAGAACTCAGAATCAACAAAACACAAGTCATAAGGAAGAGCTCAAACAGGCTGCTACACAAGTTAATCAAATAATCAGCAGGTAAACAAACAACAAAGAAGCAATATTCCTAATTAAAAAGACCAAGGTCACCAAGAGGAAATTCGAGAGAAATAGTGGCATACATAGAAAAAGAGGTAACAAATAAATCATGATAAAACTACCTCAAAGGCAGTTTTGAGACCTCTCACACATCCAAAGCAAACAAGCATAACAACCACCAACAATAGGAGGATACAACAGGTATAACAAAATTTCAAGCTAAAAATATTTTTTCTAACCTTGAAATGCAGGAACAGCAAGAGAGATACAAAATAGGAGAAGGAAACACTAGGCAAGCTGCTTATCAGGCAGACAAGCCAGAAAATGGGACTGCTAAGGACCCAACTATAAGGAACAACCTCAGCACTCATAACTTACAAAACCAATAAGCTGATACAGCCAAAAAAATAAATACACATGCATTGACTCAATACTCCAAAGATCTAATTCCTCCAATTTTATTAATGTTGATGACGGTTTTACTGAAGAAGTTGTTGGAGGCATGGATGGAGGGTGTCAGGAGAAAACCTTGAACCTGCAGGATGGGTTTACCATAGGGGGAGTTTGCCTCATGTTCTGCTTGAGGGGTTTGTTGACCTTAGGTCTGACTTTAGAGACTCTGAAATTTCTAAGAACATGCAGCAACAAGGAGAGAAACAGCCTGTCAAACAACATTCTGCAAATAATAAAAAAACAACAAACAAAGAAAGAGGAAAAGAAAGATAAAGAGAAAAATAGGCTTCTTCTTGTACTCTGGAAAGCACTCCAAAGGGCAAAAACAAGTCAAGCAAACAAAAAAGGGATGCTGCTAAAAGGAGACAAATTAAGCTTCAGACCGATGACAATGATCAAAACAGAAAAAGGGGGAGGAATCATGCAACAAATTTTTTATGACTGATGATAATCATGGATTGGATATCCTCCCTCTTCAGGATAAAAATATTACTCCTCCTCCTTTTAAACCACCAGATAAGAGATAGCAAATATGTAAGATGAATACAGTGCCTAATTTTGATGAATATGTTGTGGATAATTCCAAGGATTAAATAGATGGGGATAATCACTTCTTAGAAGAGGTTGATGAGACTATTGAGGCCCTTATTAAGGCCTTTAGTTCTCATAATGATCAGACCTTAGAGGAAGCGATCCAACATGTAGCACAAAATCATTTATTATGTCCAAGGGGTTTCTATTTAGACAAATTTCAGAATATCTAATCTCTGATAATCATTAACCATAAAAATTTTTTGCATGGTTCCTCCCTCTTTTCTTGCTCATTCTAAGTGTTACCTTCTTGCTGCTTACTCTGTCTCTTTTTAGTCGCATCCCTCTTTTGTTTGCTAGGTTTGTTTTTCCTCTAGGGAGTGCTTTCGTAGTTATAGTTATCTGTCCAATTCCCCTTTTTCTTTATAAGGTGATATTTATCATTCTTATTAGACTTATCTCCTTCTTTTTGCTATTTTTCTTTATATTTTCCATAATTTTGTTGTCTATTATTTTCTTTCTGAGCCTGTTGTTGAACCAATTACTCTTTCACTGGTTGTTGCTTTCTAGTAGAGTTATCAGTGGCCTTACAGTTTGGACGAAGGTCCTCATGCAAAACATGAGGAAAACTCCCCCCTTTGGTTACCCCTTCATTCTAGTTAGAGAGTTTATCTGGACATCCCCCATTCGTCCCTCCTTTAACATCACCATTCACATTCAACACATTAACAATTTGTATAGGAGAGTTGGGTTGCATAGCTATGATATTGCACCCTTGACTATGCGGGTGTTATCAGATGGCCTTTTAGTAGTGGTATGACCCTTTGTGTTTTCCTGTGGAGCTGCCTTGTTTTTGCCTGTTTGATCCTCTTTGCCTGCTTCACTTTTTTCCTGCAAATTCAAGTTAGTTAAAGAATTATGATGTACATTAGTAATATTCCATGTTTGTTGAGATTTATTATGTTGTTGTTCGCTAGTTTGTCTGCTATGTGCCTAAGTTGGTTTCCAGGCAGTTTTGGTAGCCTTTTCTTCTTGTGGTTTGCTATTTTTTCTTCTTTGTGTCTTCCTTTCCTCTTCCCTGTGTTGCTCAAATGGTATTTTTGACTTTGGGATTAGGGATCAGTGTTAACGGTTAGGATTAAGGATAGGTTTAGGGTTAGTGTTTATGTTAATGATAGGATTAGGGTTAAGGTTTATTTCTTTTAGGTTTTAGGTTTTGGGGTTTAGTATTTTTTATTTTAATCCGCGATTTAGTGTTTAATCTTTGGTTTTTTCTATTTTTTGGATGGGTTTTTGGAGATAATGGTTTTGAGTTAGGGTTATTGTTATGGTTAGGTTTAGGGTGTTATTTTTTTAGGTTTTAGGGTTTGAGTTTTTAAATTAATGGTTCAGTATTTAATATTTATGTTTACGTATTTTGGACTTAAGGATTTTGGGGTTAAGGGTTTAGGGTTAAAATTAGGAACGAGGTGTAAATTTTTTTTAGGTTTCATGGTTCAGGGTTTAGCATTTAATGTATTAAATTTATAGTTTATTATTTAATGTTTGCGTTTTTGTATTTTGGGCTTAGGGTTTTGTGGTTATCGTTTAGGTTAGGGTTTTGGGTTAGGGTTAGGGCTTGAGGCTAAGGATTTGATAAAAATCTATTGTTTAGTGTTTAATATTTGGGTTCTTGTATTTCGGACTTACAGTTGCTTTTTTGACATAGAGATTAGGGTTTAGGTGAGTTTAGGGTATAATTTTTTTAGGTTTTATGGTTCTGGGATTAACACTTGAGTTTTAAATTCTAAGTTTTAGTATCTAATGTTTGGGTTGTTGTATTTCAAGCATAAGGTTTTTGGGTTTATGGTAAAGGTTTAGAGTTATGGTTAAAGTTAGGGTTAAGGTTAGGTTTTGGGTCCTTTTTTTATGGTTTTAGGTTTAGGATTTAGGATTTGAGGTTTAATATCAATGGTTTAGTGTTTAATGTTTTGATTTTTATATTATGGGCTTGTGGTTTAGGGTTTATGATAGGGTTAGGGTTAGATTAAGGTTTTTTTAGGTTCTAGGGTTTTTGATTACCAATTTCAATTGTAATATCTATGAATTAGTGATTAAGGTTAGGTTTTGGACTTTTCGGCTATAGGTTTTGGGTTAGGGTAATAGTAGGGTTAGGGTTAAGGTTAGGATTAGGGTTAGGGTTAGGGGTTAGGGTTTTCTTTAGGATTTAGATTTTGTGGTTTAAAATTTTTGGTTTAAAATCTATTGTAAGTGCTTAGTGTTTGAGTTATGGTATTTTGGGAGTGGGGTTTCGAGTGAATGGTTTAGGGCTAGTGTTAGGGATAGGGTTAGGGTTTAGTTTATTTTTTTTTGGTTTTAGGTTATGTGGTTTAGGATTTGTGGTTTAAAATCTACGGAGTAGTGTTTGATGTTAGGGTTTTGGAATTTTGGACATTGGGTTTAGGGTTTAGGGTTTAGGGTCATTTTAGGGATAGGGTTAGGGCTAAGGTTTAGGTTTTTCTTTTTAAGTTTTTTGTTTTGGAGTTTCGGATTTTTGTTTAAAATCTTTGTATTAGTATTTCATGTTTGGGTTTTAGTACTTTGGGCTTCGGGTTTAGGGTTAGGGTTAGGGTTAGGGTTAGGTTTCATATATTTTTAGGTCTAGGGTTTGTAGTTTAGTATTTGAGGTATAAAATCTAAGGTCTAGTTTTAATGTCTTGGTTTTCGTCTTTTGGACTTTGAGTTTTTATTTGGACTTAGGGTTAGGGTTTAAGGGTTAAGATTACGGTATGGGTTAGGGTTACGGTGTATGTTTTTTTGTAGGTTTAATGGTTCATGATTTGGCATTTGATGTTTAAAATATATGGTTTGGTATTTAATTTTTGGGTTTTTGTATTTTCGGCTTAGATATTAGGGTTAGGGTTTTGGGTTTTTTAGGTTTCTAGGTTTTGGATTTCGGATTTGAGATCTAATATCAATGGTTTAATGTTTAATGTTTGGATTTTGATATTTGGGCTTGGGGTTTAGGGATTATGGTAGGTCTAGGTTTAGGTTGTTTTTTAGGTTTTAATTTTTGGAGTATTTAAGAGTTTTGGTATTTTTGGCTTTCTTTTTTGTTAAATTACCCTTGAAGGGGTAGGGGCTGAGCGAAACCCCCAAGCCTTATCATTAATAAGAAAAAAAGGGAAGTACAATGAGGGGGACATAAATCTACACTTCGTACCTAAGGTGATTTGAGTCAAATTTCCAAAAGGATGTCAATTCCTTCCCTAATAAAAAAGGTGAAACTAACACACTAAGAACCTAGAAGAGAGGACTCTCAATACAAAGAACCTGGAAGCATAAATAAGGGAGACTCTCCCTTTACAGACTATGGAGTTTCTTTAATCTTCTTATCTTTCTTTCTTCTTAAACTTGGCATCTCCTTCGTGTCAAGATGGTAATACGCCTCGGTGTTTTTTGGTAATAGTTGACTGCAAAAAAAAGTTTAGCACTATTGACTTTGTTGCTGAATTTCGATAATGAATCAGCCGGAAAGTTAGCTTCCCAGAATATGTGTTGGCACTTGAGAACTTGGTTGATGAGAGCTTGCAGATTTTCCACCTCTATCATTATGTTCCATAGGAAGTTGGTTTTATGTGTAAGCCAATTAACTAGAATTTTTGAATATACTTCTAGTACAATTTTCCTATGACCCAGTTCCAACACCCATGTCCACCCAAATTTAGCAATTTCAAGTTCTGCTTGGTTGTTTGTACCAATACAAAATTGAACAGAAAAATCAATCACCACTTTTCCTTTTTGACCCCTTATGATTCCACCAGCTCAAATTTTACCAGGATTGTCAAGCGCGATGCCATCTTTGTTTATTGTAATCCACTGTTCTGGGGGTTTCTTCAAGGCCACCATAGTTACTTTTCTATCATGGACAAAATCTTCTACTACTTGAATCCTTTCAATATTGAAGGCCATTTCATTTTCCCAAAATTTACTTTCAACAACTTGTAGAAATCCTTATAAATGGAATATTTGACTCTACTGATGTTGGAAGTTTTTCCTCCATATTTTATGGCACACCTGTTCTTTCAATGATTCAAGCAAATGACGATATGAGTTCTAGTATGTCCAAACTTTGCTTGTTAAAACAACAAAAATAGTTAGAAGGTTCTTTGCCAAAAGAAATAATTTTCTCATTGGTTGGGAGTTTTCCTTTCAAAGCATTCCATATATGAAAAGATGCTTTGAAAAGAATACTTTTATGCTAAAAAAAGAATTGAACGTAGTTTTTGGTTTCTTCACCAAGATTTCATTCCATGCTGATGAGCATATAAATTTTCCATCCTCTATTTAATTTTCATATTGCTGGATCTAAATGTGTTGCTGGACAGGAAACTCAATAGTGATATACCATGGTTTCACGGTATTATTAATACTTTTTCCTTATGTTTAGTGTATCCAAAAGCATTTCTATGCTAATTTTAATATAAGTTTCTCTTTGTTTTGCAGGAAATCTGTCCAAAGCTGAATGCGGACATTTTTAGCAAAGAATTGCAGAAGAGACCACCTACGGAGCATATGACGGTCCGTCGTGCTTGTGACGGTCCGTAGGTTGCAACGTAGTGCAACTGCTGAAGGAAGATAGGGAAGTCTGACCAAGTGTGGGATTACGAAGCTTGTGACGGTCCGTCGTGTCTCTGACGGTCCATCCTGCAGGTTCATCGTGAAGATCAAAGAAGTGATCCTAGTGTCCAGATTCCAAGAGTTGAAGCATTTTAGAACAAACACCCTCAACGGACCGTTGTGCCTATGAGGGTCCGTCATACTTGAGGTCTAGGGGAATTAAGAGAAAAGCAGAAGAAATTGCACAAGTATGGGACGACGTAGTCCACGATGGTCTGTTGTAACTAGGATGGTCGGTCGCGAGGTCTGTCGACCCAGCCGCGTTTTGGAAGATTTCCAGCAATTAGAATCCTTGTTTAATTAGGCTTTTGTTTTTTATTAATAGTTCGAAAAACCTCGTTTTTGAGGTTAGACACCAGATAGTTAGACTCCGTATTATTAGACTTTGTGTGTTACTGTTAGATTTTGAGATTGAAGCAAGTGATTTTTGGAGATTAATCAAGCAAACTTTGGATTTTATTCTTTCTCATTGAAGTAAGTACATGAATTCGTATTTAATATATTTGAATATTGTGTTTAGGGCTATGAGTAACTAAACTCCATAACTGGGGTTGTGGGAAACATAGGAAAATAATGAGATAAACCCTAACTAAAATAACAATTCTAGAGTAGTATCTTGCATGTATTCATAATTCTTCCGCTTAAAAGTCTTTTTAACGGATAGACAATGTTAGAACTCGCCTTAATGCTACTTGCCGGACCAAGGAAGTAGATAATAGGAAAAGAATTATTAACATAGATTTAGTGTATACTATCTAATAGGCTAGTATTGATTGGTACGAGGTAATAAATTAGTCAAATATCGAATACGATGCTTAATATGAGGTAAGGATAAGGGTTGGGATAGCAACACACGTAGCCGGACCAAGGTACGGAGTGAGATTTTTTAGATGCCGGACCAAGGATTTAGAAATACATAACTTATCACTTTGCATGCAAGATACTAGGAAAGAATTGTTATAGTTAGAATTATCAAGTTATGAACCTGTGGGGAACACGTAAACTTTAGTTACTTTGATTAATTGATTAAAACCCAACATTCAAACCTGTTAAGTGTCTCTTTCATGTTCGTTATTTATATTAACTCATTTAGAAATAGAAACCCCCCTTTATTGTTTTTGCTTTCCAAGGATGTCATTAACCAAACAATAGTAATAATAGGTTGAAGTTAAGACTAGACTAATTTCCTCGTGGGAACGATCCCAACCTCACTAGTTGGGTTGTTTACTTTACACGACCGCTTTAATTCTTATTTGAGAAGTAAGTTTGAGCGTATCAAAATTTGGCGCCGCCGCCGGGGATTTTAGCTTTTAGATTAACTTAAACTTATTACTATAGTTTAGTTAATATTTTCTTGATTTTACATTGTTTTATTGTTTTTAATTTCTTTTTAGAACTATCCTTCTTGTATGCCAAATACACGGAGAGGAAGAGAACCCTTGTTTCCCTACGATCAAAAGCAAGAGCGTACACTGCGCAGTATGAATCGAAACTTGGGAATAAATGATGAGGATCCAAACCAGAACATCCCAGCTCCGGTTGATGTTCATGGTCAGATGTTACCTGATGCTCCGGGTGAACATCAACACAGGGGACAACACCCCGCTCCACGGCCCCAAGCATACTACAGAGGGTATGATAACATAGCAGACTCGGATGGGCCACTTGTCTTGCCCCCTCTACCCACAGGCCACACTTTTGTGGTAACTAGTCGCCTGATGCAAATGCCTACTGCTAGAGGTTTGTTTTCAGGGATACCTTCTGAGGATCCACATGCCCATATATCTAAGGTAAGGGTAGTGTGTAGAAGTTGTGTGGGGAGGCCTGATTTGAATCTAGATGTAATAGGTCTCAGAGTGTTTCCTCTCTCACTGACGAGAGAGGCTGCTATATGGTTTACTGAGCTCCCATACAACTCAATCTTCACTTTGAACCAATTAAGAGATGTTTTCTTAGCATGCTACTATCCGATCTCCAAGAAACTAAACCACAAAGACAGAGTGAACAACTTTGTGGCATCACCAGGAGAGTCAATTAGTAGTTCTTGGGCTAGATTCACCTCATTCTTGAGAAGTGTTCCAAATCACCGATGATGAGTCACTAAAGGAATACTTCTATCGGGGACAGGATGATAACAACAAAGCGGTGTTGGACACTATAGCAGGTGGATCTTATGGAGAATGTCCTTATGCTGAGATTGCTGAAAAATTAGAGAAAATCTCCCTAAATAATGCTTGGAGTAGTAGGAAGTCTGATACAGGGAGAAACACCTTCGTAGTGCAGTCCACTCACAACCCAGCCACATATGAGATTCGGGAAGAAATGGCTCTGATGAGAACTGAGCTTGGATTGATACTAAAACATGTCACAGAGGGTGCAGAAAAGATAAATGCAGTCAACTACTTGGCTAAGCCTCCACCCCCATGCGGAGGACACTTATGCAGTAAATGAGCAGACGGGGGGTTTCCGACCAAGCGCCCAATGCTCAAATCAGGATAATTGGCGCCAAGGTAAAGGGAACCAAGGTCTGAACTATGTTAACTACAACTCTAAGGGTCATTATGTCTGAGATGGAAACTACAACCGCGACAACAACTTTAACAGGGGTAACTATGCTAATAGAAACGAATGGAATGGGCCCTTTGTCCCTCCTCAAAATCGTGAAGTTACTCCAAGGGATGGTGGAGATACTATGGCGCGAGTTGAGGATATGTTGCACAAAATGATGAGGAGGTTCGACACTAATGATGAACAGATTAAAGAGTTGAGGTATGATTTAGCTAGCATTGGGCAAAAAGTTGATACACATGCAATTTTGATTAAACAGATCGATTTGGAAGTGGCCTAATTATCTGCGACAGTGAACACACGGCAACCGGGCACTCTTTCTAGCAACACTGTCCAAAATCCAAAGAATGATGCGCACTGTATGGCAATCACTACTCGGGGTGGTAGGCAAACCGTTGACCCACCTATGCCATCTACTGAGGAAAATGTGAGAAAGGATATTGATAATGTGGTAAAGGGTAGTTGTGAACCAGAGGGAAGTAATGGAAAAGATGCAGAAGTACCTATCAAGGTAATTCCCATGCCTAGGCCACCACCACCCTTCCCTCAGAGATTAGTGAAAAAGACCGAGGATGGTAAATACTGGCGCTTCATAAAAATGTTGAAGCAGCTCTCTATCAATGTCCCTTTGGAAGAAGCTCTAGAACAAATGCCCGATTAGGCCAAATTTATGAATGATCAGGTCACCAAGAAAAGATCGGTCACTTTTGAGGATGATGATAGATTGCAGCATTGTAGTGCTATTGCTACAAGATCCCCAGTACAAAAGTAAGAAGATCTGGGTGTGTTAACTATTCCTTGTACAGTTGGGTCATTACATTTCGCTAAAGCATTATGTGATCTGGGGGCAAGCATAAATCTCATGCCCCTCTCAATTTACAAGAAATTTGGTTTGGCGGATCCAAAACCCACTGTGATGCGGCTATTGATGGCTGATCGGACAGTGAAACGGCCCATACGGATACTCCATGATGTGCTAGTAAAAGTGGAGTCACTTATCTTTCCGGCTGATTTTGTTATTCTTGATTGCGAGGTCGATTTTGAAATTCCTATTTTTTTTCGGAGGCCATTCCTTGCTACAGGTAAAGCATTAGTTGAAATCGAGAAGGGACATATAAAATTTCGGTTGAATAATGAAGAAGCAACCTTCAACATTTGTAGGACCATGAGGCAGAGTGGTGAGCTCCAATCGGTATCTGCCATATCCCACAAAGAAAAGATGAAGAAGGAGACTGAACAGAAAAATGCAAAACAAGAGTTTATCGTTGGGGATTTTGTGCTTGTAGACAGTTCAGGGGTGCCTTATCTTCCGGGCAAGCTCAAGTCCAAATGGACTGGCCCTTACCTGATTGCCCAAGTATTCCCTCATGGAGCAGTTGAGTTAAAAGCCAAGAAGGGAGTGCAGTTTAAGAGGAATAGAGATAAAATAAAACTCTATTTTAAGCATCAAGCATCGGGGAATGAAGTGATAGAGGCATACCATCTTGATGAAGTCTGAGTAATCAAGGGTCCCCAGTCGTGCCGCGACATTAAATCAGGCGCTTGTTGGGAGGCAACCCTTATACTTATAGTCTTTTTAGTAATGGTAGCATTCTCTACTAATGGGTTTTAATTTGCAGGCACATCACCAGGAAATTCTGCAGAAGATCACTCTGAAATAGTCACCAACGGACACATGCGACGGACCGTCGTGCTCTCGACGGTCCGTCCTGTACAACCGTGCTGGTTGTCAGAGACCCTATTCCTAAATGTCTCTCACATTTTCTAAGGGTCCTCCAACGGACATCTACAACAGACCGTCATACTCTCGATGGTTCGTCCTGCATAACCGTCATGGCGGTCAGAGACCCCTCCCTTAACAGTCTCTAGGTTTGCTTCACCTACCACTCTTGTATTTCATTTTTTTATGCATTGGGGACAATTGCATGTCTTTTTGTTGGGGGTGGGGTAAATGGACAGTGAGTGTTAGGGTGAAGTCTGAGTAGCCCAATTCACTATCCTCTTTTGGGGTTTTCTTGCCTGTGTTCTTTTTCCCCAAGAGACTGATTACTTTTTCTGTTGAACCGGCATGTTTATATCCTTTGTACATAGTTTAATTCTGGAGCATAATGGCTAAAATAATATCCTGATAAACTGGAAAATGATGCATGACTAGGCATAGTAACTGATAATTGTGTGGCTCAAAGCATGACATAGAGTTACACCATCGCATTACCCTAAGTCTTAAATTCGAACTAGGTGTCTGATAATCTGGTATAGTGATGAGATGTCAAGTGAGTATGAGGAAATTTGAATAGTCCATTATTGGTACTGAGCTAGAACTTGCCTGGTTAGTCCTGCTAAAAGTAAGTTGTAATAGACAATTAGGAAAGGATCATAGGCCCTTATTCAATGTAGCCCATTACTAGCCTAAATAAAAGAAACCAAATGAAACTTATCCTTCTTTGATCCAAATAATCTGAGCTTAAAATTAGACCTTTCTTTTTCACCCCAACTGATCTTTTCGGCGAAAAATGTGTTGGCCCTGGTCCGTCCTTGGACATGTGCACCTCAGCTTATGCCAAAAGCATATGTTGAGGGTGGCAAATTCATAAACAACCTTCGTTATGGCCCTGACCCAACTTAAGGTATTGTGTACCTTGACTCATGGCAATGCCATGAGTTGAGGGTGGCTACTACGAGGAATGCTCTGGAAAGTGGAGTTGAAAGAACAAAGAGAGAGAAAGAACAAAAGTAAAGTGACTCAAGAATTATATGAAAAGAAAAGTAAAGAAAAAGAAAAATGCACAAGAAATACAAGCAAGAAAAGAAGAGAGTGACTTACACAAATGAAGAAAGTAGAGAAAATAGCAAGGTGAAAGAATATGAGAAACTGGGAGAGATAAAATGAGAGACAGTGGAAGGTTTAGCCAATATGTCAAGGAGGGAAAAAAGTCAGTAATGTATACAAAAATATACCTTACCTTACCCCGAGCCTATGTTACTAGCTAAAAAAGTCCTATCGTGATCCTAAGAGTTGTATAGCGAACTTAACGCAATGAAAATAAGGGCAAGCTTATGGCAAAAGGTATGATTGAGTGTGACTTTGTTCTTAGAAGTGAGTGTTTAAAAGTAATCCTTATACTCAAAGTGAAATCATTGTGTTAAAAAGGAGGATTTTGATTTAAAGTGAGGACACTAGTTCCAATACCAGAATTGATAGCACCCTAGTGAGAAATTGAAGAGGATAGGTGTTAGTGCGTGATGAGTCTGTGTCATATTCTGATCCCACAAAATTCAAGCCTAATAGTGATAGCATGCATAGATTTTATGAGGTTAATCGGGATTGATAGCAAAATGATTGTAAAGGATATAACATGGATACTATTGTAGAAAGATTGTGTAGTGAGTCATAGTGCGTCGCTTGAGGATAAACAACGAATTTAAGTTGAGGGTGTTGATATACCGTGGTTTCACGGTATTATTAATACTTTTTCCTTAAGTTTAGTGTGTCCAAAAGCCTTTTTGTGCTAATTTTTATATAAGTTTCTCTTTGTTTTGCAGGAAATCTGTCCAAACCTGAATGCGGAGATTGTTAGCAATGAACTGCAGAAGAGGCCACCTACGGAGCTTATGACGGTCCATCGTGCTTGTGACGGTTCTTAGGTGGCAGCGTAGTGCAGCTGCTGAAGGAAGATGGGGAAGTCTGACCAAGTGTGGGATTTCGAAGCTTGTGATGGTTCGTCGTGTCTCTAACGGCCCGTCCTGCAGGTTCGTCGGGAAGTTCAGAGGAGTGATCCCAGTACCCAGATTCCAAGAGTTGAAGTGTTTTAGAAAAAAGACCCTCAACGGACCGTTGTGCCTATGACGGTCCTTCATACTTGTCGTCGAGGGGAATGAAGAGAACAGCAGAAGAAATTGCACAAGTATGGGATGACGGAGTCCACGATGGTCTGTTGTAACCACGACGGTCCGTCGCGAGGTCCGTCGACCCAGCCGCGTTTTTGCAGATTTTCAGCAATTAGAATCCTTGTTTAATTAGGTTCTTGGTTTTTTAAGAATACTTAGAAAAACCTCGTTATTAAGGTTAGACACCAGATAGTTAGACTCCGTATTATTAGACTTTGTGTATTAGTGTTAGATTTTGAGATTGAAGCAAGTGATTTTTGGAGATTAATCAAGCAAACATTGGATTTTATTCTTTCTCATTGAAGTAAGTACATGAATTCGTATTTAATATATTTGAATATTGTGTTTGTGGCTATGAGTAACTAAACTCCATAACTAGGGTTGTGGGAACCATAGGCAAATAATGAGATAAACCCTAACTAAAATTACAATTCTAGATTAGTATCTTGCATGTATTAATAATTCTATCTCTTCAAAGTCTTTTTAACGGATGACCAACGTTAGAACTCGCCTTAATGCTACTTGCCGGACCAAGGAGGTAGATAATAGGAAAAGAATTATTAACATAGATTTAGTGTATACTATATAATAGGCTAGTATTGATTGGTGCGAGGTAATAACTTAGTCAAATATCGAATACGATGATTAATATGAGTTAAGGATAAAGGTTAGGATAGCAACACACGTAGCCAGACCAAGGTGCGGAGTGAGATTTTCTAGATGCCGGACCAAGGATTTAGAAATACATAACTTATCACTTTGCATGCAAGATACTAGGAAAGAATTGTTATAGTTAGAATTATCAAGTTATGAACCTGTGTGGAACATGTAAACCCTAGTTACTTTGATTAATTGATTAAAACCCAACACTCAAAGTTGTTAAGTGTCTTTTTCAAGTTCGTTATTTATTTTCACTCGTTTAGAAATAGAACCCCCCTTTATCATTTTTACTTTCCAAGGAAGTCATTAACTAAACAATAGTAATAATAGGTTGAAGTTAAGTCTAGACTAATTTCCTTGTGGGAACGATCCCAACCTCACTAGTTGGGTTATTTACTTGACACGACCGCTTTACTTCTTATTTGAGAAGTAAGTTTGAGCGTATCAAATAGCTTAAATGTTTGTAACCTAGTAGCTAGGAGCATGCTGGATGACTTTGCTCTAGTTTCCTCTACCTTCACACCAAAATTCGGCAACTATAATATTGTTGAACCTGTTACTATTGGAAGAAAATAAAGCTTGATGAACATTGACAAACACATTATCCCACCAAAAAGAACAGGACCCTGAGTTTAGTTTCCACTTTATGTGTTGCTCCATTTCATTCCCGATTTGTAACATGTGTTTCCAGGTAATTAACTCTCCTGTATCAACTTTTTTGCATATAGGAATAGATATCTGACAGTATTTTGCTTTTATGAACACTCCCCGTCATGTATGTTTAGTCCTAAAGATCCATCATTTTTTATATTAAAAGGCCATACACTTGAATATTTCTCATACAGATTCCCCCTTCATCATACGGGAAACTTAAGTTTTTCAAGGAAGCCCATCGATATTTCCAATTATCATCTATCCTTCCCCAAAAAAAGTCAGCCATGAGCATTTGAATCTTTTTATGTACAGTAGAGGGGGTGTTGTTGCTGAAAGAATGTGTATAGGGAGAGTTTGCAGCACATGTTTAATCAAAATTGCCTTGCCTCCATAACTTAGCTGTTTTGTTTACAACCCTGTAATTATACAAATAACATTGTTAACAAGGTCAGAACAATAAATGATTCTAGGTCTACCAACATACAAAGGGCATCCTAGATAATTTAGAGGACCTTGCTTCTTCTTGAAACCTATGATTCTTTTAATTCTATATCTTGTAGTATTGAATGTATTTCAGTGAAGCATGAAGTGGATTTTGTCTACATTTATCAGCTAACAAGAGGTGTCTTCTTTAGCTTTGAGAGTTTTCATGATGAGCATTAATGTTTTGGTTCTTCATGAGGAGAACAAAATAATATCATTCGCAAAGCTTAAAGTTTTCACCAGTGGACCCCTCTTTTCCATAAAGACATCACGGAAGTCAAGTTATTGTTAAGTCTGTTGAGATATCTTGATTGAACCTCTACACCTAAAATAAATAGGGTAGGTGAAAGTGGATCTCCTTGTTTGATTCCTCTTGTGGAGTGGAAGAACCCATACCTCTTACAATTGATAACGATAGAGTACAAATTGTTCTCAATAATTCCCTACACCATATTAGTAAACCTTTCCTCAAAACCCATTCTTCTTAATACCAAACAAATGAAAGACTAGGAGATTATATCATAAGCTTTTGCCATATCTAATTTAATAATGACATTGCTTCCAATGTTAGGCTTCTTGATTTGATGTATAATCTCATGTTCTAACATAATGTTCTTTTAAATATTCCATCCTTTCTTAACCGGATTTGTTAAGAGATATCAAACTAGGAAGAATAGGACTAAGTCTTCTACTCACCATCTTAGAAATGATTTTTCTAGTGAAATTTTTTAGACTTATAGGCCTAAATTCTATCAATTTGTTTGGATTACTAACCTTTTGTAATAAAACAATGCAAGAGTGAGAGAAATATTTCCGGATCATATGACCACTAAAAAATACTACAATGACACCAAGGAGATCTTTTTTGATGATATGCCAACACTTTTGAAAAAAAATCCATTCAATCAATCTGGACTAGAAGCAGAGGTGTAATTCATGGAGAAAACCACTTATTTCAAGTCCTTCATAGTTCGAATGCTATTGAGTCTATCATTTTGTTCATGACTCACCATCCTTTGTATGCAATCTAGATTACTCACATTTGCTTTTGTCATCACCAGTGAAGATTTGTTGGAAATTGTCACATGAAGCTATAGCAATATTATCATATCCCTATAACCACTCCCTATCTTCATTAATTATTTTGCAAATAAAAAGTCTTCTTCTTCTCCCCCTTACCAAAGAGTGAAAATATTTTGAGTTTTGTCACCTTCTTGAAACCATTAGAGTTGAGTATTTTGTTTCATTATAGAATCCTCAAATTTAAAGAATTTAATATATTTAGCATTGAGATTATGGTGAATACTTTTTTTGACTTCACTTTGATCCAGAATATTGTTCTTCTCCGCACCTTTTTCCTTTTCTTCATACTCCTTAACCTGTAAGAAGATATCACCAAATTCTTGTTTCGATCAAGAGCTCAAAGTGTTAGACAATTTGAGCTTTTAATAGAAGTTAAGCATCACATTACCATCCATATCCCTCTTTTGACATGCTTTAGCGATATTCAGTAAGTTAGGATTATCAACCCAACAATTGAGGAATTTGAAGTATTTGGTGAAGTTACTGCACTGTGGGATCATTTCCATTAGAAGAGGACACTGATCCGAGCCAGTAGAAGATAAGCGTGTAATAGTAGTTTTGGGGCATCGATTCAAGCCATTTATCATTTTCAAGAGCCCTGTCTAATCGTTTCAAAATTATGTGAGTATTGCCTCGTTTGTTTGGCCAAGTGAAATTTTTTCAATTGAGGCGTAAGTCAATAAGGCCACATGCTTCAATAACACATATGAATTCAAAACTCTTTTTCATATTATAAGGCACCCCTCCCATTTTTTTCTCTCTAGATGTGATAACGTTAAAATCACCAACAGTGCACCAAGGATTATTGTTACCACTATCCTATTGTAACAATTTCACAGATAAAGGCCTTCTGAGATGGTCTTTACATTTCGCATACACATAGGTGATAGTGATATTATTTTGTAATTCATTATGATCGATGTCACAGGTGATTTTCTGTTCAGCCTCATCATCTATAATATAGTCGACATCACTATTAAAGAAGACCCTGATTTTTCTATTATAGATTATGGCAGCATTTTCCATAGCTAATTGAATTTTGAAATATAGAACATTAACCTTAGCAGAAAAAGGTTCTAATATTGTAATGATAGATAAATTATGCATCATCCTTAGAATTTTGAGTCATTCAAATACCCCTTTAGTGTTAATCCCTCTCACATTCCATATAGTTGTACTAATCATTCAGACGATTAGAGGTAAATAATTTGGTATTTTCTGTGCCAGTTGTGATAGTGTTTAATCTTGCGGCTCAAAATGAAATATGTCATGCTTAAATCCTCGTGGTGATACACATTGCTCTTGTGTTGCCTGATTTATCTCATCCTCAAGAGTCTGATCATTATGAATACTAAAGGCTTTGATTATGGCTTTACTAGTTTTATCATCATCATCGAATTCTTGTAAGGATTGGTTGTCTGTGTCAAAGTCATCCTCAAAACTGTTAACAACATATTCATCTATAAGGGGGGTTGTGTTAACTTGACAAAATTGTTGTCTCTTAACAGGAGGCTCTGTTGATGGAGGATTCATATATTGGGCTTTTAGTGGGAAAATATCTAACCATATTATCATTAACCATACTAAATGTTTTACATGGTTCCTCCCTCTTTTCTTACTCATTCTCATTTTCACCTTGTTATTGATTGCTCTGTCCCTTTTTAGCTACATCCCTCTTTTGTTTTCTAGGTTTTTTTTTGCGCTTGGGAGTGCTTTTGGATTTATTGATATCTCTCTTGTTACCCTTATACTTTTTAATGTGAACTTTATCATTCTTATTAGACTTCTCTCATTCTTTTTATTGTTTTCCCTTATTTTTTACCTGAATTCTGTTGTCTGTTATATATGTTTGATCCTGTTCTTGCACATATTGTTATTTCACTAGTTTTTGCTTGCGGCTAGAGTAATCAATGGCTCTATAGTAAGGACTAAGTTCAGTTTTCAACCTGTTATGCAAAACATGAGGCCAATTCCCCCCTTTGGTTACCCCTTCCTACAAGTTAGAGAGTTTCCCCAGACATACCCCACCCATCCCTCCTTTAACTTCGCCATTCACATTCAACACATTAACAGTTTGTAGAGAAGAGTTGGGTTGCATAGATATGATACCTACACCATTGACTATGGGGGTGTTACAAGATTTCCTTTTAGTAGTGGTATGACCCTATGTTTTTTTCTATGGAGCTTCCCTGTTTTCGCCTGAATGATACCCTTTGCCTTCTTAACTATTTTCCTTCATATTCAAGTTAGTAAAAGAATAATGATGTACATTATTAAGATTTCATTTTTTGTTGATATTGATTATGTAGTTGTTCACCATTTGGTATGCTTTACGGCTGAGTTGGTTTCCAGACTGTGTTGGTAGCCTTTTCTTCTACTGGTTTGCCATTTTTTTCTACTTTGTGTTTGCCATTTCTCTTCCCTTTGTTGCTCAAATGGTATTTTAGGCATAGAGATTAGGGTTAAGGGTTAAGGGTTAGGTTTATGGATAGGGTTAGGGTTAGGGTTAGGGTTTATGTTAAGGATAGGATAGGGGTTAAGGTTTAGGGTTTTTTAGGTAATAGGTTGTAGGGTTTAAGATTTTTTGTTTAAATCCATGGTTTAGTATTAAATATTTGGCTTTTTGTATTTTGGGCATGGGGTTTTGGGTTAATAGTTTTTTGTTAGGGTAAGGGTTAGGGTTAGGGTATATTTTTTTTTAATTTTTTAGGGTTTGTGGTTTAGGATTTGAGGTTTAAAATATGTAGTTTACTATGTAATGTTTAGGTTTACGTATTTTGGACTTAGGGATTTTTAGGGTTTAGAGTTTAGGGTTAAGGTTAAGATTAGGGATAGGGTGTAGGTTTTTTTAGGTTTTGTGGTTCAGGTTAGCATTTATGGTTTAAGATTTATAGTTAAGTGTTTAATGTTAGGGCTTTGGTATTTTGAGCTTAGTGTTTTGGGTTTATGATTTAGGCTACGGTTAGGGTTAGGGTATTTCTTAGGGTAAGAGCTTTGGTTTTTATCAGTTTTAGGGTTTTGTGGCTAAGGATTTGATATTTAAAATCTATGGTTTAATGTTTCATATTTGGGTTCTTGTATTTTGTAGTTAGGGTTGTTTTTTTGACTTAGGGTATAGGGTTTAAGTTAAGGGTTAGGGTGTAGGTTCTTTTTTACGATTTATGGTTCTAGTTTTAACATTTGTGTTTTAAATTCTAATATTTAATATTTAATGTGTGGGTTGTGGTATTTTGATCATAAGGTTTCGGGTTTATGGTTTAGGGTTAAAGTTAGGGTTAAGGTTAGGGTTTGCGTTAGGGTTAGAGTTTTGGTTTATTTTACGTTTTTAGGGTTTAGGATTTGAGGTTTTATATAAATAGTTTAGTGTTAAATATTTTTGTTTTTTGAATTTTGGGCTTGGGGATTAGGGTTCATGGTAGGGTAAGGGTTAGGATTAATGTTAGGTTTAGGGTTAGGGTTAAGGTTTAGTTTGTTTTTCTGGTTTTAGGTTTTTTGGTTAACGATTCGAGTTGTAATATATGGATTAGTGTTTAATGTTAGGATTTGGTACTTTTGGCTTTAGGTTTTGTGTTTGGGTTAGGGTTTATTTAGGTTTTAGATTTTGGAGTTTTAATTTTTTTTAAAAACTCTATGGTTAGTGATGAATGTTTGGGTTGTGGTATTTTTGGCATGGGGTTTCGGGTGATTAGTTTAGGGATAGGGTTAGGGTTATGGTTATGGTTAGGAATACGGTTTATTTTTTTTTGGTTTTAGGGTATGTTGGTTAGGATTTAATATTTTAAATCTATGATTTAGTTTTTGATGTTAGGTTTTTTGTATTTTGGACATTGGGTTTAGGGTTTACAGTTAGGGTTAAAGTTATGATTGGGTTAGGATTAGGGTTCTTTTAGGGATAGGGTTAGGGCTAAGGTTTAGGTTTTTCTTTTTATGTTTTTTGTTTTGGGGTTCAAGATTTTTTTTTAAAATCTATGGTTTAGTATTAAATGTTTCGGTTTCGGTATTTTGAGCTAGGGGTTTAAGGATAATGGTTTAGGGTCAGGGTTAGGGTTTACAATTTTTTTAGGTTTTAAGGTTTGTGGTTTAGGATTTGAGGTTTAAAATCTATGTTCTAGTTTTAATGTCTTGTTTTTTTAATTTTCAAGTTAGAGTTTTTATTTGGAATTAGGGTTTAAGGTTTAAGGTTTAGGATTAGGGTCTGGGTTAGGGTTAGGGTGTAGGTTTGTTTTTAGGTTTTATGATTCATGATTTTGCATTTGATGTTTAAAATCTAATGTATGGGTTTTGATATTTCTGGCTTAGGGTTTAGGATTAGAGTTTTTGGTTATTTAGGCTTCTAGGTTTCGGATTTAGGATTTGAGCTTTAATATCAACGTTTTAATGTTTAAGGGTTGCGTTTTAGCATTTGGGATTTGTGTTTAGGGTTCATGGTATGGTTAGGATTTAGGTTATTTTTCATGTTTTAAAGTTTGGGGTTATGGATTTGAGTTGTACTATCTATGATTTACTTTCTAAGTTAAGGGTTTTGGTATTTTGGACTTTTTTTAGTTTAATTACCATTGTGAAGGTAGGGGCTGAGCGACACCCCCATGGCTTATCATTATTAAAAATAAGAAAGTTCAAGGAGAAAGAGATAATCCTAACCTCCGAACCTAAGGTGGTTCAGAGTCAATTTTCCAAAAGGAAGTCAACTCGTTCCCTTACAAAAAAAGATAAACCAAAATACTAAGCACCTACAAGAGAGGACTCCTCTAAATACAAATTATCTAGGAAACATAAACACGGGACACTTTCCCTTTACATTTCAAAACATTAAGAAAACTATTATATTCTAACCTATTCAAAGGCGATATAATTTTGATTTATAGCTAAGTTTAATCTTCTGAGGTTTCTTTCTTCTTAAATATTACATCTCTTGCGTTTAAAAAATGGTAATACGCCTTAGTGTCTTTTGGCAATAGTTGACTGTCAAAAAAAAGTTTAGCAGTATTGACTTTGTAGTTGAATTTTGATAATGAATCAGCCATAAAGTTAGCTTCAAAAAATATGTGTTGGCACTTGAATTCTTGAACTTAGTTGATGTTGGATGTTTTTCCTCCATATTTGCTAGCATGTTCTTCCAAAGATTCCTGCAAATGAAGATAGAAGTAGCCTATAAAATGATATTATATGCTTCATTTTGTACTTAGTAGTCCACCACTGTACGATGAGGTGTTGTCAAGTAACTCTGATTCGGCTTGATTCCAACTACATCAACAGAACTCCTCCATACATAATCTTTTAACCGGCCACTGCTGAATGTGTTCTATTGTGTCTAAACCTTGCCTGTCAAAACAACAAAAACAGTTAGACTGTTCTTTGCCAAAAGAAATAATTTTTTCATTGGTTTGGAGTTTTCCTTTAAAAGCTTCCATATAAGAAAGGATGCTTTGAAAAGAATACTCTTATGCCAAAGAAAAGAATTGAACATAGTTTTTGGTTTCTTCTCCCTGATTTCATTCCATGCTTATGAGAATGTAAATTTTCCATCATTATTTAATTTCAGTATTGATGGATCTGCAATGTGTTGCTAGACCGGAAGCTCTATAGCTAAAATGTTTGCAAGTTTGCAGCTAGGAGCATGCAGGATAAGTTTTCTCCAGTTCCATCTGCCTTCGCAAAAAAATTCCACAACTATAATATTGTTGAACATGTTACTATTGGATGAAAATAAAGCTTGATGACCATTTCCTCACCAATTATCGCACTAAAAAGAACAGGACCCTGAGTTTAGTTTCCATTTTATTCTTTATTTGTAACATGTGTTTCCATGTAATTGACTCTCTAGTATCCCCTTTTTTGCATAAAGGATTAGATCTTGACAGTATTTTTCTTTTAAGAAATCTCCCCATAATGTATGTTTGGTCCTTAAGATCAATCATTGTTTATATTGGAAGGCCATACACTTGAAGCTTTTTCATACCTAATCCCCCTTCATCCTATGGGAAACACAATTTTATCAAGGCAGCCCACTGATATTTCCTATTGTCATTTATCTTTCCTTAAAAAAACAAGCCATGAGCATTTGAATCTATTTAAGTACATTAGATGGGGGTGTTGTTGCTGATCCTCTATGCATGCTTCACTATTTTCCTGCAAATTCATGTTAGTGAAAGAGTTAGGATGTACATTATTAAGATTACCTGTTTGCTCAGATTGATTATGTTATTATTCAGTGGTTGGTCTGTTTTGTCCCTGAGTTTATTTCATGGCAGTTTTGGTAGCCTTTTCTTCTTGTTGTTTGCTATTTTTTCTTCTTTGTGTTTTCCATTCCTCTTCCCTTTGTTTCTCAGATGGTATTTTGGACTTAGGTTTGGGTTATGATTAAGGATAGGGTTAGGGTTACAGTTTATGTTATGGATAGGGTGAGGGTTAAGGTTAATTTTTTCATTTAGGTTTTAAGTTTTGATGTTTAAGATTTTTCATTTTAATCTATGGTTTAATGTTTAATTTTTTTGCTTTTTGTGTTTTGGGCATGGGGTTTCAGTTAATGGTTTTGGATTAGGGTTTAGTTTTTTTAGGTTTGTGGTTTAGGAATTTAGGTTTAAAATCTATGATTTAGTGTTTAATGTTTTGATTTTCTTATTTTTTATATTAGGTTTTTATTAGGGTTTAGTGTTAGGATTAAGATTAGGGTTAGGGTATCGTTTTTTTTAGGTTTTATGACTCAGGGTTTAACATTTAAGGTTTAAAATTAATTTTTTAGTATTTAATGTTTGGGATTTGGTATTTTGGTTTTAGGGTTTTGGGTTTATGGTTTAGGTTAAGGTTAGGGTTAGGGTTAGGGCTTAGGTTTTTTGGTAAGGATTCGATATTTAAAATCTATGTTTAGTGTTTCATATTTGGATTCTTGTATTTTGGACTTAGGGATTACGGTTTAGGTGAGGCTTAGGGTGTAGGTTTTTTTTTTAAGTTTTATGGTTTTTGGTTTAACATTTGAGTTATAAATTCTAAGGTTTAGTATTAAATGTTTGGGTTGTGGTATTTTTCGCATAAGATTTTGGGTTTATGGCTTATGGTTAGAGTTGGGGTTAAGGTTAGGGTTAGAGTAAGAGTTAGTGTTTTGGTTTTTATAGGGTTTTATGTTTAGGGTTAAGGATTTAACATTTAATATCAATAGTTGAGTGTTTAGTGTTTTGGTTTTTGTATTTTTTGCTTTGGGTTTAGGGTTTATGGTAAGGTTAGGATTAGATTAATGTTAGGGTTAGGGTAAGGGTTTACATTAATTTTTAGGTTTTAGGGTTTTAGGTTAACAATTTGAGTTATAATATCAATGAATTAGTGTTTAATGTTATGGTTTTGTATTTTGAGCTTTATGTTTAGGGTTAGGGCTAGGGTTAGGGTTAGTAATGGGGTTAGGGTTTTAGAGTTTAGGTTTTTTTTATGTTTTAGATTTTGGGGTTGAAAATTTTTGGTTTAAAATCTATGGTTAGTGCTTAATTATTGAGTTATGGTATTTAGGGCGTGGAGTTTCGAGAGAATGATTTATGTCTAGAATTAGGATTAAGGTTAGGGTTAGGGTTAGGCTTTAGGTTTTTTTAGGTTTTAGGGTATGTGGTTTAGAATTTGAGGTTTAAAATTTCTGATTTAGTGTTTGATGTTTGGGTTTTATATTTTGGTCTTAGGTGTTTTTGTTTGGAATAAGGATTTAGGGTGTAGGGTTAGGATAAGAGCTACAATTTAATGATTGGGTTAGGGTTCGTGTAATAGATTGGGCTAGGGCTATGATTTAGGGTTTTTTAGGTTATTTGTTTTGGAGTTTAGAATTTTTGATTTAAAATCTACGGTTTACTATTTAATGTTTGGGTTTTAGTATTGTGAGCTTGGGGTTAAGGGTTAATGGTTTAGGTTACGGCTTTGGTTAGGGTTATTGTATATTGATTTTTAATGTTTTAGATATTGTGGTTTAGGATTGGAGGTTTAAAATATATGGTTTAGTGTTTAATGTCTGTGTATTTGTATTTTTGACTTAGAGTTTTTATTTGAACATAGGTTATTGGGTTTAAGGTTTAGGATTAAGGTCTGGGTTAGGTTAGGGTTAGAGTTTGGGTGTAGGTTTTTTTTGGTTTTTTGATTCAGGACTTAGCGTTTGAGGTTTAAAATCTATTTTTTAGTATATAATGTTTGGGATTTGGTATTTTGGGCTTAGGGTTTCGAGTTTATGGTTTAAGGTTAGGGCTAGGGTTAAGGTTTGGGTTAGGGTTAGGATTAATGTTAGGGATAGGTTTAGGGTTATACTTTTAGGTTTTTTCTTAAGTTTTTGGGTTTAGGGTTTAGGATTGAGGCTTAATATCACTGGTTTAGTGTTTGATGTTTGATTTTTAGTATGGCTTGGGGTTTAGGGTTTATAGTGGGGTTGGGGTTAGGGGTAATCTCAGGGTTAGGCTTTAGTTAATCTTTTAGGTTTTAGAGTTTGGTGTTAAGAATTTGATTTATAATATCTAAGGTTTAGTATTTTTGTTAGGGCTTTGTTATTTTGGGATTTTTTGTGTTACGATTTATAGTTTAGCGTTAAGGTTAATGATTGGGTTAGGGTTAGGTTTAGGGTTCGTGTTACGGATAGTGTTCGGGCTAGGGTTTAGGGTTTTTTTAGGTTATTTGTTTTGGAGTTTAGAATTTTCTATTTAAATCAAGGGTTTTGTATTTAATGTCTTGGAATTTGGTATTTTGGGCTTGGGGTTTAGGGTTAATGGTTTAGGGTTAGGGTTAGGGTTTATGATTTTTTAGGTTTTAGGGATTGTGGTTTAGGATTGAAGGTTTAAAATAATATTATCTAGTGTTTAATGTCTGTGTTTTTGTATTTTGGACTTAGAGTTTTTATTTGGACTTGGATTATCGGGTTTAAGGTTTAGGATTAGGTTCTGGGTTAGGTTAGGATTAGAGTTTGGCTTTAGGTTTTTTTTAGGTTTTATTGTTCATGACATAGCATTTGAGGTTTAAAATCTATGGTTTGGTATTTAATGTTTGGATTTGGTAGTCTAGGCTTAGGGTTTCGGGTTTATGGTTTACGACTAAGGCTAGGGTTAAGGTTTGGGTTAGTGTTACTGTTAAGGTTAGGGTTAGGGGTAAGGTTAGGGTTAGGGTTAGGGTTAGGGTTTAAGTATTTTTTAAGGCTATAAATTTTAGGGTTAAGGATTTGAGTTGTAATATCATTGGTTTAGTGTTTAATGTTAGGTTTTTAGTATTTTTGGCTTTGGGTTTAGGGCTTTGGCTTTGGGTTAAGAGAGATCAAGTTAGGCAGAATAGGGCTTAATCTTGTACTCAAGAGTTTGAAATAATTTTGCTAATGAAGTTTCTCGGACTAATACGCCTGAAATCCTTCATTTTGTTGGGATTATTCACTTTGGGTAAAAGCACTATACAAGAATGAGAAAAATACTTGGGGATATCATGGCCACTGAAAAAACCTAATACCACTTTCATCAATTCTTTATTGATAATGTGCCAACATTTTTTATAAAAATAACCATTTATACCATCAGGTCCTGCTGGGGAGTTGGGGTTCATAGGGAAGACCATTTTTTTAGTTATTTCATAGTAGGTTAAGAAGTAAGTCTGTCATTATGCTCTTGCGTAACCATTCTAGGGATGCTTTGTAGGTTTGCCTCATTGATACCTTTGATCTCCGATGTAAACAACTCCAGAAAGTATTCACATGCATCCTTACCTATATTTTCATCTCCCTGATCCATTCATCATTTACATTGATATTGTAAATGAAGAGCCATCTCTTTCTACCCCTTATCAAGGAATGGAAGAATTTAGAATTAGTATCCCCTTCTTTGAACCAATGGAGCTGAGATTTCTGTTTCATAATAGTACCCTCCAACTTGAGATATCTAATGTATTTGGCACTAATTTCATGTAGATTCTCTTTGTTTGTTACACTATTGTTTTGTTTCAACTTCTCCTCAGCCTCTTTAACATTCCCTTAAAACTCTCTAACTGTCTTGAAAATGTTCCCAAATTCCTCTAACTTTGAGTATTATAGAGCATTTTCATCTTCTAGTCAAATCTCCACATACTATTTCCATCACCTCTCTATCCCAACAAGCTTTCAAAATTCCTAAAAAGTTAGGGATATGCACCCAACAATTAAGGAATTTAAAATATTTAGTATGACTCCCTTCATTTTTAGTGATTTCCAACAACAAACGACAATGGTCAGAACCAGTGGAAGGAAAGTAGGTGATAGTAGTTTGAGGCATAGTTTCTAGCCAATTATCATTTATCAACCATCTGTCAAGACTTTTCTAGATCCTCTGATTAACGCTCCAATTATTAGACAAAGTGTATTTTTGACCAGTAAAGCCCATGTAAATTAGGCCATAGGTTTCTATGATGCCAATGAAATCTAGGCTTTTCTAATATTGTAAGGGATTCCCCCTAATTTTTCTTCCATGGAACTTATAACATTATTGTCACCCACTGAGCACTAGGGTCTGTCCTAAACCTCAGCCTAAAGGAGCATTTTATCACAAAGTGGTCTTCTCAGATACTCTTTACATTTTGCATAAACAGAAGTCATAATGAACTTCTTTTGAAGCTTATTGTGGCTTAAATTACAAGTGATTTGTTGATTAGGCTGATCCTTAACCACACAATCTACATCACCATTCAAAAAAATCTTGATTTCGCCATTACAATTGGCTATAGCAGTATCCATGGCTAGCTGATTGTTAAAGTTCATGACATTTCTACTATTTGCAAAAGGTTAAAGAATAGCAATAATGGCAAGGTGATACATTTTTTTTAAAAAAAAATTATTCTTTCGATGACTCCCTGGGTGTTTATACCTCTCACATTCCAAACAATTGTACTAATCACTGTTAAACTCTAGAGGAGAAAAGCCTTGTATTTGGTATGCCAGTAGTGACAGTTTTAATGTCTTCTTTTGGAAATGAAATTTCTCATGTTTCAATCTTTTTGGACATAAACCTTGTTATTGTGTCACTTGGTGAACCTCCTGCTCCAAATCTGTCATTTTGAGGGCTAAATGCTCTTACAAGAGCATCGTATTTTGGGATTGAGGCTTAGGGTTAATGGTTTGGGGTTAGGGTTAGGGTTTTATTTTTTTAGGTTTTAAGGTTTGTGTTTTAGGATTTGATGTTTAAAATCTATGGTCCAGTGTTTAATGGTTGTATTATCATATTTTAGACTAAGAGTTTTTATTTGGACTTAGGGTTTAGGGTTTAAGGTTAAGGATTAGGGTCTAGGTCATAGTTAAGATTAGGGTCAGTGTGTAGATTTTTTTATGTTTTATGATTTATGATTTAGCATTTGAGGTTTAAAATCTATGGTATAGTATTCAATGTTTGGGTTTTGGTACTTTTTAATTTGGGTTTAGGGTTTTTTAGGTTTCTGGGTTGAGGGCTTAGGATTTGAGGTTTAATATTAATGGTTTAAGGCTTAATGTTTGGATTATTCTATTTTTTGCTTGGAAATTATTGTTTATGGTAGGGTTATGGTTAGGGTTAATATTAAGGTTAGGGTTTAGTTTTTTTTTTAAGTTTTACTGTTTGGGGTTGTGGATTTGAGTTTTAATATATATTGTTTATCATTTAATTTCAGGGTTTTTGTATTTTGGGCTTGGGATTTAGATTTAGTATAAAGTATAGGGTTAGGGTTAGGGTTTATGTTAAGGATGGGGTAAGGGTTAAGGTTTAAGGTTTTTTTTTCGTTGTAGGTTTTGGAGTTAAGGATTTTTTTAATTCAATTCTATGGTTTAGTATTTAATCTTTAGTTTTTTGTATTTTTGGCATTGGGTATCAGGTTAATGCTTTTTGGTTAGGGTTAGGATTAGGGTTTAAGTTTTTTCCAGGTTTTAGGGTTTGTGGTTTAGGATTTGAGGTTTAAAATTTATGTTTTAGTGTTTTATGCTTTGTTTTTGTATTTTGGACTTAGGGTTTTTATGTTTAAGGGTTTAGTTTTAGGGTTAAGATTAGGATTAAGGTATATTTTTTGTAGGATTTATGGTTAAGGGTCTAGCATTTAAAGTTTAAACTTTATATTTTAGTATTTCATCTTTGTGTTTTGGTATATACGTCTTAGGGTTTTGGGTTTATGGTTTAGGATAGCATTAGGATTAAGGTATGGGGTAGGGTAAGGGTTATTGCTTTGGGCTTACATTTTTCTTAGGTCTTAGGGTTTGTGGCTAACGATTTGATATTAAAGTTTAGTGTTTTATATTATGGTTCTCGTACTTTAGACATAGGGTTGTTTTTTGGAATTAAGGTCTTGGGATTAGGTTAAGGGTTTGAATGTAGGTTTTAACATTTGAGTTTTAAATTCTAAGTTTTACTATTTAATGTTTGGGTAGTTTTATTTTGGGCATAAGGATTTGGGTTTATGTCTTAGGGTTACAGTTAGGGTTAAGGTTACAGTTAGGTTAGGGTTAGGGTTTTTTAGGTTTTTAGGGTTAGGGTTTACGATTTAAGGTTTAATATCAATAGTTTAGTGTTTAGTGTTTTCGTTTTCGTATTTTGGGCTTGGGGTTTAGGGTTTATGGTAGGGTTACGTTTAGGATTAATGTTAGGGTTAGGGTTAGGGTTAGGGTTTATTTTATTTTTTAGGTTTTATGGTTTTGTGTTAAATATTTGGATTTGGTATTTTGGGCTTTAGGTTTAGGGTTAGAGTTAAGGATAGGGTTAGGGTTAGAGTTACGGTTAGGGATAGAGTTAGGGTTAGGGTTGAGGGGTTTTCATAGGTTTTATTTTTTGGGGTTTAATTTTTTTTTTTATCTATGATTAGTACTTAATGTTTGGGTTTTGGTATTTTGGACTTAGGATTTTGGGTTTATTGTTTAGGTTTAGGGATAGGGTTAAGGTTTGGGTTAGGGTAAGGGTTAAAGTTAGGATTAGGGTTAGGGTTTAGGGTTTAGGATTTAGGATTTCAAACTTAATGTCAATGGTTTAGTTTTTAATGTTTGGGTTTTTGTATGGTTTGGGTTTATGGAGGGGATGGGTTAGGGGTAATGTTAGGGTTAGGGTTAGTGTTACGGATTAGGTTGTTTTTTATGTTTTAGAGTTCGGGGTTAAGGATTTGAGTTGTAATATATATGGTTTAGTTCTTAATGTTAGGGTTTTGTTGGTTCGGGCTTTGGTTTTAGGTTTTATAACTTAGGTTTATTGTTAAGGATTATGTTAGGGTTAGGATTTTTGTTAAGGATAGGGTTGGGTCTAGGATTTAGTTAATTTTTAAGTTCTTTTATTTGGGGCTTAGGATTTTTTGTTCAGAATCTATGATTTAGTATTTGATGTTTGGGTTTTCGTATTTTGGGCCTGGGGTTTAGGGTTAATGATTTAGGGCAAGGGTTAGGATTAGGGTTAAGGTTAGGGTTTCTTTTAGGGTTAAGGTTAGGGTAAAGTTTTGTTATGGTTTAAGGGTTTGTGGTTTAGGATTTGATGTTTAAAGTTTATGGTCCTATGTTTAATTTTTGGGTTTTATAATTTTGATCTTAGACTTTCTATTTGGACATAGGTTTTAGGGTTTAAGGTTTAAGATTAGTATGGGTTAGGGTTAGGGTATAGGTTTTTTTTATGTTTTATGGTTCATGAATTAGCATTTCAGTTTTAAAATCTATGGTTTATAATTTAATGTTTGGGTTTTGATATTTTGGCTTAGGGTTTACGATTAGGGTTAGGGTTAGGGCTACGGCTAGGGTTTTGGGTTTATTAGGTTTTTGGGATTAGGGTTTCGGATTGAGGTTTAATATTAATGGTTTAATGTTTATTATTTGAGTATTCGTATTTTGGGAAAGGAATTTAGGGTTTATGGTGGGGTTATAGTTAGAGTTAATCTTAGGGTTAGGGTTTAGGTTTTTTTTAGGTTGGGGTGATGGATTTGAATCATAATATCTATGGTATATTATTTAATTTAATGGTTTTGGTATTTTAGGATTAGGGTTTAGGCTTAAGATTAAGGAGAAGGTTAGGGTAGGGTTTATGTTAAGGATAGCGTAAGGGTTTAGGTTTAGGATATTTTTTAGTTTGTAGATTTTGGGGTTTAGGATGTTTGCTTTAATCTATGGTTTAGGGTTTAATCTTTGGGTTTTTATATTTTGGGCATGTGGTTTTGGGTTAGGTTTCAGGTAAGGGTTAGGCTTAGGGTTAGGGTTTAGTTTTTTTAGGTTTTAGGGATTGTGGTTTAGGATTTGAGGTTTAAAATATATGGTTTTGTGTTTAGTGTTTGGTTTTACTTTTATTGGACTTAGGGTTTTTTTAGGGTTAGGGTATAGTTTTTTTTAGGTTTTATGGTTCAAGGTACAATATTTAAGGTTTAATGTTTTTTTTAATATTTATCTTTTGGGTTTTGGTATTTTGTGCTTATGAATTTTGTTTTATGAATTGGTTAAGGTTAGGGTTAGGGTCAGAGCTTAGGTTTTTCATTTATTGTGGGGTTTCTGTCATTGAATTTTATATTTAAAATCTATGGTTTAATGTTTCATATTTGGGTTCTCGTATTTTGGACTTAGGGTTTAGGGTTAAGTGTTAAGGGTTAGTTTCTAGGTTTTCTTTTAGTTTTTATGGTTCAAGGTTTGACATTTGAGGTTTAAAATCTATGGTTTAGTATTTTATTGGGTTGCCGTATTTTGGGCTTAAGGTTTCTAGTTTATGGTTTAGGGTTAGCGTTAGGGTTAATGTTAGTATCACGATTAAGTTTTGGTTTATGGTTTTTTTTAGGTTATTAGGTTTAGTGATTAGGATTTGAGGTTTCATATCAATAGTTTAGTGTTTAATCTTTTGATTTTCTATATTGGGCTTGATGTTAAGGGTTTATGGTAGGGTTAGGCTTAGTGTTAAGGTTGTTTTTAGGTTTTAAGGTTACAAATTAACGGTTTGAATTGTAATATGTATGAATTAGTGTTTAGGGTTAGGTTTAAGGATAAGGTTAGGGTTTAGGGTTTTCTTTAGGTTTTAGATTTTGCGGATTTGAATTTTTTGTTTAAATTCTATGGTTAGTGATTAATGTTTGTGTTATGGTATTTTAGGCGTGGGGCTTTAGGTAAATGGTTAAGTTTTAGGATTTTTTTGGTTTTAGGGTAATGTGGTTTAGGTTAGAGATTTTGAATCTATGGATTAGTGTAACGACGTGTTTAGTCGTTTTGAGACGTAGAGTATTTCTAGTAATAACTGTCTGAGTCGACGGATCCCATGACGGACCATCATGAGCACGACGGACCGTCTAGGAGGTCTCGTTCCAAAACACTTAGATTCTGAAAATTTGGGTACTGAGATCGACTCTCTTAACTTCACGACGAAATGGAAGTACGGACCGTCATTGGCACGACGGGCCGTCACAAATCTTTCCACAGAATTACCTCTCTTATCTTTGTGACGGACCTGCAGGACGGACCGTCACAGTCATGACGGACCGTCACAGTCACGACGGACCATCACAGTCATGACGGACCGTCACATGCTCCGTAAGTCCACTCGGGTCGGAATTCTGCTAAATATTTTATAGGGGCGTTTTGGACTATTCATGCTTATAATTATAAAGTTAGTGGGTTAATGTTAATAATTCAATTACTTGGTGGGTTAAAGGAGATAACCTTGAAATAAATAGTGGGTTATTTTTATCATCTTTTATACTTAATTATAAGACAATTAGGGTAAAAGAAAAAGGGTTTGAATAAGAAAAACATAAAGAACAGAGAGAGAAGGGAGAAATGAGCGAGAGAAAGAGAAGAACGCAAAGGAAAGCAAAGGTTTTGGGAAGATATTTGGCGTGATCACGAATTCTTCGGTGGAGGTAGGTTATGGTTTATGCTATTTTATAGTAAACTCTTAATAGCGAATGATATGTGTTGGGTAGTATTGTAAAGTCTTGTATATGCTTAATTCTGTGCTTGTATGATGTGATTATGTAATTGTAATGGATTGGGAAGATGAGGCTGTGAATCTTAAATCTTAAATTTACTTTGTTAATGATGATGCCTTGGTATAAAAGAAGGCTTGATGAAATAAAGTAATGAGATTAGAGGATCGGGTGTCACGTTCGGACACCAGGATAGTATTAGAGGATCGGGTGTCACATTCCGACACCTGGATAGTATTAGAGTATCGGGTGTCACGTTATGACACTAGGATAGTATTAGAGGATCGGGTGTCACGCTCCGACACCAGGATAGTAGAGGATCGGAGTGTCACGTTCCCACACCAGGATAGTAGGGGATCAGAGTGTCACGTTCCGACACCAGGATAGTAGTAGTGGAGCGGAGTGTCACGTACTGACACAAGATGAATAAAGAGAATGAATCTTGGATTATGTTAATATACCCAATTTTAAAGAACTAATTCCCAAATGAGTATGATGGAGAGGCTTGAGTTCTCATTGATGTGCTGGCTGTTATGGCCAATGGTTATGATATTTGTGGTTATCACCTGTTGAGAATATTAGTTGATTTTATGTTATTATCTGACATATATTGCTTTCTATTTTGAGTTGGCCAATGATACCTACTCAGTAACATTGGCCAAGCCTGGGACAGATCCGTTAGTGTTGGAGGGTGACTGCACTTCCACTCCTGTTCGTATCATCTCCTTTATTCGTGCTAAGAGAATGGTTAGTAAAGGGTGTTTAGCTTTTTTGGCACACCTCAGGGATGATACTACCCAAGTACCTTCAATTGAGTCGGTTTCGATAGTTCGTGAGTTTCCGGAGGTGTTTCCTATAGAGTTTCCTCGTATGCCACCAGATAGAGATATTGACTTTTGCATTGATCTTGAACCGGGTACTCGCCCCATTTCCATACCCCCTTATAGAGTGGCTCCCACGGAGTTAAGGGAGTTAAAGGCTCAACTTCAAGAATTGTTAGGAAAAGGCTTCATTAGACCAAGTGCATCCCCTTGGGGTGCTCCTGTTTTGTTTGTGAAGAAGAAGGATGGGAGTTTTCGGATGTGCATAGACTACAGGCAACTGAATAAGGTAACTGTTAAGAACAAGTATCTTCTTCCTCGAATCGACGATTTTTTCGACCAGTTACAAGGTTCTTGTACCTTCTCAAAAAACGATTTGAGATCTGGTTACCATCAATTGAAAATACGGGCAACGGATGTGCCCAAGACTGCTTTTCGGACCAGGTATGGGCATTATGAGTTCTTAGTATTGTCTTTTGTGCTTATGAATGCCCCTGCTGCTTTCATGAGCTTGATGAATGGGATTTTTAAGCCATATCTGGATCTCTTTGTCATTGTATTCATTGATGATATACTGGTATACTCAAAGAGCAAGAAAGAACATGAGGAGCACTTGAGAATTGTATTGGAAATGTTGAGGGAGAAAAAGCTTTATGCCAAATTCTCCAAGTGTGAGTTTAGGATAGATTCAGTGTCCTTCTTAGGGCACGTAATTTCTAAGGATTTAGTGATGGTGGATCCATTCAAGATTGAAGTAGTGAAGAGTTGGGAAAGACCTACTAATGTTACAGAGGTAGGGAGCTTTGTTGGTTTAGCTAGCTACTATCGTCGATTTGTCAAGGGATTTTCCTCTGTTGCTTCCCAATTGACAAATTTGACTAAGTAGAGTGTCCCATTTGTAAGGTCGGACGAGTGCAAAGAAAGCTTTTAGAAGCTCAAGACCTTGTTGACTACTGCACCAATCCTTACCCTGCCAGTGGAAGGTAAAAATTTCATTGTTTATTGTGATGCATCCTATTCGGGTTTGGGTGCAGTGCTAATGCAAGAGAAGAAGGTAATTATGCTTCAAGGCAATTAAAGGTGCACGAACGTAATTATCCAACCCATGATTTGGAGTTGGCTGCGGTAGTGTTTGCATTAAAGCAATGGAGACACTATCTATATGGGGTTAAGTGTGAAGTCTTTACGGATCATCGTAGCCTACAGTATGTTTTTACTCAGAAAGATTTGAATTTGAGACAGAGGAGGTGGATGGAACTACTGAAGGACTATGATGTCACTATCTTGTATCATCTGGGAAAAACTAACGTGGTGGCAGATGCATTAAGTAGAAAAACAGGGTGCATGGGAAGCCTAGCTCACTTACAGGTTTCCAGACGCCCATTGGCTAGAGAAGTTCAGACTCTGGCTAATGACTTTATGAGGCTAGAAGTAAATGAGAAGGGAGGATTTTTGACCTGTGTGGAGGCAAGACCTTCTTTTCTTGACAAGATTAAGGGAAAGCTGTTTACTGATGAGAAACTGATCCGGATCCGAGATAAGGTGTTGCGAGGAGAGGCTAAGGAAGCACAAATCGACGAGTAAGTGGTTTTGAGAATTAAGGGAAGGGTATGTGTACCCCGCGTCGATGATTTGATTCACACTATTCTTACAGAGGCTCATAGTTCAAGGTATTCTATACATCCTGGTGTAATTAAGATGTATCGTGACCTAAAGCAACATTTTTGGTGGAGTAGAATCAAGCGTGACATTGTTGAGTTTGTTGCTCAATGCCCGAATTGTCAGCAACTACTGTATGAACATCAGAGGCCTGGAGGGTCCCTTCAGAGAATGCCCATTCCTGAATGGAAGTGGGAGAGAATTTCAACGGACCTCGTGGTTGGTCTTCCCAAGACAATGGGTAAGTATGACTCCATTTGGGTAATTGTTGATAGGCTAACTAAGTCTGCTCACTTCATTCCGGTCAAGGTGACTTACAATGCAGAGATGTTTGCCAAACTTTACTTCTCGGAAGTTGTTCGATTGCATGGGGTTCCACTCTCCATCATATCAGATAGAGGTACGCAATTTACATCTAAGTTTTGGAGAACATTTCATGCTGAATAGGGTACTATGTTGGACCTTAGTACTCTGATCCATCCTCAGACCGATGGTCAGTCTGAGCGAACGATTAAGGTTTTGGAGGATATGCTTCGTACATGTGTGATAGAATTTGGTGGTCATTGGGATAACTTCCTACCCTTAGCAGAATTCTCATACAATAATAGTTATCACTCAACTATTGTTATGGCCCCATTTGAGGCACTGTATGGGAGGAGACGTAGGTCTCCCATTGGTTGGTTTGATGCATTTGAGGTTAGACCTTGGGGTACTGACCTTCTGAGGGAATCGTTAGATAAAGTGAAATGCATAAAATCTTTTAGCGGCTCAAAGTAGGCAGAAAGAATATGCAGATCGAAAGGTTAGAAACTTGGAGTTTATGGAGGGTGAGCAAGTGTTGCTGAAGGTTTCGCCCATGAAAGGGGTGATGTGGTTTGGTAAGCGAGGTAAGCTTAGTCCGAGGTATATTATTCCATTTGAAGTTCTGAACTGCGTGGGGGAGGTAGCTTATAAATTTGCCTTGCCCCTAGGATTGTCAGGAGTGCATCCGGTATTTCATGTGTCAATGTTGAAAAGATACCATTGGGATGGGAACTACATCATTAGTTGGGATTCAGTTCTGCTTGATGTGAATTTGTCTTATGAGGAGAAGCCTGTTGCTATTTTAGATAGAAAAGTCCGCCAGTTGAGGTCAAGGGAGATTGCATCCATCAAAGTTCAATGGAAGAATCGACCAGTTGAAGAATCCACTTGGGAGAAGGAGGCTGATATGCAAGAAAGATACCCACACCTGTTTACAGATTCAGGTACTCTTTTTCGCCCTTGTTTTTCTTCTTGTGATTGTTCGAGGACGAACGATGGGTAAATTGGTATCTATTGTAACGATATATTTAGTCGTTTTGAGCAGTAGAGTATTTCTGGTAATAACTGTCTGAGTCGACGGATCCCACGACGGACCGTCATGAGCACGACGGACCTTCGAGGGGGTCTCGTTGCAAAACACTTAGATTCTGAAAATTTGGGTACTGAGATCGAGACTCTGAACTTCACGACAAAATGGAAGGACGGACCATCTTTGGCACGACGGGCCATCACAAATCTTTCCACAGAATTAACTCTCTGATCTTTGTGACGGACCTGCAGGACGGACCGTCACAGGCTCCGTAAGTCCACTCGGGTCGGAATTCTGCTAATGTTTTTAAAGGGGCGTTTTGGACTATTCATGCTTATAATTATAAAGTTAGTGGGTTAATATTAATAATTCAATTACTTAGGGGTTAAAGTAGATAACCTTGAAATAAATAGTGGGTTATTTTTATCATCTTTTATACTTAATTATATGACAATTAGGGTAAAAGAAAAAGGGTTTGAATAAGAAAAATAGAAAAAAACGACAGAGAAGGGAGAAACGAGCGAGAGAAAGAGAAGAACGCAAAGGAAAGCATTCTTCGGTGGAGGTAGGTTATGGTTTATACTATCTTATAGTAAACTCTAAATAGCGAATGATATGTGTTGGGTAGTATTGTATAGTCTTCTATATGCTTAGTTGTGTGCTTGTATGATGTGATTATGTAATTGTAATGGATTGGGAAGATGAGGCTGTGAATCTTAAATCTTAAATTTACTTTGTTAATGATGATGCCTTGGTATAAAAGAAGGCTTGATGAACTAAAGTAATAAGATTGAGGATCGGGTGTCACGTTCCGACACCAGGATAGTATTAGAGGATCGGGTATCACGTTCCGACACCAGGATAGTATTAGAGGATCGGGTGTCACGTTCCGACACTAGGATAGTATTAGAGGATCGGGTGTCACGTTCCGACACCAGGATTGTAGTAGTGGAGCGGAGTGTCACGTACCGTCACAAGAGGAATAAAGAGATTGAATCTTGAATTATGTTAATATACCCAATTTTAAAGAACTAATTCCCAAATGAGTATGATGGAGAGGCTTGAGTCCTCATTGATGTGCTGGGTGTTGTGGCCAATGGTTATGGTATTTGTTGTTATCACCTGTTGAGAATATTAGTTGATTTTATGTTATTATCTGACATATATTGCTTTGTATTTTGAGTTGGCCGATGATACCTACTCAGTACTTGTGCTTTGTACTGACCCCTACTTGTATTTGTTTTTCTTTGATTATTTGTGGAGTGCAGCAAACGCGCCATCGTCTTCAACTCATCCTCAACTCAAGCCAGTCTTCATCACGCCAGATTTCAGGGTGAGCTATTGCTTCTAGCTTGGACTGGATTCCTCATTCGCGTCTTGATGTCTTGAAGTTCGGACATGGACCATCTCTTTTATTATTTTAGCTTCTTAGATACTCTTAGATTTAGTAATTTGAGGATATATGTTCTTGTGGTGATGACTTCCAGATTTTGGGAATAATAAGTGTTGAGTTTTTAAAAGTTATTTAATCGATTATTATTAATGATTTTTAAGTCTTCTGCATTATATTTTATTTATTATGGTTAAAATGTTGGGGTTTAGATTGATTGGTTCGCTCACATAGTAGGATAAGGATGGGTTCCACTCGCGGCTCGTTTTGGGTTGTGACAATTACTGTTTGATGTTTGGGTATCATACTTTGGACTTACGGTTTTTTGTTTTAACAATGGGTTTATGGTTAAGGGTTATGGTTAGGATAAGAGTTATGGTGTAGATTTTTTATAAGATTTTATGGTTCAGGTTTAAGCATATGAGGTTCAAAATATATCAATTCGTATTTAATGTTTTTGTTTGGGTATTTTGGATTCAGTGTTTTGGGTTTATGGTTTATGGTTGGGGCTAGGGCTAAGCTTGGGTTAAGGTTAGGTTTAGGGTAAGTGTAAGGATTTTGGGTATACTTATGCTTTTAGGTTTAGGGTTTAGGATATGAGACTTAATATCAATGGTTTAGTGTTAGATATTTGGGTTTTTGTATTTTTGGCCGGGGTTTAGGGTTTATGGTAGGGTTAGGGTTTGGGATAATGTGCGGTTTAGGGTTAGGGTTTATGTTCTTTTTTTGTTTTTAGAGTTTGGGGTTGAGGATTTGAGTTGTAATATATATGGTTTACTGTTTAATATTACGGTTTTAGTATTTTGGACTTTGGTCTTTGGGTTAAGATTTCCGGGTTAAGGTTAAGGATTGGGTTAGGGTAAGGATTCGTGATAGGGATTGGGTTTGATCTAGGATGTATGGGTTTTATTAGGTTTTTTATGTTGGGGTTTAGGATTTTTCATTTAAAATCTATGGATTAGTATTTAATGTTTGGGTTTTGGTACTTTGGGCTGGGGTTTAAGGTTAGGGTTTGGGTTAGGGTGAGGATTAGGGTCTAGGGTTAGGATTAGGGTTTGGGTGTAGATTTTTTTAAGGTTTTATGGTTCAGCACTTTGCATTTGAGGTTTAAAATCTATGTTTTATTATTTAGTGTTTGGGTTTTGGTATTTTCGGTTTAGTGGTTAGGGTTAGGGTTTTGAGATTTAATATCAATGGTTCAATGTTTAATGTTTTGATTTTTGTATTTTGGGCTTCGGGTTAGGATTTGTGGTAGGGTTAGGGTTAGGGTTTAGGTTGTTTTTTAGGTTTTAATGTTTGGGGTTATGAATTTGAGTTGTAATATATATGGTTTATTGTTTAATTTAAGGGTTTTTGTTATTTGTGCTTTCGGTTTAGGGTTAGGATCAAGGATAGGGTTAGGGTTAGAGTTTATGTTAAGGATAGATTAAGGGTTAAGGTTTAGGGTTCTTTTTAGGTTTTAGGTTTTGGGGTTTAGGATTTTTGGTTTATATCTACGGTTTAGTGTTTAATCTTTTGGTTTTTTTAATATTGGCATAGGTTTCGGTTAATGGTTTTGGGTTAGAGTTAGGGTTAGGGTTAGTGTTGGTTTTTTTAATTTTTAGGGTTTGTAGTTTAGGATTTGATGTTTAGAATCTATGGTTTAATGTTTAATTTTTGGGTTTTTGTATTTTGTACTAAGGATTTTTTTAGGGTTTAGGCTTTAGGGTTTAGGGTTAGGTTTAATAATACGTTTTGGGTGTAGGTTATTTTTGGTTTTATGTTTCAGGGATTAGCAATTAAAGTTTAAAATCGTTGATTTAGTATTTAATGTTTGGGTTTAGGTATTTTAGGCTTAAGGTTTAGGGTTTTGGATTTATGTTTTAGTTTAGTGTTTGGGTTATGGTTATGGTTAGGCTTAGGTTTTCTTAGGTTTTAGGGATTGTGTCTAAGGATTTGATATTTAAAATATATGGTTTAGTGTTTCATATTTGGGTTCTCGTATTTTGGACTTAGGGTTTTTTTTAGACTTAGATTTAGGTTTTAGTGTTAAGGTGTAGGTATTCTTAGGGTTTTATGGTTCTGGGTTTAACATTTGAGGTTTAACATCTATGGTTTAGTATTTAATGTTTGGGTTGTGTTATTTTGGGCTTAAAATTTTGGGTTTATGATTTAGGTTTTGAGTTAGGGTTATGGTTAGGGTCAGGCTTTTGGTATTTTATGGTTTTAAGGTTTAAGTTTTAGGATTTGAGGTTTACTATCAATCGTTTAGTGTTTAATGTTTTTGTGTTTGTATTTTGGGCTTCGGGTTTAGGGTTTATGGTAGGGTTAGGGTTAGAATTAATGTTAGGGTTATGGTTAGGATTCAGGTTTTTGGGTTTTTTCTTAACGATCTTAGTTTTAATATGTATGGATTAGCAATTAATTTTAGGGTTTGGTAATTTAGGCTTGAGGTTTAGGGTTAGAATTAAGAATAGGGTTAGGGATAGGGTGCGTGTTAGTAATAGGGTTAGGGTTAGGGTTCAGGGTTTTTTGGGTTTTAGGTTTTGGAGGTTAGAATTTTTTGTTTAAAATTAATGGTTTACTTTTTAATTTTTGGGTTTTGGTATTTTGGGCTTAGGGTTTCGGGTTAATGGTTTACCGTTAATGTTAGGATTTACTTTTTGTTTAAGATTTTAAGTTTTTTGTGTTTAGGATTTAGGTATTGTGGTTTGGGATTTGAGTTTTGAAGATTTGGACTTATGGTTTATTTGGGACTTCGAGTTTAGGGTTTAGGGTTTTTGGTAAGCATTAAGGTTAAGAATTAATAGGTTTAGGGTGTAGGTTTTTAGGGTTTATGGTTCAGGATTTAGCATTTGAGGTTTAAAATCTATGTTGTAGTATTTAGTGTTTTGATATTGTTATTTTTGTCTTAGGTTCTCAGGTTTATTGACTAGGGTTATGGTTAGGGTTAAGCATAGGGTTAGGATTAGGGTTTTATTTTTATAGGTTTTTGGTTTTAGGGTTTAGGCTTTGAGTTTTCACATTAATGGTTAGTGGTAAATGTTTTGGTTTTGGTATTTTTAGCTCAGGATTTAGAGTTTATGATAGGTTAAGGGTTAGGGTTAATCTTAGGGTTAGGGTTAGGGTTTAGGTTGTCTTTTAGGTTTCGTAGTTTGAGGTTATGGATTTGAGTTGCAATATATATGTTTTAGTGTAATGTTGGTGTTTTGGTATTTCGGGTTTTGGGCTTAGGTTTTAGTGTTAGGGATACGGATAGGGTTCATGTTAGGGATAGTGTTTATAGTTTTTTCAAGGTTTTAGGTTTTGGAGTTTTACGAATTTTTCTTTAAACTATATGGTTTAGTATTTAATTTTGGGTTTTGTATTTTGGACTTAGGGACCATAATGATTTAGCGTTAGGGTTAGGGTTAAAGTTAGAGTTAGGGTTTGGGTTAGGCTTATGGTTAGGGTTAAGGTTTTTTTTAAGGTTTTGGGGTTCGTTGTTTAGAATTTGATGTTTAAAATCAATGATTTAGTGTTTAATGTCATGGTTTTTGTATTTTGGTCTTAGATTTTTTTTTGGCTTAGGGTTAAGGGTTAGGTTAGGATTAGGGTTAGGGTGTAGGTTATTTTTTTTGGTTTTATGGTTCAGGCTTTATCATTTGAGGTTTAAAATCTATGGTTTAGTATTTAATATTTGGGTTTATTTTTTTTTTGGCCTTTTTTATAATAGGGACAACCCTTGTGGTGGATCAGGGGCCGACCAACATCCCCAAGCCTTATCATTTATTAAAATGTAAAAGTACAATAGAGGGGGACATAAAACTTACCTCCATTCCTAAGCTGTGTAATAAGTTGACCATCCTACTAAGGATAGTCAACTCTATCCGTCATATCAAGTGGTATTCAAAATAAACTAACCACCTATGGAGGATCCTTAATACATAGCTTACTATGAATACATAAACGAGGGATACTCTCCCCTTTACAAGAAAAGTCTAAAGAAAATATAGATCCTACTCAAATAACTACATCACACAAGATGCAATCATTATATCAAGGGTGAATTGTTATGTGTATTACATATTATACAACATGTTAAAGATAAGGTTATTGATAATTGATTTTATGTAATCATAAACAGACCATTGCTATGACTTATTAACCTCCACTTCATGATCTTGTCATTGGTCTACTAGTATTCGTAGATTGAGGAGTATGTCTAGTTGTCTTTTTTCGCTTTTGTGACAACCCTTGTTTGTCTCTAATATCTTGTATTTTGTCTTCATATTAAGTGTGGTGTAAAAAGTGGATTTAACTTCCTGTTCATCTTCATGACATTCCAAGGATCTCGTATCTTCATAATACACATCCTCGGACGCTATATGACTATACTCATTAAGTTCATCAATTGTTTCTTGTTGGCCCTTGTGTTTCTTCTTTTTATAGCATTCCTTCTTTTTTTTATTCAGCCACTTCTTAGATTTTGTGTTACTGTCTTGAGGTGAACTTCCTTCCTCTTAATTTAGACTTTTCTTATCATGTTGCTGACTTGAGCTGTGTACTGCAGGAAACTGTGTAGGATCCGAATATAAAGGAGTTGTATTGATACACTCTCCTGCTTGCTAAGTCAATCCTTGTATATTGGGTTTCCTTACCCTGCATATAAGATTCTATTCTCTCGTCTATTTCCATATACTCTTTTTTCTCATCTAAATTTGTTGATAAACTTCTTTATTCAAGTCCGTTAGTTTTTTTTGGGTCTTCCTTCTTTCAAGAGTCATAAAAATCCATTCCATCATAAAGGATAGGTGCTCTTGAGTTGATTAAACGGGGAGCTAGTTCACTATAAATTTTGAGAGGACGCCATAGAATGTAAGTTAAGAGTTAAATATGAGTGAAGTGAGGCTTTTTCTACAAACCTCGTTTCTCACAAATAATATCTCGGCAACTTTTATGGCGAAGTATGCTCTCACACAATTTGAGGGGTATACATCAACTTGGTGGATTTGCAAGAGGAGGTAAAGGGAGAGTCATCATAACTATGAGTTACCTACTTGGAAAGAGTTTATTACACTTATGGAGTTGAGATACTTGACTCCAACTACTAAAATGAGGTGCTTAAAAAGGTCTACATGTTGAGGCAAGGTACCAAAAGTGTGAAAGAATATTATGATGAGTTTGACAACTGGCGGATGAAGTCTAAAATAGTAGAGAATATGGAATGTACTGAAATATGATTCGTGGCAAACTTGAGATATGATATCTTGAAGCCCTTGAAGCATAAGAATTATGAGACTCTTGAAGCGGCTTTCCTCGATGCCTCAAAGGTAGAAGAAGATTTGAAAGAAGAAAAGTCATACTAGGACAAAAGTTCTTTAACATCCACATGGAGCACAGGTCACAACAATTGAAAGAAGACATCCACGCAACAAGTTAAAGGTGGAGGTCAATCTAACCAAGTCAAGCTTGATTACAAATTCAAGGCAAATGAAAAACCACAAGGAGGTAACTATGTCAAACAAAATTTTCCTCGACCCTCTACAATTCAATGCTTTAATGTCAAGAAAGAGGTTAAGTTGCTAATGACTGTCAAAATAGAAGAACAGTTGTTGCTCTTTGTGATGGATATAAGACTGAAGATGAAGATAAGGAAGAAGGAAAAATGAGGGAGAGGGAGATAGGTATGAATTAGAGGAAAGTGTTTTGGGGGAGGAAGAAGAAAGATTGGATGAGAGGGTGAATTCAGTTTTCTTCATGGAGAAGGGAAGTCTTTGATAGATGATGATCCTGACTTGAACATGAATGCCATTCTGTCGTGTATTGTGAGAAGAATTGTGGGAGCCCTTGCAGAAGAAGAAACTGACCATAGGGAGAATTTTTTTCATGCTAGGTGCAAAATCCAATATAAAGTGTGTTCCTTAATCATTCATAGTGGAAGTTGCACCAATGTGGTTAATAGTTCCTTGGTGGAGCGTATGAAAATAAAAAAGAGCAAGTATCCCAATCCTTATAAGCTAGAATGTCTCGATGAGAGTGGGAACATGAAGGTCCTCAAAGAACAAAATATTCAATTTATTGTGGGAAAGTATAATGAAGAATTTGTTTTTTGATGTGGTTCCCATGTTGGCATGTCACCTACTATTGGGGAGACCTTGGTAATTTGATAAAGATGTTGTGCACCAAGGTAGTTCCAAAAAATACACTTCCGTGATTAAATGAAAAGAGTATGTGCTTGCACCTCTCACTCCATATCAAGTGAGTGAGGACTATCGAGTTATGAAGATGTCACGACCCAAAACCGAGCCGCGACTGGCACTCACATTTTCCCTCCTATGTGAGCGAACCAACCAATCTAAACCTTAACATTTCAACATATATCAACAGAACGTAATGCGGAAGACTTAACTCATTAATAAAATCAAATCAATAACTATTATTATCCCCAAAATCTGGAAGTCATCACCACAAGAACATCTAAAATCAAATGACTAAACTAAGAGTATTCTAAAAGCTAAAACAAGTGAAAGCTAGTCCATGCCGAAAGCTCAAGGCATCAAGACTTGAAGAAGAAGATCCAGTCGAAGCTAGAAGCATTAGCTCACCCTGAATTTCCGATGTAGTAAAGACTGGCTTGAATTACTGTTGAGTCGAAGACGACAGCACGTTTGCTGCACTCCATAAATAACAAAGAAGAAAACATAAAAGTAGGGGGTCAGTACAAAACACGGGTATTGAGTAGATATCATCGGCCAACTCAAAATAGAAGACAATATTTATCAAGCAATATCATAAAGTCAACTATGATACTCAACATGTAGCAACATCAAGTACTATATCATTAACAATTACCGTCAAGTTCACACATGAGGACTCAAGCCTCTATACAATACTCATTTGGGAATTAGATTCATTAGATTGAGTATATTAACATCTTTCAAGATTCATTATCTTTATTTCTCTTGTGTCGGTACGTGACACTCCGCTCCCTCATACATCTTTAATCCTCTTGTGTCGGTACGTGACACTCTGATCCCCTACTACTATGTGTCGGAACGTAACACTCCGATCCCCTTAATCTACGTGTCGGTTCGTGACACCTGATCCCCTAAATCTACGTGTCGGTTCGTGACACCCGATCCCCTAAATCTACGTGTCGGTTCGTGACACCCAATCCCCTAAATCTACGTGTCGGTTCGTGACACCCGGTCCCCCTAATACTACGTGTCGGTTCGTGACACCCGATCCCTTAATTCTATGTGTCGGAACGTGACACTCCGATCCACTAATCTCATTCTATCAATTCATCAAGACTTCTCTTATACCAAGGCATCATCATTCTCATTACTTTAGTTCATCAAGCCTTTTTCTCATACTAAGGCATCATCATTCTCATTACCTTAGTTCATCAAGCCTTTTCTTAAACAAAAGCATCATCATTCTCATTACTTTAGTTCATCATTAACAAGAGATTAGGTTTTTATCAAGATTTGGAATTCAATAGCTTCATCATGCTTAATATAATCACAATTATATAAATCACATTCATGCAAGCATACAAATCAAGCACATAGCAGGGTTTACAATATTATCAATACACATCATTTGCTATTAAGAGTTTTACTACGAATATCGTAAGAGAAACCATAACCTACCTCCACTGAAGACTAGTGATCAAGTGAGAATTTTCCCTAAAGCTTTCTTCTTCTTCTCGTTCGATCGATTCTCTCTCCCTCTCTCTTGTTCTTTCTAGTTTTCTTATTCAAACCCTCTTTCTTTTACCCTAATTAGCATATAATTATGAATGAAAGATGGCAATATAACCCACTAATTAACTTAAGGTCACCTGTTTTAACCCCCAAGTAATTAGACTTATAATCCTTAACCCTCTACTTTATAATTAAAGTAGGAATAGTCCAAAACGTCCCTTAAAACGTGTAAAGAAATCCGACCCAGACTGGGATTACGCAACCTGTGACGGGCCGTCGTGCCTGCGACGGTCCGTCCTGCAGGTCGTCGCAAGGTTCAGAGACCCAAATTTCCACCAAGGGTCTGTGACGGTCCGTCACACCTGTGACGGTCCGTCCTGCAAGTCCGTCACGAAGTTCAGAGAGTCGATTTTCAGTACCCAATTTCAGAATTTCTAAGTATATTGAAACGAGACCCTGCGACGGTCCGTCGTGCCCATGACGGTCCGTCGTGGGGTCCGTTGCCTCAGCCAATTTTCTAGAAATAAAATCAGCTGCTCAAAACGACTAAACAGGTCGTTACAATAGATACCAATTTTCCCATCGTTCATCCTCGAACGATCAAAAGAAGAGAAACAAGGGTGGAAAGGAGTACCTGAATCCGTAAACAGATGTGGGTATTTTTCTTGCATATCAGTCTCCTTCTCCCAAGTGGCTTCTTCAACTAGTCGATTCTTCCATTGAACTTTGATGGATGCAATCTCCCTCGACCTCAACTTACGGACTTCTCTAGCTAAAATAGCGACCGGTTCCTCCTCATAAGTCAAATTCTCATCAAGCAGAACCGAATCCTAACGAATGATGTAGTTTCCATCCCCATGGTATCTTTTCAACATGGACACATGAAATACCGGATGCACTCCTGACAGCCCTGGAGGCAAGGCTAATTCATAAGCCACCTCCCCTACATGCTTAAGTACTTCAAATGGACCAATATACCTTGGGCTTAGATTACCTCTTTTTCCAAACCGCATCACCCCTTTCATGGGCGAAACCTTCAACAAGACTTGTTCACCCTCCATAAACTCCAAATCTCTAACCTTCCGATCTGCATATTTTTTGCCTACTTTGAGCCGCTAGAAGCTTTCCTTGAATGCACTTCACTTTATCTAACGAATCCCTCAAGAGGTCAGTACCCCAAGGTCTAACCTCAAATGCATCGAAAAACCAATGGGAGACCTACACCTCCTCCCATACAATGCTTCAAATGGAGCCATGTCAATACTGGAGTGATAGCTATTATTGTATGAAAACTCTGCCAAAGGTAAGAAGCTATCCCAATGACCACCAAATTCTATCACACATGCACGAAGCATATCCTCCAACACTTGAATCGTTCGCTCAGACTGACCATCAGTCTGAGGGTGAAACGCAGTACTAAGGTCCAACCTAGTACCTAATTCAGCATGGAGTGTTTTCCAAAACATAGAAGTAAACTGTGTACCTCTATCTGATATGATGGGGAGTGGAACTCCATGCAACCAAACGATTTCTGAGATGTAGATTTTGGCTAACTTCTCTGCATTGTAGGTCACCTTGACAGGAATGAAGTGAGCAGAGTTAGTTAACCTATCAACAATCACCCAAATGAAATCAAACTTACCCAATGTCTTTGGTAGACCAACCACGAAGTCCATTGCAATTCTCTCCCACTTCCATTCAGGAATGGGCATTCTCTAAAGTGTTCCTCCGGGCCTCTGGTGTTCATACTTTACTTGTTGACAATTTGGGCATTTGGCAACAAAATCCACTATGTCACACTTCATCCTACTCCACCAAAAGTGTTGCTTTAGGTCACGATGCATCTTGGTTGCACCAGGATGTATAGAATATCCGGAACTATGAGCCTCTGTAAGAATAGTGTGCATCAAGTCATCAACACGAGGCATACATACTCTTCCCTTAATCCTCAAAACACCTTCCTCATCGATTGTTGCTTCTTTAGCCTCTCCTTGCAACACTCTATCTCGAATTCGACCTAGTTTCTCATCGTCAAACTGTCTTCCCTTGATCTTGTCAAGAAAAGAAGATCTTGCCTCTACACAAGCTAAAAATCCTCCCTTCTCATTTATTTCTAACCTCATAAGGTCATTAGCCAGAATCTGGACCTCTCTAGCCAATGGGCATCTAGAAACATGCAAATGAGCTAGACTTCCCATGCTTCCCGCCTTTCTACTTAACGCATCCGCTACAACATTTGCCTTCCCCGGATGATACAAAATAGTGATGTCGTAGTCCTTCAGTAGTTCCATCCATCTCCTCTGTCTCAAGTTCAAATCTTTCTGAGTAAAGACATACTGTAAGCTACGATGATCCGTGTATACTTCACACTTAACCCCATATAGATAATGTCTCCATTTCTTTAATGCAAACACTACCACAGCCAATTCTAAATAATGGGTCGGATAGTTACGTTCATGCACTTTTAATTGCCTTGAAGCATAAGCAATCACATTCTTCTCTTGCATTAGCAATGCACCCAAACCTGAATATGATGCATCACAATAAACAATGAAGTTCTTACCCTCTACCGGCATGGTGAGGATAGGTTCGGTAGTCAACAAACTCTTGAGTTTCTGAAAGCTTTCTTCGCACTCATCCGACCATACAAATGGAACATTCTGCTTAGTCAATTTCGTCAATTGGGAAGCAATAGAAGAGAATCCCTTGACAAATCGGCGGTAGTAGCTAGTTAACCCAACAAAGCTCCTTATTTCTGACACATTAGTGGGTCTTACCCAATTCTTCACTGTCTCAATTTTAGAAGGATCTACCATGACTCCATCCTTAGAAACTACATGCCCCAAGAAGGACACTGCATCTAGCCAAAACTCGCACTTAGAGAATTTGGCATAAAGCTTTTTCTCCCTCAACATTTCCAATACAATTCTCAAATGCTCCTCATGTTCCTTCTTACTTTTAGAGTATATCAGTATATCATCAATAAATACGATCACAAAGAGATCCAAATATGGCTTAAAAATCCCGTTCATCAAACTCATGAACGCAGCAGGGGCATTTGTAAGACCAAAAGACATGACTACAAATTCATAATGCCCATACCTGGTTCGAAAAGCAGTCTTTGGCACATCTGTTGCCCGTATTTTCAATTGATGATAACCGGATCTCAAGTCAATCTTAGAGAAGACAGAAGCACCTTGTAATTGATCGAACAAGTCATCAATGCGAGGAAGAGGATACTTGTTCTTAATAGTTACCTTGTTCAACTGCCGGTAGTCTATGCACATCCAAAAACTCACATCCTTCTTCTTCACAAACAAAACCGGAGCACCCCAAGGAGATGCACTTGGTCTAATGAAGCCTTTGCTCAACAACTCTTGAAGTTGAGCCTTTAACTCTCTTAACTCCGCGGGAGCCATTCTGTAAGGGGGTATAGAAATGGGGCAAGTGCCCGGTTCAAGATCGATACAGAAGTCAATATCCCTATCTGGTGGCATACCAGGAAGATTTGCGGGGAACACATCCAAAAACTCACGGACCACCGAAACGACTCAATCGAAGGTACTTGGGTAGTGTCATCCTTGAGATGGGCGAAGAAAGCTAAACACCCTTTACTAACCATCTTCTTAGCACGAAGAAAGGAGATGATACGCACCGGATTGGGAGTGTAGTCACCCTCCACACTAACGGATCTTTCCCAAGCTTGGCTAACGTCACCGTTTTAGTATTACAATCCAAGATCGCAAATTGCGGAGAAAGCCAAGTCATACCCAGAATTACATCAAAATCAACCATTTCTAAGATAACCAAATCTAAATAAGTGTTACTCACCACAAAGTTCACCAAACAAGACCTATATACCTTTTCAACTACCAAAGACTCACCCACCGGAGTAGAAACTCGAATAGGCATATCAAGTAATTCACAAGGTAAATTTAGACCATTAGCAAATGAGGAAGATGCATAAGAAAATGTGGATCCGGGATCAAACAATACAGAATCCATGCAATCGCAAACCAGAAGATTACCTGTGATGACAGCATCAGATGTCTCCGCCTCCGATCTCCCAGGGAAAGCATAACAATGGGCCCTTTCGTTTGTTTGTCCGTTGCCCCTACCATGTTGTGATGTAGTGGCTCCAGTTTGCCCATCACCTCTGCCGTTTTGGTGACCACCATTACCTCGACCACCACGTCCTCCAGAATAACGGCCTCTACCATGACCACCTCTACCTCTAGCTATTGGGGGTCTATAACTCTGTTTGGGACAATTTCTCCTAATATGTCTAGTCTCCCCACATCCATAACACTCTCTAGAGTCAAGTAGAGGTCTCTCAAAGAAGTGTTAACCGGTCTGAGGTGGACCCCAACTACAGTCTGTAGTGAAGACTGAATTGGTCGGACTGAGTAACCTCCAGAACCCTGTCCGCTCGAGTAAGAACCATTAAACTCACCTCCCTTTCAAAACCTTTTTGATGTCGATGTCGAGGTGAAGTCATCGGGCTTCACTCCTTCCACCTCTATCACGAAGTCTACCACTTCTTGGAAGGATTTTGCCGTAGCCGCTACCTGTAAGGCCGAAATCCGCAAATTTGATCTCAACCCCTTCACAAACCGGCGAATCCGCTCTTGTGGACTGAAACAGAGTTGAGTGGCATACCTTGATAAAGCACGAAACTTAGCCTCATATGCATTAACCGACATCCTACCTTGCTCTAGGCTCAAGAACTCATCCCTTTTCCTATCCCTCAAAGTCCGGGGGATATATTTCTCCATAAACAAGCTAGAGAATGAGGCCCAAGTCATAGGTGGTGCCTCTGTTGGTTGACACTCAACATGTGACCGCCACCACATTTTGGCGTTCCCTTGAAACTGATAACTCACGAACTCAACACTAAACCGTTCTACTATACCTATCTTGTGTAGTAGCTCATGACAGACAACTAGAAAATCGTAAGCATCCTCAGATTCCTCACCCTTGAAGACTGGAGGTTTCAATTTCAAGAACTTACTGAAAAGTTCATGCTGATCATTGGTCATTATGGGCCCCGTAGTCTGACGAGGAAACGTGCCTATCTCCAATGAGGCATCCATGCGGGGAGCCATAGTAGCCGCATGTTGTACCTCCGGAACCTGAGGTGCTGGTGCAGAAAACACTGGGGGTGTCTGGCATGATCAGATAACCCGCTAAGATAAGCCAGAACCTGATTAATCATCTCTGGGGTAGGTTGGGGTGGCATTTCCTCATTCTGCACTTGTTCATTCTCCCTTTCCTCACCCTCTCTTACTACCTCTTCAGTCGGTGGAGGAGTCACCGCCCTTGCATCAGATAGACTAGGTGCTCGTCCTCTTCCTCTAGAGGACGTCCTCCCGCGACCTCTACCACAGCCTCTTGCCGCTACTCTCCCTCGAGCCACAGCCCTAGTGGCTGGCTCTGTTGTATCTTGCCTTGCTGGTGTTGGTGTTGGTGCGGTCGTTGCTCTAGTTCTAACCATCTACGAAAAGAGTGAAGATGGTCAGATACCAATTTGTATCACCTAGATACCAATTGGATTCAAGTAATAGCACGAAAGAATGGAATTTTTCCTAAAGTCTTATAGCCTCTCAAGGAAAAGTAAAGGCGTCCCCCTACTGTTCCCTAAGACTCTACTAGACTCGTTCTTGTGTGATGAGACCAACGAACCAAATGCTCTGATACCAAGTTTGTCACGACCCAAAACCGAGCCGCGACTGGCACCCACATTTACCCTCTTATGAGAGCGAACCAACCAATCTAAACCTTAACATTTCAACATATATCAACAGAACGTAATGCGGAAGACTTAACTCATTAATAAAATCAAATCAATAACTATTATTATCCCCAAAAATTGGAAGTTATCACAAAAAGAACATCTAAAATCAAATGACTAAACTAAGAGTATTCTAAAAGCTAAAACAAGTGAAAGCTAGTCCATGCCGAAAGCTAAAGGCATCAAGACTTGAAGAAGAAGATCCAGTCCAAGCTAGAAGCATTAGCTCACCCTGAATTTCCGATGTAGTAAAGACTGGCTTGAATTACTGTTGAGTCAAAGACGACGGCAAGTTTGCTGCACTCCACAAATAACAAAGAAGAAAACATAAAAGTAGGGGGTCAGTACAAAACACGGGTACTGAGTAGATATCATCGGCCAACTCAAAATAGAAGACAATATATATCAAGCAATATCATAAAGTCAACTATGATACTCAACATGTAGCAACATCAAGTACTATATCATTAACAATTACCGTCAAGTTCACACATGAGGACTCAAGCCTCTATACCATACTCATTTGGAAATTAGATTCATTAGATTGAGTATATTAACATCTTTCAAGATTCATTATCTTTATTTCTCTTGTGTCGGTACGTGACACTCCGCTCCCTCATACATCTTTAATCTTCTTGTGTCGGTACCTGACACTCCGATCCCCTACTACTATGTGTCGGAACGTGACACTCCGATCCCCTAAATCTACATGTCGGTTTGTGACACCCGATCCCCTAAATCTACGTGTCGGTTCGTGACACCCGATCCCCTAAATCTATGTGTCGGTTCGTGACACCCGATCCCCTAAATCTACGTGTCGGTTCGTGACACCCGGTCCCCCTAATACTACGTGTCGGTTCGTGACACCCGATCCCTTAATTCTATGTGTCGGAATGTGACACTCCGATCCACTAATCTCATTCTATCAATTCATCAAGCCTTCTCTTATAGCAAGGCATCATCATTCTCATTACTTTAGTTCATCAAGCCTTTTTCTTATACTAAGGCATCATCATTCTCATTACTTTAGTTCATCAAGCCTTTTCTTATACTAAGGCATCATCATTCTCATTACTTTAGTTCATCATTAACAAGAGATTAGGTTTTTATCAGGATTTGGGATTCAATAGCTTCATCATGCTTAATATAATCACAATTATATAAATCACATTCATGCAAGCATACAAATCAAGCACATAGCAGGGTTTACAATATTATCAATACACATCATTCGCTATTAAGAGTTTTACTACGAATATCGTAAGAGAAACCATAACCTACCTCCACCGAAGACTAGTGATCAAGCAAGAATTTTCCCCAAAGCTTTCTTCTTCTTCTCGTTCGATCGATTTTCTCTCCCTCTCTCTTGTTCTTTCTAGTTTTCTTATTCAAACCCTCTTTCTTTTACCCTAATTAGCATATAATTAAGAATGAAAGATGGCAATATAACCCACTAATTAACTTAAGGTCACCTGTTTTAACCCCCAAGTAATTAGACATATAATCCTTAACCCTCTAACTTTATAATTAAAGTAGGAATAGTCCAAAACGTCCCTTAAAGCGTGTAAAGAAATCCGACCCAGACTGGGATTACGCAACCTGTGATGGGCCGTCCTGCCTGCGACGGTCCGTCCTGCAGGTCGTTGCAAGGTTCAAAGACCCAAATTTCGACCAAGGGTCTGTGACGGTCCATCACACCTGTGACGATCCGTCCTGCAAGTCTATCACGAAGTTCAGAGAGTCAATTTTCAGTACCCAATTTCAGAATTTCTAAGTATATTGAAACGAGACCCTGCGACGGTCCGTCGTGCCCATGACGGTCCGTCATGGGGTCCGTTGCCTCAGCCAATTTTCCAGAAATAAAATCAGCTTCTCAAAATGACTAAACAGGTCGTTACAGAAGAGCTTTGGAAAAGAATGAAAACCATGGAGGCAAAAGGTGACGGCGAAAGTTCCACTCTCGTTCCAGAAGATTAGAGTGCCTTCGCTAAAAAATAAGGAGAACATGTGCATTATAGCAAAGCCAAGCAAGTGTTTAAGGGGTGTGGATGAAGGGAGATTTCTAGTGTGCCTTGTTAACACCAGCCTTTTGGTACATGCTAACAAAGATACTAGCAATTTTCCTAGTATTATTTCTTCTCTTTTGGCAGGGATACATATGATGAACTATTTCCAGATGAGATGCCCGCTTTATTACCACCCTTTAGGAGAATCGAGCACCAAAATAATTTTATACAGGGTTCAAAAATTCTCAATCATCCAGATTGTTGAAGTAACGCAGCAGAAACAAAAGAGCTATCAAGGCAGTTGAAAGAGCTTCTTGAGAGGGGTTGATCAAAGAAAGCCTATGTCCTCATGCCAAATCAGTATTTGTTTTTCCAAAAAAAGATGGCACTTGGAGAATTTATTGTAGAACCGTAAATAAGATCACAATGAAGTATGTCATCCCATTCCTCGACTAGATGATATGCATAAATAAGATCACAATGGTTCTATTGTTTTCTCAAAGATTGACCTTTGACGTGGGTATCATCAAATTCGGATGAAACTGGGTGATGAGTGGAAGAGGGCTTTCAAGACAAAGTTTGGGTTGTATTAATGCCTTTTGATGCCATTTGGATTGACAAATGCCCCAAGCATTTTCATGAGATTGATGAACCGTGTTCACAAACCTTGAAGCAACAAGTTTGTTGTGGTGTATTTTGATAACATACTTGTGTATAGTAAGACAATGGAGGAATATGTATCCCATTTGAAACAAGTGTTTTATGTTCTACTACAAGAGCGGTTCTTTGCTAACTTCAATAAATGTTCATTTGATATAGACAATGTTATGTTTTTTTTTTGTGTTTAGTGCAAATGTGATTGACATCGGTGAAGAGAAGCTGGCGTCCATCAACACTTGGCCAACCCCAATCAGTAGAACCGAGGTAAGAATTTTTCATCGGTTAGCAAGTTTCTGATCGGCAATTTGTGAACGGTTTTAGTTAAATTGCTGCTCCTTTGACTGAATGGATCAAGAAAGATGTACCTACATTTTGTATGAGGTGAGGAGCAGGAGAAGTATTTTCAAGCCTTGAAATTGATGTTGAATTTTCTGCACCTTTGCTCCAACTACCCAATTTTGATAATGCCTTGAAATTGAATTTGATGCTTCAGGTGTTGGTATAGGTGATGCGTTTATGCAAGAAAGGAAACCATAAGCTTTATTTATTGAAAATCTAAAAGGAGCTACGATCAAGTACTCAACTTATAAGAAGGAATTATATGCACTTGTGCGAGTTTTTTCTCATTGGCAACACTACTTGTTGCATAAAAACCGATCATATGTCCTTGAAGCATCTCAAGGGGCAATCCAAGTTGAACCAGCGACATGATATGTGGGTTGAATTCATTGAAACCTTTCCATATGTGATCAACAACAATAAAGAAAAAGAGAATGTGGTAGTTGATGCTCTATAAAGAAGGTTTGTGTTGGTCAATACCTTAGTTTCTACAATGATAGGGTTTAAAAGCTTAATGTGATTCTATTCCATGGATTCCTACTTCAAACATATCTTTGATAATCTTACAAAAGGGACGCGAGTTGAAAGGTACCAATTGGTTAATGGGTTTTTGTTAAAAAATGGTCGAGCATGTGTGCCCATGAGCTCATGGAGAGAAAAATTTGTCAAAGAGGCTCATAGTGGTTGTTTTATGGGACACTTTGGGGGTACCAAGAACACTTGATATTCTTAAGGAGCAGTTATTTTGGACAAAGATGAAACATGATGTGGAGAGGATTTGTGGACAATGCCTAGAATGCAAACAAGCCAAATCCACGACCAAGCCCCAAGGTAAGTATACTCTTTTTCCTACTCCTAATGGTCCATGGATCGATATTTCTATGGATTTTGTGTTTGGACTCCCTAGGACTAAAAGATGACATGATAATATATTCGTGGAAGTGGATAGATTTTCTAAATTGGCTCATTTTATTACATGCCATAAATGTGATTATGCATCCCATGTAGCATCTTTGGTTGTTATCAATGTTCTTAAAATGCATGAAGAGCCTCAAACCATTGTTAGTTATCGGGATTCCAAGTTTCTAAGTCATTTTTGGAAGAGTCTACGTGGTACACTAGGTACCAAACTTCTGTTCTCTATTTCTTGCAATCGACAAACGGATGGACAAACTGAAGTAGTCAACCGAAATCTTGGAACTATGCTTTGATACATTATTAGAGGAATCCCAACTACTTGGGAAGAACGTTTACCCTTGATTGAATTTGCATATAATTTGTCTTTTCACTCCTCTGTGTGAATGAATCCAGTTGAGGCATGCTATGGCTTTAAACCTTTGTTTACATGAACCATAATTCCTTTGTCTAGTTATGTTGTTGTGATCGTAGATGCAAAGAAAAGGGAAAAAGACATGATGCACATTCAAGCAAAGGTTACAGAGTCCATTGAAAAAACAATTCAAAGATGGCCATTCGAAAGAATTGAGGGAGAAAGGAAGTGATGTTCAATAAAGATGATTGGGTGGGGGTGCATTTGCAAAAATAAAAGGTTTCCACAAGTACGAAAAGGGAAGCTAAGCCCAAGAGGTGATGGACCCTTCCAAGTAGTCAAGCGAATCAATGACAATACCTACTTGATTAATCTACCAAGTGAGTTTAATGTTCATAATATTTTCAGTATAACTGATTTATGTTGTTGTGTTGTAGGTGATCCTTTAGATTCGAGGATGAATCATTTTAAGGAAGGGGAGGATTATAAGATGGGAAGAATAGATTACACTAACATGATGTACCCATCAAAACCATTCACACGGAGTCAAGCCAAAAATCTCCAAGTCCTAGATGTAATGTTCATGAAAAGCGAAGCATTAGAGGAGATAGAAAGTCACAAAAGAAGGTTATACAATGTGATTACATTACATAATATTGAGAAGGAAGAAGGAAAGAGGCCATTTGTACGAGTGCCCCTTTAATGAATTCAAGAATTCACAGAAGAAGGCAACCAAACAAGGCCCTTACCTCATTATAGGCAAAACATTCAAAGAAGTGTCTTCTTTATTTCCTTAGTATAAATATTATTCTTTTATCATTTTGTAATGGCATTGCAAGTTAACTTCTTGAGTGTGATTAATCTAAGTGTTACCCCTTTGTGAGTCTTGGTTTCTATTGATTATTCTTTGTTGGGTTAAATTTAGGTTGTTGAAGTCAATTAGGAGGTGAGGGTTTTAGTTCGTTGTTACACATAATTGCAATAACATGAGAATTCATCCATATATCTTTTATTTGTTTGTGTCTTTCCTTGTTTGATCTTTATCACTTAGGTAGGCTTGGAGAAGGTGTATGGGTAGTCTATTCATATCTTACTAAGATTAGTCTTAGAGTAATTCTAGGTATGGAGCTTAATTTATGACATGGGAATAATCTTATCTAAGTAGTCTTTAAGATCACTTTAGTATGTGGGAAGGGGTTGTATGGGCGGTCGGTTCATAACTCACTCAAGATAGCCTTAGAATAACCTTTGGTAGAAGGGTCTCATTTTTATGTGTTTTGAAGTGATAGTGATGCTATATTGTGGAATACGACTTATATGTGTATTATCACTTGTAAGTGACTGTTATACTTGTCATATGAAGTTTACCTAAAAAACGAGCATATTTTGTACAAGTGTCCTTTTAGCATTGTTTTAATTACATGTCACCATACCTAGTTCATTCTAATGTACTAATTCCATATATTCTGTTCCTCTCTAAAGGTGTAGGTGGAATTTGAGCGGAGTCTTTGAAGTGGAAGCTTAGAGTATTCATTAAAACAAAGTTGGATTTACATCCTCAATTGATTTGAGGACATTAATATGTTTAGTTTTCTTTCATAAAAGTATTGTAATAGACATAAGAATTTCTATTTTGTTGATTTATGGGCTCTGACCGACGATATTAATGTGACTAAGATGGAGACTTTATGACTTAGTCTTTCATATGATTTTCTGTGAGAGATATTTTGAAGTATTATTTGATTGTGTGAAAGGTATTGATTTCACAATATTTTTATACACTTTTATGCTATGATGTCAAGAAGCTTGTAAAAGATTTCAGAGAGGTCCAGTACGCTGTGCCACGATTTTGAAAAAAACCATTTCTTCTAGGGTATACTCTTGGATCGTGATATTCTCTTTAGTTACCCCAAGTCATAGTTTGTGCAATTCACTGATATGATCATATAATAATAATAATAATCTTGCTAAGTATTACTTATTGGTCCTCTTACTAGTAGTTCTTAGTTTGAACCCTATGAGATACTTCATTAAGTATGTATAAGTTCGTTATTACCATGGACCCTATGAAATACTTTTTATAGTATCCCTATGTAAATGTATATTCATGAACACTATGAGATACCACCTTGGGTATGTTTAAGTTCATTCATACTCTTGAACACTATGAGTTACTTCATTTAGTAAGTCTTTGTTTATTATGCTTTTGAACCTATGAGATTCTTCCTAAGCATGTATTAGTCCCTAGGATATGGAGATCTCTACTAGGATATTTAACTCAAATATGTGAAGGGTCTATATCATGAGCCCTAACATTAGTAAAAAACCACACTCTATGATGTAAGAGTTCCCCCTTAAACTTGTATAGTCCTCACATCTACTAGGTGTGACTCTTATGTCTTCTTTGAGTCTGGACCCTATCTTGTGTAACACTCCTTTTCATTGGCATATCAACTTGGACTCGAGCATATACTCCAAGATTGACTTGTTATGCATTGCTTACGACTTTTCTTTCATGTAAGGATGTTCTTTAAAATCCATAAATGCTCAAGTGGTTGTATCACCTTCATCAATTAAAATACTAAATCTACATCCAACACAACAACCTAAGATCACAAGCTTGACTTCATTCTATCCATATCCATACATAGGTTACAAGACATTCAAGTAGTAGTCCTCTTTTGATGTAATTCTCGTGAAATTCTAGATTACTAGGTAAATCCAGCAATAATTCATCTTTAAGGTTCAATTCCATCTTTATAAGTCAAAGATCAATCATAATCAACAAGGTCTAGATCAAGTCATATTAACATGACACTAACTTTGGTCAATTACTAATCAAGATTTTGATTCAGCAAGATTTCTCATGAAACTTCCATTTCACCATTAATGTCTTAAACCCATCATGATCACCTTCAACAACTCAGTGTACAATATTAAGGAATTTCCATGAAAAACATCATAAAATCCTCATAAAAACCCACTTAATTGGAATGACAATCAATCCCTATCCACAATGTAGTCATAACCCTAGCTAGATATGGGATTTATATGGGGGGTCCATGGGTGAATGAAAACTCTTCACATACCTTAAAAAACCTTGAACCAATGGTGGAATTTCGACCTAAGATGTTGCCATTTCTTCTCCTTCTCATATTTCTACTTCTCAGATTCTTCTCCTTCTCCTTATCCTACTCCTTCTCCTTCTTCTCCTCCATCTTGTCCTCATTATTTTTCTTCTTCATCATCTTCTTCTTCTTCTTCTTCTTCTTCTTCTTCTTCTTCTTCTCCTTCTACTTCTTCTACTTGTCCTTCTTATTCTCCTGTCCTCCTCCTCCTCCTCCTCCTCCTCCTCCTCCTCCTCCTCATCCTCCTCATTATCATCATCATCATCATCATCATCATCATCGTCGTCGTCATTATCATCATCATCAGCATTATGATTACTAATATTATTATTATTATTATTATTATTATTATTATTATTATTATTATTATTATTATTATTATTATTATTAGTAGTAGTAGTAGTAGTATTATTAGTATTATTATTATTATTTGGGTTCTTTCTGGAGAGAGAATTATTTCAGAGAGAGTGGCCTGGCGTCTCAAGCGTTTAAGGAATATCCATGACAATCTTCACAAACTGTGGTCCACAACACTAGTCTTGAAAGAGGTAGTGAACTACTTGGTCAGTAGCTACAAAGGTTGTCAATCCCTGTCCTTTTGGTGGCCACTTGGCCTTGCCTCTTAAGTATTTAAAGCATATGCACGGACATCTTCACAAACTGTAGTCCACAACACTAGACATGAAGGAGGTCGTGAACCACTTGGTAAATACCTACAAAGTTTGTCAATCCTTTGCCTTTTGGCTTAGGGTTGCCCTTTCTTCGCTCCACCAATCACCTGAAGGTCATCTAGGCTACTATAAGACCCCTTAAATGACTTAGGCAACGATAGAGTCTAACATTGTTTTTATAATGATATAACGTCCTAAAATAGTCTATTATGTGGTATTGAGTCAGTGTATCTAGTTTTAGGTGATTTGGAAGTGAAACGTTAAGGGACGACAAAGACGTTCGACAATTAAGTCACCTATGTGCCTCATATGTGTTTTATGTGTTTATCTCTGATTCACGAGGTAATTAGGTCCTTAAATGAGTTATTATAGTTTTTATACACAGTGTGTCAAGTTTCGCAAAGTTGGAGGTGAAACATCCGCGATGTTTGAAAGGTTTGAGTTTAAATGACATTGTGTGTTTATGCATGTTTCGCCAAGTTTTATGTGTTCATTTTTGATTAAATTCATGTTAGAGGTACTTAACACGTATACAAACACATTCGGGTTTGAAACGTTTGGGAAAACATTCCCAAGGACCATCCAAGGGTCCTTCAGGGAGGACCCTTTAAAGAACAAAAGGCAGTCTTAGACAAGTCCAATCGACTGTGGCAGTGGATGGCCAGTAGGCTTCTCGCAGCCCCGTCGAGTGAAGTTTTGGGTTGAGACTTATCCTTGGGAGCTAAGCTCCAATTTCCAGTCTCTGAACTCATCAACAGAGTACAGGACGGTCCTTTGGTAGAGTGATGCCCCGTTGATGGGTACCCGCCTGTGAAGAATTATTTCCTACGTAGGAACTATTATGTTAGGGAGAATTGGTAAATTAACCCCACGACCAAATAAGATAAAGAGGGGGGGTTTACTTAGGGGTCTTTTGGGTATATAACTCTTGGAAGAATTCATTCATCAAAATCGAAACAAAAATTCCCTTAGAAATTCTCTAGAACTCAATTGGAACCAAAACTCAAGTAAGGGCTTGGATTTGAGAATTGAGTAGAGATTCTTCATCAAATTGGAGGATTAGATTTATTGAGGTATGGCTTTTGATCCTTGAAACTCTATTGATCAAGGAGCCCAAAATTCAATGATGTTCTCTAAAGTTACAAAAATGAATTGTCTAATTTATTGATCTGTTCATGGGTTCTTGCATTGAAGGTTATAAAGCATTGTATATTGATTGAAATATTGTTAATTGGATGATTTTAACTCAGTTAACCTAAAAACCCATAAAATTGATGAACCTAGCTTTTTACTACTTTATGGGATAAGTGATTTGGACTTAATGCTTATGAATTCTAGTGTAGTTTTCCATAGGTTATTTACTGATGTAATAATTGTATTGCATGGATATCTAGGTTATCTTATATTGATGAATCTATATTGAGTTGACATAGTTTCATTGAGTACCATAGTCTTTATATTGAATTTATGTTCATGGCCATGGGTAAGGGCCTTATGGTATTTAATTAAATGATTTAGACATGGATTGGAGTGGAGAGAATGGATTGGTGGTACACTGCCCTAATTCTCTTTATTTTATGTTAATTAAAGTTCAATTATGTTGATTTTGGTGTTTTCCACTTATGGTGGCGGTGTTATGTGCTTTATATGCAATTGATGTGGCCCGGTTGGCGGTACTTTATGCAATTTGATGATAATTGCGTTGTTGGCACTACTTTAAGTATTATGATGATTTGTGTAGTTTAATTATGTGAAAGTATGTCTTCCTTCTATGTATGTATATTAGGAGATCATGTTAGACTATGACTCTGTGCATATATATGGAGTGTTAGATGTTCATGCATGATCGTTACTAAAGTCACATGAGTTGTGATTATTATATTGATGATGATAAGGGTCATTCCTAAGTTGTTCAAAGAATGATATGCTATATGTGATAAAGTAAAGAATGTTGTGTCTTGTTTTCGTAGACTTGTGTCCCTTACTTATTACATGCATGAATGATATGTTAATAAGAGATATATCGACTAGGTAGGGTTAGTCAACCTTTGTCATGTATGAATAAGTGATATGTGATACCTTAGATTATGTTAAGAAAGTAATGTATATGGAACCTTAAACCTAGTGGTAAGGTTATGAATGTTGAATTCGAGAGATGTAATGGTATCCTTCATGTAAAGGAATGGTGGGCTTAGGGTTTATAGGTTGGAACAGCGTCATATAATCCTTTGGAAAGTCATACTGATCTATCTTAGTCGCCATTTAAAATTAGCCCTAGTTGACCACTTTTGTAGGGTTAATGTGATTGAGTTTTGAACTATATAAGGAACCTCTTCATATGAGCCTTTATTTTCAATTGCTCTAAGATAAGAAAGGTTAGAACCGAGTGATTATTTTATGGGAAGTAGCTCTACTTAATGAGATTAGAGTACATAAAAGTACGTCATATTCCTTAACCATGTGCCTCTAGGGTATGTGCCCTAGTTGTACCCTTGGCAAGTAGAAAACCCTCATCGGAGTAGGTTAGAACTCCGGATTCCATGTCTAGCTATAATGGTCTATGTTTGTTATTGCCTATTCTCACCATATGGAATACCTACTAGCATTAGAGAAGTTCTATACAGTTTAGGTGGTGGTATGGGATGCTATCTAGACATTGCACAATAGGCTTTGAAGGTGTTAGTTAGAGTCTCTAGGTCTTGTCCAAGATTATTACTTGAATGTCAATATGTGATAAATAAGTCTTACATCAACTAATTAATGTAATGACTTAAAGTTAAACAATTATGTAAATGCATAAGTACTTATCTAGATTAGTTAAGGGTTGTGAAGGGGGCATAAAAATGGTCACTTCATATCTTACCTAGATAAGTATTAAGAATGACTCTATTTAGGGAAGCTAATTGATTATGTGGACATGATCTAAGCCTTAGGTAGTCTTAAGGATTATTTAGGTAATCTTGAAGAGGTCAACCAAGGAAGATATCTTCTTGATTTACTTAAGTAAGTCTTTTGATAGACATTGGAAGGAGAATGTCATATTGAATATATGTTGATGTATTAGGTTAGAATGATTCTATCATAGAAAGTCTATTAGATCTCTTAACTGTGTGTGTATGGGATTGTATGGGCTATCGCTTCACAACTCACTCAAGTGACACTTAGAATCACCTTAGGTAGATGAATCTCATGTTCATGTGTTTAATGTCTTGTAAGTAGGTGTTGATCTCATTAATGATGGTCTTAAGGATTATTTGGGTGTGCGTAAAGAGTATATATAGGTGATATCTCTTTGTCGTACTTAATTGAGTCTTACAATAACTTTTAGTGAGAAGATTACATGCTAGAGAGTGTTCTATATGATGTTTATAGGATTCACTGTAACCTTAAGAAATAGTAACTGCAAAGTGAAATATTCATTGTATAGATTTCTATAAATGTAATTAATTTTTTGAATGTTATCTTATGTGTTTCTAAGGTGTTTAATATTGTCCTTATGATTTTGTAATAATATTTAAGTAAAAAAGTTGCATATATGGAATAAATGTAAGTTTTCATGATTTTATGCATTATGCCATAGTTAGTACACATGTTTGTACTAATTCAACGCTTTTATCTATCTCTGTAGCAGTTGTTAGGTGAGGATCACTGGCGAAGCAAGACTTGGATCGTAAAATCATTCAAATAGAGTTGAAGTATGTCCTCGTGTGACTGAGGGCATAGATGTCTTTTATTTCTTTATCAATGTATTCTAAAAGACTAAATATTTCTATATTCTAATTGTATGTGTTGTGTCCCAAATTATTCTAGTGTGTAAGATTTGATTAAATGAGACTTACTATTTCCTTTGAGTTTTATATGAACGATTTTTTAATGACTTGTATGAAAAGTTTTAATTCCGCACTACTTTTCACATATTTTATATGTGATAAACGATACGGAAGGGCTTGTACAAGAACTCCGAGAGGTCATGTACGCCGTTTGCACTCCTAGAGTGCCAAATCTTCTAAGGTGTGGTCTAGGGATATGGAAGCTACTAGGTCTAATTCACACCTTTATGCCCTACCATTTAAATCCTCATTCACGACGCATAAAGTCGCAACTTTTCTCGCCTATTGGCCCATTTTTCGATCACTTTTTGGCCTATTTAGGTAATAATCACTAACTCTATAAATAGGTTTCTTAGGATTCAATTTAGGTTAGACTATTTTGAATATTGATGAATGAAACTTTATCTCCTTGTGTGAGTGTTGAAAGCTTTGTAAGCATTTGTTGGACATTGTTTAGAAATGAGGGTTTCTTGGAATATCGATTCCCTTGAGGTCTTTGTAAGAGGTAGATGATATTGCATGGATTAATGGATTGAGGTCATTCGGTTTAATATGCCCTTTGATTCCTATTTGTTTTCTCTTTGTGTGTCTATCTATTAATCTTGATCAGGTGTTTGGTAGGATCTGGATTGGAGGCGATTGGATTAAATATATCCTTTAGTTGCCAATGGTTTCTTGTATGTGTCTCTTCTTCTGTCTTTTCTTTTTTTTCCTCATCGATTGTGATTTCCCTTGTAAGAATCACATCACAAACTAAGATCCTCCTCAAATCAACTTCAAGTTCCTCTTCAAGCTCCTAATGAAGCTCCAATTGGTATGCTACTCTTGAAGAGCTTAAGGATTCTATGCAACTATTGGATCAAGGCTGGACGAGCAACCTATTAGAAAATGACCCACTGGAGTTCTATGGCTCCAAGGTTTACGAAGATCCAAAATGGTTCATAATAAGTGTAACATCCCATAAGTACACCGTAGAATTTAAAGTATCCTTGTGTCGACACACGGAAAATAAGGCTTCAAGAAGTCTCATCTAAGCCACACGTATCGTTCATTGCATAATAAATATTTATATTTAGTAAAAATTTAAAACATTCTTCACACACAAAGAACTCTTTCATAAGTCAATACACAAGCGGAAGACTTTAGTTTAACACATTCAACCTTTACAACAATCTCATTGAACCATCTAAACTTTGGAGTTTCCAACAAATTGGACTAAGCTCATACAAGATATAAAATAAAGACTAATTAAGACATAAGGAACTTGTGGATATTGTCCTCGAATCAATTAGGACTCACCAATACTTCATATTCAACCCTTGTAAACCTATCAATCCTACATGGCACATCAAAACTTCCAATTCCCTACATTTTAGTCACAAAGGGAAAAGATGGGGTTAGCACATTAGATGCACCAAGTATGGACGCCATGCTAAAACCATGAAAAAGGGACATTCAATAATTTGCATGCTTTTCATGAATTTTAATTTAAACATAATACTATAATAATAAGAACAACATTTGAAAATTCATAAACACATAAGAAATCATTTAAGAAATAAGCTATATTTTTAAAAAATATAACAGTGAGCTTACTTCAATGATACAACTAAGTCTTTCATTGCACAGTAATGTTCCCTTAGCATCAGTTCGCACACCTTTTAGAATCTAACTCCCTCACTTAAACCTATCCTAAGACTCACATAAATATATCAAAATAATACCGCCCTTACACCCTCTCTAGAAACACCTAAATGATCCTTAAGACCACTCATCATGAGATACGCATACTTAGAAATACATCAATCACATGAACATGAGATATTCCTACCAAAGGTGACTCTAGCTTCACTTGAGTGAGTTGCTAAGCGACCGCCCATACAATCCCTTACACAAATACTTAAGAGATCTTATAGACTACCTAAGATAGAATAATTATTACTTAACATATTAGAATACATTGAATAGGAAACTCTCCCCTACAAAGCTTATCAAAACACTTAATCAAGTAAATAAAAAATATAACGTCCATGATTGACCTCTTAAAGATTACCTATGTAATCCTTAATAATACCTAAGTTTGATTCATGTCTACATAATCAACAATCTTCCCTTGGTAGAGTCATTCCTAAAACTTATCTAGGTAAGATGAGAGGTAACCATTCCTATCACCCTTCACACCTTAACTAGACAAATTCTAACTACTATAGATAAGTACTTCTTTACTTTACATGCTTTCTTAACTTAAGTCATTACATTCCTTTTTTCATATTAAGAGACATTCATCACACAAAGGAATTTATGTAATAATTTTAGAGAAGACCTAACGACTCTAACTAACATCTTCAAAGGCTAGTGTGCATTGTCTAGATAACATCATTACAACCACATAGACTTTATAAAACTTATCTGATGCTAGTTGGTATCCTAGATTTTGAGAATAGTCAACAACCGACCTGCACCATGGTAGCAAGACATGGAATCAAGAGTTCTAACCTACTCCTATGACGGTGTTTTACTTGCAAATGGTATAACTATGACACATCCCATGTAGGAACATGGTTAAGGAATATTAAAGGCGTGCTTTGTATTCTTTTCTTATCCTTAACTAGAACTACTACATTTACCATACTTACTCGGTGGTAGCCTTCGTTCTCAGAGAGTAATTCACATTATGGTTCATATAAAGGGATTTCTTATAAAGTTCATAACCCAATCACATTTACCCTACATAAGAGGTCCTCTACAGTTACTTTTGAATGGCGACAAGAAGCTCATGATGACTTTCCTAAGTTCTTTTACTTGAAGGATACCATTACGACTTTCGACTTCAACATTCATAACTTAACACTAGGTTCAAGGATTCACATAAATGACCTTGTTCACATTTTTCAAGGTCTAATATTATTCATACATACGAGACTAAGAGGATTTAACATCGTAAGTCAAGACATCACATATTCACATTCATACATGAACAAGTAAGGGACACAAGTAAACCAAGACAAGACACAAGATAGTTCACCTTAACACAGATTGCATGTCATTCTATAAGCACATATGAATAACCATTATCATCTTTAAGTCATCCCATAGACTACCATATCATCATCAATATAACCATTATAGACACATATAGTCAAGTAGGAACAACCATGTACAAACTCTAAGAGTACACACATAAATACATAGCCATAGCCTTCATGATCTTTTAACATACATAGAAAGAACACATACTCTCACATCACTTCACATATAGGTAGATATGATCATACATCAAAAAATCAACTACACTAATCCACATACCACGTAAACTAGTGACGACATGGTCATGATCATCATAACACATAAAGTAATGTTAACAAGGCCACATCAATTCACATAACACCACCACCATAAGTGGACCATACCAATAAACCTTATAGTGCAAAAACTATACATATATTTAAGAGATTTATGGAAGCCTATAACCAATTCAATATCACCACTTCAATCCCTAGCTAAATCATCAAATTCGATACCATAAGGCCCTTAGCATGGCCATGAACATCAATTAAATACATAACCAAACATACTCAATGGATCTAGGTCAATTCAATATATAATCATCAATCTAATACTAGTTAGACATAAATTGAATATAATCCTTACATCATCCAATTGCCCATAGAAAACTACCCTAGAAATCATAAGCATTCAGTCAATTAAAATTCAATAAGCCTAATATTCAGTAAATCAAAGAATATACAATACTCAATTGATCAAATTGAAACAGCCTATAAATCAAACAATCATAATCTATACATGAAACAATAGACCATAACATTTTACATATGAATTCATTGATATCAAAGAATGATCACATAATCCATATTTTAAGCAAATTGAGAGATTTTATAATATCAACTAATCATGGACAATTTCATTAGAAAACATCAATAACATCATATATTAACATTTGAAAACCTTTAATTCAAGAACCCAAGACTTAGAGTAGAAATTGGATTTTCATCTTTTTGAAAATCTTTGAAAACCATATTTGAGATTATCTATGAGGTGATAGAAAGCCATAAATAAAGAACTACCATACCTTATTAGAAGAAATTCATGAAAATTGAAAAATAAACTCCATTAAAGATCCATCTTCAAGCTCCATCTTCACATTAAACTCTAAGGATGTTTTTGGAGAAACGTTTGTAGGGAATGTGCTTGAATATAGGTATTGGGTTTTAAATGAGAGATTAATGACTTATATACTCTTAAAATATGCATAAACACTCAAAATAACCATCCTCGCATTTTATAAGACTTGGGGTGCATTTCCAAAAACCCCAAGTCAAAACAGAAAATTGCACCCTGTTTCATAGCACAATGGAAGCCCCACAATCGACGGTCCATGGGTGATACCACACCCCGTTGATGAGGTCTCGTGATTTTCTCCTGCAGCTCCTCAGCCTTCAGAATTGCAGGATCCATCGACTCCACACATCGATGAGTCATCGCCTTCTCGCCTTGCCATTGTTTGGGTCGTCGTTTGGCCGTGCCTGGCAGTGTTGAGCTATAAGTTGGGTTCCTTCTTTAGGGCCTCTTGTGTGTCCTACATTGAGTCGTACCAGGATGTATCCAACCCAAATATGATCGTATATGAATTTAGGACCTCTCAAATGAATGTAATCCAAAATGAGCTCGTAAAACTCGACGAAATATACATAACACTCCTGGTCATTTCAAGGCAAACTTTTCGAACGTCATGGACGTTCTTGGATGTTTGACCTCCAAACTTCTCTAAACTTGAGACAATGTATAAACCATAATAACTCACTCAAGTACCTTATAACATCATGAATCACATATAAATATATAAAACCACATATGAGGAACATAGGTGACTTAACCGTCGAACGTCTTAGTCGTCCCTGACGTTTGACTTTCAATGCCCCTAAACGCTTGGGCACTTCCTCTATACCACATTCTAGACAATTTTAGGATCTTATACCATCCCTACAACCATATAAGTCCCTAGGTTAACCTATGTCTTTTTCAGGGTCTTACAATAAGGTGCTTGCAATCATAAGAGTATCTTCCATTAAGAAGGCGGAGCTACCTGCCTATCAACTTTAAAATGTTTCCCAATTTGGAATGAGAAATTGAAAGATTGTAGGATTATATGAGCGGGCCCAATAGATTATGCAACTTTTATGTCAGGACTTCTAGATAGGTTTTTCCACCGAGTGTTGATGGAAGCGAAATTGGGAGAATACATCAACCTCAAGCAAGGCAGTTAGAGTGTTAAGGATTACTCTTTGAAATTCACCCTTTTGTCTAAGTATTCTACAAGCTTATAGCTAGCCCTAGAGACTTTATGTATAGGTTTATGACGGGAGTGTACGATTAGATATAAAAAGAAAGTATCGAAATATTTGTTGAGGAGATGGATATCTCATGTGTTATGGTGTTTGCCCAACATAGAGGAATAAAAACCGAAGAAAGAGAGGGACACACAAAAGATGAGGTCTAGGTTTGAAGGTGATAAGTCCTTTCATGTTATGTACTAATGGGAAATATAGGGCTAGATATAAACCAAGATATTCCACCCACGATTGTTCCAACACCTTTAAGTTTGATAAATAGAAGGATAGTGAGTCTCCATTTCCCAAATCTACATGCTCCAAGTGTGGGAGAAGTCTTTATGATAAGTGCCTAGCTGGAACGGGTGGTTGGTATTGTGTGGGAAGGATGGGCACGAGATGAGAGATTACCCGATTCTTAAAGCTAAGGGAAGAGAGGATAATAAAGTTACTCCTAGTGACGAAAAATTGGGTTCTCAAAAGAAGATTAGGTTCTACACTCTCAAATCTGGAGAAGATCAACAGTGATCTTCGCATGTCCCTTTTTGATATGTATTTCATGTTTTACTCAACTTCTAGATTTCTTGTATTGCTGTGACATGCTATGATGGGCTTTATGCTTTCATTAAAAGGTATGCTGATTCATTATTTCCTTATGTTTTGAGTTTTCTTTTGAAGGACTTTTAAGCTTACTCCCAAGATTTTTGAGAAATTATACGTTGCCATGATTTCTTATTGGGTTGTGTTAGAAATGACATACATGCATTGCTTTATCTCTTTTTGTAACATTTTTTAATCGAGTTGCGTATGAGCTCCATGAGAGTATGTGAGCATGGTTAGTTGGAAAAGGTGGTTCCTTCTATAAATGAGATGAGTTATGAGAATGTAATGCAGAAAAGGGAATGTTAGAGCTAGTGTCTAATTCCTTTAATTAGCTGCATTGAGCATGTTTAGAGGAGATTGAAGTTTTTCCTACTATGTTGTGTGCATTTTGATATAGTTCCTACATAGTGGGCTGCTAGTGTAGAGTTGTTCTCTATTGGAAGTGTCATTTGACGACGAATATTCTCAAGGGGAGATAATGTAAAATCCCAAAAAATTATAGACTAAACTAGATCAAAGATATAGGGTCCTTGAATGTGATGTCAAAGATTTGAACCGTAGTTGCGACTTTAGGTTTTGTGAATGTGGATTAAAATGGCAGGGCATCAAGGTGTGCATTGGACCTAGTAGCTTCCATATCCCGAGACCACACCTTAGAAGATATGTCACTGTAGGAGTGCAAACGGCGTACTTGACCTCTCGGTGGTCTTGTAAAAGCCCTTTCGTATTGTCATCACATATAAAACATATGAAAAGTAGTGCAGAATTAAAACTTTCATATAAGTCTTTGAAAAATCTTTCATATATAACTCATAGGAAATACTAAGTCCTATTTAATCAAATCTTAGACACAAGAATGGAACAACAACACATCCTCTACTTTCATGGTTGTTAAGACAAAAAATGCAGAACAAGGACAATGGTAATTCTTCTCAATAACAAGGTAGTGTCACCTAAAAGATGATACTTCTACCAGTTCAACTACCCTCAAACATACACCAGGATCAAAATGGTAGAAGGTCCACAAAACTGGATCAAGTGCTCCTCCATTATTTAAGTGGGCACTCGTTCCTCTCAACAAAATACTCCACTCAACAACATGAGCATCATGTGTAAACATGTAATAGAGAAAGGTGTCTTTAAATTCTAAATCATATATGGTGTTTTTATGGTTATTACTACTAATAATTCAAACTCATGAGTCATATCATTGCATTTGAACACACAAAGAAGAATAGGTAATGGAGAAACAAACAACACCTTCCTCCTTATCACATTCCTTCCCTACAAGAGTAATCTCATCATCCAAGAAGCGATTTCCATCTCTGTGAGGGAAAACGTCACAAGATAGTTGGTTACTATATCAAGTAAAGTTATGAAGAACTATACTTCTTTCAGGATTCACACAACTAGGTATATCACTAGGAATGATTTCATCTTTTTTAAATAAGATATTGTATTTAAAGAGGGAATGACGAACCACTAGGGAAGAATTAAAACATTCAGGTTGACCCTCAAAATGACACATATCAAATTTGAAGCATTTTCAAGCACATGATATCTATGAGCAAAGCAAGCATTAGAGATCTTTCGCAATAGATGTGATCATAGAGTCAGTCCTAATGAATTGATCAACATTATCATTAGAGTACCACTAAGTTGAGATTTCTTAATAACATCACAAGGACCCTTAACCAGTGAACTACACTCAGAAACATGTTGATCAACACAATCATTACAAAATAATGAGCTTGAATTAAAAGTGTAGGTGTCAACACTAGTTGGATACAAATTAATCTTAATAGAAGAATCAATTAGCTCGTCAATTGGATAAACTAGTGTATCCACACTCTCAACAACCACATTATCAATAAAGGCAAAGAATCAATAGGCTCACATAAAGACTAGCTAAACACCATGTTCATTTGTAAAATATAAATCTTCTCTATACTATAAGGGAACCATACTTTTAGGAAACTCAAGACACACTTGTGAAATGCGTGAAATTCATCCAATATTATCCTTCACACTAAGAATACCCTTGGAGTAATCCTAGTCATATTCTCACTCCTTGGGCCTCATTATTAACTTAACTCTCTTAACTAAGGAAATCTCTCCCTTTAGTCAACTATAACAAAGGAAATATCTATCCTATTGTCCACTATAACAAGGAAAGGAAACTCCATTACAATCCTATATCAAGTGCTTTTGAGTATATTAAGCTTGTTATCAAGATCAAAACCCCTCACCCAAGTAACTCTTCAAAATTAGAATTTCCCTCTTAAAAAGAAACCTCTCCAGAAACCTCCATTAAAGACGATGCTCTAGAACAACTTGAAGATTGGATTCAAATGGATTATTCATCATGATTTCGTGGTTATATCCTAAAATAAGGTATGGTTTATCCTTTGTCTTCAGATAATCTTCCACCTAAAGAGCTCTTTCAAATGGTTTTCAATGAATGTTCTTGATCAAACTTCCTAGTTTTCAATCTATTCATGGGTTCTTTATCAAATTGAATTCAAAAACATTTTTAGAATTAATTGATTTTAATGTAATTTTTTTAAGTGAATTTCAATTCAATTTCATGATGAACCAATGTCCCCTCTAATTCTCAAATTTGCCTATCTTATGGGCATTGTGATCTTGACTTTTACTTGATTGAATTATTATTCTAGCATGTAAATTGATGGTGAATTATATGTAGTTGATAAATATGGACCAAGATGTGAAGAGTTGGTAAGGATTGACCTATGTTCGTCCATCTTCTACTAATTGATAATGTAGAGCACTTGATATGATCTCTATTCTATCGAAATTGAAGTATGACTTGGTTTAGATTATGATCTCTTTTTTTACTTCCTTATATTGTATTATTGATGAATTATAAGTATTTATAATTGATGATCAAAGTAATTCTTAAAGAAGTGCTAGATGATTGGTCTTGTACATTTTGTGGTATGGTCAACTTATGATGGCAGAGTTACTTTATTGTCAATATATATGTGATGTGATCATGGTTGTATTATGAAGGTGGTGGTTATTATCACCAAATGTGAAGCACGCCTAGTCTTCTACTCTAGTTATGATCTTTGTTGTATTGTTAATGTAATAAGCATGTGAATAACTATGTTAGGTTAGGTTTCATCACATCCCAAGAGCACACCCTAGAATATATGACACTCTCGGAGCGCGACTCGGCGTACTTTGCGTCTCGGAGGTCTTGTTCAATCCCTTTGATATCATTCATCGCATATATGAATTATAAGTAGTGCAGAATTAGAGCTTTTCAAACTAAATGTCTTAAACAATCTTTCATATTAAAATCATCGAAAACACTAATTCTCAACATATGCCCATCTTAGACTCATGAATACTCGATACATGATCCATACAATATAAGTATACAAATACATAGTCTATTACAATACTTTGAATTAATAGAAATATAATGACGATTATTCCCTAGAGTCAAATTAGGACATACATCGACTTTGCTTGAACGATATCTAGAGTCAATGATTTCCTTCAAGACGCTTCTCACCTTCCACCTACACATTTAGGTCTAAGAAAATGTATGTAATTAGTACAAAAATATGTACTAAGTATGACTTAATGCATAAAATCATGAGAACAAACATTCAGGAGAAACATGCTCTTTTTTATTAAAATATCATAGTAAAAGTATAAGAAACACATTTAAACACCAAAAAACACAATAAGAAGACATTACAATATATTCTCAATTTAGATGCACTTAACAGTGAGGTTACAATGAAATTATAATGACATCATTTTAAATTTAGACCAATGATTCATTTTTATAATATAGCATCAAAATACATCCAATACACATAAACAAGAGATCCTCCTACCAAAGATGATTTAAGGTTCACATGGGTGAGTTGTGAACCTATTACCCATAAAATCCATTTACACAAATCTAAGAGATCCTTTAAACTACCTAAGATAAGATCATTCTCACTACACATAATAGTATACATATAATATGACATTCGCTTCCAAAAGTTATCAAAAGACTTACTTGAGTAATGAAAGAAGATATCACCCATACACCCTCTCCAAGCTTACCAAAATAATCGTTAAGACTACCTAAGTTGAGATTATGTCTAGTTATTCTATTTCTATTTCCTATCTAGAGTCATTCGTAAGACTTCCCTATGTAAGACATGAACTGACCATTCCTATGCCCCCTCCATACCTTAGCTAAGCAACCCTTAAACTATTTGAGGTAATCACTTATTCATTAACATATTTTTCTAACATAAGACATTATTTTCATTACTTCACTTAAGAGATATTTAATTTATAAGAAAATACAAGTGCTTGTCTTGGATAAGACCTAGGGACTAACTTAAAAAATATTTTCAAAGCCTAACCGTGCAATGTCTAGATACTGTCCCATACCACCACTTAAACTTTATAGAACATATAAAATACTAGTTGTATCCCACAAGAGCAGAATAACCAATAACAAACCCAGACCATGGTAGCTAAGCATGGAATGCGGATGATAGCATTTGAGGGATTTATTTATTCTCTAGTGTCATCTTATATTAGAGAAACTCCCCTATCCATACTGACTAAGTGATTGCATTTGTTTTGATAAAGTAATTCACATAACGGATCTCATGAAAAGGTTCCATATCTAGTTCATAACCTAATCACATTTCATATTACCAAAGCGGGTCCACTTAGTCTAACTCCAATGGGCGAAACAATAGCTTAATGAATTTCCTATGGATTATTTCATGCCGTTCCAGCCAATCAACCATATGTCCACTATTGACACAAGAAGGATACCATTACGACTTTCAACTATAAGGATATCACAACCTTACATCTAGAATGAAGGTTCCACATAAACAACCTTCTTTACAATGTTCGAAGCCACATGTCAATTACACATACAAGACTAAGAGTCTTTAGAATAATAAGTCAAGAACTCATATTTAAATTAAACATGTACCAAGTAAGGGACACAAGTATACCTGAAAAAAGACACACACATACTTCACATATAGCATATCATTTAAGAAGCACATAGAAATAACCAATATAATGTATAAGTCACCCTACTTACTACTATAGTATCATAATTCTAAGTATCAAAAGTATCATATCATCTAACAAGAAACATCACACTTTAACATCAAGTAATCCACATAATGACTACACAATAGTCAACTGGAGACACACATCATAAACTAGAAGAACTCATACTTTTACTCCACATAAACACAAAAGTCACCTGGACATTCATAATATCCACATAATCAAGTTATAACATGATAAATCCGTAATACTAGAAGTAATGTCGACGAGGCCACATCATTCACAATTAATAATTTAATGCCAAAAAGGCCACATTAGTAACAAGTATAACACATAAGCACCACCACCATAAGTTGACCATACGAAGCATCATCATCATCTAAGAACTAGACTATATAATATAGAGAAAGTTAGGTCAACATACCATTGATCAAACCTCACAACTTAATCCATGGCCAATTCATCCTACAAAATATACCAAGGTCCTTACCAATGGTTATAGTTTACAATTAAATCCAATAATTACAATATACAACGAATCAAAGATAATTCAACATGAATTTATGAAATCAGTGAAGCCAACTAACAATTCTAGCATGATGCTGTCATAACTCAATAGCCCTAATCAAACTACATATGAGTTTAATAGCATTAAGACATAATCAATTAACCCATGAAGTAGTCAAATCTAGGTTTACATGAATTACATAATTTTGTAGAGTTTTTATGTTGAAATCATCAAATTAACATCAATTTAGTCAATATACAATAATTCAAAATATTAAATGCAAGAACCCATGGATAGATTACAATATTGGACAAGTTTATCTTTGAAAGACTTTAGAAATCACTTAGAAAATTGGCTCCTTGAAGAAAAGAGATTCAGGATGAAGGTCATACCTTAATGGATACTATACCACAAATTTGATGAAGAATTTATGAAGAATCACCAATGAAATCTTCAATCAAAGCTCTATTTTTATTTTTGGCTCCAATGGAGTTCTAAATAATTTTTTAGAGAATTTGGGTTTTTATTTAGTATAATGAATTCCTCTAGGTGTTTAAGACATATAAAACTAGTTAACATACCCTAAATGACCCTAGGAAACCTCCTTTTTAATTATTTGGACGGGGGGTGAATTAGTATATTAACCCGTTCAATTAACAGTAAAGCAGGCGAATTGCAAACTTACCTAAGCATGCCCATCTATGCGCCGTAGCCCAACTAACAGACCGTCCTATTGGTCCACGATTTTAGTCTGAGGCTTTCCAAGAGAAGGAAATTTCCACAAGCCTAAGTTCCAACCTACGCTCTATACCTACAAGATTCGACGGCCCTACTGGCTGTTTATTGCCAACCGTAGGTAAGGCTGGTTTTGATAGCTTTTGGCTACATGCTGGGTCCTTCCTCAAGGACCCTTAGTTTGTCCTTGGGAACTTTTACCAGGATGTTTTCGACCTAAATATTTCCGTATAAAAGTTTCGGACCTCTCACATCAATTTCGTACAAAATAAACACATAAAACTGGACAAAATATACAAAGTCACAAAGGGTCATTTCAAGGAAAATCTTTTGAATGTTAGGGACGTTCTTGGACGTTTGACCTCCAAACATCATGAAAATCTAGACACATAGTCCTAACATTGTTTTAACCCATTTTAGGAATTCAAAAAATCAAGACAAAAGCGTTAGGATATAGTTATACCTAAGTTGTTTTATAGGTGTTGTATTCTCCCCCACTTGGACAACATTCGTCCTCGAATGACTCTTGCTTCTTTTTAAACACTTTCAAGAGATAAGAACTCAAGAATAGTATCACATACCACACCATACACAATACTCAATTAGGAAGAACACCAATTTAATATACTTTTAGAGACACAAAAAACATAATAAAAAGTTGGAAACTAATCTACGACTCATAATGACCTAAAATTCACTACTCACTATACTCCCCTACCTAGAAGGAACTCGCAACACCTAAAAGAAAGAAGCTATAAATTACCAACATACTCTCCATCCAAAGCATAAGGAGAAAGTTGCTTGGCCTTTCTTTCTCTTATCCCCATTAGTAGGACAATCCATCATCTTATGACCATCCTTAACACAACCCAAACAAACTTTTATTCAGTCATGTTTCATGCATCAAAAACATAGGCTCTTGTCATGTTCATTGGAGGAACATCCTTCTACTAATCATAACATGGTTTTTACATTCCAATTTGTTAAGGGCTATATGCAACCATATTGAAGTTACACTAAGGAAGATTTAACCACACAAGAAGCAATTAAACACTCATACATCAATGCAGCTTGAGTCAAATAGGTTGACAATGAGGGCCATACTCAACCATACCATTCTTATTTGTGTCCATGGAGAAATGTCCTTCTCGTAAAAATACTTACATGTCTCATAAGTTCACGGGCAACCAATACACAAAGGTCCATTCATGTTAAATGAAAATTTCACAGTTTTTATCGAAAGCAATAGGAAGTCATTTCACAACAATAGGAAGTCATTTCACATAGTTTCAATTTTTAGTATGACAATAGCTTTCATAAACATCCATGATTTAGAGAAAATCTTAAAATTTATAGGCATGCCCAAGGGTAATGGCTAACCATGCCTTGATTTTCAAGAGTGAGCCTACAATCATGATTTCAAAATCATAAGAGTCATATAATTTTCAAGAGACCCGTCATTTTCGTTTTAAAGGAGAGTCAAATTTCCATTAATGGCTTACAACACCACACATTATGTGTGACATTAACATGCTTCTTACATGAAGTTAAATGCACACTAACACATCAAGATGTACAATCAACATGAGAAATCATGAACCTAGTCAAAAATCACTTTTCATACAATTTAGAATATTAAAAACATGCTCAACGTAGTATATATTAAGACATGGATACCACATTGACAACATGCAACTCATACTTCTGTGCAAGACTCCAATCATGAACAAGCTATTAGAAACTCTTTAGTTCAAACTCAAGTAAGAATACGTGGAAAGATTGAAACATCAACAAGCTTACTAATCTCATAATCATCCCCCACTTAGGGCAAATCCACTTAAGAGAAACTTAACTCGACCATCATGTTTTTCTCTCGGCCTAACACCCAAAAGAACTCCATAACATTCAAGATAGGTCATTTTACCCAACCACATAAGGTCTCAACTATACCAAAAACATCAAAGGTCATACAACATTAGGGGAAAACAATAGAGGAGACATATCCATAAAGTCTCTTTCCTTTCTTTAACATTAAAGTAAGGTAACTTCTAGGTCAATCAAACCCATATAATCACCCTACAAAGATAAGCATACTACCTTCACTTCTAGGACCAAGCCTATACAAAATACACCAATCCAAACAAGGCAACACATATACTTTGGTAACATACACATTTAGCTATTTACCACATTTTTCTAACCATTTCATGTCTAAACCATATCATAAGCTATCATCATGCAAACTCATTTGGAAACTCACCATTTCAAAATAGACTAATTTTAACCATAACAACTTCTAACATGGTTTTACCATATCATAAAATACATTTCACAACATAACAAGTCATTTCATATAGATCTCATAAATAGCAACAGAGATCATCACATCAACTTAAACAAAGTTCACCTTCACACATACTCATCAAACCATAAAAGCACGATAAGCATCGAGACTCACCTTTTCTCCCTCAATCATATAGATAGCATCTCATCCAAGCAATCACAGCAAAAAGACCACCGGATAAGCAAACATAAGTGAGAGATCTTATAGAGTTCAGTTCTATAGAATAACATGAGAATAGTGAAGAAGGAAAACTCTACCATCCTATAGCGTCTCGCTCATAGATGTGTCACAACTCACCACTGATGATTGAGACTCTACTAGACGTTGAAATATGAGAATTTGGATCCTATAACCACTTTCATAGACCTCATGCACTGGTACAAGATTTTTCACGATTGGGGAGCACCCCCTAGAAGTAACATGTCGTACTTGACCTCTCGAAGGCTTTATAAAAGCCCATAGCATCATTAATCGCATTTTCATACTAAATTTAGCGGAAAATTTAAAACATTTCATAAAGCAGCATATGCTAGGATCATATATTCATATATAAATAAAATATATGTCATAATACATATTTAGACTCTAGGTCTCTTATGCCATCTTATACACAATATCATAGAATAGAATAGGGACACGACCCTTAATCCTAAATTCATAAACTAAACTATTAAAACACTAAATAGAAACTTGACCCTTTCGTTGAGCTTGGGAATCACATATCAAGCTCTTAACCATAAAGAACTCCTTTAAGCTTCTATAACCTACAGTTTGTGTAAAAAGTAGAGAAGAATGGAGTTAGTACAAGAATGAACTAAGTATGACAATCATGCAAAATCATGCATTTAAAAGGATCATTTTACTTGAAACCATGTATTAATTCTTTTTGTGAAAACTTCATAAAACATGATACATAAACCATTATACAAAATACATACTTATTTAATAAATATACCATAATCATGATATCACATAAAATTATACATAACATTAAAATCACATTTTAACCCATTTTACAGTAAGCACATTTAAACTTTATAGCGAGTTATTTTCCCTTTACAATGAACTTCATATTATTCTTACTTCTTGATTTTCTAAGTAACCCTCTAGTGATACTTTGTGCAATGTATAGATTATATCCCATAAGACAATCCATACTAAAGAATCAGTAACAACGACATAGTCACATGCATTAGAACACCATCCTAGGACTTCCCTCAAGAGCCACTTGTGCAATGCATAGGTGGAGTCCTATACCCCCTCCTACATTAAGCAAATACCTTTAGGTTATGCTAGTTAGGGTAATAAATTTACTTCCATAATCCGTTTTTTTTAGGGAAACTATTGCCTTAACCGACACTAAGACCATAGGTACTACATGGAATTGGTGTTGTAGAGTCTTACTCCAATGGAAGGTGGTATACCTAGCAAAGGTAGAACATTAACACATGCTAGCATACTAAGTGATATCATTTGCTAGACCCTATGTGGGAAGCATAGTTTATGGAACTTGTAGTACATGTCACATCCGGGAATAGCCTCTAGATATAACCGGCATCATCGTCGTCTTGGAGGACTAGGACTAGCCTCTAAACTTACATAATTACATTCATAGGTCAAATTTAGTGGAAAATATCAAAATTTTCATTACCTGTACACGGAGATTTACATAGATCTCCACATACACATAATATATATATATTGAGTATAAATAGACTCTTCGTATAGAAAGATTACATAGTCTTCTACTTTATTGCACATAAGTATATAAGATATAACATTTTCATAAGAGTCGTCTCATCTCATAACCATCTGATGAGATTTTATGAACTTGGACATAACTTATACATCAAAGTAAGAATACCACACATGGGCTATATGTAACGACCTGTTTAGTTGTTTTAAGCAGCAAATTTTATTTCTGGAAAAACTGGGTGAGACAACGGATACCACGACGGGCCGTTAGGGGCACGACGGACCGTCGAGGGTGTCTCATTCCAGAACACTTAGAATTCTGAAAATTGAGCATTAAAATCGACTCTCTGTAATCTCTGATGGACCTGCAGGACGTGCCGTCACAGCCACGACGAGCCGTCGTAAGCTCCCGTTGCAAAACACTTCAACTCTTGAGAATTTGGTACGGGAAACGAGTCTCTGACCGTCATGACGGAGGTGCAGGACGGACCATCACAGGTGTGACGGACCGCCACAGTCTACTTAGTGAAAAATGGAGTTCTAAGATGCTGCGACGACCTGCGTGACGGACCGTCGCAGGTACGACGGGCCATAACAGGTTGCGCAAATCCCAGGTAGAATCGGATTTCTTTACACGTTTTAAGGGACGTTTTGGACTATTCTTTCCTTAATTATAGATTTCGTGGGTTTATATTAGTAACTCAAATTCTTGAGGGATAAAAGAGGTAACTTTGGGTTAATTAGTGGGGTATTATTGCCATCTTTTACACTTAATTATATGTTAATTAGGGTAAAAGAAAGAGGGTTTGAATAAAGAAAATAGAAAGAACAAGGAGAGAGAGAGAAATTGATCGATCAAGAGGCAGAGGGAATATCAAAGCTTCGGAAATTGCTTGTTGATTCCAATTCTTCGGTGGAGGTAGGTTATGGTTTCTTTTACGATAGTCGTAGTGAACTCTTAATAGTGAATGATATGTATTGGTGGTATTGTAAACCCGTCTATATGCTTAATTGTATGCTTGCATGAATATGATTATGTGAATTTGATAAAACAAGCATGATGAAAACCATTGAATCCCAAATCTTGAAAGAAACTTTAATCTACGTTATTAATGATGATGCCTTGGTATAAAAGAAGGCTCGATGAATTAAAGTAATGGGATTGATGATGCCTTGGTATAGAGAAGGCTTGATGAACGGATAGAATGAGGTTAGTGGATCGGAGTGTCACGTTCCGACACGTAGTATTAGTGGTTCGGAGTGTCACGTTCCGACACATAGTATTAGTGGATCGGAGTGTCACGTTCCGACACATAGTATTAGTGGGACGGGTGTCACGAACCGACACGTAGAATTAGGGGATCGGAGTGTCACGAACCGACACATATAGGGGATCGGAGTGTCACGTTCCGACACATATAGGGGATCGGAGTTTCACGTACCGACACATATAGGGGATCGGGTGTCACGAACCGACACGTAGAATTAGGGGATCGGAGTGTCACGTACCGACACATAGTGGTAGGGGATCGGAGTGTCATGTACCGACACAAGAGGAAGAAAGATAATGAATCTTGAAAGATGATAAATATACTCAATCTAATAAACATAATTCCCAAATGAGTATGGTATTGAGGCTTGAGCCCTCATGGACGAACTTGATGGTACTTGTTGATGATTATAATACTTGTTGTTGCTACATGTTGAGTTGATAGTTCATTTATAATATTACTTGATATATATTATCTTCTATTTAGAGTTGGCCGATGATATCTACTCAGTACTTGTGGTTGTACTGACCCCCTACTTTTATGTTTTCTTCTTTGTTATTTGTGGAATGCAGCAAACGTCCCGTCAACTTCAACTCAGCAGTAATTCTAGCCAGTCTTCACTACATCGGAAATTCAGGGTGAGCTAATGCGTCTAGCTTGGACTGAGTCTTCTTCCTCAAGTCCTGATGCCTTGAACTTCCGGCATGGACTAGCTTTCTATTTATTTTGTTTTCTTAGATATTCTTAGTTTAGTAATTTGAGGATAGATGTTCTTGTGATGATGACTTCCAGATTTTGGGGAAATAATAGTTATTGAATTGGTTTTTATTAATGAGTTAAGTCTTCCGCATTATTTCTGTTGTTATACATTGAAATGTTAAGGTTTAGATTGGTGGGTTCGCTCTCATAGGAGGGTAAATGTGGGTGCCAGTCGCGGCTCGGTTTTGGGCCGTGACACTATACCATGTTTCGTACAAAATAGAATAGAAAGAAACATAGAAGTCTTTCGTGCGAAAAAACTCTATTAGCTAGATAGTGGCATCGTCCTCGAAAAATGAGGACCTACCCAACGTGGCTGATCAAGATATTTATTCTTCTTGAAGTCATATTTAAAGCACTTCAACGACGGGAACCTAAAATATAGAGGAAAATGAATAATGTGTTTAGTACTCCACTTTTACTAAGTATGATATCATATGCACACATACTTTGAAAGCATGCTAATAAAAGGGACATTTCATAAAGATATGCAATAAAAATTGTAAACACTTATGCATATTAAACAAGACAATACAAAATCATTAAGGCATATTCATTAAATCATAGGCATGTACATCAAAAGAACAACAACATCAAGTCTAGTCAAGTCAACATGCATAGAATATAGTTGAATACATAGCCAAATAACTCTATCATCAAATCATAATAGTAACAAACATGAATAAGAGTACGTTGAACATAACTAAAGCAAGACAATTACCCATGAACCCCTATCAAGTCAACAAGTGCAATGACCAAGAAAAGTCCCATAACCTTTCTCAATCAAGTAATCCAACAAGAATCATGAATACCATCCTACTTCACATATCATAACATTTAAGAGTACATAGCATCATGCTTTAATAATATAGACAAACACATATTCATAAGTGACACCAATCAATTTATAGAATGAACAATGTGCAAGTTAATCATTACATGTCATGTAGCATTATAAGCATTTTCATACATAAGAACCTCCTCGTAAGACTCCCTTCTAGGACAACTAGTGCAATGTTTATGTAGAGTCACATACCCCTACCTAGAATAAGTTAAACCCCTTCCGTCATCTTAGTTAGAGTTTAATCCTTTAATTAATTTTACCTTTTGTAAACATCAGGACCTAACAGAAAAAGTCCACATGAGCTAATGTGGAATCCAGTGTCATGGAACTCTACACAAAAAAAAGGCAGACTATTTGCCAAGGTACTACAAAAACATGAACAAAGAAACTATCTGGATCCACTAGCTGGTATTCCTATGGGGGAAACACCCTCTTTATGATACATGCATTGCAGTCTACAATCTAAAGAGTTCCCTATGTGAGAAGGGACAGTCCTCACTCTAGTTTACTCGTGGCTAAGCTACAGTCCCTTGTTGAAATGTCTTTAATGTATTTATTAATCATCATAGCTTATTGTAAGTCATAGGGTATAACAAATGTATAGAATCATCATCATGATATCTCAATTATAATTTCATGAGTATTGTACTTTCATTACAATTTAATACTAGTTCATAGCTTAAGACAAGATACTTAGGTCAATTCACAACATACATCATAACCTAGATCACTTCTCAAGAACTAGCATGATAGGACTATAACTCATCATTATATATTAATAGTTTATACAACAAAATCATCTAATAATAATTCAACCAATATCCAATTCAATTAAATCAACACAATACATTGCATTGTAAAATCACAACCTAGTGTAAAGGAAAATAGGTCATCTTCTACAAACTAGACCAATCCATCAAGAAATAATATAATTGAGTTACAATAAATGTGAATGTATTAATATTATCCAAAATAAATCATAAAAATTTAATTAATAACATTATTTTCGAAATTTGATGAAACCCATTTGAAAACTAAACTTTTTTAAATCAATTTGATGGAACCCTTTGGGAAAAGAGGTCTCAAAGGTGAATTAGCTCCTATACCTTACTAGTTGATGAAGATTGACGGTGAAAAATTAATCTTTTCAGCCTTTAAATCCTTTCCTAGCTTGGTCTTCAATGGTGTTCTTCGCTACAGAGAAAAAGAATAGAGAAGGAAGAAAGTTTGGGGTTTGTGTATTAGGAGCTTTTACTTAGTCTTAATTAGGTTAGGACTTCATGATTTCATATAGGGGATTAACTTACTTAATTATACCTCCCTAAACTCCTAAATAATTTACTAACAACCTAATCAATTAACTTATACAAGTTAAAACGTGCAGAAAACTCAGCCCTCACAGACGAGACCTCGACCAACGGTTCGTCTGTGAGTCGACGATTCTTTCCCCTTCTGTTCTGCACATCAGATTCAAATTTAAGAGACTTGTCCAAATGTACCATTAGCCAAAATGGATAAGTGTTGTTTGACGGATGACATCGGTCCCCCGTCAACCAACCCATGATCCGTTGTTCCCCCCTTCATATGTGAACACTGCGCAGACAAGCTTGACCCCAAAATACAAAGGTCCTCCTCAAGGGCCCTTGGTTGGTCCATGGAGAGCGTGCCCGAATGTTTTGAATCTGAATAGACTTATACACATGCTACACACCCTTCAACCAATATTCATCATTTTCCGACTCTCAAAAGCTAGTCAAATAGTAAGACACGCTATTACATCATTGAACTAGCTTCCGGACGTCATTAACGTTTTAATTTCTAGACTTCCTAAATACCTTACATTTATAAAAATGGATGTTAAAACAGTGTGTAAACCTTATAACACTTATGTTAGGCTCTAGAACACGTGTTGGATTTTTGAAGTATTACATTATCCCACCCTTAGGAACAATTATCTCCGAATGACACTAATATTCTTTTAAAGAAAGGAATAGACTCAAGACGACCAGTCCAACAAAAAACAATAGATAATAACATCAAACATATCACTTACACAAGGCAATTCAAAGCTTCAGTTACAACACATAAGGCTCGTCATTATATTATGAGGAATATTATTCTCACAACAACAAGAGCTCATGAATATCCCTTATCATAACATACATGAAACAATATTTGAACATAACAATTTAATTAGAAGCAATATGAATCATGGTTTCTGATGACCAACACTTGAAGATCTAACATTACTTTTAAAGTGCTCAAACGAAGTCATAGCTTAATTTAAAGAGGACTCCCAACCATTTATGTCCTAACATGCATTAATCACTAGAACATCCTCCCAAATATTCACCATGTAAAACATACCAAGTGTCCTAATTAACTCAAGCACAAGAGGGAGAAAATTGCACTAGCTTACCTTGCTCGACATAACTACCATTTGCTAAAACTTGGATTTTTCAAATTAAAGGTTTTCGTCCTTAACTTGACTTAAGTTATACCTTACAATTGCTTAAAATGCCTATTATTAAAGAAACCTAATGATATTTAATGAATGTTGTAGAATCTAAGGGATTGAAGAGATAAAGCTCTAGTAATCAGATTTTTTGTAAGAGTTAAAATAGTTAGGAAAAGCTGATATCAATCTCTTTTAAAGGGACCTGCTTTGATTGAAAATCTCACTTATTTTTTGGCCATAATATGTCAAGTAGGTAAACCACCTACTTAGAATTTTCATTTAGACATTTTGGACTTAAGAACATTGGCCCTTTAGCAACCTTTCTTGTATTTCATTTGCAGCCAACATGTGCTTTTAATTTGGTCCTCACCTTTATGTAGGTCATGCACCTCATTTTCTTTAAAATTATTTCTTGTGGGCATTGGAATATTGGTCCTTGGAATTCGATTTTTCCCTTATGCTTGTATTCAACTTGGGCTAAATTAATGAAAATAGGTATAGTGTATTTGGCCCAATAATATCGTCAAAAGATCTTAGTAAGTGATGCACTTAGTTGGTCCTTTGGGCTGGTCAATAAGTCAGAGTAGGTGATGCCCCAACTTGTCACCTACTAGCTTAGTGAAGTCAAGAAAGCACCTCATTATTTTGTTACATTTATAGACCTTAATAACTTTAACATAACTTAGAACTTATAAACACTATGTCACTTTATACTTTTGACTCAAATACCACCTTGTGATCCCAAGTTTCAATACTTGCATCAACATTAACTTAATTGGGTCGCATAGAAATCTTAGTAAAGTTGAATTTAATATCTATTTTCTTGCCACTACTCGCATATGAAACCGAATCGATAACTATAAGACAAGGCAGATTATAAGCATTATAAAAATAGAACCAGTACACACAGAATACGGGGTGTTACAGTTTTGATATTTTATGCTTAGGGTTTCCAGTTTATGGTTTTGGGTTAGGTCAAGTTTAGGGTAAGGTTTAGGATTAGGGTTAGGGTTTTGGGTTTCCGCATTCTAGTGCTGGAATTTTTTTGGGACTTTTTTTTGGATTTTGGGTTTAGGGTTTAGGATTTAGGTTCTTCTTAGATTTTAGGTATTGTTGTTTAGGATTTTTGTTTTAAAATATATTGTTTAGTGTTTAATGTTTGGGTTTTCGTATTATGGACTTAGGGTTTGGGTTTAGGGTTTAGAGTTATGGTTAGGTTTAGGATTACGGTTAGAGTGTAGGGTTTTTTTAGGGTTTACGATTTAGGGTTTATCATTTGAGTATTAAAATCTATGATTTTATATTTAATGTTTGGGTTTCAGTACTTTGGGATTAGGGTCTTGCGTTTATGGTTTAGGGTTAGGGTTAGGGTTAAGCTTAGGGTTAGGGATACGTTTTTTATTTTTTTATTTTTTTGGGTTTAGGGCCTATAATTTGAGGTTTAATATCAATGTTTAATTTTTAATGTTTGGGTTTTGGTATTTTGGGCTTGGGGTTTAGGGTTTGTGGTAGGGTTAGCGTTAGGGTTAATGATAGGATTATGGTTAGAGTTTAGTTTGTTTTTAGGATTTATTGTTTGGGGTTAAGGATTTGAGTTGTAATATCTATCATTTAGTGTTTAATGTTAAGGTTTTGGTATTTTGGGTTTAGGGTTTAGTGTTAGGGTTTGGTTCGGAATAAGGTCAGGGTTAGATTATTTTTTAGATTTTACGTTTTAGGGTTATGAATTTTTTGTTTAAATCAATGGTTTAGTATTTAATGTTTGCGTTTTGGTATTTTGGGCTTGGGGTTTTTGGTTAATGAAGTTTTTTTTAGGATTTATGGTTTAGAGTTTAGAATTTGAGGTTAAAAATATATGGTTTACTATTTAATGTTTGGGTTTGATATTTTTGCCTCACGAATTTGGGTTTATGATTTAGTGTTAGGGTTTGAGTTAAGTTTAGGGTTAGATTAGGGCTAAAGTTTTGGGTTAATATTTGGTTTATGTGTTTAGGATTTGAGGTTTAATATCAGTGGTTTATTTTTTTAATGTTTGGGTGTTTATATTTTGGACTTAGGGTTTAGGGTTTATGATAGGTTTAGGGTAAGAGTTAATGTTAGGTTTAGGGTAAGGGTTTAGGTTGTTTTTTAAGATTTCGGGTTTGAGGTTTAGAATTTGAGTAGTAATATCTATGGATGAGTGTTTTATTTTAGGGTTTTGTTAATTTGGTCTATGGATTTGGGGTTTAGAGTTAAGTTTAAATATAGGGTTAGGGTCAGGGTTAGGGTTTTTTTAGGATTTTAGAATTTTTCGTTTAAAATGCATGTATTAGAGCTTAATATATAGATTTTGGTGTTTTTTTCATGGCGTTTCGAGTTAACGATTTAGGGTTTGGGTTAAGGTTAGGTTTATGGTTTGGGTTAAGGTTAGGGTTAGGTTTTTGGTTTGGGTTTATGGTTTGGGTTAAGGTTAGGTTTTTGGGTTTTTTTGTTTAGGATTTTACTCTTAAAATCTATTTTTTTTGGTTTTTAATGTTTGGGTTTTCTCCTTTTGGACTTGGGTTTTATTTTTTATTTATATTTGGACTTAGGATATAGGGTTTAGGAATGAGATTCAAGGTTAGGGTGTTGGTCTTTTTTTAGGTTTTATGGTTCAAGGTTTATCATTTGAGGTTCAAAATCTATGGTTTAGTGCCTAATGTTTTTTATTAGTTTTTTGGGCTTTGGGGTAAGGGTTTATGGTTTATGGTTAGAGGTAGGGTTTTTGATTTGGGTTTTTTTTAGGTTTTTGGCTCTAGGGATTAGGATTTTAGGTTTAATATCAATTTTTTAGTGTTTAATATTTTGTTTTGGTATTTTGGGCTTGGGTTTAGGGTTTATGGTAGTGTTAGAGTTAGGATTAATGTTAGGGTGTAGGTTGTTTTAAGGTTTTTGGATTTGGGGTTAAGGGTGTGAGTTGTAATATCTATAGTTTAGTTTTTAATGTTAGGGTTTTAGGTACTTTTAGCTTTGGATTTAGGGTATAACATTTAGGGTTAGGGTTAAGGATAGGTTTAGAATTAGGCTTCGTTTTAGGGATAGGGTTAGTGTTTAGGGTTATTTTTGGGTTTTAAGGTTTGGGGTTTAGTATTTTTGGTTTAAAATTTATTAATTGGTGTTTTGTGTTTGAATATTTATATTATGGGCTTATTTTTAATTACCCCTAGAGGGGTAGGGTCTGAGAAATCCCCCCATGCCTTAACATTAATAAAAACAAAAATACAATAAGGGGACATAAACCTTAACTCCAAACCTATGATGGTTTAGAGTCAACTTTTTCTAAAAAAAATCAACTCATCCCCTTACAAAAAAAGTAAAACCAAAATACTAAGAACCTAGAAGAGAGGACTCCTCATACATAATATCTGGGAAACATAACCAAGGGAGACTCTCCCTTTACATTTTCAAAAAACTATAAGCTAACCTATTCTAACCTATCAAAAGAAGCGATAATTATGAATTATAGCTATGTTGAAAAGGTAACATATTGATCAAGGGGGTTCTTTAATTTTCTTGGTCTTCTTCCTCCTAAACCTAGGAATTTCTAATAGATCAAGATGATATTAAACATTTGCTTCCTTAGGCAGTTGTTGGTTGTTGAAGTATATTTGGGGAGTGGTTGTCTTGTGGTCGTGTTTTGAAAGTGCATTAGCAATTTAATTATCTTTTTTAAATACATTTATGTATTTGATGTTTTGGGTCATAGTTGAAGGTCTGCTCTATGTTGTCCCTACCTGCCTTGTTACAATAACAAAAACAATAGGCTCAAAGCCAAAGTTAGTCAATTTTTCATTAGTAGGGTGTTTACCCATTAAGATTCTCCATAAAAACAAGAGGATTCAAAAGGAATGTTCTTATGCCATCAAAGTGAATTGAAATGGTTTTTGTTTTTTTTTTCTTTGATTTCCTCCTAAGATGAAGAGCAACTAAAGCCTCCGTGAGTATTCAGTTTCAACACTGCTTGATCAGGAAGGTGGTGTTATGGAGAATCTTCGTTTTAATGTTATTGGGGGATTGACTAGTTGGTGCCTTCTCAATCAACTTGCTCCAGCGCTACTTCCCTTCTTCCTAAAAATCAGCCATAGTGGAATTGTTGAATGTGTTATTATTGCTAGAAAATTGTGCTAATGGTCAACTTCAAAGCCAACTATCCCACAAGGTACAATTTCAAGCTTGATGTTTCCATTGGATATGTTGCTCAACTTGGTGTCTATTTATTATCATGTATTTCCAAGTCAATGACTATCCTGTATCCCAATTTTTTCTTATAGGGTTAGATCTTTGGTAATATTTTTATCTTAAAAAATCTCCCAACAGAGTCTGTTCAGTTCTAAAAATCCACTACTACTTGAATAAGATAGCCATGAAAACATCCTTTAATTTTCTCATTACCACCCTCTCTTCATCATATGGGAAACTTAGATTTTTCTATGATGCCTAATTATACCTCTTTCTTTAACTTTTCCGTCTCAAGAAAAATCATCTATGAGCATTTGAATCTGTTTAAGTACATTAGATGAAGGTGTTACTACAGACAATAACTGTATAGGCAGGTCCTGTAAAACATGTTTTGTAAGGACTGCTTTGCCACCATAGCTGAGTTGTTTGGTTTGCCAACCTGTAATGCTGCATACAAATTTTTTAATAAGGTCAGATAAAGAAATAGTCCTAGGACTACCAACAAGTAAAGGGCATGGAAGGTAAGTAAGAGGACCCTGCTTTTGTTAAAACCTGTTAGTCTTTTAATTTAATCTCTTGTTCTATTGAAATCATTAGAGTATAGCATAAAATGACTCTTGTCTCCATTGATGAGTTACTTAGAAATATCTTCATACTCCTTTGAGGTTTGCATTAAAAGATCTAAAGTTTTGAACCTTCCATAGGTAAAATATATTATGTCATCAGCAAAGCTCAGGTGGTTGACTTTAGTCCCCCTCATTTCCATGAAAAAAACATGATAATCATGGGGATTATGTAACCTGTTGAGTGACCTTGATAATATTTGTGCACCTAAAATAAGTAGGACAGGAGAAAGGTGGTCACCTTGCTTGAGACCTCTAGTGGAGTGGAAGAAACCGTACCTCTTACCATTGACAATGATTGAGTACCAATTATTGGCCATAATTCTCCACACAATATCAATGAAAACTTCAGCAATTCCTATTGACTTAGAACCACAAAAATTTATGACCATGAAACCCTGTAATAAGCTTTTGCCATGTTAGTTTTATTATTATATTGCTCCCAATATTGGGTTTCTTGACTTGGTAAATGATATCCTGAGCTAACATGATGTTCCCAAAAATACATCTACATTCAACGAACCCCGATTGATTGGGAGAATTTAAAGAAGTGAGAATAGGACTAAGTTTGTTTCTCACTAGCTTAGATACCATTTTGCCTAGTTGCTCAAACTTATAGGCCTAAATTATGTTAATTTTTTGGGTCACTCACTTTAGGCATAAGGACAATACAAGACTGTGAGAAGTACTAAGGAATCATTTGGACACTGAAGAAATCCTGCACAACTCCCATTAAATCATTATTGATAATGAGCAAGCATTTTTTAAAGAATTAACCATTAATACCATTAGGGCCAGCGGCAGAGTTAGGATTCATACAAAAAATCACACTCTTAAATTCATCCATTATGGGAATACTGGTGAGCTGTGTATTTTCCTCCTTACTGATCATCCTAGGAATGCTTTCCAAAGTGTTCCCATTAAAAAGCTTTTCCTCACCTATAAAAATCTCTTTGAAATGATCACAAGCTGCCTAAGCAATATTTTCCTCACCTTGTATCCATTACCCATTTTCACTGATAATTTTATGGAATGTAACTTCCTTCTTTTTCCTCTTATTATTGAGTGGAATATTTAAAATTTGTGTCACCTTCCTTAAACCATTGGCCGGGTTTTCTGTTTCAAAATATTATTTTCCAGCTTGAGCAACTTGATCTTCTGGGCATTGATATGATGGAGAGCACTTCTGTTTGAATCATTTTGGTTAAGGATATAGTTTTCTTCAGCCTTGTGAACCTGTTCCTCATACATGTTTACATTTTGAAAGATATCACTAAATTTCTTCTTTGACAAAGCACTACGAGTATTGGACAACGTTCTCCTTTTCTAATGAAATCTCCACATACCATTACCTTCCACTTCCATCCCAACAGGTTTCCACATTTTCCTAGAAAAGAGGGTTGTCAACCCAACAATTGAGGAATCTTAAATACCTGATGTGATCAGTTTATTTGAAACCATTTCCATGAGAATAGGACAATGGTCCGACCGGTAGCTGACAATTGAGTTATAGTGGTCTGAGGCATCTTTTTCAGCCATGAATCATTCACAATAACCTTGTTAAATCTCTTCCATATTCATTGTTTAATTCCCCTAGTTTTGGACCATGTGAATTTGTGACCACTGAAACCAATGTCCAGAAGCCCAAAGGCTTCAATGATAGCTATGAAATCCATGCTTTTCCTCATATTATTAGGTATCCCTCCTAGGTTTTCATCATATGCAATTATAACATTGAGATCTCTTATAGAGCACCAAGGCTTGGTATCCACAGTGGCTTGTTGTAAAATTTTATCCAAAGAGGTCTCCTGAAATGTTTTTTGCATTTTGCATAGACAAAAGTAGTAGTAAATTGACACTGTAACTCACTGTGTTTCATTTCACAAGTGATTTGTTGTTCATCTTCATCAAGAATAGTACTGTCAATATCACTGCTCCCTAAACCCAAATTTTACCAATACATTTACTAGTAGCATTCTCCATTTTTAACTGGACTTTAAAATTTTGAACATGTACACTGTCTGAGAATGGTTCAAAAATAGTGATTATTGATAACTGATAAAGCTTCCTAAGCATTTTGAGTCTCTCCAACACCCCTTGAGTGTTTATCCCTCCAGCACTCCATATGATTGTACTAATTATTTAGAATATCTAGAGGAAAATAATCCAGTATTTGGTCTACCAGCTGTGACAGTGTTTACATCTTGATTTTTCAAACGAAATTTGTCATGTTGGAACCCTCTTGGATATAATCATTGACTTTGTATTACCTTTTGAATCTCATCTTCTAGAGACTGATCATTAGATGGACTAAAATCTTTAATAAGAGCCTCACTAGTCTCATCATCCTCATCTGGATCATCTAGCGAAATGTTGTCCCTATCAAGCTCATCTTCAGAATCATCCACATCATACTAATCTATCAGAGGTGTTGCATTTACCTGATAAAACTGTTATCTCATATTAGGTGGTTCAGTTGTTTGTGGAGTCTATTTAGCTTGTAGAGGCGTGATATCCATCCCTTGGTTGTTATTGACCATAACAAATGTGCTACATTGTTCCTCACTCATTTCCTATTCCTGCTCACTTTCACGTCCTTGCTTCTTACTCTGTCTCCTTTTAGAAGCATCTCTTTTTTGTTTGTTGGGCTTATTTTTGCTCTTGGAAGTGATTTCAGAAGTACAAGCATCAATCTTCTTCCCCTTATCTTTGTTTTGTTAACCTTATCATTTTTTTATCATTATACTCTTTTTCATTATAATGTTTTTCCTTATTTTTTCAAGAGTTTTGTTACGTGCTATTTCCTGTGTAAACCTATTGTTGAATCGATTGTTGTTCAACCAGTTGTTGCTTGTTTCTAGAATTATCAAAGGCTCTAAGGTCTGGACTATGGTCAACGTACAACCCCTCATACAAAACATGAGGCAAACTCCCTCCTTTGGTAACCCTTCCTTCATGTAAGAGATTTTTCCTTGACACCGCCATCCATACCTCCAATAACTTCTTTAGTAGAACCTACTTAAACATATATTACATTGGGGTGATGGGGTATTTGGAGCATTGATTCAATACATGTGATCTTGTGATTGTTGGCAGTTGTAACCTGTTGCTATTATTCATTTATCGTGTTGTGTCCGTTTATGACAGATGGTGTACTATGAGACCCTTTTTTTTGTTGATCATGTTGTGTTGTTGTTTTATTGATATGTTCTTCCACTGTTTTGTCTGTCTCTTGCTATTCCTGCATTCCATGATTAGAAAAAATATTTTGACTTTGAATATTAGCTATACCTGCTGCTTCCTGTTCTTGTTCATGGATTTTATTGCTTCCTTTCGTTGGAGGTGAAACTGGTCTCCAAAAAGTGGTGGAGTTTGTTAGGTCCTTATTTCTGTGTTTTCTCTTTTTTTGTATCTGCCACTGTGCTTGCTGGAACTCTTCTTGATTATCTTGATCATTTTTAATGCAGGTAATTTTTCCTTGTTGTTGGCCTGTAAGTTGGTTCCCTTATTGACTTTGGTTTCCATCCTTTTTGAACTTTACCCTTTGACTTGTGTTTGGATGATTTTTTGACTTGGTTGTAACCTCTATTGTACTCTTGTCATGCTCTTGAGGATTTTTGTGTCCTCCTTGTTCCTATTCTCTTTTAAGATTTACTCTTTTTTCTGCTTCCAATTCCTTCTTCTTCTTTTTTTGAAAATCTCATCCCTTGTTTTTACTGTACATTCATATTCCATATGTCCTTGATGTTTAAAGTACGTACAAATGGATCAATAATGCAAGTAGCAGACCATGGAGAAGCGGACAACATATCAACGCTATACAACTGATTGCCAGTATACTCGAATTCATCCAATGTAGGCATATATATCTTTAAGTTAATGGCACTACAGATTTATTATCAAACAAGATTTATACTCAACATCAACTCGTGGGACAAATCAAAAAGAAGCTATATATTGGAAAAGTTTGGAATGAAAAAATACAAATGAAAGAAGCTTTAAAAGATTAAAAAGCCAAAATGATTAAAACTTCTAGATGTTGAATGATGATATACCTTATGTCAAATTTGACTGTTCTTTGAAAACTTATTCTAATTATCTATTTGAATAGATGGTTTAGATTATGGTTAAGTTTTTTATTATTCAATTGTAAGGGGAGAATCTGCCTTTCTTATGGTTTTGTAGAATTTATTTTTAGAATATATCCATTTTGAAAGGGTATATGGACTTAACATAGTAGGTAGGTCAATTTGGTCCGTCAAAGGCATGAAGGTAAGGTATAGCCCCCCTTCTTGTACATATTTTTTGTGTGAAATGGTAAGGCCTGGGATGTTACTCAACCCCTAACCCACTCCAAGGGTCGTTCCAATTATTTATTAAAAAAACCTAAACCCTAACCCTAACCCTAACCCTAACCCAAACCTAAACTCTAAACCTATCCTTAACCCTAAAACAAGATCCCTAAGCCCAAAATAAAAAAACTCAAACATTAAATACTAAACTATAAATTTTAAACAATGAATGATAAATCCTAAAAGAAAAAACCTAAAAAAAACCTACACCCTAACCCAAATTCTAGTCCTTACACTAACGCTAAACCCTAAACCTAATCCTCTAGCCTCTAGTTTTTTCTCAAAAGCCTTAAAATATGGTGATGAGTATGAATGATATTAAATTTATCGTTAACATTATCGACAATATCTTATCATTTGTTCTCTTTGCTTTGCCATTGCGAACATTTCGTCGAATCATAAAAACAAATTAGTGGAGGAGTTCCACCCGTACCTATACCTTGCATATACAATAAACTGTTTGAGGTGGATTTACTAAGGCATGCCTTTCGTTCATTGACACAACATGATTGTGGTCACCATCAACATCTTTGGTCTATTTCATGCAGTTGTGCTATATTTCCACATTGTTCTTCTACACTGTTGATATACCGTGGCTTGAAGGTACTTTTAATGCTTTTTCCTTAAGTTTATTGTGTGTCCAAAAGCTTTTTTGTATTAATTTGTATGTAAGTTTCTCTTCATATGGGAAATCTGTCAAAAAGATGAATGCGGAGGTTTTTGAGCCATAAATGCAAAAAAGTATAACCTACAGAGATTTTTTACGGTGTGTCGTGCCATTGACGGTCCGTAGGTAGCATCGTAGTGAAGCTGCTGAAGGAAGATGGGGGAGTCTGACCAAGTGTAGGGTTACGGAGTGTGTTATGGACCGTCGTAGCCATCACGGTACGTTCTTAGTACGAGGTAATTAGACGTCCTTCTCGAAAAAACTCGTTTTGGGGGATAGAGTTTTTGGTTATTAGACTCTCTTATAGTTAGACTCTTGGTGATTTTAGCTTCTTTTGTGGATTAGACATTGTGATTATTATTACACTTTTGGAGAATATTTTGTCTTCGGTTAATTGCAATAATTGTTTTATTGTTATTTTATTGTTTAATTAAGTGAATATGTGGATTTTTTCCTTTCTTAGTGAAGTAAGTACATGAATTCTTATATTACATATTTGAATATTGTGATTATTACTAAGGTTAAATAAACTACATAACTACGGTTGTGCGAACCATAGGTTAATAATTAGGTAAAACCTAACTAAAATAACAATTCTAGAGTAGTGTCTTGCATGTATTGATAATTATTTCGCTTGGAAGTCTTTTTAACGGATGACAAACATTGGAACTCGCCTTAATGCTAATTGCCGGACCAAGGAGGTCGATATTAGGAAAAGAATTATCAACATAGATTTAGTGTATACTATCTAATAGGCTAGTGTCAATTAGTACGAGGTAATAACTTAGTCAAATATCGAATACAATGCTTAATATGAGGTAAAGGTAAGGGTTAGTATAGCAACACACGTAGCCGGACCAAGGTGCGGAGTGAAATTTTCTAGATGCCAGACTAAGGATTTAGAAATTCATAACTTATCACTTTACAGGCAAGAAACTAGGAAAGAATTATTATAGTTCGAATTATCAAGTTCGTTACATGTGGGGAACACGTACACCCTAGTTACTTTTATTAACTGATTAAACTCCAACATTTGAAGTTGTTAATGTTCTCCTTTAATTTAGCTAGTTATTTTCAATCATTTAGAAGTTAAAAAAATATCTTTTATTGTCTTTTTTTACCACGGAAATATTTGATTAAATAGTAGTAATAATAGATTGAAGTTAAGTCTGAACTATTTTCCTCGTGGGAACGATCCCAACCTCACTAGTTGGGTTTTTTACTTGATACGACCGCTTTACCTCTTATTTGTGAAGTAAGTTTGAGTGTATCAAATTTTGGCGCCGCTGCCGGGGAAAGTAGCTTTAAGATTAACTTAAACTTCTTACTAAAATTTAGTCAATATTTTCTTAATCTTACTTTGTTTATTTTTTTATTCATGCACAAATTCTCTCTCTTGTATGCCAAATACACGGAGAGGAAGAGAACCCTTGTTTCCCTATGATCACAAATTAGAGCATACAGTACCCAACATTAATCGAAACTTGGGTATTAATGATTAATATCCAAACTACAACATCCTAGCTCCGGTTGATGTTCATGGTCAATTGTTACCTAATGCTCCAGGTTAATACCAATAGAGGGGACAAAATCCCGCTCCACGACCCCAAGGATACTACAGAGGCTATCAAACAAATAGCATACTCCGACGGGCCACTTGTCTTGCCCCCTATGCCACAAGGTCACACCTTTGTGGTAACTATTACCTTGATGCAAATGCACACTGCTAGAGGTTTGTTTTCAGGGCTACCTTCTTAGGATCCACATGCCCATATCGCTAAGGTAAGGGCAGTGTGTAAAGCTGTGTAGGGTGGCCTTACTTGGACAAAGATTTAATAGGGCTAAAAGTTTTTTCTCTCACAGTGACGAGAGAGTCTGCTATTTGGTTAACTAAGCTCCCTTATAACTCAATTTTCACTTGGAACAAACTAAGGGACATTTTATTAGCACGCTACTACCCGGTCTCCAAGAAACTAAACCACAAAGACAGAGTGGTTAGTAGTTTTTGGGATAGATTAACCTCATTTTTTAGAAGCGTCCCAAATGACAATAAAGATCATGACTCATTGAAGGAATACTTCTTTCGGGGACAGGATGATAATAATAAAGCGGTGTTGGATACTATAGCAGGTGGTTCTTATGGGGAGTGTCCTTATACTGAGATTGCTGAAAAATTTGAGAAAATCTCTCGGAACAATAAAGCTTGGAGTACTAGGATGTCAGATACAGGGAGAAATACTTTCGCAGTGCAATCCACTCATAACCCAGCCACAAATGAGATTCGTCAAGAGATGGCTCATATGAGAACTGAGCTTGGGTTGGTATAAAAACATATCACTGGGGTGCAAAAAAGATAAATGCAGTTAACTACTTGTCTAAACCACCACAACCAAATGATGAATGCTATAATGCGGAGGATTCCTATGCGATAAACGAGCAGATGGGGGGTTCTTGACGAAGTTCCCAAGGCACAAATCAGGATAATTGGCGCCAAGGTCAAGGGAAAACAGGTTGGATCTATGGCAACTATAACCGTGAGGGTCATTATGTCCGAGATGGAAACTACAACCTCGACAACAACATCAATAGGGGTAACTATGGTATCACAAATGAGAGGAATGGGCCGTATGTCCCTCCTAAAAATTGTGAAGTTACTACTACGGGTGGTCGAGATAGTATGGCACGAGTTGAGGATATGTTGCACCAAAATTATGAGGAGGTTTTATGCTAATGATTGGCACATTAAAGAGTAAAGGAGTGATTTAGTGGGAGAAACACGATACACATGCAATATTTATTAAGCAGATCGAGTTGCAAATGACCCAATTATCTGCGTTTGTGAACAAACGGTAACCGGGCACTCTTCCTAGCAACACTGTCCATTATCAGAAAAATAATGTACAGTGTATGAAAATCACTACTCGGGGTGGTAAGCAAACCATTGACCCACCTATGACGTCTAAAGAGGAAAATGTGAGAAAGGATAATGATAAGGTGGTAGAGGGTAGTGGTGAAGCAGAAGATAGCACTGGAAAAGATGCGGAAGTCCCTATAAAGGTATTTCCCATGCCGAGACAACCACCCCCTTTCCACAAAGATTAGTGAAAAAGATTGAGGATGGTAAATATCAGCGTTTTATGACAATGTTGAAGCATCCTTCTATCAATGTCCCTTTGGTAGAAGCTCTACAACAAATGCTCGATTATGCAAAGTTTATGAAAGATCTGGTTACAAAGAAAAGATCGGTCATTTTTTAGGATGATGATAGAATGCAGCATTGTAGTGCTATTGCTACAAGATCTCTCATACAAAAGAAAAAAGATTCGGGTGTGTTAACTATTTCTTGTACAGTCGGGTCATTATATTTTGCGAAAGCATTATGTGATATGGGGGCAAGCATAAATCTCATGCCCCTCTTAATTTACAAGAAGTTATTTTTGGGTTACCCAAAGGACACTACGATGTGGCTATTTAATGGTGATTGAATAGTGAAAAGGCCAATAGGGGTACTCCACGATGTGCTAGTAAAGGTGGAGTCGTTTGTATTTCCAGCTGATTTTGTTATCCTTGATTTTTAAATCAATTTTGAAGTGAATATTATCCTTGGGAGGCCATTCCTTGCTACTGGTTGAGCTTTAGTTGATATTGAAAATTGACAGATGAAATTTCGGTTGAAGAATGATGAAGCGACCTTCAAAATTTTTTAGGTCCATGAGGTAGATTGGTGAGCTCCAATTGGTATCTTCTATATCCTACAAAGAAAATATGAAGAAGGATTATGACCTAAAAAGTGAAAAACGAGAGTTTATGCTTGGGGAGTTGGTGATTTTAGATAGTTCTAGGTTGCGTTGGCTTCCGGGTAAGCTCAAATCCAAATGGACTTGCCTTTTGTTGATTACTCAATTATTCCCTCATGGAGCAGTTGAGTTATAAACAAAGGAGCGAGTGCTGTTTAAGGTTTATGGAGAATGAATATTGTCCACCATCAAATCCGAGGGCTCAACCAAGGGATCGAGGCATACCATATTGATGAAGGTTGAGTAATCAAGCGTCCTCGATCATGCCGCGATGTTAAATCATGTTCTTTTTCGGAGGTAACCCAATAATTATAGTTTTTCTAGTAATGGTAGCATTTTCTACTAATGGGTTTTAAATTTGCAAGCGCATCACCAGAAATTTCTAGAGATACACCACTATGCAGCAGTCAGTGACGGACCCATCGACGGCCCGTCATGAACACGGCGGACAGTGGCATGAATCCGTCTTGCCAGGTACGTCTTTTTGTTATTTTCAAAACTAGGGCACACACAACAGAACTAGCGACGGACCTTCACAACTGCGACGGATCGTCGTCGGGGACTCGTCTCGTCATTAATGAAGCATACCCGACCGGCCCAGCTGGGAGTTTTTAAAAATTCTTAACATTTAACAACCCCACCCCTTAATTTCAACCATTTCCTTCCCTCTTCCTCCCACTTCCCTCCCTTTTCAACTTCCAATTTTCTACCTCTCTTTCAACCTATCATTCTTCCCAAATTCCCAAATTCATAAAATCCACTTTCTATTTGTCGAGTCTGCTGCTATTGTTCTTTTCTTGATCACTAAGTACCTTCCTATCTTGTTTTTCTCAAATTCTCAGGTCTGTGTCTCTTATTTCTACCCATGTAAATTGCATTTTTGTTTATCAATTACTATTAGCCTATATCTTATTGATTGTTTCATTCTTTAATACATATTCTGATTTACCTAGGTTGAGAATCCTCAAAATTTCCTTGTTAAACCCCTAAAATAGGTGCTTTAGCAATGCTAGTTTACTAGGTATTTGGGGTTAAACACATATATGTTAAAACACTAAAAATTCAATTTGGGTCATAGGGGATGAATGTGGCATCCACTGTTCTTTCACTGAATGAAAGAATGATACCCCGATGACGGACCATCGTACCCACGAGGGACCGTGATAGGGTCAATCCCAACATTTCTAACACCTCACTGCCCAATTTTCTCCAACTATCCACCAAAGAACTCATACGATGGACCGTCGTTCCCACAACGGTAAATCCTTCACAACTGTTCTGGTTGTTAGAGACTGTATTCCTAAGGATCTCTCACTTTTTCTAAGTGTCCTCTTACATATATATACGATGGACCATCATACTTGCGATGGTACATCCTGCACAACCGTTCTTGTTGTCAAAGACCCGGTTCGTAAGCGTGTCTTAATTTTTCCAAGTCTCCTCTTGCAGTCATCTACGACGTACTGTCATACCCACGACGGTCCGTCTTGATAATCGTCAAGACGGTCAGAGACCTCTTTCCCAAGGGTCTCCATACTTTTTTCTAAGTGTTCCACGACGGCATCAATGATGGACAATCATCATTACAATGGTTCGTCCTTCTTATCCTTCATACTTGTTATAGACTTTCTTGGGTCTCTACCTGAGCATAGTTTGAGTAAGACATGACGGACCCCATGATTGTTCGTCATACAAACAATGAGTCGTCACCTGGTTTGTCGTGTTTCACTGTTACTATAGAAATGTCTTTACATCTTAAAACCTTTATTTATTTTTTGTCGTTTTGCTTGTCTTTTTTGCTCCTTCTAGTACTAATATTGATTATTTACAGGAACTGTCTAGCATAGCACAAAAACAAGATTGAGTCTACGCACGTGGGCGATCAAAGTATATTTCCCCGTCTTCCCGCCTGGTCATTGGCTCTGATGATGAGTGTGACCCCGAGTACGTGCCCCCAGGCACTTCTACCCCATCCTGAGTTGCATGTGTTGCGAGAACCACACCAAAAAAGGTGGCGTCCGGCGTACTCACTGCCTCTCAGTCTGATGAGGAGCGCACATTGACCGGCACACCTTCTGGTTCTGCTACTAATTAAGAAGGAGTGTTTGGCTCCTTAGGAAATATGTGGTCGTAGGAAGCCTCCGGATCTACCTAGTTCCCTACACCCGCTACAGCTTCATAATCTACTTCGTCTGATGAGGTAGAAAGTTCAAAATCCACACTCGACTAACCGACTCGTGCTCTCACCCCGATTGCCGACCAGCTCAACCGGTGGTGTGTCGACGGGCAGTATCAAGTTTATTCAGACGGTATGTTTCTAAATGTCAAAGGAGTCATGACACAGACCCTTACATAGGAGAGGAGGGTCCTTAAGGGAAGTCTCTCGACTATGCAAGAGATCCACAATCTATTCACCTGACATCAACTGGAGTGGACAACACGTTTGTTGGTGCATTATAGTGAAGAGTTGGTCGGAGAGTTCTACGCCTACTACGTGGCTACTCTCAGATCATAAATTGATAGGTGGGATGCCTTCGCCAAACAGGCCCCATTGGAGCATGTCCGTGTACGTGGCATTCAGGTTAATATCTCCCTACCTGCCATCCGTCGGTATCTATACGGTGAGGATGTTGATCCTAACTGAATCCCTCTCACCGCCGAGTTTGACTACCTATGGAAAATTGTCAACGATGGTAAATTCTTATGTGGGCCATCTCTTAGAGAGACCACAAAGAGGTGGATAGCCCTGCACTTGTCTGTTCATGGAGAGGGTACTAACGATGTTCTTATGGTTTATTGTTCGCCACTGCCTTTCCCCCAAAGCCGCGTATAATATTGTCAAATGGGATCGTGCAGTACTGAAGGCAGCAATGATAGCCGGGTTTGAGGTGGACTTTGCTCGGCTTTTATAGGCGGTCATGCACGAGAGGTCTTTTAAGGTCACAACTACTTACCCTTTCCCGTGCAAGAAATTTTCTTCATGCAAGTCTGCATGTGTGCCTATCTGGCACATTGATAAGCTGAAGCCCCCGCTAGGCACTGTTGATATTGGCCTCATCAGGGATGAGGCCAATGATTTGGTTCCACGGACAGGGCCATATCTAGAGTTGCCTCATATTAGTTACAATCTTGATGATACCATCACACAGCCTCGCACGGCTACGCAGGATGCTTCCACTTACACTTTCCTAGTCTATTCTATCTCGGGTAGCAGCACTGACCTGAGCTCCTCTCGCTCAGCCCGTTTCCCCGCTCTAGTCCCGCTTGCTAGGGTCCAGAAACTAGGAGAAGATATGGCCACACTTCTGCATTACATCTAGTCTTGGATGCAGAGGTATATTGGTGAGGAATAAGAGCGCTCGGAGTGGAGAATGGTCCAGCACACATAACGATAGACCGCTGAGGTTCATCACCGCTTCGACGCTTTTGGGTTGCGGTTGCTAGCCCGGACAGCACCTCAGGTGAATGTGTAGACCCTTCAGGCTGTGGTAGAGAGTCTTCGCGCAGACATCGATATGATCTTAGAGGCTTGGGTGCCTATGTCTGAAGCCCCTTCTTCAAAACCTACTGAGGATACAGTGATGGCGGCCTTATTCGCCACTTCTGAGATTCCACCACCTCCACCTCAAGAGAATTCCAAGAGAAATAGGGTTCGCGAGGAGGATGAGGCTAGAGAACGGAAGAAAGAGAGTTGTGAGATGGAGTATGTGAGGAGAGCCTAACTTTTTGATGAGGAGGCGCGTCGGATGAGGGCCGTAGAGTCAGCTGCTGGGGCATGTTGCTCCAGAAATGTGTAGATAGCGGAGGATTTGCTGATAGTGTTCTTGTTGCTGAGGGAACTACTGAGGGTGTCCAGATTATATGTGTAGTGGTTTCCGAGGAACCAAACCCACCAACTTGCGGATTGTCGGCGCTTTGCGCCCCAGGATTGCTTCACCGACCACTCTTGTATTTTAATTTTTTATGCATTGGGGACAATTGCATTTTTTTTTGTTAGGGGTGGAGTAAATGGAAAGTGATTGCTAGGGTGAAGTATGATTATTTTTACTGTTGAACCGGCATGTCTATATCTTGTTTACATAGTTTAACTCTGAAGCATGATGGCTAAATTGATATCCTGATGAAATGAAAATGATGCATGAATAGGCATAGTAATTGATAAATGTGTGGCTGTAAGCATGACATAGAGATACGACACTGAATGACCCTATGTTTAAAATTCAGACTAAGTGTCTGATAATCTGGTAGAGTAATGAGATGTCAAATGAGTGTGAGGAATATTTGAATTGTCCACAATTTGTACTGAGCTAGAACTTGCTTGGTTAGTCCTGCTAAAAGTATGTTATAATAGACAATTAGGAAAGGATCATAGTCCCATGTTCAATATAGCCCATTTTTAGCCTAAATAAAAGAAAACCAAAAAAATTAATCCTTCTTTGATCCAAATATTTGAGCTTAAACTAGACCTTTATTTTTCAACCCAACAGATCTTTTTTGTGAATAATGTGTTAGCCCTGGTCCCTCCTTCAACATGTGCACATCAGCTTATGCCAAAAGCATAAGTTGAGGGTGGTTAATGCAGTAAACAACCCTTTTTATGGACCTGACCCAACTTTGGGTATCGTGTACTTTGACTCATGGCAAATCTATGAGTTGAGGGTGGCTATTATGAGGAATGCCCTGGAAAGTGGGGTTGAAAGAACAAAGAGAGAGAAACAACAAAAGTAAAGTGACTCAAGAATTAGTTTAAAGATAAGTGAACTAAGAAATATAAAAATACAATAAATATAAGCAACAAAACAAGAGAGTCACTTACACAAATGAACAAAGAAGAGAAAATAGCAAGGTAAAAGAATATGGGAATGTGACAGAAATAAAATGATGAAAAGAGGTATGCGTAGCTGATATGTCAAGGAGGGCGAAAAAGTAACTAAAGTATACCTAAATATACCCTATCTGACCCTGATCCTATGATACAAGCTAAGAAAGTCCTATCGTGATCCTAAAAGTTGTATAGAAAACTTAAAAAAGTGAAAATAAGGGTAAGCTTATGGCAATATGTATGAATGAGTTGTGAATCTGTTCTAAGAGTGAATGTTGAAAAAGTAATCCTTATACTCAAACTAAAATCATTATTTGAAAAATTAGTATAATTTTTTTGATGTGAGGATATTAGTTGCAATACCGGAAATATTAGCACCTCTGTCAGAAATTGAAGAGGATAGGTGTTGGTGCATGGTGAATTATGTGTCATGGTCTGATTCCACATAATTATAGCTTAATAGTGATAGCATGCATAAATATGATGATACTGATCGAGATTGATAACCAAAGGATTGCTAAAGACTAAACATGGATACTATTGTACAATGATTTTGTAGTCAGTCATAGTGCGTCGCTTTAGGACAAACAATGAATTTAAGTTGAGGGTGTTGATAAACCGTGGTTTCACGTTATTTGAAATGCTTTTTCCTTAAGTTAAGTGTGTGTACAAAATTTTTTTTTTTATTAATTTTTATGTAATTTGTGAAGGAAATCTATCTAAAAGATTAATGCGGAGGTTTTTGAGAAAGAAATGCAAAAAAGTACGTCGTGCCTATGACGGGTCGTAGGTGGCATCGTAGTGAAGTTGTAGAAGGAAGATGGGGGAACTCTGACAAAGTGTGGGGTTACGGAGTGTGTAACGGACCGTCGTAGCCATGACGGTCCATCCTACTGTTTTATCATGAAGATCACAGAAGTAGTCATAGTACCTAAATTCGAAGAGTTTAAGTGTTATGGAACGGAGACCCTCGACGGACCGTTGTGCCTGTGACGATTCAACAAACCTGCCATCGAAAATAATGAAGAGAGCTGTAAAAGAATTTCCACAGTTTGGGACGACGGAGTCCATGACGGTCCGTCGTGACCACGACGACCTGTTGCGAGGACCGTCGACCCAGATGCGTTTTGATAGATTTCTAGCAAATAAAGTCCTTCTTTGATTATGTTTTTGTTTTTTTAAAAATAGGAAAAACCTCGTATTCGGGGTTAGACATTTTGGTTATTAGACGCTCTTATAGTAGACTCTTGGTTATTTTATCTTCTTTTGTGCATTAGACTCCGTGATTATTATTACACTTATGGAGAATCTTTATTCATTGATTAATTTCAATAATTTATTGTTGGTGATTTTATTGATTGATTAAGTGAATCTCTTCATTTTATTCTTTCTCATTAAAGTAAGTACATGATTTCTTATATTACATATTCAAATGTTGTGATTATGACTATGGGTAACTAAACTTGATAACAAGGATTGTGGGAACTATAGCCAAATAATGAGGTAAAACCTAACTAAAATAAAAATTCTAGAATAGTATCTTGCATGTATTGATAATACTTTTGCTTAGCCGTATTTTTAACGGATGGCCAACGTTAGAACTCGCCTTAATGCTATGTGCCAGACGAAGGAGGTAGATAATAGGAAAAGAATTATCAACATAGATTTAGTGTATACTATCTAATAGGCTAGTATTGATTGGTACGAGGTAACAACTTAGTCAAATATCGAATACGATGGTTAATATTGAGGTAAAGTTAAGGGTTCGTATAGTAACACACGTAGATGGATAAAGATACGGAGTAAAATTTTCTAGTTGCTGGACTAAGGATTTAGAAATACGTAACTTTTAACTTCGCATGCAAGATACTAGGAAAGAATTGTTATAGTTAGAATTATAAAGTGAGAAACCTGTGAGGAACACGTAAACCATAGCAACTTTTATTAATTTATTAAATTCCAACATTTGAAGCTATTAGTTGTCTCCTTTAATTTACCTAGTTATTTTCAATCATTTAGAAGAAAAAAAAACCTTTTATTGTCTTTGTTTACCAAGGAAATAATTGACTAAATTGTAGTAATAATAGATTAAAGTTATGTATGAACAATTTTCCTCGTGGGAACGATCCCAACCTCACTAGTTGGGTTCTTTACTTAATACAACCACTTTACTTCTTATTTGAGAAGTAAGTTTGAGCGTATCAACTTGCAAAAGATATCGACTACAAATAGTTTCTATTTTGTTCGGTGAAATCGTGGGGCTGGCCATCGCTTAAGATGGAACCATGTTAGGCTTTCACACATACACAAGTAGAACCACGGTTCTGGGAATTCTCACAAACGCCTTCGAAATTTATATGTATGAATCCCCTTTATCAATCATGAAGGTTATCAAAACAAAGAGTGTTGAATTCTTTCCAACGAAGCTTTCCACAATATGCTTTTTTAATGGAATATTCTGGGCCATTTATGCTCTCCTCAAGTTTTATCCTTACATCTTGACTGGGCCATCTATGCTTTCCACTGAAGAATCTCTCTTTCCAATGATCACCCTTGCAGTCATCTCTTAGCATGACTTTTTTAGTAAACATATCTTTAACCAGATGAAACATTTCAGTTTCTTGCAGTAAAGATTGTTTAATATTTCCAAACTTCACTCTTGAAATAGTCGTGGTTCTCCCATGAAATGTTCTAGCAATGTTGTAAACTAGAATTGCAGTTGCATCATCAACAACCTCTAAAGATGTAGTAGTTTGACCTCCTTCAGTCTTAACAACATTCTTGCTTGCAACAACATCAAGAATCTCATTTTTATTTTTTTCTGTGAGATAATTGTTCCACCAATTTCTTAGGGTACTTGTAAAACATGCAATCATGTTAGCTGTTTGCTTATCGTTGGCACTCTTCCGTTTATAGTCTGTTATATTCATTCCCATGTCTTGGAGTTTATTGTAGATTTGACTATCAGATATACCATCTATATTCCATTTGTTATACATGTACCATCTGCAACACTATGGGGATGCATATTGTTCTCTTCAAATTGGATATCAGGAAAAAAAGGTCTGGGATAAATGTTTTTTGAGTGAGGAAGTCTATCCTTAATAGCTCCAACATTGTCACCCTGAGAAATCCTAATCCTCCTAAGTTGCTCATTACTCCTTTCATGGATTTCAAGAGAGTTGTTGAAATCATTTCCTAGAATAGGAAAATTCTCAGGGGATAAGTTATGGTTTTTGACGATAGGATTACTCTTTATGTTGAAACCTGATTTGGAAGAACTGGGTGTGTTACCACTTATGGTGGTACCACTAGAATTATTCTTTGAATCCTCAATTTGTTTGGAAACAACATGAAGAACCTTGTTTGTGTAATTATTTTGTTCAAAAACTTAGTTTATTACTTCAACAAACACAATGTTGTTTTCCTTATGTTCTGGAGGTTTTTTGAAAGGTGCTGCTTTCAAAACATCTTTTCTATTAGGGATGTTTATACCTTCGAGAAAAAGGAGTGACACTTTCAACAACTTTGTCCTTGGTATGCCATCTATTTACCAAAATCTGAAGCGATGAATTAGATTTACCGATTTGGCATGTAGATTCTAATCATTTGAAAAATTCAATTTCTTTTTTGAATCTCTTCATATCCTTAAACCATTTGTCTTTGAACAAGACTCTCTTATCTCTTCTGTATGTATCTACATACCAAGATTTATTTCAAGCATGCTGAGGGATCATCCACCACTTATTAATCTTTTTTATGTCAAGAGTAAATTTGTCGACTGACCTAATAAATCCTATAGAATCCTTTTTCTTATGTGGAGCAGCTTTAATTTTTCTAGGAGTAGGACTTCTTGTAAAAGAAGAATCATAATAAACCTTGGGGATTGTTTGGGTGAAATCTACCCCGCGGAATTTCCCGTGTTGTACTGATACCTCAGTGGTTTCATACAAATCTTCTTCTCTCTCCCTGTCCTTTGATGTAGAAGGTCTAGCCATAGACATTCTTCTACTGGAAGACTCTTGGCGGAAATAATTGGATCTAAGAAACTTTAGGTTACCAGATCCATCTATAAATTAAAGAATACTTTCTAGGGAAGACCTAAAAGGCTGAACCGGAAGGGGTTCGGTGATAGATTAAAATTTCCAACTTTCATCGAAAAGAATCTCTTCCCACATTACCATTCTGGGCACAAAATAGTGCTATCTTCTTTGTTAGATTCCATAATCATAGTAACACCTTTGGAACTAGATTTAATTGCCATTGGGGCAATAGTGGTTTTCATTAGCCTGTAGTGTACCCGATATATTACAGCGAAATATCTAGTTCCTCATTTGCTATTCATATTCTTGGTATTGAAATTAAGTGTCAAGGTATCAAGAATATTAGGGTCTTCTATCTTAAACATTAAACTATCACTAAGATGAACCCTAACCCTAACTATATCCTTAAACCTAACCATAAACATAAAGCCCAAAATGCCAAAACCCTAACATTAAACACTAATCCATAGATATTACAACTAAAATAGGTAACCCAAACACCTAAAACCTTAAATACCACCTGAACCCTACCCTAACCCTAACATTAATCCTAACGCTAACCTTACCATAATCTTAGTATTATAAACTGAGATAAAGAATCTAATTAACTAGAAAAAAATTGGTGACAATTGAATAACTAAAGCAAATGCCTTATAAATTTCTATTCTCGTGGAAATAGGAAAAGGGTAATAGAAACCCCACTAAATCTAAATCTAAATAGTAATATCATAGGGAGAAATTAGATAATGTTTTGGAGCTCCACTATTGATGGCTTCTTTTCATTGGAAGGTGGCTTGCGGTAAATGACCATCAATGTCAGCTGAACTGAAGCTAATAGAGCTCCACTCCGTTTCAAGTCAAGATGTAAGAATCAAACTTGAGGAGATCATAGAATGCCCAGAATATTCCATTGAGGAAGCATACTGTAGAAAGCTTCTTTGGCAAGAATTCAGCACTCTTTGTTTTGTTCACCTTGTACATGATTAAGAAAGGGGATCCATACATACAAATTTCGAAGGTGGTTGCCAGAATTCCAAGAACCGTGGTTCTACTTCTGTAAGTGTGAAAGTCTAACATGGTTCCAGCTTCAGCGATGGCCAGCCCCATGATTTCCCTAATCAAATAGAATTTATTTGAAGTTGATATCTTTTGCCAGTGTAGAAGAACAATATGGAAATATAAAACAACTGCATGAAAAAGACCCACGATGTTGATGGTGAGTACAAGAATGTTGTGTGGATTAACGAAAGGCATGCCTAGTGAATCCACATCAAAAAAGGTTATTGTATATGCAAGTTATGGGTACGGGTGGAATTCCTCCACTGATTTGATATATATGATTCCACAAAATCTTTGCATTGGAGAAGCAAAGAGAACAAATGATAAGATATTGCTGATAGTATTGAAAATAAATCGAATATAATTCATATTCATTACCATCTTTGATGGCTTTTGAGAAAAAACTAGATGCTATCGGAATAGGTTTAGGGTTGGTTTAGCGTTAGTGTTAGGGTTAGGATTTGAGTTAGGGACATTGTTTTTTTTGGTTTTATGGTTCAGGGTTTATCATTTAGGATTTTAAATTTGTTGATTAGTATTTAATGTTTGAGTTTTGGTTTTGGGCTTAGGGATCTATGTTTAGGGTTAGGGTTAGCGTAAAAGTTTGGGTTCGGGGTAGGGTTATGGTTAGGGTTAGGGTTTAGTTGTTTTAAAAGTAATTGGAATGACCCTTGGAGTGGGTTAGGGGTTGATTAACACCACATGCCTTATGTTTCACACAAAAGATATGTACAAGAAGGGGCGCTATACCTTACCTTCATACCTATGACGGGTCAAATTGACCAACCTACGAAGGTTAGTCCATTTATTTTTCAAAATGGATATATTCTAAAAACAAATTATAGAATACCATAAACAAGGAGGATTCTCCCCTTACTATTGAATAATAAAAAACATAACCATAAACTAAACCATCTATTCATACAGATAAGTAAAACAAGTTTTCAAAGAATAGTCAAATTTGACATAAGGTAAATCATCATTCAACATCTAGTAGTGTTAATCATGGTGGCTTTTTAATCTTTTTAAGCTTCTTTTTTTTTTTATTCAAAACTTTTCCAATATATAGCTTCTTTTTATTAGTCCCACGAGTTGATGTTAAGTGTAACTCCAGTTTGATAATAAATCTGCAGTGCCATTAACTTCAACATATAAATGCCTACATTGGAAGAATTTGAGTTTACTGGCAATCAGTTGTGTAGCGTTGATATCCTGTCTGCTTCTTCATGGACTGCTACTTGCATTATTCATCCATTTGTATGTACTGTAAACGTCAAGGACATATGGAATATGAATGTACAATAAAGTGAAGGGATGAGGATTTCAATAAATGAAGGAATTGGAAAATGAAAAAAAAGAGTAAATCTTATAGGAGAATAGGAGCAAGGAGGCCACAAAAATCCTCAAGAGCATGACAAGAGTACAATAGAGGTTACAGGCAAGTCACAAAATCATCAAAACATAATTCATAGGGGAGAGTTCAGAAAGGATGGAAACCAAAGTCAACAAAGGAACAAACTTACAGGCCAACAACAAGGAAAAATTTCCTGCATTCAAAATGATCAAGATCATCAAGCACAGTTCTAGGAAGCATAGTGGTAGACACAAAAAAAGAGACAACACAAAATCAGGACCTAAGAAACTAAAACACTGTTTGAAGACGAGTTTCACCTCCAACGAAAGGAAGCAATGAAAGCCAAAAACAAGAAAAGGAAGCAGCAGGTATAGCTTATATTCAATCTCAAAATATTTTTTTCTAATTTTGGAATGTCCCATATAGGTTCTTCGAATAGTTTATGCTAAATTGCTTAGGTTTTTGAGATGTAAAGTGAGAGTGTCCCAAATTAATGTTTACTAGATTCTATGTATTGAGAGAAGTCCTCTCTTCTAGGCTTATAAAAACATTGGATTCATCTAATTGTGAGGTGAGGATTACATTTCTTAGGAGATTGAATCCAAGCCACCATCGAAATAGAGTTAAGGTTTATGTCCCCCCTTTTGTAAATTTTTTTGGTAAATAGTAAGGCCTGGGTGTGAGGCTTACGCATTGTCCCTCTAAGGGTATTAAAATATATAAAAAAGACAAAAATACCAAAACACAAAAATTAAATACTAAATAGTAAATTTTAAACATTAATTGCTAAACCTTAAACTATAATACATTAAAAAAAAACATACACACTAACCCTAATCTTGTCCCTACCCTTAATCCTTAAACCATAAAAAAACCCTATGTCCAAAATACGAAAACTAAAACATTGAGTAGTAAACCATAGATATTAAACCTCAAATCCTACACCACCAACCATAAAACCAAAAAAAAAAGTAATTCCTAACCCTAACCCTAACCTAAACGATAAACCCAAAACACTAAGCGCAAAATACCAGAAACCAAACAATAAATAATGAACCAAAAATTTTAAACCTTAATGCTAATCCCTGAAACATAAAACCTAAAAAAAACTACACCCTTATGCGAATCTCAACCCTAACCCTAAAACCTAAACCCTAACCCTAAAACCAAAAATTAAACCATAGATTTAAAACTTAAAATCCTAAACAAAAAACCCTAAAATTAAAAAAAAATAAACCTAACCCTAACCCTAGCCGATAACCCTTAACCCAAAACCCCCAAAACCCAAAGAATAAACACTAAACCATAGATTTTAAACAAAAAATTCTAAAACCCAAAATCTAAACAAAAAAGACCGTAAGCCTTAAACCTTACCCTATGCTTAACATAAACCCTAACCTTAACCTTATCCTTCATCCTAATCCTAAACCCTAAACCCTTAACCCTAAACCCTAAAGACTAAGACCAAAATACCAAAACCCTAAAATTAAACAATAACCCATAGATATTATAACTCAAAACTACAACCCCAAACACTAAAATCTATAAACAACCTAAACCCTAACCCTAACTTTAACCCTAAACCCCAAGACCAAAATACAAAAACCCAAACATTAAACATTAAACCATTAATAATAACCTCAAATCCTAAACCATAAACCAAAGAGCCTAAAAACCCCAAAACCCTAACCCTACACAAAAACCTAACCCTAAACCCTAAGCTGAAAATACTAAAACCCAAACATTAAATACTAAACCATAAATTTTAAACCTTAAATGGTAAATCATGAACCATAAAATCAAAAAAAAAAACATAACCCTAACCCTAATACTAACCCTTACTTAGACCCTAATACTCCACCTTAAACCCTAAAACCTAAGTGCAAATAAAACTTTAAACCCACAAATGCAAAAACACAAACCATAAAAACCTAAAAAACATAAACCCTAGTCTTAACCCAATCACAAACCCTTACCATAACCCTAACCTAAACAATTAATGGTTTAACGCTTAATGTTTGGGTTATGGTATTTTGGGAATGGAGTTTTGAGTGACTCGTTTAGGGTTAGGGTTTAGCGTTTTTAGGTTTTAGGTTACGTGGTTTAGGATTTGAGGTTTAAAATGCGTGGTTTAGTTTTAATGTTTGGGTATCATATTTTGGACTTAGTGGTTTTATTTTGGACATAGGGTTTAGGGTTACAGTTAGAATAAGTGTTAGCGTGTAGGTTTTCTTAAGGATTTATGGTTCAGGGTTTAGCATTTGAGGTTTAAAATATATGGTTTCATATTTAATGTTTGGGTTTGTATTTTTTGCTTAGAGTTTTGGGTTTATTTTTTATGTCTAAATTTAGTGTTAAGGTTAGAGTTATAGTCTGGGTTAGGGTTACCGTTAGGGTTTGGGTCTGTATTTTTTAGGTTTTTGGATTTAAGGTTTAGGATTTGAGGCTTAATATCATTTGTTTAGAGTTTAATCTTTTGGTTCATCTATTTTGGACTTGGGGTTTAGGATTTATGGTAGGGTTAGGGTTAGAGGTAATGTTAGGGTTAGGATTAGGCTCTAGGTTGTTGTTTAGGTTTTAGAGATTGTTGTTAAGGGTTTTAGTCGTAATATATACGGATTAGTCTTTAATGTTAGGATTTTGGTATAATGAACTTTGGGTTTACTGTTTAGAGTTTATCATTAAAGTTAAATATGGTTAGGGTTAGGGTTCTTGTTGGAATAGGGTTTGGGCTAGGGTGTAGGTTTTTGTTATGTTTTTGTTTTGGGATAGGGTTAGGTCTATGGTTCAGTATTTATTGTTTGGGCTTTGATATTTTGAGATTAGGGTTTGGGGTTATTTTTTAGGGTTTTGGTTATTGTAAGGGTTAGGGATTGGGTTAGGATTAGCTTTTTTTTAGGTTTTAACAAAAGGGTTTGTGGTTTTGCATTTGTTATTTAGAATCTATGGTCTTGTGTTTAGTTACTGGATTCCCGTATCTTGGATGTTATGTTTTTATTTGAATTGAGGGTTTAATGTTTAAGGTTGAGGATTAGGGTCTAAGTTAGTGTTAGGATTAGGGTCAGGGTGTATTTTTTTTAAGTTTTATGGTTTATGATTTACCATTTGAGGTTTAAAATTTATGGTTTAGTATTTAATGTTTGGGTTTTAGTATTTTAGTCTTAAGGTTTGGGTTAGTTTTAGGGTTAGGGTTAGAGTTTTGGGGTTCTTAGGCTCTTGGGTTTATGGTTTAGTATTTGAGGTTAAATATCAATGGTTTAATGTTTGGGTTTTGGTATTTTGGGCTTGGGCTTTGGGGTTAATGTTAGGGTTAGGGTTTAGGTTGTTTATAGATTTTAGTGTTTGGGGTTGTAGATTTGAGTTATAATATCTATGATTTATTGTTTAATTTTATGGTTTTATTATTTTGGTCTTAGTGTTTAGGGTTTAGGATTAAGGTTTTAGGGTTTAGGTATATGATAAAGGATAGGGTTAGGGTTAGGGTTTATGTTAAGGATAAGGTAAGGTTTAAGGTTTACGGTTTTTTTGGTGTAGGTTTTGGGATTTAGAATTTTTTGTTTGAAATCTATGGTTTAGTGATTTCTCTTTGGGTTTTGGGGGTTTTGGGTTAATGGTTATGGTCTAGGGTTAGGGTTAGGTTTTAGTTTTTTTTTTTAGTTTATAGGGTTTGTGGTTTAGGATTTTGGGTTTTGAATCTATTGTTTAACTTTTAATGTTAGGGTTAGGGTTTAGGTTTTGGGGTAAGGGATAAGATTAGGGTAAGGATGTAGGTTTTTTAAGGTTTTATCTTTCAGGGATTATCATTAAGGTTTAAAATTTGTGATTCAGTATTTATTGTTTGTGTTTTGGTATTTTGTGCTTAGTGTTTTGGGTTTATGGTTTAGGTTAGGGTTAGGGTTAGAGATTATATTTTTTAGGTTTTCTGGTTTGTGGTGTAGGATTTGATGTTTAAAATCTATGGTTTACTACTTAATGCTTGAGTTTTTGTATTTTGGACTTAGGTTTTTTTTTAGGGTTTAGGGTTTATGGGTAGGGTCAATATTAGGGTTAGTGTGTAGGTTATTTTATGTATTACAGTGTAGGGTTTATCATTTAATGTTTAAAATTGATGGTTTGGTATTTAATTTTAGTGTTTTGGTTATTATGGCTTTTCTATATATTTTAATACCCTTAGAGGGATAGGGGGTAAGCATCACCCCCAGCCTTACCATTTTACCATGAAAATTTACAAAAAGTGGGACATAAACTATAACTCTATTCCTATGGTGACTTGGATTTAATTTCCTAGAGAAATGTAATTCTGACCTTACAATAAGATTAATCCAAAGTTTCTATATACCTACAAGACAGGACTCCTCTCAATACATAAAATCAAGGAAACATAAATTAGGTAGACTCTTACTTTACATCTCAAAAACTCAAGCAATCTAGCTTAAACTATTCAAAGAAGTTATATTGGGAATTATAACAAAGTTGAAAAGTTAGTAAATTGAGTAAGGAGGTTTGTTGATCTTTTCTTTTTTCTTCCTTCTGAAGCTTGGAATCACCATTAAGCCCAATTGAAAATAGGCATGTGTCTCCTTAGGTAGATCTTGAAGAGTACAGTAGATTTCCGGACAATCAATATTGTGTCTATGTTTGGACAATGCATCAGCCACACAGTTAGCTTCCATGTAAACATGAGTACATTTGAATTAATAAATTTGAGCTATGAGACCCTTCAATATGTCTAGTTGATTGCAAATGCTCCACTAAGGATATGTTTTTTGGAGTATCAAATTAACTGCTAGCATGGGATCCGTTTCCAATATGATCTTCCTTTATCCTAGTTCAAAAGCCCAAGATTTACCAAAAATAGCTGCTCCTAGTTCTGCTTGATTGTTGGTACAACTTTCCAAGGGTGAGGTAAATTCTAATATGAGATTTCCTTCATGATCCCTTGGTATACCTCCTGCCCCTATCTTTCCTGGATTATCAATTGCACATCTTTAATACATTGATCAGGTGATCTTGTCCAGGTTATCTTCTACACCTTTGCAACATGGTTACATCTTTCAGCTAGTTGGATTATTCCACACCAAGTAGGGGGCAAGCTAACCTGAGGAAAAATAGATTTTATAAGTCTATAATGATCACTATAAATTGCATTCCTGACCCTTGTGCCATTAAGGGTTTTACCTCAATATTTCAAAGTACATCTATGTTTCCATAAATTCAAGAATATTAGTATTAGGGAGACCTAGAGGATGAGTTTAGCTTCAGTGTTGTTGTAACGACCTGTTTAGTCGTTTTGAGCAGCAGATTTTATTTCTGGAAAAATTGGCTGGGACGACGGATGTAACGACGGACCGTCGTGGTCACGACGACCCGTCGAGGAAGTTTCGTTCCATGACACTTAGAATTCTTTAATTTGGATATTAAAATAGACTCTCTGTAATCTGTGACGAAAGTGCAGGACGGACCGTCACAGGTGTGACGGGCCGTCACAGCCCACTCGAGCTATAAGGGGCTGCGACGACCTGCGTGACGGACCGTCGCAGGTACGACGGGCCGTCACAGGCTGCGCAAGTCCCAGGCAGAATCGGATTTCTTCACATGTTTTAAGGGACGCATTGGACTATTCTTTCCTTAATTATAAAGTAAGAGGGTTAATATTAATAAGTCTAATTACTTGGGGGTTAAAAGAGGTAACCTTAAGTTAATTAGTGGGTGTTATTGTCCTCTTTTACACTTAATTATATGCTAATTAGGGTAAAAGAAAGAGGGTTTGAATAAAAGAAAACAGAAAGAACAAAGAGAAAGAGAGAAATCGATCGAGAGGAAGGAGAAAAAAGGAGCTTGGAAATTTGCCTGTTGATCACTAGTCTTCGGTGGAGGTAGGTTATGGTTTATGCTATCTTATAGTAAACTCTTAATAGCGAATGATATGTGTTGGTAGTATTGTAAACCCTTCTATATGCTTACTTGTATGCTTGCATAATTGTGATTATGAAATTGTGATAGAAAAAGCATGATCAAGCTATTGAATCTCAAATCTTGAAAGAACCCTAATTCACTTGTTAATGATGATGCCTTAGTATAAAAGAAGGCTTGATATATTATATAATGAGATTGATGATGCCTTAGTATAAAAGAAGGCTTGATATATTATATAATGAGATTGATGATGCCTTAGTATAAAAGAAGGCTTGATGAATTAGGGGATCGGGTGCCACGTTCCGGTACCAGGATAGTATATGAGGATCGGAGTGTCACGTTCCGACACCAGGATAGTATATGGATCAAGTGGCACATTACGGTACCAGGATAGTATATGAGGATCGGAGTGTCACGTTCCGACACCAGGATAGTATATGGATCGGGTGCCACGTTCCGGTACCAGGATAGTATATGAGGATCGGAGTGTCACGTTCCGACACCAGGATAGTATATGGATCGGGTGCCACGTTCCGGTACCAGGATAGTAATAGAGGAGCGGAGTGTCACGTACCGACACAAGAGGAAGAAAGATAATGAATCTTGAAAGATAATGAATATACTCAATCTAATGAACTTAATTCCCAAATTAGTATGGTATTGAGGCTTGAGTCCTCATGTGTGAACTCGGTTGTATTTATTGATGAATTAATATTGTTGTTGCTACATGTCGAGTATTGTAGTTGATTTACATTATTATTGATATATACTGTTCCCTATTTCGAGTTGGCCGATGATACTTACTCAGTACCCGTATTTTGTATTAACCCCTACTTGTTTGTTTCTTTCTTTGTTATTTGTGTAATGCAGCAAACGTTTTGTCAACTTCAACTCAACAGTAGATCTAGCCAGTCTTCACTACCTTTAGAAATTCAGGGTGAGCTAATGCATCTAGCTTGGACTGGGTCTTCTTCTTCAAGTCTTAATGCCTTGAACTTCCGGCATGGACTAGCTTTTTAGTTATTTTAGCTTCTTAGACAGTTTTAGTTTAGCAATTTGAGATAGATGTTCTTGTGATGATGACTTCCAGATTTTGGGGATATTAATAATAGTTTGAATTGTTTTATAAATGAGTTTAAGCCTTTCGCATTTCTTTTGTTGATATTGTGTTAAAATGTTAAAGGTTAGATCGGTTGGTTCGCTAGCATAGGAGGGTAAATGTGGGTGCCAGTCGCGTCCCCGATTTGGGTCGTGACAAACTTGGTATCAGAGGATTAGGTTCGTTGGTCTCATCACACAATAATGAGTCTAGTAGAGTCTTAAGGAACGGTAGGGGGACGCCTTTACTTTTCATTGAGAGGCTATAAGACTTTAGGAAAATTCCATTCTTTCATTCTTCTTTCGTGCTACTACTTGAGTCCAATTGGTATCTAGGTGATACAAATTGGTATCTGACCATCTTCATTCTATTTCGCAGATGGTTAGAACTAGAGCAACGACCCCACCAACAGCAACAACGGAAAGACAAGAAACGACTGAGCCAGCCACTGGGGCTGTAGCTCATGGAAGAGCAGTGGCAAGAGGCCGTGGATGAGGTCGTGGGAGGACGTCCTCTAGAGGAAGAGGACGAGCCCCTATCCCATCTGATGCTAGGGCGGTGACTCCTCCACCGACTGAGGAGGTAGTAAGAGAGGGTGAGGAAGAGGAAACTGAACAAGGGCAGAATGAGGAAATGCCACCCCAACCTACCCCAGAGATGATCAACCAGGTACTTGCTTATCTTAGCGGGTTATCCGATTAGGGTCAGGCACCCCCAGTGGTTTCTGCACCAACACCTCCGGTTTCAGAGGTACGACATGTGGCTACTATGGCTCCCCGCATGGATGCATCATTGGGAATAGGCACATTTCCACGTCTGACTATTGGACCAATTATGACAAATGATCAGCATGAACTTTTCAGTATGTTCTTGAAATTGAAACGTCCAGTCTTTAAGGGCGCAGAATCAGAGGATGCCTACGATTTTCTGGTTGATTGTCATGAGCTACTACACAAGATGGGCATAGTAGAACGGTTTGGCGTTGAGTTCGTGAGCTATCAGTTTCAAGGTAACGCCAAAATGTGGTGGCGGTCACATGTTGAGTGTCAACCAACAGAAGCACCACCTATGACTAGGGAATCATTCTCTACCCTTTTTATGGAAAAGTATATCCCAAGGACTTTGAGAGATAGAAAAAGGGATGAGTTCTTGAGTCTCTAGCAGGGTAGGATGACGGTTAACGCATATGAGGCCAAATTCCATGCATTATCCAGGTATGCCACCCAACTTTGTTTCAGTCCACAAGAACGGATTCGCCGTTTCGTGAAGGGGTTGAGGTCAGAGTTGCGGATTTCAGCCTTACAGATAGCGGCTACGGCAACATCCTTCCAAGAGGTGGTAGACTTTGTGATAGAGGTGGAAGGAGTGAAACCAGATGACTTCACCACGACATTAACATCAAAGAGGTTTCGAAGGGGAGGTGAGTTTAATGGTACTTACTCAAGAGGACAGAGCTCAGGAGGCTACTCAGTTCGACCCATTCAGTCTTCACTACAGACTGTAGTTGGGGGTCCACCTCAGACCGGTCAACACTTCTCTGAGAGACCTACGCATGAACCCAGAGAATGCTATGGATGTGGGGAAATTGAACATATTAAGAGATATTGTCCAAAACAGAGTAATCGACCCCCAATAGCTAGAGGTAGAGGTGGTCATGGTAGAGGCTGTTATTCTGGAGGGCGTGGTGGTCGAGGTAATGGTGGTCACCACAACGGCAGAGGTGATGGGCAAATGGGAGCCACTACGACACAACATGGTAGGGGCAACGGACAGACTGGTGATAGGGCCCATTGTTACGCTTTCCCTGGGAGATCCGAAGCGGAGGCGTCTGATTCTGTTATCACAGGTAATCTTTTGGTTTGTGATTGCATGGCATCTGTATTATTTGACCCTGGCTCCACGTTTTCATATGTATCTTCATCATTTGCTAATGGTCTAAAATTATATTGTGAATTACTTGACATGCCTATTTGTGTTTCTACTCCGGTGGGTGAGTCTGTGGTAGTTGAAAAGGTACATAGGTCTTGTTTAGTGAATTTCGTGGGGAGCAACACTTATGTAGATTTGGTTATCTTAGAAATGGTTGACTTTGATGTAATTCTGGGTATGACTTGGCTTTCTACGAATTTTGCGATCTTGGATTGTAATGCAAAAACTGTGACGTTAGCCAAGCCTGGGACAGATCCGTTAGTGTGGGAGGGTGACTACACTTCCAATCCGGTGCGTATTATCTCCTTTCTTCGTGCTAAGAAAATGGTTAGTAAGGGGTGTTTAGCTTTCTTGGCATATCTCAAGGATGACACTACCCAAGTACCCTCGATTGAGTCGGTTTCGGTAGTCCGTGAGTTTTTGGATGTGTTCCCTGCAGATCTTCCTGGTATGCCACCGGATAGGGATATCGACTTTTGCATTGATTTGGAACCGGGCACTCACCCCATTTCTATACCCCCTTATAGAATGGCTCCCGCGGAGTTAAGAGAATTAAAGGCACAACTTCAAGAGTTGTTGAGCAAAGGCTTCATTAGACCAAGTGCATCTCCTTGGGGTGCTCCGGTTTTGTTTGTGAAGAAGAAGGATGGGAGTTTTCGGATGTGCATAGACTATCGGCAGTTGAACAAGGTAACTATTAAGAACAAGTATCCTCTTCCTCGCATTGATGACTTATTTGATCAACTACAAGGTTCTTGTGTCTGCTCGAAGATCGACTTGAGATCCGGTTATCATCAATTGAAAATACGGGCAACGGATGTGCCAAAGACCGCTTTTCAGACTAGGTATGGGCATTATGAATTTGTAGTGATGTCTTTTGGTTTTACAAATGCCCCCGCTGCTTTCATGAGCTTGACAAATGGGATTTTTAAGCCATATTTGGACCTCTTTGTGATCGTATTTATAGATGATATACTGGTATATTCTAAAAGTAAGAAGGAACATGAGGAGCATTTGAGGATTGTGTTGGAAATGTTGAGGGAGAAAAAGCTTTATGCCAGTTCTTTAAGTGTGATTTTGGCTAGATGCAGTGTCCTTCTTGGGGCATGTAGTTTTCTAGGGAGTGATGGTGGATCCTTCTAAGATTGAGACAGTGAAAGAATGGGTAAGACCCACTAATGTGTCAGAAATACGGAGTTTTGTTGGGTTAGCTAGCTACTACCGCCGATTTGTCAAGGGATTCTCTTCTATTGCTTCCCAACTGACGAACTTGACTAAGCAAAATGTTCCATTTGTATGGTCGGATGAGTGTGAGGAAAGCTTTCAGAAACTCAAGACTTTGTTGACTACCACACCTATCCTTACCTTGCCAGTAGAGGGTAAGAACTTCATTGTTTATTGTGATGCATCCTATTCGGGTTTGGGTGCAGTACTAATGCAAGAGAAGAATGTGATTGCTTATGCTTCAAGACAATTAAAAGTGCATGAACGTAACTATCCAACTCATGACTTCGAATTGGCCGCGGTAGTGTTTGCATTAAAGCAATGTAGGCACTATTTATATGGGGTTAAGTGTGAGGTCTACACGGATCATCGTAGCCTTCAGTATGTCTTTACTCAGAAAGATTTGAACTTGAGACAGAGGAGATGGATGGAACTACTAAAGGACTACGACATCACTATTTTGTATCATCCGGGGAAGGCGAATGTTGTGGCAGATGCCTTGAGTAGAAAGGCGGGAAGCATGGGAAGTCTAGCTCATTTGCAAGTTTGTAGACGCCCATTGGCTACAGAGGTGCAGATTCTGGCTAATGACCTTATGAGGTTAGAAATAAATGAGAAGGGAGGATTGCTAGCTTGTGTGGAGGCAAGACCCTCCTTCCTTGACAAGATTAAGGGGAAGCAGTTTGATGATGAGAAATTGGTCCGGATTCGAGATAAAGTGTTGCAAGGAGAGGCTAAACAAGCAACAATTGATGAGGAAGGTGTTTTGAGGATCAAGGGAAGGGTATGTGTACCCCGCATCGATGATTTCATCACCACTATTCTGACAGAGGCTCATAGTACAAGGTATTCTATACATCCAGGTGCAACCAAGATATATCGTGACCTAAAGCAACACTTCTGGTGGAGTAGAATGAAGCGTGATATTGTTGACTTTATTGCCAAGTGTCCAAACTGTCAACAAGTGAAATATGAACACCAAAGGCCCGGAGGAACACTTCAGAGAATGCCCATTCCTGAATGGAAGTGGGAGAGAATCGCAATGGACTTTGTGGTTGGTCTTCCGAAGACAATGGGTAAGTATGACTCCATTTGGGTGATTGCTGATAGGTTAACTAAGTCTGCTCATTTCATTCCGGTCAAGGTGACTTACAATGCAGAGAAGTTAGCAAAAATCTACATCTCAGAAATCGTTCGATTGCATATGGTTCCACTATCCATCATATCAGATAGAGGTACGCAGTTTACTTCTAAGTTTTGGAAAACATTGCATGCTGAATTGGGTACTAGGTTTGACCTTAGCACGACATTTCACCCTCAGACCGATGGTCAGTCTGAGCAAACGATTCAAGTTTTGGAGGATATGCTTCGTGCATGCGTGATAGAGTTGGTGGCCATTGGGATAGCTTCTTACCTTGGCAGAGTTTTCATACAATAATAGCTATCACTCTAGTATTGATATGGCTCCATTTGAAGCATTGTATGGGAGGAGGTGTAGATCTCCCATTGGTTGGTTCGATGCATTTGAGGTTAGACCTTGGGGTACTGACCTCTTGAGGGATTCGTTAGATAAGGTGAAGCGCATTCAAGAAAAGCTTCTAGCGGCGCAAAGTAGACAAAAGGAGTATGCAGACCGGAAGGTTAGAGACTTGGAGTTCATGGATGGTGAACAAGTCTTGTTGAAGGTTTCACCCATGAAAGGGGTGATGCGGTTTGGCAAAAGAGGTAAGCTAAGTCCAAGGTATATAGGACCATTTGAGGTACTAAATCGAGTAGGGGAGGTGGCTTATGAATTAGACTTACCTCCAGGGCTGTCCGGAGTACATCCGGTGTTTCATGTGTCCATGTTGAAAAGATACCATGGAGATGGAAACTACATTATCCGTTGGGATTCAGCTTTGCTTGATGAGAATTTGACTTATGTTGAGGAACCCGTTGCTATTTTGATAGAGAGGTTCGCAAGTTGAGGTCGAGAGGATTGCGTCCATCAAAGTTCAATGGAAGAATCGACCGGTTGAAGAGCTACTTGGGAGAAGGAGGCAGATATGCAAAAAATACCCACATCTGTTTACAGATTCAGGTACTCCTTTTCGCCATTGTTTTTCTACTTTTGATCGTTAGGGGACGAACGATGGGTAAATTGGTATCTATTGTAACGACCTGTTTAGTCGTTTTGAGCAGTAGATTTTATTTCTGGAAAATTTGGCTGGGACGACGGATGTAACGACGGACCGTCGTGGTCACGAAGACCCGTCGAGGAAGTTTCGTTCCATGACACTTAGAATTCTTAAATTTGGATATTAAAATCGACTCTCTGTAATCTGTGATGAAAGTGCAGGACGGACCGTCACAGCTGTGACGGACCGTCACAGGTGTGACGGGCCGTCACAGCCCACTCGAGCTATAAGGGGCTGCGACGACCTGCGGACGACCGTCGCAGGTACGACAGGCCGTCACAGGCTGCGCAAGTCCCAGGCAGAATCGGATTTCTTCACACGTTTTAAGGGACGCATTGGACTATTCTTTCCTTTTATAAAGTTAGAGGGTTAATATTAATAAGTCTAATTACTTGGGGGTTAAAAGAGGTAACCTTAAGTTAATTAGTGGGGTTATGTCCTCTTTTACACTTAATTATTGTAATTAGGGTAAAAGAAAGAGGGTTTGAATAAAAGAAAACAGAAAGAACAAAGAGAAAGAGAGAAATCGATCGAGGAGGAAGGAGAAACAGGAGCTTGGAAATTTGCTTGTTGATCACTAGTCTTCGTGGAGGTAGGTTATGGTTTATGCTATCTTATAGTAAACTCTTAATAGCGAATGATATGTGTTGGTTGTATTGTAAACCCTTCTATATGCTTACTTGTATGCTTGCATTATTGTGATTATGAAATTGTGATAGAAAAAGCATGATGAAGCTATTGAATCTCAAATCTTGAAAGAACCCTAATCACTTGTTAATGATGATGCCTTAGTATAAAAGAAGGCTTGATATATTATATAATGAGATTGATGATGCCTTAGTATAAAAGAAGGCTTGATATATTATATAATGAGATTGATGATGCCTTAGTATAAAAGAAGGCTTGATGAATTAGAGGATCGGGTGCCACGTTCCGGTACCAGGATAGTATATGAGGATCGGAGTGTCACGTTCCGACACCAGGATAGTATATGGATCGGGTGCCACGTTCCGGTACCAGGATAGTATATGAGGATCGGCGTGTCATGTTCCGACACCAGGATAGTATATGGATTGGGTACCACGTTCCGGTACCAGGATAGTATATGAGGATCGGAGTGTCATGTTCCGACACCAGGATAGTATATGATCGGGTGCCACGTTCCGGTACCAGGATAGTAATAGAGGAGTGGAGTGTCACGTACCGACACAAGAGGAAGAAAGATAATGAATCTTGAAAGATAATGAATATACTCAATCTAATGAACTTAATTTCCAAATGAGTATGGTATTGAGGCTTGAGTCCTTATGTGTGAACTCGGTTGTATTTATTGATGAATTAATATTGTTGTTGCTACATGTCGAGTATTGTAGTTGATTTACATTATTATTGATATATACTGTTCCCTATTTCGAGTTGGCCGATGATTCTTACTCAGTACCCGTGTTTTGTACTGACCCCTACTTGTTTGTTTCTTTCTTTGTTATTTGTGTAATGCAGCAAACGTTCCGTCAACTTCAACTCAACAGTAGATCTAGCCAGTCTTCACTACCTTCGGAAATTCAGGGTGAGCTAATGCGTCTAGCTTGGACTGGGTCTTCTTCTTCAAGTCTTGATGCCTTGAACTTCCGGCATGGACTAACTTTTTAGTTATTTTAGCTTCTTAGACAGTTTTAGTTTAGCAATTTCAGATAGATGTTCTTGTGATGATGACTTCCAGATTTTGGGGATATTAATAATAGTTTGAATTGTTTTATTAATGAGTTTAAGCCTTCCACATTTCTTTTGTTGATATTGTATTAAAATGTTAAAGGTTAGATTGGTTGGTTCACTCACATAGGAGGGTAAATGTGGGTGCCAGTTGCGTCCCCGATTTGGGTCGTGACAGTTGTGTTTCATTGGCCACCATTGAATTAAAAGTTGCCTAAGTGATCTGTGAACAATTTTTACCCCTTCTACATTTGCAAACCATCTCAAGACATCCTTAGCAAGATATGGTTGATGGTATCTAATCCTACCCTGTTCCTGCAACAAAAACAATTAGAAGGTTCTAAACTAAAGTCAATTAACATCTCATTTGTAGGTAGATTTCCATTAAAATCTCTCCAAAGAAGAAAGGAGGCTTTAAATGGTGTATGCCTGTGCCAAAAGAGAGCCTTAAATTGATCCTTTGGCCTTTTTTCCCTACTTCATTCAAGGCTGAAGCATAATTGAGCATACCTTTTGGGGTTTATTTTCCGGTAAGCTTGGTCAGAATATTGATGCTGAGGAACTAGTATTGCTAGGATAGTGTCCAGTTGGTAGGGGGTGCCTGTTAAACCAGCATTTAATAGTTCCACTGGCCTTCTACCCAAAAATAATCTACTTTCCTGTTGTCAAACCTGTGGCTGTTGCTACAAAACTAAGCAAGATGTCATTCCCTAGTACAATTTTCCCACAATTAGGAACAATTCCCTGAGGTCAACTTCCATAGAATGTGTTGCTCCACCTTACAACTGTTTTGAATATATGTTTACAATTTAGTGAATTTCCAAAGTCTCATTTCTTGCAGATAGGATTTGATCTTTGGAAGTATTTGGCTTTAATGAATTCTCCACACAATGTGTTCTTAGACCTAAAGTTCCATCACTTCTTATATTGGAAAGCTATACACACATCCTTCAAATTTTCCTTCCCACCCCTCCTTCATCAATAGGAGAGCTAAGGTTCCTCCATGAAGCCCAATGATACTTCTTTTTGAGATTAAATGAATGGGTAAGGCTTGAACGACATGATTAATTAGCAAAACTATGCCACCATAGTTTAATTTCTTTGTTTTCCACGTTGTAATCCTGCAAATAACTTTAGAAATAAGGTCAGAATAATATGAAATCCACGGTCTACCCACAAAGAGTGGACATCCCAGATAATTGGTAATCCCTTGCTTTTGTTTAAACCCATTGATCCTTTTAATTCTCTATTTTGTGTTGTAAAACACAGTTTGATTAACCATGAAGTGACTTTTGTCACTGTTAATCAACTAGCAAGAAGTATCTTCATGGGTTCTTAGAGTTTGCATTATTTTTTTAAGAGACTTAACCCTAATTGAAGTAAACAAGATGGTGTCATCTGCAAAACTTAGATGGTTCACTTGGGGGGCCCTTCTTTCCATGACAAATCCATGATAGTCTTGATGATAATGGAGTCCATTTAAAGATCTTGTATACAACTCAACACCTAAAATAAATAGGGCATGGTAGAGGGGATCTCCATGCTTGAGGCCCTTAAAAGATTAGGAAAAACTAAATCTTTTTCCATTAATTATAATAGAGTACCAATTATTAGCCATGGTTCTCCACACTATATCAATGAAAGTTTCCTAAAATCACATCTTTCTTAAGACCAAGCAAATATAAGCCCATGAGACTCTACCGTAGGCCTTAGACATGTCATGTTTTATAATGATATTGCTACCTATGTTTGGACTTTTAATTTGATGGGTCATTTCCTGGGCCAACATGATATTTTAAGTTATAGTTCTACCTTTTACAAAACTAGACTAGTTGAGAGAGATTAAGTTACGCAGAATAGGGCTCAATCATGTACTCAACAGTTTGGAAATAATTTTACTAATGATGTTGCTCAGACTAATAGGCCTGAACTCTTTCAAGTTGTTAGGATTTTTAACTTTGGGTATAAGCACTATACAAGAATGAGAAAAGTATTTTGGGATCTCCTGGCACTGAACAAATCTTGCACTACTCCCATCAAGTCTTGATTGATAATGTGCCAACGTTCTTGAAAAAAGTACCCATTTATACCATTAGAACGTGTTGTAGAGTTGGAGTTCATAGAGAAGACCACTTCATGTAATTCATTAAGAGTAGGCTGAGAAGTAAGTCTGTCATTTTTCTCTGGAGTAACCATTCTAGGGATGCACTCTAGGTTTGTCCCGTTGATACTTTTACTCTCCCTTGTAAACAACACCTAAAACTATTCACATGCATCCTTACCTATGTTTTCATCTTCTTGAATTCATTCGTCATTGTGATGGATCTTGTGCATTAAGGTCTTTCTCCTTCTACCCCTTACACAAGAGTGGAAGAATTTGGAATCAGTATCCCTTCTTTGAAACCAATGTAGCTAATATTTTTGTTTTATAATAAAACCATCCAACTAGATATGTCTAATGTATTTGGCATTAGTTATATGTAGATTTTCTATGTTAGTAAAACTATTATTTTGGATCAACATCTCCTCAGCCTCTTTATCTTTTCCTTCAAACTCTATAACAGTCTTGAAAATGTCCCCAAATTCCCGTTTGGACCACTAACTTAGAGTATTCGAGAGCCTTTTAATCTTATGGTGAAATCTCCACATACTATTTCCATTCACCTCCCTATCCCAACAAGTTTTCATAACACCTAAAAAATTAAGGCTATCCACCAACCAATTAAGAAAATTGAAATACTTAGTATGTCTCCCTTCATTGTAAATGATCTCCAACAACAAATGAAAATGGTCAGAACCAGTGGGAGGAAGATGGTGATAGTAGTTTGAGTCATAGTTTCTAGCAAATTATCATTTATCAACCCTCTGTCAAGCCTTTTCAAGATCCTTTGATCAATTCCCCTATATCAGACCAAGTGTACTTTTGACCACTAAAGCCCATGTACATAAAGCCACAAGCTTCTTGGATGTCAATGAAATCAAGGCTTTTCCTGATATTGTAAGGAATGTCCCCTAATTTTTCCTCAGTGGAGGTTATAACATTATAATCTCCCAGTGAAAACTAGGTCTGTCTTATACCTCAGCCTGTAGGAGCATTTTATCCCAAAGAGGTCTTCTCAGATACTCCTTACATTTGGCATATACTAATGTCATGGTGAAATGCTTTTGAAGCTCATTGTTGCTGAAATCACAAGTAATTTGTTGAACATCATGATCCTTCACCACACAGTTTACATCCCTATTGGAAAATAGCCATATTATGCCATTACAATTGGCTATCCATGGCTAGATGATTTTTAAAGTTCATGACATTACTAAAATCACTAAAAGGTTCTAGAATAGTAATTTAAAAATTCTTATTCTTTTCATGACTCCCTGAGTGTTAATACCTTTCACATTCCAAATGATTGTACTTATAATTGGGAAACTCTAGAGAAGAAAAGATTTGTTTTTGGTTTGCCAGTACTAACAGTTTTGATTTCTTGTTTTTGGAAATGAAACTTCTCATGTTTAAATATTCTTGAAGATAAACCTTGCTTTTCTGTCACTTGCTGAACCTCTTCCTCCTCCAAATCTTTGTCATTTTGAGGACTAAATGCTCTTAGCAATGCATCACTAGTCTCATCATCTTCATTTACTCAAACCCCATATTGATAATATCTTTCAACCTCATCCTCAGCATCGATAACCTCATATTCATTACTTAGAGGAGCGGTATTGACCTGACATTTCATAATCTTTATTAGGTGGTGCTCTAGAAGGAGGGGGGAATATTCTAGTTTGATTTAAGCTATTGTTCAGGCCATGCTATTTGTCTTCAACCCCCAACTCATTACCTGAATTGACACACTTTTCCTGATCGCTTTCAGGTCTGCCTTTTGTTTCTTATTGAGATTTCTCTTAGCTGCATCACTATTCTGCTTGCTAGGCTTTGTTTTACATCTAGAGGTACTTTCCACAATATCTTTTCTACTATTGTTTTCCATCCTTTTCCATCTTTTCTTTATTTTAGGCCTTCATGATTTGTGTGTTTCTACCTTGAATTCCTTTATGCACTTTTTGGTTTATGTTAAGTCTATGTCCCTCTATTGCTCCTTTTCTTGACTTTTTGTACATTCTCTTTCTGTTGCTTTTTCCTACTATTGCGGTCTCTATAGTTAGAGTTTTGGTCAGTATAATCCTTCTCATGCCCTTCTTGAGGGTAATTTGGGCTTAGGGTTAGGGTTACGGTTTGGATTAGGGTTAGGGTTAGGGTTAGGGTTATAGTTTTTCTTAGATTTTAGGTTTTGTGCTTAGGATTTGAGATTTAAAATCTATTGTTTAGTATTAGTTTTTAGATTTTTCGTATTATGGAATTAGGTTTTTTTAGCATTTTTTGTTTAATGTTCAACATTTAGCATTTAAATTTTTAAATTTATGGTTTATTATTTAATGTCTGGTTTTTGTATTTTGGGCTTAGGGTTTTGGGTTAGGGTTAGGGTTAGGGCTAGGTTTTTCTTAGGTATTAGGGTTTGTGGCTAAGATTTGATATTTAAAATCTATAGTTTAGTGTTTCATTTTAGGATTCTCATACTTTTGACTTAGGGTTTTTTGGGGGGCTTAAGTCTTAGGATTTAGGATTAAGGGTTGGGGTATAGTTTTTTTTTAAGGTTTTATGGTTCTAGGTTTAACATTTGAGGTTTAAAATCTATGGTTTAGTATGAAATATTTTTGTTGTGGTATTTTGGTCTTAAAGTTTTGGGTTTATGGTTTAGGGTTAGAGTTAGGGTTAGGGTTAGGGTTAGAGTTAGGATTTAGGATTCGAGGTTTAATATCAATTGTTTAGTGTTTAATTTTTTGGTTTTCGTATTTTGGGCTTCGGGTTATGTAACACCCCATATTATACATGAACTAGTTTATTTTATATGTGCTTAAAAACTTCCTTCTGGTATTGTTATGGACTAGATTTCCTATGTGACTTGACACAATAGAATATGTTTGAAGTTGTAATACCCCATGCATTCCAACACATATACGAATAATTAAACATAAAAAAAATTAAACTCGGGTAGTAAAAAGTAGTATTCATTATATAAGTCACAGTGGTCAAGTGGGTATTTAGTGCTACAGTCTTGTAAAGTATTTAAGATTGGCAAAATGGTGTAAAAAATTGAAGTGTTTGCTTGACTAAAATATGCTACTAGCTGACAAGTATGTGATGCACCTACTTAGAATTTGTGGACTACATTTTACGTTAAAAAGCACAAGTAGGTGATGCACCTACTTAGATTAATGGGCTTCACTTCAGGTGAAAAATGGCAAGTAGGTGATGTACCTACATAGAGTTAGTGGACTGAATTTTAAGTTAAAAGGAGCAAGTAGGTGATGCACCACTTAGAATTATTGGACTGAATTTTATAGGAGCAAGTAGGTGATGCACAGGATTGAATTTTACTAAAATGAGCAAGTAGCTAATGCATCTACTTAAAAACATGTGGCATAAACTAAGGAGGTGATGCACCTTCTTTCTTAAAAGCAAATGAACATATTATTTCTCCAATTTATTAAAGGTCAAACGTCGAAAATGGTGTCTAAAGTATCAATCTTATCCTATCTCCTTCATATTACTTATTCTCTAGAAATTACTCACAAGGAAACCCCTAGAATCTCCAAAGAGTTCTGTTCTACAACTTCATTATTAGAATCTCAAGGAAATAGATGTTTTTAAAGTAATAGTTGGTAGAACATCTCCATCTTAAGGAATTCAAATGAATAATATGAATTAAAAATCAAGGTAAGGGTAAGAGGACAACTTAGACTTTATAGAATCCAAGTCTTGCAATTGAGGTTTCTGTCTAGAAAGGTAAGCTGGGGAAATTTCCATCCCTCTCTTGTTCTTACATTATTTGTAAAAGTTGGTATGTGTTAATGAACTATTGAATGTTGCCTCTATATGGTGTGAGGTTGGTGAAGTCCCCTTAAATTTTTTTATTATGACCTTTTTTTGAGAATCTTAATATTAGTTTGTTTTTATAGGGTATTGATCGGAAGTCATGAGTTCATACTGCTAAAACCACATTGTTAGGCCTATGGACTATTTTGTGTATCATAAAAATAAGTGGGTCTGGCTGGATATCTAGAGAAGTCATGAAAACTGGTTAGAGGATAGAACATTCAATGTGTAATTATGCACACTTAATTGAGTATTCCATGAGCTTACTTCTTGCCATTACTTTAAAACTTTTTTCTAGACATGAGGAAGACTAAGGGGTTTAGGAGGACCTTATAAAAATAATTATGGGAAAATGGATTGAAGAACTCTGGATGGGATCAATTATAGATATACTAATGTGAATTACTGTTTTGGTCTGATCAAGTAGCTCTAACACGTTTCGAAACTTATATTAGTTTTTATTATTCACGCCATTATAGATAAATAATATGAAGTCAAGATGGTTACCTCATTGCGATATCCATTATTGTGCTGCAAAGTATGCAACACTATTCAGTTTTCTATTTCCTTGGCATGAATCCAACACTTGTAAGGTTTCTTAGTGCTCTTTGTAGTGGCTGATCAATAAATGTAGTTCGTACTCCCTATAGAATTAAACTTACCACTGTTTTATGAGTTTGTTACTAAATGTGCTTTTTTGCTCTACCAAGTGTTTGCATGCAAGGTTTAAACATGCTTCATTGTCAAAGTACCCCTAGCCCGATCTACCCATATCTTGAAAACGTGCTTCAATAGTCTATTCTTTCATGTATGTAATCTTTTCACAAGTTCAGGTTTTCCCTTTATTGGTTATTACTCCCGTTGTTTTAGACAATTATGTTGGCTCGCAAGATGTCTGCTTGCTCTATTGTACATTCATATGTATGTACTTACTTTGAATATGTATCCATCCTAGAATTTAATTTTTAAATATTCTTCCTTGGCTCCACATTCATGTATACCTTGTCTTTAATATTAGTTTGTTAGTATTTGACTATCATATAGAGTTCAAATCTCTTTGCTGAAATTTATATGTCTTAACTTCGTATGTGTTTCAATTTTAGATGTCAAAAATGCATACTGAGTCATAGAAGAAGTATTATGTTGGTGTCACATTTACTTCCCACGTCATAGTCATTATCATTAATCCATATTCATATGTCTTCTACTCATCAAAAGATTAATCTCAAAAGATTTATTATTCTCCAAAGTTCATAGTCTCAAAATAGTTATGAACATCAAAGAAAAAATCTCAAAGTTAAAAAAAATCTATGTGATGAAATTGTATAATTATGGGTGGCAGCCTAAGCGAAAATCCTAGATTCGTCGATCCCAACTAGTACAGAAGGTTGGAAGCCTTGGGGCGTAAGCCTAGGATGGGCCAATCATGATTGATATAAGAGGGTGGAAACTCAGGGACGAAGGCTTAGCATGGGCCGATCTCAATTTGTATGGGGGGGTGGCAGCTCAGGGGCGAAAGCCTAGCATTGGGCGATCCCAATTTGAGTAATTATGAGGACAATATCCCCGGGGTTCAAATGCCTAGCATAGGTCATCCTCTCGTACCAGTGTTAGCTGGTCATTTCTTTCATATGACTAACACAAATTATAAAGCACAGAAATGTAAAGAAAACAATGTACATACACAATTCCAAAAGTATTAGCAAAGGTGGTCTCTAATCCTTATCTACAAGTATTTGGTTTCACTTAAGATCATGTCACATATGGTTGTATTATGCCTTACATATTCACTACATTATTTCGTACTAACATCCCTTAGTGGGGCACCGTATATTATGTTGTAGGTACAACTCCAAAGTACATCTCCCCAAGAGAAGCACATGATACTCAGATGTTGTTGGTGAGTCCAGGTTTATTTGGGGCTTTGCTGAGTCTTTACTATGTATATTTTCACACCATGCATTCTAATAGAGGCTTTCCAGAATTGTAAAGCTATCATATATATATTTATTGTTTCAGTTGTCACATGTATTGGATAAGCTATTCAACATGTGACGTATATAAAGCTTTTCATCACTAGTTTGCATAATACTTTACTCTCCCATCATAGGTTACTTGTTAAGCATGTATTCATACGGTACTTGTCCGCCTCACCTAGGGTTGGGGTGTGACAGACTTAGGGTTTATGGTAGTGTTAGGGTTAGAATTAATGTTAGGGTTATGGTTAGGGTCTCAGTTGCTTTTTCGATTTTATGGTTTTGGGTTAACGATTTGAGTTGTAACATTTATGGATTAGTATATAATATTATTGTTTGGTATTTTGAGCTTCAGGTTTAGGGTTATGATTAAGGATAGGGTAAGGGTTTGGGTTCGTGTTAGGGATAGGGTTTAGGTATTTTTTAGGTTTTAGGTCTTGGGTTTTAGAATTTTTGGTCTGAGGGTTTCAGATGAATGCCTTAGGGCTAGGGTTAGGGTTAAGGTTACGGTTACAGTTAGGATTTAGTTTTTCTTAGGTTTTAGGCTATATGGTTTAAAATTTAAGGTTTTAATCTATAGTTTAGTGCTTAATGTTTGGGTATCATATTTTGGACTTAGGATTTTTAGTTTGGACTTAGGGTTTAGGGATTAGGGTTTAGGGTTAGGATTAGGATAAGAGTAACGGTGTAGATTTTTTTAGGTTTTATGCTTCATGGTTTAGAATTTGAGGTTTAAAATTTATGGTTAAGTATTTAATATTTTGATTTTTGTATTTTGGGATTTTTTTTTGGTTGAATTACACTTGGAGGGGTAGGGGCTGAGCAACATCCCTAGGCGTTATAATTAATAACAAAAAACAAAATACAAGGAGGGAGACATAAACCTAACCTCAAACCTAAGATGGTTTAGTGTCAACTTCCCAAAAGGAAGTCAACTCCTCCCCTTACAAAAAATATGAAACCAAAATACTATGCACCTAAGGAGAGGACTCCTCACAATATAAAGTATCTACAAAAGGATAAACCAAGGAGACTCTCCTTTTACAAGAAACCCTATGCACTAAACAAACCTATTCAAAGTAGCAATAATTTTAGTTATAGATAATTTTAAAATATATACAACCTCAAGGAGGCTCAAATTTCTTTTTCTCTTCCTTCTTCTAAAGTTAGGCATCTCGAATAAGTCGATTTGATAGTAGGCCTTTGCTTCTTTAAGTAGTTGGTGGTTGTTGAAAGACACCTGATCGGTAATAATGTTGTAACTATGTTTTTACAATGCATCCTTTACACAATTTTCTTCTCTGAATACATGAATTCATTTGAAGTTGTGTACTTGATTCTTAAGATGTTGCAGCCTTCCAATTGAGTGATGATGCTCCATTGAGGGACTGCCTTCTTTAGGACCTATTGCACTACTAGTTGAGAATCAAGTTCCAAGATAATGTTCCTGTTTCCTAGAACAAGTGCCCAAGTTAAACCAAAGATGGCTACCTCTATTTCATCTTTGTTTTTGTACCTTCTCCAAGTGGTGTTGCGAAAGCCATCACTAGTTTGCGATGTTTGTCTCTCAGGATTCCACCATCCTCGAGAGTGCCATGGTTCGTGAGTGCACATCCATTAGTTTTCAGTTTGAGACACTAGTCTGCAGGTTTAGGCCACTTCACCATGCTCACTCTGATGTCATGCGCACATTTTTCACTTTTTTGCATTAAATCTGTCCACTTGGCCGGACATGTAACTTGAGGAAATGCAGTGTCCAACATCTTGTAGTTGTCCTTGTAGATTGCATATTAAACTCTACTAATGTTTCTCTATTTAGCTCCATACTTGTAGGCACACCTGTTCTTCCACAGAGTCCAACAAATGAATATTGGTGTAGCTTGTAGCAGCAGTTTGTGGGCTGCATTTCTATACTTGGCTGTCTACCATTATTGTAGCAACTACTGCAATGAAGAGTGGTCTGGCTGCATGCCTGCACTACCTACAAAAAAGGTCCATTCCTTAGCAGCAAATTGACTAGAATTGGATGTATGTTCTATATTGTCCATACCTGCTCTATCAAGACAACAAAAATAATGTGATGGCTCAATGCCAAAGTTAGTCAATCTTTCATTTGTAAAGAGTTTACCCCCTTAGGGTTCTCCATAAAAGAAGGGAAGATTTTAAGGGAATGTTTTTATGCCATAACATCGATTTAAATTGATTCTTGGCTCTTTTGTTTCTTATTTATTCCCTAGCTGAAGAACAACTAAAACTGCCATGGTTATTGAGCTTCCACACTGGTTGATCAGGTAGCTGCTGTTGTGGAGAGATCTCTGCTACTAGGATGTTAGAGAATTGATTGACCTGAGCATGCTATAACTGTTTGCTCCAACTCCACTTCCCCTCTTTCAAAAATTCAACCACAGTAGAATTATTAAATCTTTTGCTATCGGTGGTAAACTAAGCCAGTGGTCCACTGCCCAGAAAGTTATCCCACCAAAATGAACAATTCCCTGCTTGAATCATCCAATGGATGTGTTGCTCAACATGTTGTGTGTTCATAAGCATTTGTTTGCAGGTTAGTGAATCTCCATTATCATCTTTTATGCTTACTGAGTTTGATATTTGACAATATTTTGCATTAAAAAATTCTCCCCACAGTGTTTGTTTTGTTCTGAAGATGCACCAGTGTTTGAATTGAATGGATTTGCAAATATCTGGCAAGTTTCTCATTCCCACCCCAACCCCTTAGTTAGAAGGGTAAGTTAGATTTTTCCATGAAGCCTTGTGATACTTCTTTCTATCATTTTTCCATCCGTGGAAAAAGTAAGCTGTAATCCCTTGGATTTGCCTTGTTATTGTAGTTGGAGATGTTACTGCAGATAGGGGGTGGATAGGAAGAGCCTGAAACACATGTTTTGTAAGAATTTCTTTGCCTCCATAACTTAATTGTTTGGTTTGACAACCTGTGATCTTGTAGAAAACCTTTTTAACAAGATTAGAGAAATAGATATTCTTAGGCATACCAATAAATATAGGGAAACCTAGGTAATTAATAGGGACTTGCTTTTGTTTGAAACCTATCAGCCACTTTATTCTATCTCTCGTTCTATTGAAAGCATTAAAGTGTAGCATAAAATGTCTTTTGTCTCCTTTGATGAGTTGCTCGAAAGTATCTTCATACTCCTTTAAAATTGCCATTAGGAGTTTTAGAGTCTTGAATCTTCGACAGTTGACTAGAATTATGCCATCAACAAAACTCAGATTATTCACCTAGGTCCCTCTCCTTTCCAAGAAGAAACCATGATAATCCGGATGGTTGTGAAGCATATTTAGAGATCCTAATAAAATCTCAACACCTAAAATAAATTGGACTGGAGAAAGTGGATCACCTTGCATGAGACCTCTAGAAGAGTGAAAGAAACCATATCTCTTAAAATTTACAATGATTGAGTACCAATTATTACTCTGGGAGGATAGGCCTAAGTCTGCTGCTCATTATCTTTGAAATGATTTTTCTAGTGAGGTACTCAGACTTATAGGACTATAATCACTGATCCTGTTTATATTATTCACCTTAGGGAGCAGCACAATACAAGAAAGGTAGATGTCCTTAGGAATCATCTATCCACTGAAAAAGTCCTAATGAAACCCCATTAGAACCTTCTTGATAATATGCCTACATTTTTTAAAGAAGTACCCATTCATACAATGAGAAACAGCTGGAGAATTAGTATTCATAGAGAAAACCACCTTTTTAAGTTCATCCATACTAGGAAATATTGTAAGCTAAGCATCTTGGTTTTGATTAATCATCCTTGGAATGTATTCCACGGTATGCTCATTGATATGCTTTTGTTCACCAGTAAATGCACCTTTGAAGTGTTCAGAAGCTACCTGATCAATGTTGTCGTAGCCTTATATCCAATATCCATTTTCATTGACAACTTTGTGTATAAATAGCTTCCTTCTTGTTCCCCTTATTACTGAATGGAAGTATTTAGAATTAGTATCACCTTCTTTAAACCATTGGAGTAGGGTTTTTGATTCAAAATAGTATCTTCCAGGTTTAAAATTTTGATGTACTTTGCTTTAATTTAATTAATGATGCTTCAATTTGAGTAACTTTTGTCAATGATGTAGTTTCTTTATCTTTATACAGTTTTTCCTCATACATCCTAACCTTTTGGAAATATCACGAAATTCTTTATTAAGAACAACAGTAAGAGTATTTTATAGCCTTTTCATTTTTTGGTGAAATATCCACATGCCAGTACCTACTACTTCCTTCTCCCAATAGGTTTTAACAGTTTCTACGAAATGAGGGTTATCTACCCAACAGTTGAGAAATCTAAAATACTTTGTGTGATAAATTGTTAAGGAAACCATTTCCATGAGTAAAGTACATGATTAGAGCTTTAAGATGACAAGTGAGTTACAGTGGTTTGAGCCATCTTTTCCAACCAAGATTCATTTACCATAGCCATGTCAAGCCTCTTCCAAATTTTGTGATTGATACACCTCTTGTTAGACAATGTGAATTCATGAGCACTAAAAGCAATGTCCAAAAGGCCAGAGTCTTGAATGACAGCAATAATGTCCTTACTCTTCCTAATGTTGTAAGGCACCCATCCAAGTTTTTCCTCCACAGAAGTTATAACATTGAAATCTCCAACAGTACACCAAGTTTTCTCATTCAAAGAGGCTTGCTAAATCATTCTGTCCCAAAGTGGTCTCTTGAGGTGATATTTTCATTTAGCAAAGACAAAGGTACTTTTAAATTGATATTGTAATTTTTTGTGTTTCATGTTGCAAGTGATTTGCTGTTAATCTTCATCAAGAATTTTTAGTCAATATCACTTCTCCAAAAAACCCATATTTTACCATTTCAATTACTAGTAGCATTATCCATGTTTAAATAAACCTTAAAGCTTTGAACATGGACAATATCAGAGAAAGGTTCAAAAATAGTGATAACAAATAATTGGTGAAGCTTTATGAGCATTTTGAGTCTCTCCAACACCTCTTGATAGCAATTTTTATCAAGTCAATACAGCCCCCCTTATAGTTTAATATGTTATTGACAATTCTGAGGATGAATTTGACTTAGTAACCAATCCATATAATATCCCAATGATGATGATGAGACTAGTGAAGTCTTATTTAAAGCTTTTAGTCCTCATAATGATCAGACTCTTGAGGATGAGATACAACGGGCAACACAAGAGAAAGGTCTATCACCATGAGGATTTAAACATGACAAATTTCATTTTGAGCAGCGAGATATGAACACTTTCACAACATGAAGACCAAATACCAGATTATTTACCTCTAGATAATCTCAATGATTAGTACATTCATTTGCAATGTGATTAATTCATATTAAAGTTCATATAAAGGGGTTCAATATCAAGTTCATAATCCAATTACATTTTCCTTATCAAAGATGTTTTCTAGGGTTACCTTACAATGCGGACAAAAAGCTAATGATGTCTTTCCTAAAGTTTGATATAATGTCGTTGAATCCAATTAACCTGAAGTCCATCATTTCTTTACTTTGAAGGATACCATTACGTCTATCTACTTCAACATTCTTAAGCTTACCACTAGGTTTAAGATTTCACATAAAAGACTCTCATAATATCAGTTAAGGTCTCATGTCATTCATGCATACAAGACTAAGAGGCTTTAGAATCTTAAGTCATGACATCACATATTCACTTTCATATATGCATCACGTAAGGGACACAAGCCAAAATATACTTCACCATACCACATATTACATGTCATTCTAGAAACACATAGACATAACCATAACCTCGTTAAGTAATCCTATGCACTATGATACCATTATCAATATGACAATCATAGACTTCATATAGTTACATAGGAATACCTAAGCATCAACCCTAAGACTATACACAGAAAACCATAGTCATAGTCTAACTTGATTAGGCAACATCCATATAAGAACACATATACTTTCACCTTAATTATCATGTATATAGAAATTATCATACTTCAAATAATCATCATAATACTTCATCTATTTACCGACAAGGCCATGATCACCATAATACATATAGTAACGATGACAAGGCCACATCGATTGAATGTAAAGCACATAACTCCGCCACCATAAGTGGACAATACCAATCACACTATAGTTGTAGTCTAAATAACATTAAATAAAGTTAATTAGGTAAGAGTACCCCCACTCCATCCTCAAAACCTCAATTCGATGCTAAATCATCCAATTCAATATCATAAGGCCCTTACCAATGGCCATGAAAATCACTTGAACACAAAAACTATAATATTCTATATAGGTCAATTCAATGTAAATTAATTAATATAATACAACCTATATCTCAATTGAATACAATTATTACATCATTAGATAGCCCATAGAAAGGTACAACTAAATTCATAGATATTATATTAATATCAAGTAACCCATAACATAGTCAAAACCTACGATTCATCCAATTCATGGATTCATAGGTTATTAAGATTGAAATTATCTAATTAATAACAATTAAAACCATGAACAATGCTTAAAAACCATTAATGCAAGAACCCATGGTAGGTCATGAAATTGGTCAAGTTCAACTTTGAAAACTGTGGAAAGTATCATTGATAGTTGGGCTCCTTTATGAATAGGGTTTAATAAATACATAAATTATGTTAATTATTCAATTTGATGAATAATATTCAGTCAATTGTTTAATCCAAGCTCTTCCTTGACTTTTTACTTCAATAATGTCTTAAGGAATTTGTAAGGGATTTTTGGATTTTGATTTGGAAGAATGAAATCTTCTAAGTGTTAAAGACATATATAAACATTTAAAATGCCCAAAATAGCCCTTATAACCACTAATACTCTTATGTGGAATTTGGGTGAATTTACAAGTTCACCCGTCACTTGGCAGTGAACTGCACGTAAGAACACAGACCCATCGACGATTGGTAGTCGACGAATTGTTTTTCCACAAACGGACCATCCTGTCCTTCTGTTGATTGGTTCTTAATCTCATTATTGGTCTCCTCTCTCCCTATGTTTAATTACCAAATGACGAGACCCTACCAATGGGGCGTCGACTGACCCACTAGGCGTCGATTGCTTTTGTGGTTTTGGTTGTCTTGGGCAGCGCTGGCAAAACATTTTGGTCCTACGCAAAATTAGGGTTAGGGTGTAGTTTTTTTAAGTTTTTATGGTTTATGATATAGAATTTGAGGTTTAAAGTCTACAGTTTAGTATTTCATGTTTGGGTTTTGGTATTTTCTGTTTAGGGTTTTGGGTTAGGGTTTTTATTCTTTTAATGTTTTTAGGTTTAGGATTTATGATTTGAGGTTTAATACAATATTTAGTGTTTCCTATTTTGGTTTTCGTACTTTGGGCTTGGGGTTTCGGCTTTATGGTTGGGTTAGGGTTAGGATTAATGTTAGAATTATGGTTAGGGTTTAGCTTATTTTTTAGGTTTTAGAGTTTTGGGTTAATGATTTAAGTTGTATTAGATATGGATTAGTGTTTAATTTTAGGGTTTTGGTTTTTTGAACTTTAGGTTTAGGATTAGGGTTAAGAGCAGGGTTAGCGCTACGGTTCGTGTTAGGGATAGGGTTAGAATTAGGGGTTAGGTTTTTTTTTTCATGTTTTAGGTTTTGGGGTTTAGAGTTTTTTTTAAAAAAAATCTATGGTTTAGTTCTTAATGTTTAAGTTAAGCTATTTTGGGCGTGGGGTTTTGGGTGAATGGCTTAGGGTCAGGATTAGGGTTAAAATCTAGCTAAGGGTTAGACTTAAGGTTAGGGTTAGGGTTTTCTTAGATTTTTGGGTTTAGGGTTTAGAATTTGAGGCTTAATTTCAATGTTAAGTGTTTAGTGTTGGGGTTTTGATATTTTGGGCTTGGGTTATATGGTTTATGGTAGGGTAAGGGTTACGGGTAATGTTATGGTTAGGGTTAGGGTTTAGGTTTTTTTAGGTTTAAGCAGTTAGGGTTAAGGATTTGAAAACTGTAATATCTATGATTTAGTGCTTAATATTGGGTTTTGGCATTTTGAACTTTGGGTTTAGTGTTTAGAGTTTGGGTTAAAGTTAGGATTGCGTTAGGATTAGGGTCGTGTTAGGGATAAGGTTAGGCCTAAGGTTTACGGTTTTTTTTAAAAGTTTTTAATTTAAAATTTGTGGTCTAGTATTTAATGTTTGGGTTTTGGTATTTTGGGCTTGGGGTTTAGGGTTAATGGTTTTGGGTTAGGGTTAGGTTAGGGTTAGGATTAGGGTTTAGGTTGTTTTAGGTTTTCAGGTTTGTGATTTAGGATTTGAGGTTTAAAATCTATGGTCTAGTTTTAATGTCTTGGTATTGTATTTCGGACATAGAGTTTTTATTTGGGGTTAAGGTTTACGGTTTCAGGTTTAGGATTAGGGTGTGGGTTAGTGTTAGGTTAGGGTGTAGGTTTGTTTAAAGGTTTTATAGTTCATGATTTGGCATTTGAGGTTTAAAATCTATGGTTTAGTATTTAATTTTTGGGTTTTGGTATTTTATGCTAAGGGTTTAGGGTTAGGTTAGGGTTAGGGTTTTGGGTTTTTTATGTTTCTGGGTTTAGGGTTTAGATCTTGAGCTCTAATATCAATGGTTTAATGTTTAATATTTGGGTTTTTGTATTTTGGCCTTGGAGCTCAAAAGAGTTATGAACTGATAAAGAACAATCTCAAAGATTAAAGAATCTAAATTAATAAATCTATATAATTACGGGTGGAAACCCAAGGGAGAAATCCTATGATGGGTCAATCCCAACTGGTACATAAGGGTGGCAGCTCAGGGGCGAAACCCTAGCATGGGCTGATCACTATTGGTATAGATGGGTGGCAGCCCACGAGAAAAAACCTAGATTGAGTCGATCACAAGTTGTGTAATTATAAGGACCTCATCCCAGGGGTTAATACGACGAGAATAGGTCATCCTCTTCTACCACTGATCTCTGGTCACTTGTATCACTTTCCCTACAAAAATTATAACACACAAAAAAGTAAAGAAAAGAATGTTACTTACTTGATTCCTTAAGAGTAACCAAAGCTGGTCTTTTCTTGTAATCTATGCACTCATATGTTTCCATTTGATTTCATTTGAGCTCTCGTATTACATATGCTATTTCTTTACATATTTTGTACATTCATTTTTAATGACGTCCCTCGCGAGGGACTTTGGATTTTATGATGCAGGCACATGTACTCCAGCTAGTAGACCTCATTAGTGGTAGCACACGAAACTCTGCTACTTTTGGGTTATCTACAAGTTTATTCCACTACAACATTTTATGTCTCCAACCACCCTAGAAAAGTGTGGCCTAAACTATGAAAAAGTGTGGCCTTTGGTAAAAAGCCACACTTTTTGACTTTAAGCCACACTTTTCCAGGTGTGGCCGAAAGCAGCGAAACCTTAGAGTTTAGGCGACGCTTTACAAGCGTAGCCTTATCAGCTACGCTTAAAAGCGTAGCCAAAAGGAAAAAAGGCCACGCTTTTTACCTACGCTTAGAAGTATTGCCATATGAGCAACACTTTTAAGCGTAGCCTCAAAGTAAAAAAGGCCACACTTTGTAGCTACGCTTAGAAGTGTTGCCTTATCAGCTACACTTATAAGCGTAGCCTAAAAGAGAAAAAGTCACGCTTCTGCTGCTACGCTTATAAGTGTTGCTTTATAAGCTACACTTTGAAGCGTGGCCTTTGCTACCATATTGCCCACACTTATCAAGTGTTGCCTTTTCTATCTAATGTATGACAACACTTTGAAGTGTTGTTCTTGCTCAAGTGCATACACAATTTACAGTCCTATGCCACAATTTCTAATCACAATACTCCAATATTATATTGCAATAAATAATCTCTAGCGCTAATAAGTAATTCAAATTTATAGATTTCCCATAAAGTACTTCAAAAGATAGTATGTGTTGTGTACACATACCCATACTTATACATCAATATTATAAATGTGTACACATAAATCAAATATGTATTTAAACTTTTACAATAGTTCAAAAACTCTTCATCATCCACTTCAAATTTGATCACCTCCATTTCCCTACACAAATAAGATATTGGCAGTTATATAGAAGAGGTAAGACTTTCAGATTGCAACAATGAAATCCAACAGTTATAGAGAAAAGGAATTAAGGAGGAGACACAAACAATTAGATTCTCCTATATAATTATTTGTGTATTTGTTTGTAGTTATGGAAGCATGCTTTACTGACGGAAATAATGATATATAGAAGCACAAAAGGCATAGTGAAAACATTAACAAAAGTTACAGATTGCAGCAGCAATAATGCTAACAACATGGATATTCTACAGAATGCAGCAGCAGTTAACAACAAATCTGCAGATTGCAGATTCCACACTATGCCAAAGTTTATTTGCAGAGAGGCTTAGACAATAATTTGGACTGTTATTAGCTCAAAATTCTTGCTGTTATTAGCTCAAAATAGATTAAAAATGATATCTTTATGGTCATTGATTGCATTCAAGGTGCGCAAACTCAAAAAAAATGAACTTAAAAGTATTTATGTGTTTGCATGTTCTATAGAAGCCAAAACTTGAACCATATAAAAGCAATTCTATCTTATTTGTATTAGGCAAATGAGGAGCACAGCCACAGATGGTGCCTGCTGACATAGAAAAACTACACTTCAACCATACCAAACAAGCAAGATGAACAGTGGTCAAGAGAAACAAAACCTTAGCTCAATTCAAACCAATGCCACTAACAATAACCAAAGAAAGAAAACTCAGTCGTATTTAAAGTGTTTCGCCACCATTCAATAATATTCAAAACCATATCGAGAATATGTAACAAGTTCAGAGTTACTTCATACTCATCAGAGCGAGGCAACAAGGAAACTAAATCTGACATAGAAAAACTACACTTCAACCATACCAAACAAGCAAGATGAACAGTGGTCAAGAGAAAAAAAACCTTAGCTCAATTCAAACCAATGCCACTAACAATAACCAAAGAAAGAAAACTCAGTCGTATTGAAAGTGTTTCGCCACCATTCAATAATATTCAAAACCATATCGAGAATATGTAACAAGTTCAGAGTTACTTCATACTCATCACAGCGAGGCAACAAGGAAACTAAATCTGACATAGAAAAACTACACTTCAACCATACCAAACAAGCAAGATGAACAGTGGTCAAGAGAAACAAAACCTTAGCTCAATTCAAACCAATGCCACTAACAATAACCAAAGAAAGAAAACTCAGTCGTATTGAAAGTGTTTTGCCACCATTCAATAATATTCAAAACCATATCGAGAATATGTAACAAGTTCAGAGTTACTTCATACTCATCACAGCGAGGAAACAAGGAAACTAAATCTGACATAGAAAAACTACACTTCAACCATACCAAACAAGCAAGATGAACAGTGGTCAAGAGAAACAAAACCTTAGCTCAATTCAAACCAATGCCACTAACAATAACCAAAGAAAGAAAACTCAGTCGTATTGAAAGTGTTTCGCCACCATTCAATAATATTCAAAACCATATCGAGAATATGTAACAAGTTCAGAGTTAATTCATACTCATCACAGCGAGGCAACAAGGAAACTAAATCTGACATAGAAAAACTACACTTCAACCATACCAAACAAGCAAGATGAACAGTGGTCAAGAGAAACAAAACTTTAGCTCAATTCAAACCAAAGCCACTAACAATAACTAATTTGATTCAAACATGAAGTTAATCAATAACAATTACAAACAAGAAGACTTTCTGAGAAACTGAGAGGACTAATTTGAAAAAGTACTAAATACCTTTTGAAGAATCGGATCATGAGTTGACCCGGAAGATTGTAGAGGATTTTGGCCTTTTACAGCTTGTGTACTACCCGCATCAATAGGTGAAGCAAATGTTAGATACACACCCCCTTGCATACCTCGAACATTCAATCCAGGGTTGTTTTGAAGCAATTGACTAAAAAAATTTCGCATTTCTTCTCTCATTTCTTCTCTTATTTCCTCTCTCATTTCATTCATTTCTTCTTTCAGAGAAGTGATTTCATTAGCATGTTTTTTGTTTTAGCTTGCTATCTTCCTCATCTTTCTTCAATGAACTTGCTGTCACTGATCTACCATAGCACCTAAGTCGACCAGGCTGCTCCTTACCAAACACTGCCGTAAAAGCATCATCTGCAGTTTCCCCGGAATTTTGGCGATTCTGAAGTTCAGCCTATTGAATAAAATTGACTTTCATATTATATTCAAGTACTTATTTCTCTCTAGCTTAAATGAGTTTATGGTTCATTAAGTAACTTCAATTGACATCCCTTCAAGCATATTAAAATGAATTATCACCCTTTAAACAATGTAAAAAATATTAAACCTGAATTAAATTCATCATTAATACAGTTTTAAAAAACTTACTATGGCAATTTGAGTATCGGCCTGAAGTTCCTTTCCCGTTTTTGTACGAGTTGCAATAAACATTTCAGACTTTGATGGTTCCTCATTGTTTTCTTTGGTTGCACGCTACAAATTATATAAAAAGATATTTAAAAACTTATCAATCTATTGGAGGAATACAAATGGATTAAATGTATATGGCCGAAGATGCTAAGTATTACCAATGCCACGCGTACTCTTGCAAAACTAATAGGTCCCATTCGATGCCTCCATTTTTGCTTTTTCCTGTTTTGAGAATTCATCTCACACATGGCCTATAATTATTAAAAAGATATGTTTGAATTAATAAATAAAAAAAAAATAGAATCGATATAATCCAAAATATGTTGAACAATAGAAATGTAGTATTTTAGCCTTACTTGAACAGTTGGGTCTTTCCAATACTCGATCAATTGACGAAATTCATCTTCTGCAATGTCACTGGGACGTTTTGCTAGCATGTCCTCAATGGTACTATTTTTATCAAAAAATCTCTCTTTAATTTTTGCTTGTATCGCTTCCAAGCATCACGAAAGCCAGTCATCACCCACGCTTTTCCTTCTATTGGAATTATGAATTTGGACTATGTAAAATAAAATATAGTTAGCTTCAATCTGTAAAAACAAAGAATAAATATGCAATTTAAAAATTAATTGTTCTTACATTGATATATTCCCACATGCGCTTTTTAGTATCTTCTGGCACCGCATGCCAACTAGTGTACATCAAGTTGATGAACCTCGGATTCCTTGAAATTGTTCCTATAAAGTTGGTGAATTCGGACACTATCTTACCAGTTGGTCCCACTGCTTGCCCTTTATCAAATGTCACCTCCTTTCTTTCTTCCAAATTTCTTGCGTGAATATCCTTACATGTTGTTTTTCCTCGGACTTTTTTCGCCTCCAATATTTCTTGATTTATGTAACAGTAAGTAAATAAGAAATGTCATTTATATAAGTAATAAATCTTATAACGCTTGAGACATACCTTTCGTACTACAATCAATGCCAATTTCCTCTTCTATAGCACACTCATCCCTATTGATTTCTTCTTGATCCACAAGATCATCTGCTACTGTGTGGTTATCTGTTTTTGTTTCATCGCCTATGATCGACTTCCTCTTTACTTGCTTGCAGTTTGGTAGATCATTAATATCATGTTCTTTCTGTAACCATTGTTCTGCTAGAAACTGATCAAGACTTGTGGCCGGTATGACAGACTTCCTCTTCACCTGTTTGAAGTTTAATTGATCTTGAATACCATGTTGTACCTCTGAATTACCAAATGTTTCCCCAGTCACATAAACTGAATCAGTAACACCTTGCTTTGAAGACATTTGGAACCTAAAGTTTTGCATAGGAAGTTTAATTCTTTTCTCTTGAATGGACTCTCCAGATTGAAATAATCTCTTCTTAGATTGTAGAATTAAATCCTCAGAATTCTTTCTTTTATGCGCTATTGGTACATGCTCTTTCTTAGCTTTATCATTGCGTTCGTTAGCAAGTTGTTCTCTCTTAATCTTGAACTGGTTAGCCAATTCAGTACTTGATCGATATTGCATATCAAAGTTCATATTCTTCAATGGGCTTTGAGCTTTGTTCGGATTCGAACCCTTTTTCTTTAGTGCTGCTGATTGACTCATTATTTCCGCCTTCTTTTAATATCTTTATTTTCTTTCCCAACAGTAACTTAACCTACAAAACAATAATAATGTTATTGTTAAATAGAAAAAGCAAACCTGCAAATAGAAGAGGACTGATTTCACTGTGCTAATTAGAACGAGTTGTGAACCAATCTTTAGCTTCCAGAAATTTAAGGGAGTAGTACATAAGGAGGACTGATTTCACTGTGTTGCCTTCACTGCCTTGACTGTGCTGCCTGTAATGTCCAATGCCTAATAGTAATAGGAAAAAATAAGAATTTAGATGACAACAACAATTCACATTTACTATTAGAATGTAATTTGATAAATGTAACATGCATACTCCAGATATTACTAACCTTAGTTATACAAGTTGTGCCAACATACAGTCAAATAAAATAAAAGTAAGCTAGAATTACAGCTTCATCAACAAAACAATAATTACATAAATTAAAGAAGTCAACATAAATTATCGACCAAAAACAGCCACACATAAACAAAGCCAACATTATACATAGACATCTTAAGGTGTTTGTACAAAAAAAAGTTAAATAACAAAAAAAAGTGAGTTAGCACTATATGTTAATCATAAAAATAAGAATACTCATGGTGTACAGTCATCTTCAAACTCGTCTTCAGATTCATCAGACTCATCTTCAGAATCATCTTCATACTCATTTTCAGATTCATCTTCACACTCTTCTTCAGACTCATCTTCGAACTCTTCTTCAGACTCATCTTCAAACTCCTTTTCATATTCAACCTCAAGTTGTTGAGTATCAAATTCCTCCGGAGGCACATCAATAACAGTTTCTGGTATATCATTCCTTACTAAGGGAACTTCACCATCATCTTCTGGTATGGATGGTCCCGTCAAGTGTTCAGACAACTCATTTTCATAATTTTGTGGGAGATCAGATTCAAATTCATCACTCATGTTAAACAAGTCTCTTGGCACAGTCTTCATAACATAATGTCTATCTTGATCATATGGATCTTGCACATAGAAGCATTGATGTACTTGAGATGCAAGCACAAAAGGCTCTTCTAGAGAGCATCTCTTGTTAAAATAGACATAAGTTAGGCCATACATATCTTTCTCAACCTCATACCAATCACACTTAAAGAGAACAACCTTAAAATGACTATAATAGTCTAACTCAACTATATCAACTATTCTACCATAATAAGTCAAATCTGCAGCAATCGGGTTCTTATCCTTTGAGCTTGCAAAGCTCGTAGTTGAGGCAACAAGTGTAACACCACTATTTTGTGTTTTGCGTCTTGCATCATGCTGCCTACTATGGAATCTATATCCATTGATGAGATACCCAGAGTATCTTTTAGCAACAACATTTGGTCCTCTAGACAATTGTTTTATCAAATCAGGCACATCCTCTTGCAAAGCAAGAGTTTCAAACCATTGAGAGAAGTTTTGACAATGATCCTTGGCCTTGCTCCATTTAGATCTTCGCGGATGATTATTAACCTCTTGCATATGCTCTCTACATATCATGTATTTTTTTGTTAAAATTATAAATAAATTAAATATGTTAAAACTTAATTATACAAATAAAAATACTATATTAAAGGAAAGTACCTAATATATTCTTGAATTTCATCACAATTTCCCAATAAGTATGCATGTGCCTGACTTAGTGATTTGTTGTCGAAAACAAATGGATCAGTTTTCTTTGCTCCTATAGGACATCCCTTAATAGGAAACAAACTACTGTTTCTGCATCAGTTGGGTCACATTCATCATTATTTCGGGTTCTTCTATTAAATCTTGTTTGTACAGCCCCATTCAGATATCTTGAAAATAAATTCATACAGTCTATTCCCACACGTGCCTCTGCTATGCAACCTTCTGGATAACGTCTATTGCGGATATATGATTTAAATGTACCCATTTCTCTTTCAGTGGAATACATCCATCGGTTCTGAACTGGACCACCTAATCTCACTTCATTCGCCAAATGTATAGGCAGATGAATCATTATATCAAAAAATGACGGAGGAAAAATTCGTTCCAACTGATTTATTGTTTCCCTTATCTCTACTTCTAAGCAATCTAATTCCTCCAATGTTATAACTTTTTGACACAAACGTTGGAAGAAGGAGCATAAACGAATTAAAGCAATAGCCACATGATCTGGAAGGATGCTTTTAATGGGTATTGGAAGCAAGTAATGTAACATGAAATGAGCATCATGGGTCTTATAACCAGACAATTTCCTTTCATCCAGTTGCACACACCTAGATATATTAGAGGCACTGCCATCAGGTAGCTTGGCTGTCTTTAAAACTCCACAAAAAACTGATTTCTCTCCATTTGTCATTGAGAAGCAAGCTTTTGCAAACTTTGTTCTCTTATCATCTCCAGCATCTCTTGGATGAAGATTCTTTCTAATTCCCATCTCTTTCAAATCATATCGGGCTTTTGCATGATCTTTGTTTTGCCAGGAATATCCAAAAGAGTTCCAAGAATGCTATCAACTATATTCTTCTCTATGTGCATTACATCAAGGTTATGGCGTAACAAGTTGTGCTGCCAGTAAGGTAATTCAAAAAAAATTGACCTTTTTTTCCATGGGCCATTATTTGATCTCTTTATCTTCTTTCCAAACACATTTTCAAAATCTTTTAAGTTATGAAGTACATCAGTTCCCTTTAATAAAGGTGGAGGAGGCCTGAATTCAGGTTTTCCATTGAACGATCTTTTGTTAGCTCTCCATGGATGATCCATGGGTAGAAAAACACGATGATCCATATAACACATTTTCCGACTATGCTTAAGATAGTGAGAATTAGTGTTATAGTTACAACAAGGGCAAGCAAACTTTCCTTTTGTACTCCATCCAGACACATAGCATATGCAGGAAAGTCACTGATTGTCCACATAAGAGCTGCTCGCATTTGAAAAGTTTGATTTCTTGAAGCATCATATGTTTCAACCCCAGAATTCCACAACAATTTTAACTCCTCTATCAATGGTTGTAAGTAAACATCAATGTCATTTCCAGGTGATCGTGGCCCAGGTATAAGTAATGAAAGTATAGAATATTCAGATTTCATGCACATCCAAGGCGGCATATTATACGTCATCAACATAACTGGCCATGTGCTATGAGATATACTCATGGTTCGAAATGGATTGAACCCATCACTTGCTAATCCAAGTCTCACATTGCGAGAATCTAGTGCGAAATCTGGATGCAACCTATCAAAATCAATCCATGCTTCACCATCAGCGGGATGCCTTAACTTTCCATCTTTTGAACGCTCCTCATCATGCCACCTCAAAGAATCTGCCGTCTTTGAGCACATAAATAACCTTTTGAGTCTAGGAATTAATGGAAAGTGTCTCAAAGTCTTTGCTGAAACTCGATGTAATTTTTTAGAAGACTCAACCTCACCATCAACTTCAGGATTTTCAATATATCGTGAAGCTCCGCAAGTATGACAAAATTTATCATCCTTATGATCATTCCTAAACAACATGCAATCATTTGGACATGCATCAATTTTCTCATAATCAAGGCCGAGATTCTTGACCATAGACTTGGTTTTATTGTAAGAGGGAGGAATGTTCAACTCGGGCATCGCCTCTTTTAATAACTCTAAAAGAGAAGTGAATGATTCATTGCTCCATCCGTGTAGACACTTCAACAAATATAAACGAAGTGTGAATGATAATTTAGAGAATCCTGTACAACCAGGATATAATTCTTGGCTTGCCTCTTCAACTAAGTTATAGTATTTCTTGGCATCTTCATTTGGACCACATTATAAGCTCCTTTTGCCTGTGCAACATCTCTAAATTGATCATTCAACAATCCATCAATATCATCACGCGAGCAATCCATATCATCTTCAACATTCAACTTGATATCCCATTCTCCATGATTGATCCATCTAGTATAACCTTTAACAAATCCATAGCATATTAGATGATCATACACTACATTCCTTCGAGTCCAACGAATATTACACATTTTGCACATGGACATTGAATTTCCTCTCCGTGAGGATTTCCATAAGAGTAAGCAAAATCTAGGAATGATTCCACACCATCAATATAGGGTTGGCTATACCTTGCTAAATTCATCCAATCCTTGGATGGGATATTTGAATTCCTATAAAAAGATATAAATATTTGATATTTCAATAAGAATCATTAAATTCATGATTAAGTTACCAAAATCAAGTGTTATGAGATGATAATATTTTCTTACGTAGTCATGACACTTGTGTTATGCCAAATCAAACTTTGAATCCTCCACAAATGTTTTTGAATGTTGATTTTGGTTCTAAGGGAAAATAAGTAAAATTAATAGGATAGAAAGAATTAAGAAAGACAGTGAATTAATAGGATAGATAAAATTTAATGAACTAATCAAGAATAAGGAAATTTTTCAAGAATCTTGAAGTGTTCAAAGCTTAACAGAATCACGTGATAAGGTCTACTGGAAACCTAATTTTAAAGAGTTCATTAATTTTACTTCAATTGTTATGTAGCCTTCCAAAATCTAAAAATGGAAGAAAACCATTAAAGCGATCTAAAGCAAGCAAGTTGAACTAGCTTTTAAGTCTAATCAGAACCTACCAGGACTACAAAACAACTAAATACTTCATCAAAAAATCATTCAGAAAATAAGGGGAGATAACATAGAAGACTTTATATATAGCTTAATCTATCTGTGAAGGGATTTTCTTGATTTCTATTCCTAGTTCTGTTCAATTCTATATCTCACAGTCAGATATATACTATTAGTAATATCAAAAATCAACACATAGAGCTTAATGATTTAGTATAAAGTAAATGAACATAATTAATACATACAAAATGAAGTGATCCTCAAAAGTAACCTGGCTAACAGCTAAACGAAGCTTCACATATCTCTCTGATTGTCTAACCTGCAGAATAAATTACCAAAGATGAAATAGCAAAAACCATATATAAGTCAATAAGCAAGATCAAAGATCTGTTATACATACCCTGTGCAAATGCGTTTCTGAGTTCTTAGGGAAATCAAAATTGATAACAATGTTAACTGCTTGAATATCAATTCCTCTAGTAAACAAATCTGTCCCATCAAGAAAGAACACAAAATTAAGAAATTTAACAATTAATCACTTTCAAATTTCAGCTGTAACAGCCCCAAAAGTAATCAATTTCTTCTAAACACAAAACAAAAATTTCTTCTAAACACAAGCTACTGATCCAAACAAGTTCATCAAAAGAATAAATCCTAGTAGTATAAACAAATTGGCTACTTAATGTACTATCGATGAGTATTACGAATGATTAGTATTATAAACCAAATAATCCCATCAGCTTCTAGGTTCCAAGAAACAAATAAATAATTGAATGCTATCCAAAACCGAAACAAGACGGAAATATAAAAATATTGAAGCATGCTGGAAATGGATCTATTGAAATTTAAATTGTTACAAACTTACTCACATAGATCAAACTAATAATACAACGTAGGATAATTTTTTTAAATTTTCAATAGTAGAGGAGCAAGTACTGACCCTTCCCCCTTTTCAGTAATAATCATAAAAGTGTGAAGTAGAGAGACCAAGTAAGCAAAAAACAAAATGAAGCCCAATATCAACACAGCATAAATGTATTTTTCACAAGCAAATTCAATGGCATCTTGTGTAATCCAGCAAGTCACTGTTATCAAGGACTGTGAACTTGGATATCATAGGTAATTAACTAAAGTAAATATATAATACTAACTTGATTTTGAATCCCTGCATACCAGTCCATACCAAATAACAGAGATGAAACCAAACAACAAAAAATGAATCGAACCGAACAAACCGATGCAGGCTCTGAGTGGTGTTTGATTTAAATCAACTTAGAGTATACAAAAACCAGCACAGGTATTCCAACAAAAGCTCCAGCAACTATAATGATCTTTTTTTCATGATCAAACTAATAACCAACAAGAAACAGAAAACCACCTTCACAATTGGATACATCAATAAAGGAAATACATCAACAAACAAAATAAAGGATGATTTGAATAAAGAACAACTACAAAAAATCGAGGAAAATATAGTTGAGACGTTCCAGAAGAGAGAAAGAGAGAGAAAAGACTTAAGTAACAAATAAAATACCTTAACTATCACCCAACCAAATATACAATAAAAGACGCAGCAACAAGCCAAAAACAAAAAAAGAGAAAAAATACATTACTAAGCTGATTCTGCCAATGTTGTGAAAATAAGTCGATGTTTACTAACAGAAGGAAGTTAGCATCTGAGATTTTAAGCAAACAATACAGACGATTCCAACTGACTTTCATTTTATTGACGAATTCATATGCAAAAGAAGCAAACAATACAGACGATTCAAAAAATAAAACAAGGACTACAACTAAGGAAACTTGTACAAAATAAATGAAAACTAGAGGAAATTTAATCACCTAAATGGGTTATCATTATTTGGGAAATACCAACAGAAATAAACTGACTTCCCACTTGACAACAGAAAGAAACTGACTGTCCGAACAAGGATAAAAATCTCACAAAACTAAAAATGAACTTTAAACTGAAATTATCTCAATATTGACATTAGCGACAAAAACATTGAAAACCACAAATAAAAGACAGAGAATGTCATCTTTAAGTTGATTAAACACGGACTTAAAGATCTCAATTTAGATGAGATAGAAAACCAAGCCTATCTTTAATCAAGCCGACTAATCTAGGAAGTAAAATAACCATGAAATGATGCAACAACATGGCATGAAACCAAGTTCTAATCCATTTGAAAATGATCTCTAGGAGAAAATGAAATGTCATAGCTTGAATTTCAAAAACATAGAGAATTATATAAATTAGCGGGTACAACAACATTCATTACATGTATGGTTCGCAAAAATGGTAAAAAGAAAAGATTGAACTATAGCACACAAGAGAACCTAATGAAACTAGATTGAGATGAAGACTGGAAGAGATGCAATGATCTGCTTAGCTTTGCGAGTGATGGACTAGCATAGTGAATGACAGAATGTCTACCAATGAAGGTACCCGCACGAAAAAAAAAAGAAAATAATCTTAGTTTGTCCTATGCTATAGAATTCCAAATAGAACAAGAACACAAGCAGTAGTAAACCATGAAACATTAGCATAAGAAGTACGAATAATTATATAACATTAGCATATATAAGATAACACAAAGATATAACCATGAAACCAAAATTATATGGTCATCGCCTAGTACACATATAATCACTCCATACTTAAAATGTTCATCTTTTGAAAAAGACAGAACTTGGTCAAAATCTCAAGATCCAATAATTTCAAACAAAATCAAACTTTGATACTTAAACATCCTATAAAAAAAAAAAGAAAAAACAAAGCATCTCGACTCGGCAATAACAACTCTGACCTTGTAATAAACCTTATCAGCGGAAGACCCCATAATGAGACTACAAAGTGAATCTCTAGCAATCTTAATGTTCAAAAACGATCCCAATATATGTATGTCTCTATCTGCAATTACTATCCTAGTCTTCGTCGCATTTTCTATAGTAAATTTTGTCACTATGCCATTGACTGTATAAAGGAAATGGATATCATATCCAACATATATCGTGACAAAGCAGAAACTTTCACATAATTTGATAAAGGAAATGGATAATATTAAATGTTGTATCTATCACTTATTTTAATTCAGTATTCTTTTACATACTTAATGAGTTACTTCATGTCCTAAAAGTGAGAGATGCTAGTTTTAATACCTTATTTCTACTATGTGTCCTATAAATTAAAGACATTTAAGAAGTTATATATTCATGTTTACATAAAAAGACATGGAGAATAAACTGACCTCAATATACCAAAATGAGATGATTATCTCATTAGCACATGCTACACTTGTCAAGTCATATTTCATTATATTTTTTTCAATCAATTCATCTGATCCATGGAAGCGGTACAAGTCGCAAGTAAGATCAGCGTGGATCAACCTTCAAACTATAAAAAAGATATCCAATAAGTACTAGGTAAGTAACATAGCATGAATCATCTAATTAGAGCTTTTGAATTCACTATTCAACAAGAAAATCGTGAGGAGTAGAAGTGTAAAGAACAACCCCAAATTTCTCATTTTTAAATATGTCCTTGGCTGGGGAAGAGTTAAAACATGCGAAGGAGCAGAAGTGTAAGCTTTATGTATGTATGACAAAATTCATATTAAAGAGGAACAGAACAACAGAAGATAGCAGAATATGCAGTCTTAAAAGATGGTTTTTAGTTCACTTTTCGGACAGTAGACTTAGCTAGTGGAACTCAAATTTGGAGAGTCCGATTTCTAGTTCACTTATCAGCACATGCGTGGGTGTGATAACATATTTGGAGAGTCCGATAAACATAGTCAGTGAGGAAAAAAGCACTTGACCATAGACTGTCTTTACAATTCTATTTACTACTATTTTATATGGAAGAACTTGACATGTAATGAAATTGGAAAGTTACAAGCTATTATCTCATCTGTTGCATCTAACTCATCAAATAGGTCAAACTTTAACATCATACAAAACTTTCTCTCCATTTTGTTTGCACTAACTTCTCCTAATTCTTCTAAAACTTAGATGAAGCAAGCCTCACTTTCAACAATATCCAAAATCCAACAAGTTGTCCATACCACAAAAACAAATCTTTTACTTTTATTCTGTTATTGCTAGTAACAGTTAGCAGAAAAGACTCTCACAAGTTACTGCTCCTAGTCCACCCGTTCTAGACTTGAAAAATATATCTTATATCTCCAATTTCTAAGGCATATGATTTATTTTCTATATAGTGCAACTCAAACTACAAAGCAAGTTTAACAAATTCATACTACGAGCTGATCCCAAAACAACTAAGCAATATTGAACTAATGTTTCTGATCTATACTTGAAAAATGCACTAGACAAACAACAAAATGACTTCTAGACACTTCAAGACATGTAGTCGAAAAAGAAAAATTTTACCAGCAAATAGCTACAAGACAGAATCAATGTTGTTAACAAAGGAACAAACCAAGCTTAAGACGAGCACAATCATATACTCAGGAAGACTACAAAAGACTAAAAAAAAACAGTGACATTAAAACATACATTAAAACTTTTTCAAATTCATGTAGAGTAGCTACTTACACTTGACGAAATCTAAATTAGGGACAAAATATTATAGGTATCACCAGCTTCAACACTTCAGTTCTTCGAAGAAAGATAACTTAGCTACAACTCAGTTCTTCAGATACTTTTGACTTAGCTTCAGCTTCTACATTCAACATTTAAGAGAAAAAATTAGTGTGTCAAAGATAATCTGCCCATTTATACGTCATACAACTACAAACTAAACTCCCTAAATCAATAAAATTCGTATCAATAACACAAGTCATAAAAACCCTAACTTTAATTTTGGACTGACACAAAAGAATATCAAAATCTTAGAGCTATAATTTAGACTTTTGAAGATAAAATATCTTACCTGATAAACTCTATTCCAACAACCCTAAAGCTTTAAGATATGAAGCAAGTTGATTTGTGAAGCATTTTCTTTCAACTTTCAAAAGAAAATCTGATGGAACAACACTTTACCCAAGAATCTTTGAAGAAAATCGTCTTCTTCAGCTCTTTAATCTTGAACAACGAAGCTCGGAGAGGAGGATCTTCTTCTTCAGTTCGCCTTAGAGGAGTCACATTGCTCTTCGATTCTTCAACCGAAAATGGTGTTCTCAACTGAACTTTGACAGAATTTGTGACGAAAATCGATTTCTTCCGTTCTTCGATCCTCTTTTGAAGTTCTTGCAGATGGGTTCTTCAGTTTTGACGAAATTTGTTCTTCAGCTGAAAGTGAAAGTTTCAGCTGAAGCTTCAGTAATGTTGCCCCTTTTTGTTGTTTTAATGTTTTATTATTTTAAATATTTCTTTAATGTTTTATTTTTTGGCCAAATAAAAATGGAGGGAGATCAAATTTTAATGTTAAAATGTTAGAGGGAATATAAAATTTTGGGAAAACACTAAGGCTACATTTTTCATGTGTTGTATTAATAATTATAAAAATAGCACACTTTAAAAGTGTGGCCATTTATGTAAATAGTTGTTGCCAACTATAACAACACTTATAAAGTGTAGGTTATCCCATTAAAGAGTACACTTTAGAAGTGTTGCTAATATTAGTTTAACTAAAAGTCAAAATTTTTGGCTACACTTTAAAAACGTCCCCAAAAGTATTTTAGGCAACACTTTATAAGCGTTGTCCAGATTTAGTGTTGTCGTAGACCTAAAATGGTGTAGTGTTCTGAGCATGATTGATTCCTTGGTTAATTCATTTTGGGGTTGTATCGTTGTTAAGGGTAAGGCAGGGTCCGTCCCTACCTACTCTAGTCTTTTGTCTTTTATAGTCTTTGTAGACGTATGTACATGCTTCAGTTGTGTCTTAAGGAGTTGTGGCTTCAACGGCCAAGTCTTGTATATAACTTTTGGACCCACTTATGTTGTTTTGTATCATTGAATCCTTGGTGAACTTGTCATAATTGTTATAGTTATATGCACAGTAAGAACACGTTCAGGTTGGTTCTCTCGGGCCTTAAGGGCATCCGGTGCCTGTCCATCTTAATGGATTTTGAGGCGTGACACAAAGTGACATCAGAGCAAATTATCCTACGGAGTCTACAAAGTTGTGTGTGTGTAGAGTCTTGCTTATGGATGTGCTATGCACCACATCTATAAACAGGAGGCTACGGGACATGTAAGAGTTGTCTCACATCTTTCGTTTCATAACCATGCGATAGAACCAGTGTTGCAAGTGAATCATATCTAATTTCACAATTTTTTTCTTATAGCGAAGATGTCGGTTAAGAGAAGGAGTGAAAGTATAGCTAAAAGACTAAATGTGCCTGCCCAAGAAGCGACAAGGCAACCACCACCAAGTGAAGCTGTTAAAAGTGGGGCTCAAGATGATTCTCTATCGCAAACATTCCCTACACCTCCATCTTTTGAAGAATTAAGGGGGGAAGATAAACCTCAGGAACCCCCTATCGATGCTATCGAGCACGATTTGATGAATGCAGTCCAATTATTGACTCGTATAGTTGCTAGTCATGGCCAAAGGCAAGAAGGTCCACTTGCAGGTACTAGTGGTGTAGATATATAGCCTAGAACACGGATACATGATTTTCAAAACTTGGACCCTCATCAATTTACTAGGTCATATCTTAATAAAGACCCACAAGATTTCATAGATCAAATCAAAAGCACTTTGCATATTATGAATGTATGTAAAGAAGCCTTCAGCTGGCTGCATACAGATTAAAGGGTGTGGCTATATTGTGGAATGAAGCTTGGAAGAAATTCAATGGAAAAAATTCACCATCAACTACGTGGAAAGAGTTCAAAAAGGCATTCCTTGATTATAATCTGCCATTGGAGATCCGAGAGGCCCGTGCGGATCAGTTCTTAAATCTCCACCAAGGTAATATAAGTGTGAGAGAGTATAGTCTCAAATTTAATTGTTTGGCCAGATATAATCCTAATGTACTAACTTTTATGGCCGATAGATTTCATCGATTTGTGGATAGATTAGATTCATATTTGGTTAGAGACTGTACAATTTGTTGTTTAATAAACATATGGATATATATAAAGGATGCTGGCTTGTGCGCAAAAGTTGGAGGATCAAAGGCAAAAAGAAGGACACAAGAGTTGGAAACAGGGCATTCTATGATGGTTAGATCCATGGGGAAATTTACGACATCCTTGAATGAGTTTAGGACTCGGTTCTCTAACAGACCACTAGGTTGTCATCTTTCTACTCTACAGCTAATGCTCTACCATGGTTCCAAGTGTAGGGGCAATCAATTTGGGCAAAGAAGTGAAAGCCAAGGCTCACAAATAGAGAGTCACCAAAGCAGGGGATGTTCGAGCCAATCAAGGCTATCACGACACCCTTATAAATAGTGTGGGAGGAATTAACTAGGTGCATGCAGTTTTGGGACGAAATTTTGTTTTTGGTGTGGCACACCATATCATATGATGAGAAACTATCTCATACAGGAGTGACTGGCGTTGCACAACTAACTATATTAGTTATTGCGTCGACCTTATAAACCCCTTCTTTAGGTGGGCGACATCATATGCATACAGGTCGTAGTATAGGAGCTAGGGTAGCAGCAAGTTCTAGTGGAGGTCAGAATCGCACATATGCACTAACGGATCGACTAAATTCAGAAGCCTAGCTAGATGTGTTTATATGTACATTGTCTATATTTCACATACAAATATGCATTAATTGATCCAGGGTCTACACTATCATATGTTACACCATAGATTGTTGGAAAGTTCAAAAGAACACCAGAATTATTAGTGAATCCATTTGAATTATCTACGCTGATTGGTGAGTCTATTATAGTAAGAAATGTTTATTGTATTTGCATTGTAACTTTTCATGGTCACGATACATTGGTTGACCTTGTTGAGTTAGACATGGTAGATTTTAATGTTATGATAGGTATGGATTGGTTGACTTCTCTTCATGCCACGGTAGATTGCCGAACTAAGATAGTATTTTTTCATTTTCCAAAAGTGGTAGTCCTCAAATGGAAAGGTAATATTGGGGAGCCAAGAGGTACATTGATTTCATATATTAAGGCAAAGAAGATGATTTCCAAAGGATACATATTCCATCTGTTTGTGAAAAATGTGGATGCGGACCCACCAACCCTTCAATCCATTCTAGTTGTAAAAGAATTTCCAAATGTGTTATCTGAAGAAATTCCATCTTTGCCTCCAGAACAAGGACTAGAGTTCGGTATTGATGTGCTTCCAGATAATCAGCCTATATCAATTCCTATATATAGAATGGCTCGAGAATAATTACCAGAGTTGAAGGATAAATTAAAAGACATTAGAAAAAAGGTTGATTAGGCCTAGTATGTCACCATGGGGTGTACAATTTTTATTTGTGTGCAAAAAATATGGAACGTTAAGAGTGGGTATCAACTACCGGCAGTCGAATAAGGTAACCATTCAGAAAAAATATCCCCTCCCTAGAATTGATGATTTTTTTGATCAATTACAATGTGCTAGGTATTTTTCAAAGATTGAACTGAGGTCAGGTTATCACCAAGTGAGGGTCAAAGACAAGAATATACCCAAGGTAGCTTTCCGAACACGGTATGGTCATTTTGAATTCTTTGTTATGTCATTTTGAGTAACAAATACACTAGCTAATTTTACGACTTTGATGAATAAGGTTTTCAAGCCATTTTTATATGTGTTCGTGATAGTGTTCATAGTTGACATTTTGTTGTATTCTAGATGGGGAGAGGATCATTCTAATCACTTGCCGCAGGTTTTACAAATTTTTCGTGATTGTAAATTGTATGCATAGTTCTCTAAATGTTAGTTCTGGTTGAACACTGTGGCATTCTAGGTTATAGAAGCCGTGAATAATTGGCCAATACCTACAATACCCAAGGAGATCCGTAGTTTTCTTTGATTGGCGAGTTATTACAGAAGGTTTATTGAAGCATTCTCTTCCATGGATGAACCCTTAAAAAAGCTAACCAAGTTTCAGTGAAGCGAAAAGTGGGAAAGAAGCTTCCAAGAGCTAAAGAGTAAATTACTATACTTGTGTTTGTACTCCCAAAAGGTACAGAAGGCTATATATTGTGCTGTGATGCTTCAAAAGTGGGCTAGGTTGTGTATTGATGCAACATAGTAAAGTTATAGTTTATGTCTCAAGGAAGCTGCGGCCACATGAGAATAATTATCAAACCCATGATCTAGAGCTAGCTGCAGTTGTGTTTGCTTTGAAGATATTGTGTCACTACTTGTATGGAGTTCATGTTGACATATACACTGATCACAATGGCTTTCAATATATCTTTAAGCAAAAGGACTTAACTCTGAGGCAGGGAAAGTGGCTAGAGCTATTAAAAGATTACGACATTGACATCTTATATTATCCCCCTAAAACTAATTAAGTAGTGATACTTTAACCAAAAAAAAAATGGCAAGCACTTTAGGAAGTCTTTGGAAAGAGAAGGAATGTTTAAGGATTTGTGACAACTAGCTTGGCATTAGCCTTCTTCAATCTCAAGATAAAGGGGTTATTGTGGAAAATGCAGCAGAATCCTCATTAGTAATGGTAGTGAGCAGTACACTGATCCAATTTCTTTACAACTTAAAGAGAATGTACAACATGGTATGAAAAAGGCATTAAAGCTTAAGATAGACGGACTAGTTCGATGTCAAAACATATTGTGTTTACCCAATATCGATGAACTAAGAAATATGATCATGATAGAAGCACATAATTCAAGATACTTTGTTCATCCAGGGTCCACTAAAATGTGTCATGACTTGAAAGAAACTTATTAGTGGGTTACATGAAGAATAACATTTTAGAATTCGTGGCTAATTGTCCAAATTGTTACAAGTAAAAGTAGAACACCAAAAGCCCGGAGGTTACATCCAACGTATAGAAAATTCAATTTTAAATGAGACATGATCAGCATGGATTTTGTCACTAATTTGCCTCGCTAATTCCGAAAGTTTGACTCCATATGGGTAATAGTTGACAGACTTACCAAAGCAGCACACTTCTTGCAAGTGAACACTACATATACAACTGAAGAGCATGAGACGTTGTACATTAAAGAGATAGTTCGAGTACATGGAGTGACAATCTCTATAATATCTGATAGAGGAGCTCAATTCACTGCAAATTTTTGGAAGTCATTTAAATAGAGTTTGGGAGCACAAGTGAATTTAAGTACAACCTTTCATCATCAAATAGATGGCAACGCAAAACGTACAATCAGGCACTTGAGGATATGTTGTGAGCTTGTATATTAGATTTCAAGGGTAGCTGGGATGATCACCTACCACTTAGTGAATTTGCTTATAACAATAGATACTATTCAAGCATTAAAATGTCACCATATGAAGCTTTGTATGGTCGAAGGTATAGATCATCAATTGGCTTGTTAGAAACAGGTGAAACTGCCTTATTTGGGCAAGATCTTATTCATCAAGCTATTGAAAAAGTCAAAGTTATAAAGCAGCGGCTAGAAACTGCTCAAAGTTGACATAAATCATATGCAAATATTAGAAGTAGAGGACTAGAATTTTCAATAGGGTATTGAGTTTTCTTAAAGGTGTCTCCTATAAAAGGGGTAATGAGGTTTGGTAAAAAGTGAAAGCGGAGTACACTCTATATAGGGCCATATAAGATTATCCAAATATTATTCCAAGTAGACTATTTGTTAGATCTACCACAAGAGCTTTCATGAGTTCATCCGGTGTTTCATGTCTCAATTATACGAAAATGCATAGGACCCGTCTGGTATTACTCCTACTGAAGTTGTATAGCATACATGAGATCTCACTTATGAAGAAGTACCCATTTCTATTCTTGATCGACAAGTTAGACATCAAGAAATAAAGGAGTAGCTTTTATTAAATTTACTATGGAGAAACGAACTAGTAGAAGAAGTTTTAGGGGAAGCGGAAGAAGCAATGAAATCAAAGTATGCTCACCTCTTCTAGATTGTTGAGAAAGATCAAAATGTTAGTGGAGGAGTTTACAAGCAAGTATAACTTTATATGTTCAATGTGATTAATAGTAGTACTAACTTAGGCTTGAACTTTTTTGGGCTGGACAACATTGTTAACATTAGAGGACAAATGTTTTAAGGGGGGAAGGATGTAACAGCATGTTTTATGTATATAGCTAGGTCTATATATGTGATACTTGACATAGACTTATAGTGTAGTTGAGGGATCATTTTCCTTATATGGTTACTGTTGGTTTAAACTAACTCAAAAGGTGATGTAACGCCTTGCATGTTTTAACATATGTATTGCAAATAAACTCTGACGGGAAATGCTAAGTTGAAGAACAAGGGATTAACATTCGGAAATTGAAATAAAATAATTGTACTGCTTGTTTGGCTTTATTTAAGCTAGCAGCTGCATCGCCTACTTAAGCTATAATATAGTTAAAGGGCCAAGTTTGATGGACCAGATATAAGCTTATACTTACTGGCTGTCACTTGAAGCCTAAACCTATTAAATGAGAATAAAATTATGAAGATATCCCATCAGCCCAATTTTCCAAGGCCCAATATGGATAAACCCCAAGTGAAAGCAACTAGGTGAATCACCTAGTTTGACCTTTTGAGCTGCTTGGCGTGCACAAGCAAGTGCATCACCTACTTTACAAATTAGTGGCTGCAATTGGACCCTAAAAAAAAAGGAGATTCTAGAGGATATTTTTGTGGTCGATAAACCTCTCTATTTATCAAATATGAGTAGATATTCTAAACCATTTTAACACATAAAAATAAGAAGTAACTCCATCTCTCTCTCTCTCTCTCTTTCTTTTCTTTTAAGGATTAAACCAGCAGCCTTAAACTTTTCTAAGCTTCTTGCAGAAACCCTCATATCTGCAAATAAAGGTAAGTTAAAAGTCATGCATTTAGCTTAATTCTGCCATGGATGATGAGGAAAACATGTTATTCATGCTCTAATATTATTACAAAGGCAGAATATTTCCAGCAGCTACTGCTTACTTTCTTATCTATTAAAATACATTTATTTTTTCTTTGGTTCAAGTGTGAAGAGAATCTAAAGTTCTAAAAGAATTCAAGTTATAAAGAGAAGTTGCAGAAACTGAGGTAAGGTGACTGCTCCTTTTTTGTCTTTCTTATGTATGAGTTTGAGTGTGGAATTAGTGGTGTACTTTCACGAATAACTCAAGGGGGCGGTGAGTTCAATACTTGGTTGTATGATAAAGAATATTTGGGGTTGTTCTATGTATATTACTGTTGGCACAACTTGGTTGATCTTGGGAAAAGTATGTATGATGTATGTGATCGACAGGGAATAAGGATGTGGTTATGCACATTATGTTAAGGGATGTATGCAATTATCTGTCAAAGTTACCTATTTTTTTACAAGGCTGACAGTGTGATACCGCTACTTAAATTGTAGATAAAAACCAAAAAGGGGAGGCTCAATCATGAGAGTATATCAGTCCGAGGATAATGTATGTAAGGCTATTCGATTCTATATCCCTTTGGCATGAAATCTGATACCTTCAATTAATATCAATGAAGTGAATCTCATAAGTTCTATTCCTAGAAAAGGAAACATAGTGGCAGCGTACTATCTCCAAATAGCTAACAATATTTTCCCCTCTTCTTAGTGCCTAGAACTTCTTCATTATCTGATCAGTATTTTAAACTTGTGTATTTATCGCCCATGTGCTGGTATAGAAATGGTAATTGCAAAAGTTTGTGAATCCTCCTCTTTGTTGTTTGAAGTCAATTGTGTCATTATTCTCTTAAAGTAATGTTTTGGTGTTTCATATCTCCATATGTCATTGTTATTTCCTTGAAGTATTTTTTTCGTGTCTTCAATTACTGGTCCATACTTCGATATATCCAATATGATTATGCCCACAAAAATAACATCTCAAAAGATTTATTAACATATAAAAAACAATCTCAAAGATTAAGGAATCTAAGTGAAGAAATCTACTTAATTACGAGTGGCATCCCTGGGGCGAAAGCCTAGCATGGGCCGATACCTATTTGTATAGAAGAGTGGAAGCTCATAGGGAAATCCTAGCATGGGCCGATCCTAAGTTTTGTAATTATGATAACCATATACCAGGGGTTAATACGCCAAGCATGAGTCATTTTCTTCTACCACTTATCAACTAGTCATTTGTATCACATGCCCTACAAAGATTATAACATACAGAAAAGTAAATTAAACAATGTAACTTACTTGATCCCACGAGAGTAAGAAAACGTAGTCTCCTCTCCTAATTTATGCACTCATGTATTGTTATTTAATTTTATTTGAGCTCTCGTATTGCATGTGATACTACCTTAGATATTAAGTACATTTTGTCGTACTAACGTCCTTCGAGGGGGACGTTGCATTTCATGCTACAGGCACATGTACTCCAACTAGTATACCTCCTCAATAGGAGCACAGGAAACTCTGCTACTTTTGGGTGAGCTCCATGTTGATTCGGAGATTTATTGACTCATTGGTAAATTCCTTTTTGTATTTAATCGTTGGTGAGGGTAAGGCGGGGTCTTTCCCGACCTACTCCAGTCTTCTATATTTTTCTGCCTTTGTAAACGTTTGTACATGGTTTAGTTGTGTCTTAAGGAGTTATGTCCTTAATGGCCAAGTCTTGTATATATTTTTTTACCTACTTATGTTGTTTTGTATCGTTGCATCTTAAGTGAACTTGTCACTATTTTTATAGTTATATGCACAGTAAGAAGAGATTGCAAGTTGTTTCTCTCTGGCCTTTAAGGCATCTGGTGCATGTCCATCCGAATGGGTTTTGAGGTGTGACATAAAACCTGAACCATACAACAAAAAAAATACCAACACCCTAACCCTAACCCTGATCCTAACATAACCCTAATCCCTAAGTCCAAAAAAATAAATGTAAGTCCAAAATAAGAAAACCATGACATTAAACACTAAACCATAGATTTTAAACATCAAATCCTAAACAACAAACCCTAAAACCTAAGAAAAAACTAAACCTTAACCCTAAACCCTAAACGTAAAAACTAAAATACAAAAACCCTATCATTACACCATACCATATATATTATAACACAAATCCTTAACCTCAAACCATAAAACCTAAAAGCAACCTAAACCTTAATGCAAACCCTAACATTCACTATAACCCTAACCCTATCATAAACTCTAAATCCAAAGAAAAAAATACCAAAACCCAAACATTAAACACTAAACCATTAATATTAGACCTCAAATCCTAAACCATAAACCCAAAAATCATTAAAAAAACAAAACAAAAACCCTAACCCAAACCCAAACCGTAACCCTTAGTTTAACCATAAACCTAAAACCCGAGACCCTAAGCACATAATACAAATATCTAAATAGTAAATACTAAATTATACATTTTAAATGCTAAAGCATGAACCATAAACCCTAAAAAAACATATACCATAACCCTATTCTTAACCTTAACGTTCCCTAAATCCTAAAACATAAACTCTAAGTCCAAAAAAAAACGTAAGTCCAACTGATGAAAACTCAGAAATTAAATACTAAGCCATAGATTTCAAAGCTCAAATCCTAAACCACAAACCTTAAATCGTAAAAAAACTTAAATCTTAAACCAAGAACTCTAAAACCTAAAAAAACCTAAATCCTAACCCTAACCCTATCCTAACCCTAACCCTAACCTTAACCCTAAGCCTAACCCTAAGCCAAATCCTAAACCATTAACCCGAAATACCAAGCCTAAAATACCAAAACTCAAAAATTAAACATTAACCGTAGATTTTAAATAAAAATTGTTGAACCCCAAAATCTAATACCCAAAAAAACCCTAACAAATCGCTTTCTAATTTTTTGATTTTTTCTCTCTCTAAATTTTCTCTCTCGAGAATTCTCTCAAGGAACTGCTCACGAAAGACACAGGAATTAGCTGATCAGCTAATTGTTGAAGGTTCTGATGGTTGGAATACCAGCGGACGATTGTTTTAGGCCTCCAAATTCATCGATGGTGGGGAGGAATCCTATGACTCAATCACCAATTCAAGAAGTGACGGAGGAAGAATCGTCCACCTCTTCGCAGTTGAGGGAAGAGGCGATCCATACTGCTACAGTAGAGGCGGACATGGATGATTAACATCACAACTTCGAAATGGGGTACATCAATTAGTGGTAAGGAAAATGAGATTCTGCTGTGAGATGAATAGGTGAGGTATGAAATAGGCAAGTCACAAGGAAAGGAAACGGCGGAATCGATTCAAAGTCAATCCCCATCGCAAGAAAAGTAATCGGAGCATTTGAGTCAAAATCGAGTACCATTGGAAGACAATCGACAAGATTTTGGTATTTGGGATTCTTCTCCAATAATCGATGAGTATAATCAACAAGCTGTGGAGGCGGTGGGAGTTCAAAATATCGACTCGCGAAAAGAAGGTGAAATTGATGCGAGGATTCAAGAACATACAACTGGAGTTCATCAACCACAGCAAAAATTGCAGAGGATAAATTGAGATAATCGATTTACCCACCAAAAAAATAGTATGCCTAGTTTGAACAAGGAACACGATCCAAATCTTGATTCTCGGCCTGCAAATATTAGAAATACAACAATAAGAACTCAAGGTTCGAAGGAGGTATATCAACAGTCAAGGAATAAGGCTTGTGAGTCTTTTAGATCTGGTTTTCACAACAATAGATAATAAAATGCACCAGGTAACATCAATACTCGTACTTACAATACTGATAATGAGTATGATAAACAGCAGGAATCTGAGTATCAAACTAATTTTCCAAAAATTTCCAATAATTTTGATCGACCTGTGCATAAGAATTCGAATGATAAAATTGATCAACCATTAGTAAATGCTAATAATTTTCCTAAGAAAGATCAAGTTCCTCAACTGGATCCTTACACAGTTATTCAAACTTTTGCTGATAGGTTAAGGTATAATTAATCCAAGAGTGGTGTTATATTCAAGTTAGTTGATCCTGAAATTACTACAAAATAGGGTCTGCCTGTTGTTCTGTATGTGAAAGATGAGGTTATCAAAGATTTAGCTTCCACTTTAAAATTCACTGTCATTGGTAAATTTTTTAATACCATGTCGAGAGTAGAATTGATTAGGAAAAATTTTATTCTTCAAACTCAATTATCAAGGGGTGTTAAGATTGCTCACTGTAATTCTAGACATGTTTATATTGACCTTGATAATGAATTAGACTGCAACATAGTTTGGACAAAACAAAGAATTACAATAGCTGGGCAGATTATGAGAATTCAAGCTTGGACTCCTACCATTAAACCTGATGAAGAGACTCATTTAGTGCCTATTTTGATATCTCTTTCTGAATTACCTTGACATTGCTATAATAAGGAGTTTATAACTTGTATTTTATCTCCTATAGGTAGAGTTCTATACTTAGATTCTGCATCCAATAATAAAACATGGCAAAGTCATGCTAGAGTTAAGGTTCAAGATGACTTAACTAAAGACAGACCTCCTCACATTTGGATGGGTTATATTGGGGAGGATATCGCTGATGGTAAATAGGAAAAAATAGAGTATGACAGCATACCTGATTATTGGTTTTATTGTAAACACCAAGGTCATAAGGAGTCTTATTGCTTAATTAAACAAAGAGATGACGAAAATAAAAAACAAAAAATTTGGAGAAAACAAACCTAGGAAAGACAATGTGCATAATGTTCATAACGATGTGCATATTTCTAAGAACATGGAAACAGGAAGAAGGGAGGTGGAATTTAATCAATAAAATTATCCAAGTCAAGAGAATCAGCAGAATGTGATACAAGAGGAATGGCAAACTCAGAGAAGAAGAAATGTTAATCAACAAGTAAGGTTCAATACTGACAGGGTTGTTTTTCAACAACAAAAGCCTCAAACAGGTATTGTTTCTATACCTACCAAAAATACATATATTGATTTAAAAGTGTAGGAATTTACAATTTCTAGAGAAGGAATGGAAGAACACACTGAGCAAATATAAGAAAAGAGGCCACTGAATAGTGATAATTTCAAAAAGAATATCAGAAGAATAAAGGCCATGCCTATATTGAAGGAAGCAGTGCTAGTAGAGAGCAAATCACTAAACAACAAATGATCGAAGTATAGGTAAATAGGAATGAACATGATGGTTATAAACATGATGCAAGAAAAGATAAGGTATTGACTCAATGCTCACCCTCCCTACACCCTTAAATATTGAGATTGATTATGTTGGAGTACTTGTTGGAGGTGAGGTTGGACGTTGTCAGGAGGAAAATAGAATTAATCAATATAGAATTAGCAAAGGAAAACATAAAATTGGAGAACATGGGTCTGTTATTAATATAGATAGAGAACCACCTGATAAATCTAATTTAATGATTCTCAAGAGTTAAGCAATAAGAAAAAGAATAAAAATCAATCCACTACTGGTAAAGATCCTATTAGTCATTAAAGAAATGATAATTTTGATGAATATGGGGCACCTAATTCTGAAGATGAGTATGATGTTGATACTTAATGTTTAGGTGAGGGTATAGAACCAGGGGAGGAAATGAATACTGCTTATCAACATCAAAAAGGTCCTATGGTTCAAAACTCTAATGTTGAGGAGATTAGAGAAGTTACTTAAAAGCAAGGATTATCACCAAGGAGAAGGAAGCTGTTGAAAAAAATAAAAATGCTAGTACTAGTAAATCTAATGCTAGATATAGGAGTATAGGTTTATGATGATTAAAATGATTTGTTGGAATTCTAGGAGCATTAATACTTTTGGTGCTCTGGAAAGATTGATAAACCTCAGGAGAATTCATAATTTGTCTATTATTGCTATCTTAGAACCATTTGCTAACCTTTCTGAATTATATTCTTATTGAATCCAGATGCTGATGAACAATGGTCATAGTAATCCTAATAGTAAAATCTGGTTATTTTGGTCAAGTGAGGGAAACTGTAGTATTTTGGAAAGTGATCAACAACATATACTTGTGAAGTAAGTCATGATGAGTGCAGTGATAAATTTCAAATGACTTATGTTTATGCTAAATGTAAGGATCATTTGAGGAGACCTCTATGGGACAACATGTTAAAATGGTCTGAAACAGGGTATCCTTGGTGTATAAATTGTGACTTTAATGTGATTTTTTCTTCTCAAGAATAGTTCGGAGGTAGAGAATAAAATCTTAATAAAAGCTTAGAGTTCATTAGCATTATAGAATCTTGTGGACTAGTGGATATTGATTATAATGGACAATCTTATACTTGGTGTAATCACAGGAAGGATGGTGCTAGAATTTTGAAGAGGTTAGATAGAGGTATGGTAAATTATAAGTGGCTCGAAAGAATGCCTCAGATTAATATCACTCATCTTCCATCAGTAGGTTCTGATCATTGCCCTTTATTGATGGAAATGAATGATAATAAGAAAAAAGTGATTAAGTATTTTAAATTTCTATACTGTTGGATTGAAAATGAATCATTCTTACGAACAGTTGAAAATTGTTGGAAAAGGAAAGTTGCAGGCAATCCTATATGGATTTTACATACTAAGATGAGGAGATTAACAAAAACTTGAAGGTCTTGGCTAAATAAGGAATATGGAGATGTTTTTGAAAAAGTGAAGCAGTATAAGGATGATGTTAAAAAGTTTGAAGGAAACATTATTATAGATTATAGTAAGCAAAAGAGAGAAGCTATATGTTGTTAATGGTCATTATATTAAGTATTTAAAAGTAGAGTATGCAATCCTTCAACAAAATACTCAATTACATTGGTTAAAAGAGGGTGATACAAATTCTAAGTACTCTCATGCAGTAACTAGAGGAAGAAGAAAATAATGTTTATTCATAAAGTCATGGCTGGATTCAGGTAGAGGATAATATAGCTAGAGAATCATGTGATTATTATTAGAATATTTTCACTAGTAAATTAGACAAAATAAGGGAGGATATATTACAATGTATTCCTAATTTGGTTACTTAGGAACAAAATACAAAATTGGAAAGAATGCCTACAGAGGAAGAATTGAGAAGGGTTTTAATGAATATGAATCTCAATTCTTCTACACGACCAGATTGTATTGGAGGAAAATTTTATCAAGTTTGCTTTTATATAATTAAGGAAGATCTTCTTGCTGCAGTGCTGTCTTTGTTTAATGGTTATGATATGCCTAAATACATAACTCATGCTTGTCAAATTCTTCTTCCTAAATTTGATCATCCTAACAAGTTAAAGGACTTTAGACCTATTAGTCTTAGTAATTTTACTAATAAGATTATCTCCAAGATCATGAGTACTAGATTGGCTCCTATTTTACCTACTATTATTTAAGAAAATCAATCTTGATTTGTAAAAGGAGTATATAAGAGAATATTATGTTGGCTAGGAAGTTATTCATGGTACCAAATTACCTAAAGAAGGGAAGAATGTTGATATCAAGTTGGACATGGTTAATGCCTATGACAGAGTATCTTGGTCTTATACATGTTTAGCACTAAGAAAAATGGGTTTTTGAGATAGATTAATTGATAGAGTTTTGAGAATTATGAGAAATAATTGGTATTATATTGTGATCAATAGTAAAAGACATGGTTTTTTTCACTCAACTAGAGGTCTTAAACTAGGGGATCCCTTGTCTCCAACACTATTTATTTTAGGTGCTAAAGTTTTTTCAAGACAACTCAACTTACTTTATCAAAAACAGCTATATATGGGTTTTCACATGGAAAGAAGAGGGACTCTAATCAATCACTTAAGCTTTGCAGATGATATAATTATTTTTACCTCCACAGATAGAAGTTTCTTACAACTAATTATGAAGACTATTGATGAGTATGTACTAGTTTTTGATTAGAAAGTGAACAAGGATAAAAGATTTTTTCATGGTAACCTCTAAGACTAGACAAGATATTATTGATGTTATCAATAAGGAAACTGGATTTTATATGAAAAACAGTCCTATACTTTACCTTGGTTATCCTTTATACATTGGGGGTCAAAGAATCATATACTATTCTGAGGTAGTGGAGAAGGTGATCAAAACGATTTCTGGTTGGCAAACTAAGATATTAGATTTTGGAGGTAAAGCTACTCTTGTAAAACATGTGATGCAATCTATTCCTATTCACATTTTAGCTGTTGTATCTCCTCCCAAAAACTACTCTCAATTATATTAAAAGAGTAATGGCTGACTTCTTTTGGTGTACTGATAAAGATGGCAAAAAGTATCATTGGGCTTCATGGGAAACTTTGGCTTGTCCAACTAATTAAGGTGGCATAAGAGTAAGGCTGTTAGAAGATGTTTGCATTGCATTTCAATATAAACAATGGTGGGAGTTTAGAACTAAGCCTTCTTTGTGGAGTAAATTTCTAAAGTACTAGTATTGTCAAAGAGCTAATGCACTTGCTAAGAAATATGTTTTACGGGACTCTTTGGTCTGGAGGTATCTTACTAGAAATATACAGGAAGTGGAATTTCATATTAAATGGAAAATTCATTCAGGGACTTGCAGTTTCTGGTGGGATAACTGGCTGGGAAATGAGGCAATAGCCAAATACTGTGACAATATTTCCAGTTTAAACAATTGTATAGTGTCTAAATTCTTAACATATGGTGATTGGAAAGAGAGGTTTGTTAGACAACACGTGCCTCCTTTGCTGGTGCCTAATATTCTTAAGACAAACTTTACTTATAAGATAGATGTTGATGATACTGCCATTTGGATACCTGAGCTGAATGAAAAATACACTATTGCATTTGCATGGGATGTTATAAGAAATAAAAGAATTAAAGATCCTATTAATAACATTGTTTGGCATAAGCGTATTCCTTTCAAAATAGCCTTCTTTATTTGGAGAGCTGTAAGGGGCAAGTTACCAACAAATTAAAATCTTCAGAAATTTGGAAGAGCTGAGGCAGACTATTATTGCTTTTATAGGAAAGGAAAAGATGACATCAATCATATTTTTATTATAGGATATTTTGCTAACTAAATTGGAAAGACCATGCAGCAAAAGTTGATGCAAAGCAAGCAACTACAGACTTGAGAAGTCTGTTATTATATTGGAGGAATCTGCCAGTGAAAAATGAGGTACATAATTACTTATTGAGATTTTACCTAACTTTATTTGTTGGAATTTGTGGAAAAACAGGTGTGTTGTTAAATATGGAGGAAAAATATCAAGTATAAAAAGATTACAATATAGTATTTTTAAAGATACCATGCAGGTTATAAAAACCGTTTTTCCTTACATACCATGGTAGCCTAGCTGGGACAACTTGATCAATGTGGTGGATCACTGTCAACAACAGCTTAAAGTAACCATGGTACATTAAAAAAAACCAGATGAAGGCATATAAAGGCTAAACACTGATGGTAGTGCACTACAAGATTCTGGCAAGATTGGAGGAGGAGGAATATTAAGGGATCATAAAGGTAAACTTATCTATGACTTCTCTTTACCTTTTGGGTTAGGCACTAACAATATTGCAGAGATAAAGGCAGCCTTATATGGAATTTATTGGTGTGAACAACATGGGTACCAAAGCATTGAGTTGGAAGTATATTAAGAAATGTTGTGTAAATGGATAAACAATAGAGTAGGCATACCCTGGAGATGTCAACAAATAGTCCAACAAATTCAAGACATAAGCAGGAAAATGGATTATTTTCAATGCAAACATGTCTATGGAGAAGCAAATGGAACTGCAGATTTGTTAACAAAATGGATTCATACTCTGGATATACTACAACACTTCTATACTACTCAACAATTAGTTGGCTCAATTAGAGGAAGTTACATGTTGGAAAAGATGGGAACACAAAATTTCACAAAAAGGAAAACAAAAAGAATCGAACAGCCACCTTAGCTTTCTTACAAGGCACCAAAGACTTGGAACTTATTCAAATGTTACATAAATCGATTTTTTGAGTAGATGGTATTTAGGAGGATAGGTTTTTGATTTTTTATTTTTTCACGTAAAGGGAGAGTCTCCCTAATTCATGAATTCTTAGAAAAATTGTATTAAAAGAGGAGTCCTCTTTTAGATTTTTTTATTTCTATAGTATGCATCTTATTGTATAGGTTTAATTGACTAACCTTAGTAGGTAAGTCAATTCTATACCTACCAAATGATAGAAGGTAAGGTTTATGTCCCTCTTCTAGTATTTTTTTACTTTATAAATGATAAGGCCTGGGGTGTTGCTAAGACCCTTACCCACTACAAGGGTTGTTTAATGAAGAAAAAAAAAACCTAAACCCTAACTCCAACCATATCCCTAAAAAGAATCCGAACCGTAAATCTAAAGCCCAAAATACCAAAACCCTAACTCTATACACTAATCCATAGATATTACAACTCCAATTGTTAACCCGAAACCCTAAAACCTAAAAAATAACCTATACCCTAACCCTTAACTCTATCATTAATCTTAACCCTAACCCTATCATAAATTCTAAATCCATTCCAAAAATACAAAACACAAAACATTAAACACTAAACCATTGATATTAAACTTGTCACGACCCAAATCGGGGACGCGACTGGCACCCACATTTACTCTCCGATGTGAGCGAACCAACCCATCTAAACCTTAACATTTCAAGAAATTTCAACAGAAAATAATGCGGGAGACTTAAACTCATTAATAAAACAACTCAAAACTATTATTAATATTCCCAAAATCTGGAAGTCATCATCACAAGAACATCTATCTCAAATTACTAAACTAAGAATGTCTAAAAAGCTAAAAACAAGTAAAAGCTAGTCCATGCCGGAAGTTCAAGGCATCAAGACTTGAAGAAGGAGACCAGTCCAAGCTAGACGCATTAGCTCACCCTGAATTTCCGATGAAGTGAAGACTGGCTTGATCTACTGCTGAGTCGAAGTTGACGGAACGTTTGCTGCATAACACAAATAACACAGAGGAAAACATAAAAGTAGGGGGTCAGTACAACCACACGTACTGAGTAGATATCATCGGCTAACTCAAAATAGAAGATAATATATATCAAGAAATATTATAAATCAACTATAAACTCAACATGTAGCAACAACAAGTATTATAATCGTCAATAAATACCATCAATTTCATCCATGAGGGCTCAAGCCTCAAAACCATACTCATTTGGGGATTAAGTTCATTATGTTGAGTAGATTAACATCTTTCAAGATTCATTATCTTTCTTCCTCTTGTGTCGGTACGTGACACTCCGATCCCCTACCACTATGTGTCGGAACGTGACACTCCGATCCCCTATATGTGTCGGAACGTGACACTCCGATCCCCTATATGTGTCGGTACGTGACACTCCGATCCCCTATATGTGTCGGTACGTGACACTCCGATCCCCTATATCTATGTGTCGGAACGTGACACTCCGATCCCCTATATGTGTCGGAACGTGACACTCCGATCCCCTAATTCTACGTGTCGGTTCGTGACACCCGTCCCACTAATACTATGTGTCGGAACGTGACACTCCGATCCACTAATACTATGTGTCGGAACGTGACACTCCGATCCACTAACCTCATTCTATCCGTTCATCAAGCCTTCTCTATACCAAGGCATCATCAATCCCATCACTTTAATTCATCAAGCCTTCTTTTATACCAAGGCATCATCATTAATATCATAGATTAAAGTTTCTTTCAAGATTTGGGATTCAATGGTTTTCATCATGCTTGTTTTATCAAAATCACATAATCATATTCATACAAGCATACAATAAGCATATAGACAGGTTTACAATATCATCAACACATATTATTCACTATCAAGAGTTCACTACGAATATCGTAATATAAAACCATAACCTACCTCCACCGAAGAATTGGAATCCACAAGAATTTTCCCAAGCTTGCTATTCTCCTCAACCAATTCGATCGATCTGCTCTCTCTCTTTCTGTTCTTTCTCTTTTGTTTTATTCAAACCCTCTTTCCTTTACCCTAATTAATCATATAATTAAGTGTGAAAAAGGACAATAAAACCCCACTAATTCACTTAAGGTTACCCCTTTTAACCCCTAAGTAATTAGACTTAAATGTTACCCTTCAATCCTTATAATTAAGGAAAGAATAATCAAAAACGACCCTTAAAACGAGGAAAGAAATCCTAAATTGCCTGGGACTGCACAACCTGTGACGGGCCGTCGTGGGTGCGACGGTCCGTCACACAGGCCGTCGTGCCTCCCCAGTTTTTAGGTGAGCTGTGACGGCCCGTCACCCCTGTGACGGTCCGTCCTGCACCTCCGTCCTGACGGTCAGAAACTCGTTTTCTTGCACCAAATTCTCAAAAGTTGAAGTGTTTTGCTACGGGGGCTCACGACGGTCCGTCGTGGATGTGACGACTCGTCCTGCAGGTCCGTCACAATTTACAGAGAGTCGATTTTCAGTACCCGATTTTCAAACTTCTAAGTGTCATGGAACGGACCTCTGTGACGGACCGTCGGGCCTATGACGGTCCGTCGGGGTGTCCGTAGTTTGGCCAGTTTTTCCAGAATTTCGTTCTGCTGCTCAAAACGACTAAACAGGTCGTTACAATAGATACCAATTTACCCATCGTTCGTCCCCGAATGATCAAAAGAAGAAAAACAATGGCGAAAAGGAGTACCTGAATCTGTAAACAGATGTGTGGGTATTTTTCTTGCATATCTGCCTCCTTCTCCCACGTAGCCTCTTCAACCGGTCGATTCTTCCATTGAACCTTGATGGATGCAATCTCTCTCGACCTCAACTTGCGAACTTCTCTATCTAATATAGCAACCGGTTCCTCTTCATAAGTCAAGTTCTCATCCAACAAAACTGAATCCCAACGGATAATGTAGTTTCCATCTCCGTGGTATCTCTTCAACATGGATACATGAAACACTGGATGCACTCCGGACAGCCCTGGGGGCAAGGCTAATTCATAAGCCACCTCCCCTATTCTCTTAAGCACTTCAAATGGTCCAATATACCTTGGACTTAACTTACCTCTTTTACCAAACCGCATCACCCCCTTCATGGGCGAAACCTTCAACAAGACTTGTTCACCTTCCATGAACTCCAAGTCTCTAACCTTTCGGTCTGCATACTCCTTTTGTCTACTTTGCGCCGCTAAAAGCTTTTCTTGAATAGCTTTCACCTTCTCCATAGAATCTCTCAACAGATCAGTCCCCCAAGGTCTAACCTCGAAGGCATCAAACCAACCAATGGGGGATCTACACCTCCTCCCATATAATGCTTCAAATGGGGCCATGTCGATACTAGAGTGATAACTATTATTGTATGAAAACTCTGCCAAAGGTAAGAAACTATCCCAATGGCCACCAAACTCTATCACACATGCGCGTAGCATATCCTCCAAAACTTGAATCGTTCGCTCAGACTGACCATCGGTCTGAGGATGAAATGCAGTACTAAGGTCCAACCTAGTACCTAATTCAGCATGTAGTGTCCTCCAAAACTTAGAAGTAAACTGCGTACCTCTATCTGATATAATGGAAAGTGGAACTCCATGCAACCGAACGATTTCTGAGATGTAGATCTTGGCTAACTTCTCTGCATTGTAGGTCACCTTGACAGGAATGAAGTGAGCAGACTTAGTTAACCTATCAACAATCACCCAAATAGAGTCATACTTACCCAATGTCTTTGGAAGACCAACCACAAAGTCCATTGCGATTCTCTCCCACTTCCATTGCACTCTCTGGAGTCAGGCATGGGTCTCTCGGAGTAGTGTTGACTGTTCTGAGGTGGACCCCCAACTACAGTCTGTAGTGAAGACTGTATTGGTCGATTTGAGTGACCTCCGGAGTTCTGTCCTCTAGAATAAGAACCATTATACTCACCTCCCCTACGAAACCTCTTTGATGTCGATGTCGTGGTGAAGTCATCTGGTTTCACCTCCTTCCACCTCAATCACAAAGTCTACCATCTCTTGGAAGGATGTTGCCGTTGCCGCTATCTGTAAGGCTGAAATCCGCAATTCTGACCTCAACCCCTTCACAAAACGGCGGATCCATTCTTGTGGACTGAAACAAAGTTGGGTGGCATATCTGGATAGTGCGCGAAAATTTAGCCTCATACGCGTTTACTGTCATCCTTCCCTGTTCAAGACTCAAGAACTCATCCCTCTTCCTATCTCTCAAGTGCGGGGGATATACTTTTCCATAAACAGGGTAGAGAATGATTCCCAAGTCATTGGTGGTGCCTCTGTTGGTTGACACTCAACATGTGAACGCCACCACATTTTGGCGTTCCCTTGGAACTGATAGCTCACGAACTCGACACCAAACCTCTCTACTATCCCCATCTTGTGTAGTAGCTCATGGCAATCAACCAGAAAATCATAAGCATCCTCAGATTCTGCACCCTTGAAGACTGGGGGTTTCAATTTCAAGAACTTACTGAAAAGTTCGTGTTGATCGTTTGTCATAATAGGCCCAGTAATCAGACGTGGAAAGGTGCCTATTCCCAATGTTGCATCCATGCGGGGAACCATAGTAGCCACATGTCGTATTTCTGAAACCGGAGGTGTTGGTGCAGAAACCACTGGAGGTGCTTGACCCTGATCAGACAACCCGCTAAGATAAGCAAGTACTTGGTTGATCATCTCTGGGGTAGGTTGGGGTGGCAATTCCTCATTTTGCACTTGTTCAGTTTCCCCTTCCTCACCCTCTCTTACTACCTCCTCAGTCGGTGGAGGAGTCACCGCCCTAGTATCAGATGGGCTAGGGGCTCGTCCTCTCCCTCTAGAGGACGTCCTCCCACGACCTCTTCCACGGCCTCTTGCCGCTGTTCCTCCTCGAGCCACAGCCCCAGTGGCTGGCTCAGTAGTTTCCTGTCTTTCCGTTGTTGCTGATGGTGCGGTCGTTGCTCTAGTTCTAACCATCTGCGAGATAGAATGAAGATGGTCAGATACCAATTTGTATCACCTAGATACCAATTGGACTCAAGTAATAGCACGAAAGAAAGAATGAAAGAATGGAATTTTCCTAAAGTCTTATAGCCTCTCAAAGAAAAGTAAAGGCGTCCCCCCACCGTTCTTTAAGACTCTACTAGACCTGTTCTTGTGTGATGAGACCAATGAACCTAATGCTCTGATACCAAGTCTGTCACGACCCAAATCGGGGACGCGACTGGCACCCACATTACCCTCCGATGTGAGCGAACCAACCCATCTAAACCTTAACATTTCAAGATATTTCAACAGAAAATATGCGGGAGACTTAAACTCATTAATAAAACAACTCAAAACTATTATTAATATTCCCAAAATCTGGAAGTCATCATCACAAGAACATCTATCTCAAATTACTAAACTAAGAATGTCTAAAAAGCTAAAAACAAGTAAAAGCTAGTCCATGCCGGAAGAGTTCAAGGCATCAGACTTGAAGAAGGAGACCCAGTCCAAGCTAGACATTAGCTCACCCTGATTTCCGATGAAGTGAAGACTGGCTTGATCTACTGCTGAGTCGAAGTTGACGGAACGTTTGCTGCATAACACAAATAACACAGAGGAAAACATAAAAGTAGGGGGTCAGTACAACCACACGTACTGAGTAGATATCATCGGCTAACTCAAAATAGAAGATAATATATATCAAGAATATTATAAATCAACTATAAACTCAACATGTAGCAACAACAAGTATTATAATCGTCAATAAATACCATCAATTTCATCCATGAGGGCTCAAGCCTCAAAACCATACTCATTTGGGGATTAAGTTCATTATGTTGAGTAGATTAACATCTTTCAAGATTCATTATCTTTCTTCCTCTTGTGTCGGTACGTGACACTCCGATCCCTACACTATGTGTCGGAACGTGACACTCCGATCCCCTATATGTGTCGGAACGTGACACTCCGATCCCCTATATGTGTCGGTACGTGACACTCCGATCCCCTATATGTGTCGGTACGTGACACTCCGATCCCCTATATCTATGTGTCGGAACGGAACTGACACTCCGATCCCCTATATGTGTCGGAACGTGACACTCCGATCCCCTAATTCTACGTGTCGGTTCGTGACACCCGTCCCACTAATACTATGTGTCGGAACGTGACACTCCGATCCACTAATACTATGTGTCGGAACGTGACACTCCGATCCACTAATACTATGTGTCGGAACGTGACACTCCGATCCACTAACCTCATTCTATCCGTTCATCAAGCCTTCTCTATACCAAGGCATCATCAATCCCATCACTTTAATTCATCAAGCCTTCTTTTATACCAAGGCATCATCATTAATATCATAGATTAAAGTTTCTTTCAAGATTTGGGATTCAATGGTTTTCATCATGCTTGTTTTATCAAAATCACATAATCATATTCATACAAGCATACAATAAGCATATAGACAGGTTTACAATATCATCAACACATATTATTCACTATCAAGAGTTCACTACGAATATCGTAATATAAAACCATAACCTACCTCCACCGAAGAATTGGAATCCACAAGAATTTTCCCAAGCTTGCTATTCTCCTCAACCAATTCGATCGATCTGCTCTCTCTCTTTCTGTTCTTTCTCTTTTGTTTTATTCAAACCCTCTTTCCTTTACCCTAATTAATCATATAATTAAGTGTGAAAAAGGACAATAAAACCCCACTAATTCACTTAAGGTTACCCCTTTTAACCCCTAAGTAATTAGACTTATTAATGTTACCCTTCAATCCTTATAATTAAGGAAAGAATAATAAAAAACGACCCTTAAAACGAGGAAAGAAATCCTAAATTGCCTGGGACTGCACAACCTGTGACGGGCCGTCGTGGGTGCGACGGTCCGTCACACAGGCCGTCGTGCCTCCCCAGTTTTTAGGTGAGCTGTGACGGCCCGTCACCCCTGTGACGGTCCGTCCTGCACCTCCGTCCTGACGGTCAGAAACTCGTTTTCTTGCACCAAATTCTCAAAAGTTGAAGTGTTTTGCTACGGGGGCTCACGACGGTCCGTCGTGGATGTGACGACTCGTCCTGCAGGTCCGTCACAATTTACAGAGAGTCGATTTTCAGTACCCGATTTTCAAACTTCTAAGTGTCATGGAACGGACCTCTGTGACGGACCGTCGGGCCTATGACGGTCCGTCGGGGTGTCCGTAGTTTGGCCAGTTTTTCCAGAATTTCGTTCTGCTGCTCAAAACGACTAAACAGGTCGTTATAAAACCTCAAATCCTAAACCCTATGCCCAAAAATCATTAAAAACCCAAAAACCTAACACTAACCCTAACCTTAACACAAACCATACCATAAGCCATAAACACAAAACCCTATGTTTAAAATACCACTGTCTAATCATAAAAAAAGCCCAAAATACGAAAACCCAAACATAAATACTTAACCATACATTTTAAACCTCAAATGTTAAACCTAAACCAAAAAACCTAAGAAAAAACATACACCCTAACCGTAATCCTAATCCTAACCCTAAACCCTAAACCGTAAGCCCAAAATACGAGAACCCAAACATTAAACACTAAACCATAGATTTTTTACACCTCAAATTCTAAACCACAAACCCTAAAACTTAAGAAAATCCTAAACCCTATCCCTAACCTAAACCCTAACCATAAACTACAAACCCAAAATCCTAAGCCCAAAATATCAAACCCAAACATTAAATACTAAACCATAAATTTAAAACTTAAATGTTCAACCCTTACCTGTAAAACCTAAAAAAACTACACCTTAACCCAATTTTTAACCCTAACCCTAAACCCTACACCCTAAAAAACACTAAGTCCGAAATACGAAGATTTTAAACCTCAAATCCAGAAGAACAAACCCTAAGATCTAAAAAAAATAAACACTTACCCTAACCCTAACAAAAAACCATTAACCGAAACCCCATGCCCAACTTATGAAAACCCAAATATTAAACACTAAACCTTAGAGATAAACTAAAAATACTAAACCCCAAAACCTAAAACCTAGAAAAACCATAAACCTTAAACCTTAGCCAATCATTAACATAAACGCTAAGCCTAACCCTATCCTTAATCCCAACCCTAACCCCTAAGCCCTAAACCCTAAGCCCAAAGTACCAAAACCCTTAAAAAACCCATTGATATTACAACTCAACTCCGTATCCCCAAACGTTAAAACCTAAAAACCAACCTAAGCCTTAACACTATAATTAACCCTAACCATAACCCTACCATAAACCATAATGCCCAAAACGAAAATACAAAAACCGAAACATTAAGCATTAAACCATTGATATTCAACCTCAAATTCTAAACTCTAAACCTAGAAACATAAAAAAAAAAACTAAACCTAATCCTACCATAAACCCTAATACCTAATCCCAAAATACTAAAACCAAAACATTAAGCACTAAACTATTGATATTAAACCTCAAATCCTAAGCGCTTAACCTAAAATCCTAAAAAAAAATATTAAACCCTAACCCTAACACTATCATTAACCCTATCTCTAACCCTAAACCATGAACTCGAAACCTTATGCCCAAAATACCACCTAAGTACCAGAAATTTTCTCTCTCTAACTCACGCTCTCTCCTCTATCTACAACAGCTAGCAAAAAGTCACACACACGCGACACCGATGTCCGTTCAAACTCAAACGGACCAAAGCCATCCAAAACCCCTTGGCAACCTCCAAATTCTTGAAAATATAACCTCAAAGTTGCGATGAATACTACGATGGAAGAGCAGTTTAAGAGAGAACGTGAAGTTATTTCCTATGAATTTTTTGGGGGGAATCGCGTAGAAAGGATGATGGAAATGAACATTTTGCATCAAGATTCATCATATATCCAAAAATCTGCAAATTCAACTGTAGGAATCAGTCAAAATCGAGAGACGGCTCTTGAAAAATATGTGAGTGCGTCGCTTGAGTCGTGCAACTAAATTCGATCGCATTTAAGACAAATTCGAAAGGATTCGATCAGTGGGGTTGGTTCACCCAGTGATGGCGCCAATATTATTGGATATTCAGGCAAAAGGGACGGTGGAATCTCCGGCGAGGAGAACTCCCTCAAAAATAGAAGTCAAAATATCGGAATCCATAAAACCTTGTCGAACAACAATGTTTGTCAATGTAGAGAAACTCATATAATAGGACTCTCTGATCAGCTCAAAGGAGGAACCAACATCAATTTTATTTTTGCAGCTGCCAATGATTATACAGTATGACCTTTGAAGAAAAAACATGATAGTAATGAAGAACACTTTTTAATATCATAATAATGTAAAAGGCACTTTTAATATTATAATAATGTAAAAGGCACCCTCCTAGTTGATTCTAAACCAAACGAGGCAACATAAATAGTGGAAGGGAGCAATTTCCAAGCCGGGAAGAAGTCGATGGCACAACAGGCTACAAACTTGAATATGAGAAGGCCACACACAACAACTTCATAAAATGACACACAACCTTCAAGTTTTTCCTTTGGTATTGCAGGTAGCTCATCGCATCTAACTCCTAATCTTGTGGCAGGTTATTCACATGACACAACAAGTATGAATAAAATAGGTAAGGAACCTTGAAATGGACAGCTACAACACCAACAACAGTCAAGTTAACAAGTCGAGCAAGCAGGCATCGAAATACAGTATGGGAAGATTGGACAACACAATGTCAAAGGAGACAAGCAGGCGATTGAACAGATTCTAGGAGGATAAAGAAAGAGAAAAGAACAGCCTAAGAACAACTACATTCAAGCTGGAGCTAATCCATCAAATCCAACAAACATATAAAATAAGAACTACAAAAGCATTTTCCCAAAGATATCCAACAACTTTAGAAGGTTTGAGCCTAATTATCAAAGTGACTAAATTACTAAGCAAGGCAATAATGATGGTCAAGGCACTACCTCAAATAATCATATGCAAGGTCAAAATGTTAGCAATAATTCTAAACTAGATAAAATCTCTGATCTGGCTCCTTATATTGTTGTGCAATCATTTGCTACTAGATTAAGATATAATCAATATAAGAATGAAATCCCTATAGTTTTGAATGATCATATACATACGACTAGGCAACAATTTCCGGTTGTGCTTCTTCATGATGATGATTATTATGTGAAGTTTGCTGAGGGGTGTAAGTACACACTTGTGGGCAAATTCAGTAATACTATGCCTTAAAAGGAGTTAGTTAGGAAAATCTTCATCCTCCAAACTCAACTCACAGGGAGTGTGAAGATCACACACTTCATTGCTAGGCATTTTTATATCGACATTGACAATGAGTTTGATTACGAAACTGTTTGTACTAAGCTTTTGATGAATATTGAAGGCCAAGTTATGAGGATATAGACATGGACTCAAAACTTCTCACCTAAAGAGGAGACTCCCATTGTCCCAATCTGGGTGGCTATCCCTTGTTTTCCTTGGCATTGCTATAACAAAGTGTTTAACAACTATTCTACGTTCTATTTGGAAGGATCTATTCTTAGACTAACCTTAATCTCAAAGAACTAGAGGTAGCACTCTTAGATACAAAATTAAGGTGGATCTTACCAAAACTCGACCTTCCTATGTTTGTTTGGGTTTCAAAAAGGTTGACCCCAATAAAGGATGATGGCTGAAAGTTGAATATGAGGGAATCCCCAACTACTGCATGTAATTCAAGCATCAGGGGAATATGGAAAATGTGTGCCCAATTAAAAGGAGGGATGAGGAAATCAGGATAAAGAGGGAACGGGAAAATGGAAAAAAATCCAAGAAAGATCAGGAACAATTGGGCAAGTCCAAGAATCAAGGACAGGACAAAGGTAACTCTGAGTTCGTTGCAAGAATTAAGAATGAACAAAACACAAGCAAGAAAGAAGAGCACATCCAGGATGCTATATACAGTTAATCAAAGAATCAACATGTAAACTAAATACAAATAACCAATATTCCTAACTTAAAACACCAAGATCACCAAAAGGAAATACATGAGGAAAAGTGCCATACACAGAAAAAGAGGCAACAAAAAAATTAAGATCAAACCACCTCCAAGGCAATTTGGAGACCTGTCTCACCTCCAAAGCAAAGAAGAAGTAGCAACCATCAACATAAGCAGGATACAACATGTATAACTAAACTTCATACTCAAAATACTTTTTCTAACCTTGAACTGCAGGAACAATAAAAGAGAAACCAAACAGGGAGAAGGAAACACAAGGCAGGATTTTGATCAGATAGACCAACCGAAAAATGGGACTGCTAAGGATCCATTTGTAAGGAACCACCTCACCCTTCATAACTTACAAAACCAAAAAGCTGATACAACCAACAAAAATAAAAGCATAGGTATTGATTTAATGCTCCCAAGTCCCAATTCACCCAATATTATTAATGTTGATGATGGTTTTACTAAAGAAGTTTTTTGAGGCATGAATGGGGGGTGTTAGGAGAAAACCTCTAACCTACAGGATGGGGTTAGCAAAAGAGGGAAATTTGCCTCATGTTCGGCATGAGGTGTTTGTTGACCATAGGTGAAACATTAGAGCCTCTGAAGTTTCTAAGAATAGGCATCTGTAAGGAGAGAAACAACCGGTCAAACAACATTCTGTAAACTGAAAAAGAGGAAAAGAAAGATAAAGGGAAACAGGCTGCTTTTTGTACTCTGGAAAGAAATACAAAGGGCAAAAACAAGCCTAGCAAACATAAAAGGGATGCTGCTAAAAGGAGATAGAATAAGCTTCAGACCAATGACAATGATCAAGGATAGGAAAAGAGGGAGGAATCATGAAACAAAGTCGCTATGGTTGATGATAATATTTAGGCTCAACATATGACTCCTCCTCCCTCTGAACCACAAGATGAGGGACAACAAATATGCAAGATGAACATAGTGCCTAATTTTGATAAATAGTTGTTTATAATTCTGAGGATGAAATAGATGGGGATAATCATTCCTTAGAAGAGATTAATGATGATAATGACAGTAGTTAGGACCTTATTAAGGCATTTAGTCCTCATAATGATCAGACCTCAGAGGAAGAAATCCAGTAGGTAGCACAAAATCAATGTTTATATCCAGGGGTTTTGATACGCTCAATGTTACTTCTCAAATGAGAAGTAAAGCGGTCGTGTCAAGTAAATAACCCAACTAGTGAGGTTGGAATCGTTCCCACGAGGAAAATAGTCTAGACTTAACCTTAACCTATTATTACTGTCGTTTGGTCAATAACTTCCTTGGAAAGTAGAAATATAAAAAGGGGGGTTGTATCTCTAAATAAGTGAAAATAAACAACGAACTTGAAAGAGATACTTAACAACTTTTAATGTTGGGTTTTAATCAATTAATCAAAGTAACTAGGGTTTACGTGTTCCCCACAGGTTCATTAATTGATAAGTCTAACTATAACAATTCTTTCCTAGTATCTTGCATGCAAAGTGATAAGTTATGTATTTCTAAATCCTCTGTCCGGCATCTACAAAATCTCACTCCGCACCTTGGTTCGGCTACGTGTGTTGCTATCCTAACCCTTATCCTTACCTAATATTAAGCATCGTATTCGATAGTTGACTAAGTTATTACCTCGTACCAATCAATACTAGCCTATTAGATAGTATACACTAAATCTATGTTAATAAATCTTTTCCTATTATTTACCTCCTTGGTCCGGCAAGTAGCATTAAGGCGAGTTCTAACGGTGGCCATCCGTTAAAAAGACTTCTAAACGAAAGAATTATTAATACATGCAAGACACTATTCTAGAATTTTTCTTTTAATTAGGGTTTATCTCGTTATTTGTCTATTGTTCCCACAACCCTAGTTATGGAGTTTATTTACTCATAGCCATAAAAACAATATTCAAATATATTAAATAAGAATTCATATACTTACTTCAATGAGAAAGAATAAAATCCGTAAGTTAGCTTGATTAATCACCAAAAATCACTTGTAAGAATCTCCAAAATCAAATACTAATACACAAAGTCTAATAATATGATGTCTAATCTAGCAGAGTCTAACCTCAAAAATGAGGTTTTTCGAACTATTCATAAAAAAATAAAAACCTAACTAAACTAGGATTCTAATTACTGGAAATCTGCCAAAACGCGGCTGGGTCGACAGACCTCGTGACGGACCGTCGTGGTCACGACGGACCGTCATGGACTCCGTCGTCCCATACATAGCAATTTCTTCTTCTGCTTTTTTCATTCCCCTCGACGACAAGTATGACGGACCGTCATAGGCACAACGGTCCATCGAGGGTCTTCGTTTCAAAACACTTCAACTCTTGGAATCTGGGTACTGGGATCACTTCTCTAAACTTCATGACGAACCTGCAGGACGGACCCTCATAGCCACGACGGAGCGTCACAAGCTACGTAACCCCACACTTGGTCAGACATCCCCATCTTCCTTCAGCAGCTTCTCTACGCTTCCACCTACGGACCGTCAAAAGCACGACGGACCGTCATCAACTCCGTAGGTGGTCTCTTCTACATTTCTTCACTCAAAGTCTCTACATTCAACTTTGGACAGATTTCCTGCAAAACAAAGAGAAACTCATATAAAAACTAGCACAAAAAGATTTTCGGACACACTAAACTTAAGGAAAAAGTATTAATTATACCGTTAAACCACGGTATATCAACACCCTCAACTTAAATTCATTGTTTGTCCTCAAGCAACGCAGTATAACTCACTACAAAATCTTTGTACCATAATATTTAATGTTTTATCCTTTGCAATCATTTGGCTATCAATCCCGATTAATCTCATCAAATCTATTTATGCTATCACTATTAGGCTTGAATTTTGTGGGATTAAAACATGACACAGACTCACCATGCACTAACACCTATCCTCTTCAATTTCTCACCGAGGTGCTAACAATTCCGATATTGAAACTAGTGTCCTCACTTCAAAACAAAATCCTCTTTTTTCACACAATGATTTCAGTTTGAGTATAAGGATTACTTTTCAACACTCGCTCTCAGAACAAAGTCACACTCATTCATACCTATTGCCATAAGCTTACCCTTATTTTCACTGCCTTAAGTTCGCTATACAACCCTTAGGATCAGGATAGGACTTTCTTAGCTTGTAACATAGGCTCAGAGTCAGGTAGGGTATATTTAGGTATACTTTATTGACTTTTTGCCCTCCTTGACATATCGGCTAAACTTTCCACCTTCTACCACTTTATCTCGCCCGGTTTCTCCCATTCTTTCACCTTGCTATTTTCCCTTCTTTCTTCATTTATGTAACTGACTCTTTTCCTTTTTTTTTAATTATTTTTTTTCAACGAGTTCTTGAGTCACTTTACTTTTGTTCTTTCTCTCTCTTTGTTGTTTCAACCCCACTTTCCAGAGCATTCCTCAAAACAACCACCCTCAACTCATGTATTTGCCATGAGTCAAGGTACACAATACCCAAAGTCAGGTCAGGGCCATAACGAAGGTTGTATATGCATTAGCCACCCTCAACTTATGATTTTGGCATAAGCTGAGGTGCACTTGTCCAAGGAGGGACCAGGGCCAACATATTGTTCCCAGAAAAGATCAGTTGGGGTGAAAAAGAAAGGTCTAATTTTAAGCTCAGATTATTGGGATCAAAGAAGGATAACTTTCATTTGGTTTCTTTTATTTAGGCTAGAAATTGGCTATCTTGAATAAGGGCCTATGATCATTTCCTAATTGTCTGTTACAGCTTACTTCTAGCATGACTAACCAGGCAAGTTCTAGCTCAGTACCAATAGTGGACTATTCAAATTTCCTCACACTCACATGACATCTCATCACTATACCAAATTATTAGATACCTAGTTCGAATTGAAGACTTAGGGTAATGCAATGGTGTCATTCTATTTCATGCTTAGAGCCACACAATTATCAGTTACTATGCCTAGTCATGCAACATTTTCCAGTTTTCTCAGGATATCATTTTAGCCATCATGCTTCAGAGTTAAACTATGTACAAAAGATATAAACATGCCGGTTCAACAGAAAAAGTAATCAATCTTTTGGGGAAAAAGAACACAAGCAAGAAAACCCCAAAAAAAGATACAGAGTTGGGCTACTCAGACTTCACCCTAACAATCACATTCCATTTACCCCACCCCCAACAAAAAGCATGCAATTGTCCACAATGCATAAAAAAATCTAAATATTATAGTGGTAGGTAAAGCAAACCTGTGGCGCAAAGCGCCGTCGATCGGCAAGATGGTGGGTTCGGTTCCCCGGAACCCACGTCCTTTCAAACCTGGACACCCTCAGTGGTGTCCTCAGCAACAAACGCACCATCAGTAGTGCCTCCTGCTGTCTCTACAGTGCGGGAGCTAGACGCCCCAGCCGCTAACTGTGATGCTCTGATCTTGTGCGCCTCCTCCTCAGCAAGTGAGGCTCTCCTCGCAGCCTCTATCTGTCGGCGCTCCTTCTTCCTTGCTCGCGCCTCATCCTCTGCTCGACCCCTACGCCTCTTGGCACTCTCTCGAGGGGGAGGTGGTGGAATTTCTGAAGTAGTAAATAGGGCTGCCAGCACGGTGTCCTCAGCAGGCTCGACAGAAGGGGCCTCAGACTCCGGCACCCTCGCCTCTAGGATCGTGTCGATGTCTGCACGAAGACTGTCGACTGCAGCCTGAAGAGTCGACACATCCACCGGAGGGGCTGGTCGGGCTAACACTCTCAACTCAAAGGCGTCCATGCGCTAGTTGACCTCAGCAATTTTCCGCTCTGTAAACTGCTGCATCTTCCTCTATAGAAGCGCTTCAGACTCAGTAATCGACTTCTGCATCCACAGATGTATATGATGCAAAAGAGTGGCCATTTGTGCCTCTAGTTTTTGGACCCTTGCAAGCGGGACCAGTACCGGTAGAGGGGCTGTGCGAGAGGAGCTCGGGGCTGTGCTACTACCCGGGATAGACTCGTCCAGGGTAGTGTCAGTGGACGCCTGTGTAGTTGTGCGGGCCTGGGCTACCGTATCTGCAAGATCATCAGCAAGTGGGGGCAGCTTTGGACGAGGCCCTTTGCGTGGAGCCAACACATTTGCCTCGTCTCTAATAAGGCCGACATCAACAGTGCTCTGCGGGGTCTTCAGCTGATCTACGTGCCATATGGGCACACCTACGGACCTGCAAAGGGCAATGATCATACACGGGAAGGGGTAGGTAGTAGTGACCTTGAATGCCCTCTCGTGCATGATTACCTGGAAAAGCCGTGCGAAGTCCACCTCGAATCCGGCTATCATCGCTGCCATTAACACTGCTCGATCCCAGGTAACGATGTTATCAGCAGCTGTGGGGGAAAGGCAGTGACGGACGAGCAGCCACACAAAGTTTGCTATGAACGTGAGGTTGGCCTTTTTGATGGCCCCCTTCGGCTCAGTGACCCAATGGACACCCTCTCCATCTACTGACAGGTGCAGGGCCATCCACCTCTTGGTGGTCTCTCTCAGTGCTGGCTCGCGCAAGAACTGTTCATCCTTTACTATCTGCCAGCGGTAGTCAAACTCGGCAGTGATGGGGGTGCGGGTAGCATCAGTACTCTCGCCGTATAGGAACCGGCAGATAGCTGGCAAGGAAATGTCAACCTGCACGCCCCGAACTCGAACCTGCTCCAGTGGGACCTGTTTAGCGGGAGTAGCCCGCCTATCGATCTGTGATCGGAGAGTCGCTACGTAGGATACGTAGATCTCCCGGACCATTTCCTCGTTGTATCGTCCCAATAGACGTGTTGTCCACTCTAAGCGATGCCTGGTGAAGAGGTTGTGGATCTCCGGCATCGTTGGTAGACTCGCTGTAAGTACCCTCCGCTCCGAGGTGAGTGTCCGAGTCATTACTCCTTTATCAGTCAGGAACTTGGCGTCGGAGTAAAATTGAAACTGGCCGTCAACACACCACCGGTTAGGCTAGTCAGAGGCTGGGGTGGAGACCTGAGCTGGTGCGCCGGATGTAGAGTCTGAACTGTCAGCCTCATCAGACAAGGCCGACGGTGCAGCAGTTGCGGGTGCGGGAACCTCAGCAGAGCCTGAAGCTTCCTCGGACCACGATACTCCTAAGGAGCCAGACGCTCCTTCTTCATTTGTTGCTGACCCACAGGGTGTGCCGGTCAGTGTGCGCTCCTCATAAGACTGGGACGCAGTGACTACGCCGGATGCCACCGTCTTGGGTGTGGCTCTGGAAGCACGTGCAGCACGGGAAGGTGCGGAAGTGCCTGGGGGCACATACTCGGGATCCCGCTCAACATCAGAGCCGATGATCAAGCGTGCAGATGGGGCAACAGACTTTGATCGCCCGCGTGCGTAGGTTCGGTCTTGCTTGGGTGCCATAGTAGGTAGTACATGCAAAGGATCACTATTAGTACGAGTAGTGGCAAATTAGACAAGCGAAACCATACGATATAAAACAGGGAAAATAATATGTAAATGTTGTATAAACAGTGACACACGACGGGCCGGGTGACGGCTCGTCGTGACTATGACGGACCGTCGTGAGGTCCGTCGTGGTGTACCTGAACTCTGTATAAATAGAGAACCCAGAAAGAGGGTCTCTGACTAGCATGACGGTGTGTGCAGGACGGACCGCCACAGTAACGACGGTCTGTTGTAGATGTCCTTCATAGGACAGTTGGGAAAAAAAATGGAGACCCTTAGGAGAGGGGTCTCTGACTGTTATGACGGTCATGCAGGACGGATTGTCGTGGGTATGATGGTCCATCACAAGTGTCCGTTGAAGGACACTTGGAAAAAAAATGGAGACCCTTAGGAGAGGGGTCTCTGACCGGTATGACGGTCATGCAGGACGGACTGTCATGGGTACGACGGTCCGTCAAATGTGTCTGTTGAAGGACACTTGGAAAAAAATGAGAGCCCCTTAGAAACAGGGTCTCTGTGTAGCATGCCGGTTATGCAGGACGGACCGTCGCGAGGGAGACGATCTGTCACATGTGTCTAGTAGGACAGGGGTGCTAGGGCTTGTGCAACGGACCCTACGACGGTCCATTATCGTGGTCTCGTTCTGAATGATAGAGACAGAACTGTATGTACCCTAAGCAACCCCGATAAATCCACATCAACCTTTCAGTGTTTTGGACCTACATGTGTCTACCTCAACTACCTGGGAAACTAGCAATGCAAAAGAACCTATGTCTAGGGTGGTAAACATGGTAATTTCGAGCATTTGTAACCTAGGTCAGGCAGAATCGTATAAAGTAAACAAAATACTATGAGGAACTAAACATAATGCTAACTAGTAACAAAAATGCAAGATAAATGAGTATAAATTAGAGACACATACCTTAGAAATGGAGAAAAATAGATGTAAATGTACTCAGTGGCAAGGTAGACACTCACACAAGTAGTTTCCACTAGTAGATAACACTTTAGGCTTTGGAGACTGTGAGAGGGCAATGATAGTGGGAGGGAATGGGGAAGTTGAAAAGAGAGAGTAATGGGAGAAATAAGAGAGTTATGGGGTGAAATATGGAGGGGTGGGGAGTTTAAACGATCTGATTTTTTAAAAGGGTCCGGCCGGGTCGGGTCGGGTGTACCTCATTAATCACGCGACGGTTCCCCGACGACTGTCCGTCACTGCTGTGACGATCCGTCGTTGGTTCTGTCGTGAGTGCCCTAATTTCATAATGACAGAAAAATGTACCTGGTACGACAGATGCATACGACGGTCCGTCGCAGGCGCAACGGTCCGTCGATATGTCCGTTAGTGACTGCTGCACAGTAATTTTCTGCACAATTTCCTAGTGATGTGCCTGCAAATTTAAAACCCATTAGTAGAAAAAATTCTACCATTACTAAAAAGATGATAAGTATTGGGTTGCCTCCAAACAAGCGCCTGATTTAATGTCGCGCCACGACTAGGGAAACTTGCTTACTCAGACTTCATCAAGATGGTATGCCTCTATCGCTTCATTCCCCGATGCTTTATGCCCAAAATAGAGTTTTATTCTATGTCTGTCCCTTCTCCATATCAACTAAGGCTCTACCTGTAGCAAGGAATGGCCTCCCAAGAATAATGGGCACCTCAAAATAAACTTAGAAATCAAGAATAACAAAATCTGCTTGAAAGATGAATGACTCCACTATTACTAGCACATCATGGAGTATCCGTATGGGCCTTTTCACTGTCCGATCGGCCATCAGTAGCCGCATCGCAGTGGGTTTTCGATCCCCCAAACCCAACTTCTTGTAAATTGAGAGGGGCATTAGATTTATGCTTGCCCCTAGATCACATAATGCTTTTGCAAAATGTAATGACCCAACTGTACAAGGAATAGTGAACGCATCGGGATCTTCTTTCTTTTGTACTAGGGATCTTGTAGCAATAGAAATACAATGCTGCAATCTATCATCATCCTCAAAAGTGACCGATCTTTTCGTGGTGACCAGATCTTTCATAAATTTGGCATAAATGGGCATTTGTTCTAGAGCTTCTACCAAAGGGACATTGATAGAGAGCTGCTTCAACATTGTTATGAAGCGCCTGTATTTACCATCCTCAGTCTTTTTCACTAATCTCTGAGGGAAGGGTGGTGGTGGCCTAGGCATCGAATTACCTTGATAGGTACTTCTGCATCTTTTGCATTACTTCCCTCTGCTTCACTACTACCCTTTACCACTTTATCATTATCCTTTCTCACATTTTCCTCAGTAGATGGCATAGGTGGGTCAATGGTTTGCCTACCACCCCGTGTAGTGATTTCCATGCAGTGCGCATCATTCTTTGGATTTTGGACAGTGTTGCTAGGAAGAGTACCCGGTTGTCGCGTGTTCACTGTCGCAGATAATTGGGCCACTTTCAATTCGATCTGTTTAATCGAAATTGCATGTGTATAAACTTTTTCCCAATACTAGCTAAATCACACATCAACTCTTTAATGTGTTCATCCCTAGTGTCGAACCTCCTCATCATTTTGTGCAGCATATCCTCAACTCGCGCCAAACTATCTCCACCATCCCATGGAGTAACTTCACAATTTTGAGGAGGGATATAGGTCCCATTCCTGTCATATCTATTAGCATAGTTACCTCTGTTAAAGTTGTTGTCGCAGTTGTAGTTTCCATCTCGTACATAATGACCCTCACAGTTGTAGTTACCATAGTTCCGACCTTGGTTCCCTTGACCTAGGCGCCAATTCTCCTGATGCGAGCCTTAGGCACTTGGTCGGAAACCCTCCGTCTGCTCATTTACTGCATAAGTGTCCTCCGCATAATAGCACTCATCATTGGGGGGGGTGGCTTAGCCAAGTAGCTGGCTGCATTTATCTTTTCTGCACCTCCTGTGACATGTTTTAGTACCAACCCAAGCTCAGTTCTCATTTGAGCCATTTCTTCCCGAATCTCATCTGTGGCTGGGTTGTGAGTGGACTGCACTGCAAAGGTGTTGCTCCCTGTATCAGACTTCCTAGTACTCCAAGCTTTGTTGTTTCGGGAGATTTTCTCTAATTTCTCAGCAATCTCAGCATAAAGGCATTCTCCGTAAGATCCACCTACTATTGTGTCAAACACCGCTTTATTGTTATCATCCTGTCCCCGATAGAAGTATTCCTTCAGTGACTCATCATCTATACGGTGATTTGGAACACTTCTCAAGAATGAGATGAATCTATCCCAAGAACTACTAACTGACTCTCCTGGTAGTGCCACAAAGTTGTTCACCCTATCTTTGTGGTTTAATTTCTTTGAGACCGGATAGTAGCGTGCTAAGAAGACATCCCTTAGTTGGTTCCAAGTGAAGAAGGAGTTATATGGGAGCTTAGTGAACCACATAGCAGCATCTCCCGTCAGTGAGAGAGTAAACACTCTGAGACCTATTACATCTAGATCCAAATCAGGCCTCCCCACACAACTTTTACACGCTGCCCTTACCTTAGCTATATGAGCATGTGGATCCTCAGAAGGTAGCCCTGAAAACAAACATCTGGCAGTGAGCATTTGCATCAGGCTACTAGTTACCACAAAAGTGTGGCCTGTGGGTAGAGGGGGCAAGACAAGTGGCCCATCCGAGTCTGCTATGTTATCAAACCCTCTGTAGTATGCTTAAGGCCATGGAATAGGATTTTGTCCCCTCTGTTGATGTTCACCCGGAGCGTCGGGTAACATCTGACCATGAACATCCACTGGATCTGGGATGTTCTGGTTTGGATCCTCATCATTTATTCCCAAGTTTCGATTCATGTTAAGAAGTGTACGCTCTAACTCACGATCGTAGGGAAACAATGGTTCTCTTCCTCTCCGTGTATTTGGCATACAAGGAGGATAGTTCTAAAAGGAAATCAAAAACAATAAAACAAAGTAAAATCAAGAAAATATCAACTAAACTATAGTAATAAGTTCAAGTTAATCTGAAAGCTAAATTCCCCGGCAACGGCGCCAAAATTTGATACGCTCAAACATACTTCTCAAATGAGAAGTAAAGCGGTCGTTTCAAGTAAATAACCCAACTAGTGAGGTTGGGATCGTTCCCACGAGGAAAATAGTCTAGACTTAACCTCAACCTATTATTACTATCATTTGGTCAATAACTTCCTTGGAAAGTAGAAATATAAAAAGGGGGGGTTCTATCTCTAAATAAGTGAAAATAAACAACGAACTTGAAAGAGACACTTAACAGCTTTTAATGTTGGGTTTTAATCAATTAATCAAAGTAACTAGGGTTTACGTGTTCTCCACAGTTTCATAAATTGATAACTCTAACTATAACGATTCTTTCCTAGTATCTTGCATGCAATGTGATAAGTTATGTATTTCTAAATCCTTGGTCCGGCATCTAGAAAATCTCACTCCACACCTTGGTCCGGCTACGTGTGTTGCTATCCTAACCCTTATCCTTACCTCATATTAAGCATCGTATTCGATATTTTACTAAGTTATTACCTCGTACCAATCAATACTAGCCTATTAGATAGTATACACTAAATCTATGTTAATAATTCTTTTCCTATTATCTACCTCCTTGGTCCGGAAAGTAGCATTAAGGCGAGTTCTAATGGTGGCCATCCGTTAAAAAGACTTCTAAACGAAAGAATTATTAATACATGCAAGACACTATTCTAGAATTGTTCTTTTAATTAGGGTTTATCTCATTATTTGCCTATGGTTCCCACAACCCTAGTTAAGGACTTTAGTTACTCATAGCGATAAATACAATATTCAAATATATTAAATAAGAATTCATGTACTTACTTCAATGAGAAAGAATAAAATCAAAAAGTTTGCTTGATTAATCACTAAAAATCACTTGTATGAATCTCCAAATTCAAACACTAATACACAAAGTCTAATAATATGATGTCTAATCTAGCAGAGTCTAACGTCTAGAACGAGGTTTTTCGAACTATTTATAAAAAAAAAAAAACCTAATTAAATAAGGATTCTGATTACTGGAAATCTGCCAAAATGCGGCTGGGTCAACGGACCTCGCGACGGAGCGTCGTGGTCGCGATGGACCGTCATGGACTCCGTCGTCCCATAGTTTGCAATTTCTTCTGCTGCTCTCTTCATTCCCCTCGACGGCAAGTATGACGGACCATCATAGGCACAACGGTCCGTCGAGGGTCTTCGTTTCAAAACACTTCAACTCTTGGAATCTGGGTACTGGGATCACTTCTCTGAACTTCATGACAAACTTGCAGGACGGACCATCATAGCCACGACGGACCATCACAAGCTACGTAACCCCACACTTGGTCAGACTTCCCCATCTTCCTTCAGCAGCTTCTCTACGCTGCGACCTACGGATCGTCACAAGCACGACGGACCGTCATCATCTCCATAGGTGGTCTCTTATACATTTCTTCACTTTAAGACTCCGCATTCAACTTTGGACAGATTTCCTGCAAAACAAAGAGAAACTCATATAAAAACTAACACAAAAAGTCTTTCGGACACACTAAACTTAAGGAAAAAGTATTAATTATATCGTGAAACCACGGTATATAAGGTTTTCATCAAGACAAATTTCACTTCAAGAAGCAAGATGCCAATACTGTCACAACTTGCTGACCTAATACTAGGCTCTTTTCAACAAGATCTTCCAAATGAATAGTAATATTGTATGCAATGTGACAGGGATCAACACTCATGGGGTGTTGGAAAGACTAAATATTCTCATAAAAGCTTCACCAATTATTTGTTATCACTATTTTGGGACCTTTTTCTTAAAGTGTACAAGTTCAAACCTTAAAGGTCCATTTAAACATGGATAAAGCTAATAGTAATTGTAATGGTTAAATTTGGATTTTTGGAGCAATGACATTGACTGTAATATTCTTGATGAAGATGACAACAAATCACTTGCAACATGAAACACAATAAATTACAGTATCAATTTACTAGTACCTTTGTCTATGCTAAATGCAAAGATCACCTCAGGAGAACTCTTTGGGACAAAATGATTCAGAAAGCCTCTTTCAATAAGAACCCTTGGTGTATTGTAAGAGATTTTAATGTTATAACTTCTGTGGAGGAAAAAGGTGGAGGGGTGCCTCACAACATGAGAAAGAGTATGGACTTTATTGCTGTCATTGAAGCCTGTGCCCTCTTTGACATTTGTTTTAGTGGTCATAAATTCACATAATCTAATAAGAGGGGTATCAATCAAAGAATTTGGAAGAGTCTTGATAGGGCTATGGTATATAATTCTTGGTTGGAAAAGATGCCTCAAACAACTATAACTCACTTGTCATCTACTGGATATGATCATTGTCCTTCAATCATGGAAATAGTTTTTAGAACAACTGATCATACCAAGTACTTCATATTTCTCAACTGTTTGGTGGATAACGCTCATTTCATGGAAACTGTTAAAACCTATTGGGAGAAGGAAGTAGCATGTACAAGCATGTTGAGATTTCACCAAAAAATTAAAAAGCTATCAAATACTCTTAGTGTTTGGTCTAAGAAATAGTTTGGTGATATTTTTCAAAAGGTTAGGATGTTTGAGGAACAAGTGCATAAAGCTGAAGAAAACTACATGACTGACCAAAGTGACTCAAATAGAAGCATCCTTCATGAAATTAGTACAAAGTACATCAAATTTCTCAAGCTGGAAGATAGTATTTTGAAACAAAAAAACCCAACTCCAATGGTTTAGAGAAGGTGAAACTAATTCTAAATATTTCCATTCAGTAATAAGGGAGAGAAGAAGGAAACTTTATATTCACAAAGTTGCTAATTAAAATGGAAATTGGATATAAGGTGAGGAAAACATTGCTCAGGTAGCTTGTGAACACTTCAAAGGAATATTTACTAGTGAAGAAAAGCTTATCAATGAGAATATGTTGGAATGTATTCAAAGGATGATTAATCAAGACCAAAATTTTCATCTTACCATTGTTCCTATAATGGATGAACATAAAGAGGTGTTTTTCTCTATGTATCCTTATTATGTTGCTTGTCTTGATGGTATGAATGGGTACTTCTTTAAAAAATGTTGGCATATTATCATAAAGGATTTGATGGGGGTAATTTAGGACTTTTTAAGTGGATAGAAGATTCCTAAGTACTTCTTCCATTCTTGTATTGTGGTGCTTCCTAAAGTGAATAATCCAAATAGGATCACTGAGTTTAGGCCGATAAGTTTGAGTAACTTCATTAGCAAAATTATCTATAAGCGAATGAGCAACACAATTAGGCCTATACTCCCTAACATATCTCTACTAATAAATCCGGGTTTGTTAAAGGTAGAAGTATTTCTGGGAACATTGTGCTTGCTCAGGAAATCATCCACCAAATTAAAAAACCCAATATTAGTTGCAATTTCATCATTAAACTAGACATGGCAAAGGCTTATGACAGGGTTTCTTGGTCATATATTTTCCTGGTACTTACAAAAATGGGATTTGCTGAGGTTATCATTTATTTGGGGTGGAAAATAATGTCTAATAACTGTTACTCAATCATTGTCAATGGTAAGAGATATGGTTTCTTTCACTCCTCTAGAGGTCTCAAGCAAGGTGATCCACTTCGTCCAGCCCTATTTATTTTAGGTGCTAAGGTACTATCAAGATCTCTAAATAGGTTTCACAATATTCCGGATTATCATGGTTTCCTCATGGAAAAGAGAGGGACTAAGGTGAATCATCTAATTTTTTTTTGGTGATGACATAATTTTATTCACACCTGGAAGATGCAAGAATCTAAAAATCCTAATGGAAACTTAAAAGGATTATGAAGATAAATCTGGGCAACTCATCATTGTCGACAAAAGCCACTTTATGATACACTGTAATGATTTCAATAGCACTAGAGATAGAATAAAGAGGCAGACATGTTTTAAACAAAAGCAAGGCCCTATTAATTACCTAGGTTGCCCTTTATTTGTTGGTAGTCCTACGAATATCTATTTCACTGATATTGTTAAAAAGTTTGTCTTCAGGATCACAGGTTGGCAAACCAAAAATTAAGCTATGGATGCAAGGCAATTCATACCAAACATGTCTTTCAGGCTCTTCCTATCCACCTTCTATCTGCATTAACACCTCCAACTGCAAAACTTAGGCAAATCCAAGGACCTATTGCTGACTTTTCCTTTAAATGGAAAAATGATAGAAAAAACTATCACCGGGCCTCATGGAAAAATCTATGTTAGCCTTATGATGAAGGGGTGGGGGGTGGAATGAGAAACTTGCAAGATATTTCAAATCCTTTAAATTCAAATAGTGGTGGTTCTTCAAAACAAAACAAACATTGTGGGGAGAATTTTTGAGAGCAAAATATTGTCAAAGATTAAACCCAATAAGCAAAAAAGGGGATAATGGAGATTCACTAACATATGCTTATGAACAGACAATATGTTGAGCAACACATCGTTTGGAAATTTCAAGCTGGGAATTGTTCATTTTTTTGGCATAACTGGTTGGGCAATGGACCACTGGCTCAATTTACCACAAATAGACATAGATTTAATAATACAACTATGGATGGATATTGGGAAGAGGGAAAGTAGAATTGGAGCAAACTGTTACAGCATGCTCCTGCCAAACAACTCTCTAACATCCTGGTAGTAGAGATCTCTCCAGAGCTGCAGCTACCTGATCAACCAGCGTGGAAGCTCAATAGCCATGGATGTTTTAGCTGTTCTTCAGCTTGGGAAGAAATCAGAAACAAAAGAGCAAAGAATCAATTTATCTCGACTGCTATGCAATAAAAACAATCTCTTTAAATCTTCTTTTGTTTTATGGATAACCCTAAGGGGTAAAGTTCCTACAAATGAAAGATTGACTAACTTTGGTACTGAGCCATCACTTTGTTTTTCTGTCTTTATAGAGAAGGTATGGATAGAATTGAATATATATTTAATTCAGGGCAATTTGCAGCCAAGGTATTTAGTTTTTTTTAAGGTAGTGAAGGCCAACAACAAGACCATTCTTTAGTGCAACAGCTACTACAACAATGGAGGACAACCAATCCGAGAAATGCAGCGCACAAACTGCTTCTACAAGCTACACCAATATTCATCTGCTTGAATCTGTGGAAGAACAAGTGTGCCTGCAAGTATGGAGGTAAAGCAAAAAACATTAGCAAAGTTAAATATGCAATCTCTAAGGACATTTAAAAGATGTTGAACAATGCATTTCCTCAAGTCAACTGGCTGGCCAAGTGAACAGATTTAATGCAAAAGAGTGAAAAGTGTGTGCATGACATCAAAGTGAGCATGATGAATTGTCTTTAACCAACAGACAAGTGGCTCAAAGTGAACAGTAATGGAAGTGCACTTACGAACCCTGGCAGGCTGGGGGCTGGTAGAATCCTGAGAGACAAACAAGGAAATGTGGTAATGGCTTTTGCAACACAACATTGAGAAGGAACAAACAACAAAGATTAAAGAGAGGAAGCCATCTTTGGTTTAAATTGGGCACTTGAGCTTGGATACACGATCATAATTCTGGAAACTGATTCTCAACTAGTAGTGCAATGAGTCCTAAAGAAGGCAGTCCCTCGATAGAACATCATCACTAAACTTGAAGGCGGCAACATCTTATCAATCAAGTAAACAATTTCAAATGCAGTCATGTATTCAGAGAAACAAATTGCGTAGCGGATGCATTGTCAAAACAGAGTCACAATATTGCCACTCCTCAGGTATATTTCAACACCCACCAATTACTAAAAGAAGCAAAGGCCTACTATCAACTCGACATATTAGAGATACCTAACTTTAAAAGAAGGAAGACAAAGAGAATTTTTGAACCTACTTGAGGTTGTATACCTTTTAAACTTAGTCATAATTAAAATAATAGCTACTTTGAATACGTTAGTTTAGTTTATACGCATTGTTGTAAAGGGAGATTGTCCCTTGTTTATGCTTCCTAGATACTTTTTACTGAAAGGAGTCCTCTCCTTAGGTACTTAGTATTTTTGTTACATCTTTTGTGTAATGGGAGGAGTTGACTTCCTTTTGTAGTTGACTCTCAACCATCTTAAGTGGGAGTTTAGGTTTATGTCCCCCTCCTTGTATTTTATTTTTGTTATTAATGATAAGGGCTAGGGGTGATGCTCAGCGCCTAACCCTTCAAGAGTAATTAAAAAAAATAGCCCAAAATACCACAACCCAAACATTAAATTCTAAACCGTTGATTTTAAACATCAAATGTTAACCTAGAACCATAAAACCTAAAATAAACCTACACCCTATCCCTTAACCCTAAAACCTAAATCCTTAATCCTAAACCCTAAGTTAAAAAAAAACAACTTAAGTCCAAAAGTATTGGAGCCATATTCACAGCTCGTTCTAAAGTGGATTAACCAACAAGTAGCCACTCAATGGAACCTCATTATTCAGCGAGGCAAGCTGCAAAATTTCATCATCCAGACCCAAAACATCAAATGCACACACGTTATAGAGAGGAAAACCTGTTTGCTGATGCCCTATCCACACAACCATCAAACAACCAACCCTCAGGTATATTTCAGCCACCAACAACAACCTATGGAAGCAGGAGCATACTATTAGCTGGACTTAATGGAAATGCAATTTTAGAAGGAAGAATACTAAGAGAATTAAAGAGCCTCCTTGATATTTATCTTTTCAACTTAGCTATAATTCAAAAAATTATAGCTTCTTTGAATAGGTTTGGTTTTATCTTTTTGCAAATTTAAAGGGAGAGTCTCCCTTGTTATTTTTCGTAGGTGCTATGTATGAAGAGGAGTCCTCTGTTCTAGGTACATAGTATTTTTGATTCATATTTTGTGTAAGGGGAGGAGTTGACTTCCTTTTTTCAAAGTTGACTCCAAACCATCATAGGTTGGAGGTTAGGTTTATGCCTAACTCCGTGCATTTTCTTTTTGTTATTAATGTTAAGGCATAGGGGTATTACTCAGCCCTACCACGCCAAGGTTTATTCAACTAAAAAATATCATAGATTTTAAACCTCAAATGATAAACCAAGAACCATAAAATATTAACAAAAAACAACACCCTAACCCTTAACCCTAAACCCTAAACCCTCAGTCCAAAAAAACCCTTAACTCCAAAACATGAGAATTCATTTATGAAACACTAAACCATAGATTTTAAATATCAAATCCTTAGCCACAAACCCTAAAACCTAAGAAAAACCTAATACCTAGCCCTAGCCCTAACCCATACCCTAACACTAACCCTATCATAATACATAAACCAAAAATTCTAAGCCCAAAATACCAAAACGAAAATATTAAATACTAAAAAGTAATTTTTAATCCTTAAATTCTAAACCCTATACCATAAAAACTAAAATAAACTATACCCCAACCCAAAACCCTAAAAAACCCTAAGTCCAAAATACAATAACACAAACATTAAACACTAAATCAAAGATTTTAAACCTCAAATCATAAACCACAATCCTTAACACCTAAAAAAACTAAACACTAATCCAAACCCAAAACACCATGTCCAAAATACAAAAACCCAAAGATTAAAACTAAACCATATATTTAAGTAAAAAATCCTAAACCCCAAAACATACAACCTAAATAAAACCTTAAACCTTCAGCACTACCCTATCCTTAACAAAAACCCTAACCCTAACCATATCCTTAAACATAACCCTAAACCCTAAATCCTAAGCCCAAAATACCAAAACCCTTAAATTAAACAATGAACCATAGATATTACAACTCAAATCCATAACTCCAAACATTAAAACCTAAAAATTAAATTAACCCTAACCTTAACATTAACCCTAACCCTAACGCTACCTTAAACCCTAAGCCCCAAGCCCAATGCACCAAAACCCAAAAATTAAACATTAAACCATATATATTAAACCTAAAATCCTAAATACTAAACCAAGAGATTTGAAAAGCACAAAACCCTAGCCCTAGCCATAACCCTAACAATAAACTTAAACCCTAAGAAAAAATTACCAAAACACAAACATTAATTACTTAATCATAGATTTTGAATCTCAAATGATAAAGTATGGACCAAAAAACCAAAAAATAACCTACACGCTAATCCTAATCCTATATCAGAGCTAGACCCTCATCCTATACCCTAAATTGTAAACCCTAAGTCCAAATAAAAATTCTGAGTCCAAAATATGAAAAACAGACATTAAACACTAGACCATATACTTAAAGTCTCCAATATAAAACCACAAATCCTATTATCTAAAAAAAAACCTAAAACCTAGCCCGAAGCATAACCCTAAACACCAAGAAAAAAATACCATTGCGCCTCATTTTTCTGTATTTTTTCTCACTCAAAAATATTATGTTAGTAGTAACACACTCTCTCTTCTATGTACAACTGCTAGTGAAAAGCCACAGACGCGCGCCGATGCGCAGGCGAGTGTGCCACCGGCGGTAAGCCAAACTCCGCTGGACCAAATCCATAAACGAGCGCCTGGAAAAGGGCAACAAACCCAGTGTACCACGTTCGAAGCTCAACCTCAGAATTCCTTTATATTGTGATGAATACTGCATTTCTGGAATATGATTTCAATAGAGAATGAGAAAATATTTCCAATAGATTTTCTGGGTGGAATCGAGAAGAAAAGTTAAAGGAAATGAATACGCCGCATCAAAATCTATCACATATCAAATATTCAGCTATTTCCACCGTCGCAATCAGGCAGCATTGAGAGGCGCAGTTGGAAGGTATCGCGAACAAGTCCCCTAATTCAAATATCAATATTCGATCGACTTCTATCAAGCGTCTAAGAAGTCTACCACTAGGATTTGTTCCCCTTACAATGGCGTTCATCAGAATGTAATCCCAAGTGAAATGGATGGAGGAATCGTTGTCGGGGAGAACTACAGCGAAGAGAGAACTCGAACAATCGGAACTCGTGGAGTTTTTTTTTGAAAGAGGCTAATTCTCAGGTAAAGAACACCAAGAGAACATATAATTCCAATAAATACAAAAGAGAAATCAACAACAACAATGATTCAAAATCATTTATTGATCCTAATTCCAATTTACGATAGGAAAAGAAAGAAAGTGAAGGGGAGACCTTTGTTTCAGATCGAATGGCGAAACAAAACAACAAAGTTGAGATTCTTCAATCAGTCGAAGCAAAAATAATTGGAAAAGCAACCAAAACTCAACAACAAGAGAATTCGGTTGAGCAGCAGGGCTAGAAGAGGAGCACTATGAGCAACACAACAACTTCATCAAATGACACACACACATCAAATATTTTTTTTGTATAACAAGTAATTTAATAAACATTACTATCTTTTTTTTAAATCAGATAAGGTGCAAATCACACCTCACCAAGATGATAATGGTGAGGGTTATGGGAATGTGCAGTTGCACAGACAACAACAATCAAGTCAAAAACTTTATTAATCTGTCAAGGGAGTGCAGCATGGAGGAAATGAGCAAACAAAGGCTGAAAGTGGAATGAAGGAATCAGTACAGGTGAAAGGAAATGATGATAACCAAAATGATCAACCTAAAGGCACCCACAATCAAGGAGAAGTAAACATTTCAAAACCATCCAATCGAGCAAGTGTGGAGTACAATAACAATTTCCCCAAAATATCAAACAATTACTCCAGATATGAGTCTAACTCTCTACCTGATAGAGTTACTAATGTGATTCAGATAACTGCTAGAAATCCTAACTCCCAACAGCAAGGTCAGAATGCTAACAACAATAATAAAAATAACAAAAATTCTTAACCTGCACTATATATTATGGTGCAACCCTTTGTTGCTTGGTTAAGATACAATAAGTCTAAGAATGAAATCCCTATTGTTTTAAATGAGCCTGTTCATACGACTAGACAAGGATTTCCAGTCGTTCTTATTAATGAGGATGACTATTATGTTAAATTAGATGATGTTTTCACATACACTCTTGTAGGAAATTTCACCAATACGATGCCATAAATGAAGTTGGTGTAAAAAAGCTTTATTTTACACATCAACTCACAGGAAGTGTAAAGATCACTCAGTTCAATGCTAGACATATTTATATCGACCTTGATAATGATTTTAACTACCAAAAAGTATGGATGAAGCTTAGAACGAATATTGAGGGGCAAGTAATGAGAAAAAAAAGTATGGACCCCTAATTTTACCCCTGAAGTGGAAAACCCCATTGTTCCTATTTAGGTGGCTATCCCTGGCCTACCATGGCATTGTTATAAAAAAGTTCTCTTAACGACTATTTTGGAGTCTATTGGGAAGGTGTTATTTGTAGACTCACCACTTCCCAAGGAACTAGAGGTCGCACCTTGAGGGTAAAAGTTCAAGTTCATCTTACTAAAAGTAGACACAATTTTGTTTGGCTGGGATTTAAGAATGCAAACCCCAATAAAGAGAGGTGGTTAAAGGTTGAATATGAAGGAATTCCTAATTATTGCATATATTGCAAACACCAAAGACATAGCGATAAGGATTGTACAATTAAGAGAAGGGATGAGGACTAAGAAAAGAGGAAAGAGCAGGAAATGGACAGAAACAACAAGGAACAAATATGTCATAGAAAATCATATGAGCAGGAAAAAAATACATCTGAGGATACAACAGGGTTATCAAATCACGTAAACAATCAACAAAAAGGAGAAGCAACCAAGTAGGAAGCACAAAATCAATAAAGGAAACAGAGTATAGATCAACAACAAAGGATACAGAGTATAGAGCAGCAAGCAAGTTTACAAGAAGAAAAGTGGCAGACACAACAAAAGAAACAACAAAAAACTCAGGAACAAATCATCTCCAAAGCTGTTTGGAGACCTGTCTCATCTCAAAAAGAAAGAATCAATGATAGCTAGCACCATACACAGGAAACAACAGGTATATCTACTTTTCAAACTTAAAACTACTTTTCTAATCTAAAAATGCCTGAAAATAAAGAAATAGGCCAAGACGGGGATGAAGATATCATGGAAACTGCAGATCAATGAAACCAGTCCAAACAAGGGAATCCTAAAAGCCTAACTGACAGAAACAATATAAGAAAACATATAAAAACAAAGCCAAAAAAATGCTACTGCTACTAAACAAAAATAACTAATGTAATGACTCAATGCTCCAAAACCCCAATTCCCCCAATATTATTCTAGTGGAAGATGGTTTTTCTGATGAAGTTGTTGGAGGTATGGATGGGGGGCGTCAGGAGAAAACCACTACTTGAACGATGGGGTTACCCAAAGGGGGGAGTTTTCCTCATTTTATGGATGAGGGGTTGGATAAAGACTCTAACTAAGACCTTAGAGACAATCTTAATTCTAGAAAAAGGCAGCATCAAGAGGCTCCCAATCAGGGTCAGCAAAAGTACAAAACAGGGATGACAGGAAGTAGAATTCTTGAAATAATAGAGAAAAACAGCAACTTGAAACAGAGAAGAATAGGAATCAAGGAAAACGAATTGATTCTAGTATTTAGGACAACACTCATAAAAGAAAATACAAGACTAGTAAATAGAAAAGGGACACTGCTAAAAGGAGGCAAAATAGGCAACAAGATAGTGGCAATGATCAGGGGAAGGAAAGGAATTAGGAATCATGCAACCAATTCATTATGGTGAATTATAACCATGGTTTGGATATCCTTCCTCTTCATGCTCAATATATGACTCATCTATCATCTGAGCTACCATACAATAGACAAAAAATGTGTAAAGCAAATATAATTCCTCTTTTTGATTAATGTGTAATGGAGAACTGAGAAGATGGACTTGATGATGATAATCATTCCCTAGTAGAGTTTGATGAGGATGATGGGACTAGTCAGGCCCTTATTAAGTCATTTAGTCCTCAAAATGATAAAACTCTTGAGGAAGAGATAAAAAAGGTTGCTCAATGTCAGTGTTTATCGCAAAGGGGTTTTCAACATTACAAATTCTACTTCACAAAAAAAAAACGCTAATATTGTCACTGCTGGTAGACCTAATACGAGGCTCTTTTCCTCTAGATCTTACCAATGATTAGTACAATCATACGGAATGTAAGAGGGATCAACACTCAACGGGTGTTGAAGAGACTCAAATGCTCAGGAAGCTTGATGAGTTATCTATTATTACCATTTTTGAACCTTTCTCTTATAGTGTTAATGTTCAAAGCTTTAAAGTGCAGTTAAACATGGAAAATCCTACTAGTAATTGTAATGGTAAGATTTAGGTTTTATGGAGCAGTGATATTGACTGTAATATCCTTGATGAAGATGAACAGCAAATCACTTGCGACATGAAACACAATTAGTATACCAATTCACTAGTACTTTTATCTATTCAAAATGCAAAGATCATCTCAGGAGACCTCTTTGGGACAAAATGCTTCATTATGCCCCAGTGATTACCATACCTTGGTGTGTAGTGGGAGATTACAATGTTATAACTGTTGTTGATGAAGAACTAGGAGGTTTACCCTAAAATATGAGGTAAAGTATGGATATTTTATTGTTGTCATTGAAACCTGTGGTCTTGTACACATTGGATTCAATGGACACAAATTCACTCGGTCAAATAATAGGGGTATTAACCAATGAATTTGGAAGAGACGTGATAGGGCCTTGGTTTATCATTTATGGTTTGAAAAGATGCCTCAAATCACCATAACTCATTTTTCAGCTACGGGGTCAGATCAATGTCCTTTAATAATGGAGATGGTTTCTACAAACTCCGATCACATTAAGTATTTAAGATTTCTCAATGGTTGGGTTGACAATCCCAACCTCATGTTAACTTTGAAAACTTGCTGGAATAGGCCTGTGGAGGGTAATGGTATGTGGAAATTCCACCAGAAGATGAAAATCTTTTCTTATACCCTAAGTGTTTGGTCAAGGAATGAATTTGGCGATATTTTTCAAAAGGATGGGATGTACGAGGAACAACGTCACGAAGTAGAAGAAAAATACATCCTTGACCAAAGTGATTCTAACAGGAGTGGCCTTCATGAAATCAATGCTCTATATATTAAATTACTCATGTTGGAGGATGCTGTCTTGAAACAGAAAAACCAGCTCAAATGGTTTAAAAATAGTGACACAAACTTCAAATATTTCCACTTTGTTATTAGGGGAAGAAGGAGGAAATTATTTGTCCACAAAATTTTCACTTAAAATGAGGATTGGATACAAGGTCAGGAAAATATTGCTCAAGCTTCTTTTGATCACTTAAAAACTATTTTTACAAGTGAAAATAAGTTTATTATTGACCACACCTTGGATTGCATTCCAAGGAAGATTAATCAGGATCAGAATACTAATCTTACCAATATTCCTTGCATGGAATAGCTTAAGGAGGTAGTATTTTTATAGAAATTCTAACTCTGCAGCTTGTCTTGATGGTATGAATGGGTACTTCTTTGAAAAGTGGTGACACATTATCAAGAATGTTTTATTGGAGGTAGTTCATGCTTTGTTCAGTGGCCAAATGATTCCTAAGTACTTTTCCCATTCTTGCATTGTGCTGCTCCCTAAAGTGAACAATCGAAACAAGCTTAGTGAGTTTAGGCCTATAATTCTCGGTAACTTCACTAGTTAGATTATATCTAAAATAGTATGCAATAGACTTAGTACTATCCTCCCTTTCTTAATTTCATCTAATAAGTCCAGATTTGTTAAAGGGAGACGTATTTCTAAAAATATTATGCTTGCTAAGGAAATCATTCACCAAATCAAGAAACCAAACATTGGAAGTAATGTCATTATGAAGTTAGACATGGCAAAAGCTTATGACAGGGTCTCATGGTCATATATTTTCTTGGTTCTAAGGAAAATGGGGTTTTATGAGGTGTTTATTTATATGGATTGGAGAATCATGGCCAACAATTGGTACTCAATCATTGTCAATAGTAAGAGGTATAGATTCTTTAACTCTAGAGGCCTCAAACAAGGTGATCCTCTTTCCCCGGCCCTATATATTTTAGGTTCTATGGTGTTATCAAGATCTCTTAACAGGCTTTATTATCACCCGGATTACAATGGTTTCTTCATGGAAAAGAGGGGGACCCAAGTGAATCATTTCAGTTTTGCTGATGACATAATTCTTTTCACTTTGGGAAGATACAAAACCTTAAAACTTTTATGTCTACTTTAAAAGAGTATGAAGATACTTCTGGGCAACTCATCAATAGAGATAAAAGACACTTTATACTACTCTCTAATTCTTTCAATAGCACTAGGGATAGAATTAAAAGGATGACCGGTTTCAAACAAAAGCAAGGTCCTATCACTTATCTAGGCTGCCCTTTATTTGTCGACAGACCTAGGAATATCTATTTTTCTGATCTTATTACCAAGGTTGTTTGCAGAATTACAGGTTGGCAAATTAAACAAATTAGCTATGGAGGGAAAGCAGTTCTTACAAAGAATGTGTTACAGGCAATACCCATACATCTACTGTCTGCAGTAACTCCTTCGTCGACTGTGCTTACACAGATCCAAATGCTAATGACAGACTTCTTCTAGGGATGGAGGAATGGGAGAAATATATAGCATTGGGCATAATGGAAGAATCTTAGCTTTCCTTATGATGAAGGGGGAGTAGGCATGAGAAGTTTAAAGGATACTTTTATGGCCTTTAAATTGAAACAGTGGTGGATTTTCAGAACCAAACAAACCTTGTGGGTGACTTCTTAAAAGAAAAATATTGCCACAGATCCAACCCTTTTAGCAAAAAGTGGGATAACAGAGAATCATTGACATGGAAGAACATGTTGATGAAACGCACAACTTGTGGAACAACATATCAAATGGAAGGTTCAGGCTGTAAATTGTTCTTTTTTGTGGGATAATTTGCTTAGAAATGGCCCACTAGAACAATTTTCCAACAATAGAAACATATTTAATAATGCAAGAGTGGCTGATTTCTGGAAAAAAAGGAAATGGGACTGGAACAAGTTGATAGAACAGGCACCAGCCAGCAAATTCTCCAACATCCTTACCATAGAGATTCCCCCTCAACAACACCTCCTTGATCAGGCAGTGTGGAGCTCAATAACCATGGCATGTTTACTTGTTCATCACCTTAGGAGGATATCAGGGAAAAAAGGGTCAAGAATCATTTTATTTCTCTGTTATAGCATAAAAAAATTCCTTTTAAATCTTCTTTTCTATTATGGAGGACCCTAAGGGGTAAACTCCCCACTAATCACAAACTATCTAATTTTGGCATTAAGACGTCAAAGTGTTTTTGGTGTCTTGATAATGCAGGTATGGACAACATTCTACACATCTTCAACTCAGGCCTATTTGCTGCCGAAGTGTGGAGCAGTTTTGCATCCACAACAGGGATTGAGTATGGCTTCCACTCACTGCAGCAGCTTCTCCAACACTGATGGTCTGCAAAGACCAACAGTATAGTTCACAAGATGCTTCTACAAGCAACCCCTATCTTCATATGCTGGAACATATTGAAGAACAGTTGTGCATGCAAGTATTGGGGTAAAACAACAAATATAAGGAGGGTGAAATATGCAATTTTCAAAGAAATCTACAAGATGTTGAGCATGGCATTTTCCTAGATCAACTGGCCAGCCAAATGGATTGATTTGATCCAAAAATGTGAAGGATGTTTCTAAGACACCAAGGTAAAAATTTTAACTTGGAACAAACCCAAAGATCAGTGGATCAAGGTTAACAGTGATGGCAGTGCACTTGCCAATCCGGGTAGGCAGGGTGCTGGTGGTACTTTCAGGGAATAAAATGGCCAATTGCTGATGGTCTTTGCAGCAACTCTGGGTGAAGGAACCAAAAATAACGTAGAGGTTGAGGCATCTATTTTTGGTCTGACATGGGCATTAGAGCTTTGTTACAAGAACATTTTATTGGAGTCGGATTAACAGCTTGTTGTAAAGTGGATAAACCAATAAGCAACCCCTCAATGAAACCTCATAATAGAGCTAGACAGGCTGCAAAATCTGATCAGCCAGACTCAAAAATTCAAATGCACAAATCTTTATGGAGAGGCAAACTGGGTTGCTGATGCACTGTAAATTCACAGCCATCAAATAACCAAAACTCAAGTATATTTCAGCCACCAACAACTACCTAGGGAAGAAAGAGCATACTATCAGCTGGACATAATGGAAATGCAAGTTTTACAAGGAAGAAAACTTAGAGAATTAAAGAGACTCCTTGATTTTTAGATTATCTCCTTAGCTATAATTCAAATAATTATAGCTTCTTTGAACAGGTTTGGTTTTTATGTTTTTGAAAGTTTAAAGGGAAAGTCTCCCTTTTTTATGTTTCGTATATGCTATGTTTGGAGAGGAGTCGACTTCGTTTTTGGATAGTTGACTCCAAACCATCATAGGTTGTAAATTAGGTTTATGCCCCCCTCTGTGTATTTTGTTTTTGTTATTAATGTTAATTACTGGAGGTGTTGCTCAGCCCTTACCCCTCCAAGGGTAATTCAACTAATAAAAAAGAAAAAAAAAACCCAAAATACCAAATCCAAAACATCAAGTATACTAAATCACAGATTTTTAAAAAAATCCTAAACCCCAAAACAAAAAACCTAAAAAACCCCTAAACGCTAGCACTAACCTTATCCCTAACCCTAAAAATAACCCTAACCCAATCCTTAACCTTAAACCTAAATTATGAACCCTAAAAGTAAAGACTAAAATACGAAAACCCGAACATTAAACACAAAACTATAGATATTACAACTTAAATCCTTAACCCTAACACAAAAATCTAAAAAATAACCTAAACCCTAACCGTTACATTACCCGTAAAACCAACCCCATCATAAACCCTAAACCCCAAGACATACCAAAAACAAAATATTAAAAACTAAACCATTGATGTTAAGCTTCAAATCCTAAACCGAAAGCCAAAACACTAACCCTAACCCTAACCCTAAACCATAAACCCGATACCCTAGACCCAAAATACCAAAAAACAATACCAAAACCCAAACATTAAATATTAAACAATAGATTGAAAACATCAAATTCTAAACCCTTTACCATAAAACCTAAAAGAAACATACACTTAATTCTTATCCTAACGCTAACCGCAAACCCTAAATGCAAAGTCTAAACTAAAAACCCTTATTCCAAAGTACCATACCCAAACATCAAACACTAAATCATAGATTTTAAATCTCAAACCCTAAACCACATACACTAAAAGCTAAAAAAACATAAACCCTAACCCTAACCCTAACCTTAATCCTAACCCTATACCTAAAACGTTCACCCGAAATCCCATGCGTGAAATACCATAACCCAAACATTAAGCACTAACCATAAATTTCAAATAAAAAACTTTAAATCCCAAAAATCTAAAAACTAAAAAAAAAATCTAAACCCTAACCCAAACTCTAAACCTAACCCTAACCTTAACCCTAACCCTAAACCTAAATCCCAAAACACCAAAACCCTAATATGAAACACTAATCCATAAATATTATAATATAAATCATTAACCCAAAACCCTAAAACCTAAAAAACAACCGAAACCTTAACCCTAACCCTAACATTAATCGTAACTTGAACCCTACCATAAACCCTAAAATCCAAACCCGATATACGAAAACAAAAACATTAAACACGTAAATATTGATATTAAACCTTAAATCCTAAACCCTAAATCTAAAAACCTAAAAAAACTAAAAACCTAACCCCAACCCCAACCCTAATCTAAACCCTAACTCTAACCCAAAGTCATAAACCATAAACCTTATGCCAAAAATACCACAACCGAAACATTAAATACTAAACCTTAGAATTTAAAACTAAAATATTAACCTTAGAATCATAAAACCTAAAAAAAAACCTACACCGTAACCATAAACCTAAACCCTAACCCTAAGTCCACAAAATAATCCTATGTCAAAAATACGAGAAACCTAATATGAAACACTAAACCAATAATTGTAATATGAAATCCTTAGACACAAACCCTAAAACCTAAGAAAAAGCTATGCCTTAACCCTACCCTAACCCTAATCCTGAACCATAAAACCTAAAAAAAAATATACCTAACTCTAATCTTAACCATAACCCTAAAAACCCTAAACCTTAAAAAACACTAAGTCCAAAATACGAAAACCTTAAACATTAAACACTAAACCATAGGTTTTAAGCTTCAAATTGAAAAACGCAATTCCTAAAAACTGGAAAAAAAAACTAAAACCTTTACCCTAACCCTAAACCTCACTGTAACACTAACCGAAAACCATTAACTCGAAACCCCATGCCCATAATAAAAAAACCCAAAGATTAAACACTAAAAAAAAGATTTAAACCAAAAATCCTATACCCCAAAACCTAAAACTTAAAAAAAACTAAACCTTAACCCCTACCCTATCTTCAACATAAACCCTTACCCTACACCTATCCTTAATCCTAACCCTAAACCCTAATCCCAAAACACCAAAACCCTTAAATTAAACAATAAACCATAGATATTAAAACTCAAGTCCATAACACCAAAAAAATAAAACCTAAAAAGCAACCTAAACCCTGACCCTAGCATTAACCCTAAACCTAGCCCTACCATAGATCCTAAATCCCAAAACCAAAATACAGATACCCAAACATTAGACATTAAACCATTGACAATAAACCTCAAATCCTAAACCCTAAACCGATAAACCAAAAAAATCCAAAATGCTTACCCTAACCCTAACCCTAAACACTAAGCCGAGAATACCTAATCCAAAAAATTAAATACTAAACCATCAAGTGCAAAATTATGAACCATAAAACCTAAAAAATATCTACGCCCTAAATTTAATCCTCACTGTAAAAACCTAAAAATACTACGCTAAGTTATGCTTAAACTTACCTATGCACCAGACAATCCAACCAACTTGGTGAGTTAGTTGAGTTTGAAAGGTGAGAACCAACCGTGTAGAGCACCCGAATTGAAGAGATTCACCCGGATGAGTTTTTACCGGACTTGAAAGGGATAATCTTAGATTTGGATGGTCTAGGAGTAAAATTGTCTTTTTTCCATGCTAGGGGTGTATTGTAATTACACTAAGTATTTATTTAATTAATTAATTAATTAAAAGAGGAGGGAAATTTGGGTAGGGTTAGTCTAATTTGACACTTTTTCACAAGTTAAGCTTCACCCGTGTTCGATCCTTGGTGGAAGCGATGTTAAATTTATTAATTTATATTAATTAGCTGATTTAAGTAAGGGTATAATTAGTAATTTCACATTTTACTTTATCAAATCAGATTTTATTAATTTATGAGGAGTCCTAGTTTGACTAATTCCAAAACTAAATTTCCTAATCCGAAGCTACAACTAATTCTCACGTCTCTCTTTACTTCTACCTCACTTTCACTATAATTCATCAATAATAGAAAAGAATAGAACAAAAAAATAAAGTTCATCAAGAACTTGAACGCTAAAACTCAAAATTAAAATAAGCTTCAAAACAAAAAACAAAAACTAAATTCTTGATAGATTATGCTTGTGAATTCGGTGGTGAGACGTCGGGTTAGTGGGGTGGGGGGGGGGGGTTGGCAACACGTAAGAACATCTTTGAACGAATTCAGATATGGGTTTTCATCCTTCTTGGTCCCTTTCCCAAAAGACTCCTAAGGTTCATCTTTTAACAATCAAAACTAAGGTTGTCCCATTGCATGCCCCTGTCATTAGATCCTTTAAAAGATTAAAGTATGCGTTGGTATGACTTCTTGTAGATGATTTTAGGGCTGGTTGTTATTACGTGTTTGCATGTGCATTTTGCAATATGTAGAAATGAAAGATGTGTTCCAAAAATGTGAAGTTTTTTAAGTGCATGTGTGTTTCGTGAATTAGTCACGGTTTGAAGCTTGATATTGACATGTTAAAATGTTATAAATTCTGTGAGTACAAAAATGTTAAAAACATTATGATCATATGAGTTCAAAGTTTCTTAATTGAATGATAATTCTTGACTGAAAATAACCTCGAAAATTCACCTAAGGATATCCCTAAAATCTACTCAAAATGTCTTAATCTTTATTGGGAAAGAGGATGAGAAAATGGACTGCAAAAAGGTGATCAAATTTCCAAGATTTTGGAAAAAACAATTCGGCCAGCATACTCTAAAAAAATTAATTTTTTTTATAACTAGATGAGGTCAGTGGGGTTTGAACCCAAGACCTCACCATACACAAGTTATAAAAAAATTAAATAATAAAATAATGTATGTGGGGATCGAACCCACAACTTCTTGGCCGAATGAGAGGGTAAGGAGAAAATATATATAAAAATAGCCTGAGGTTTTGGGGAATCGATTCCACACCCTCTTGGTCTTAATGAAAAACCTAATATAGAAAGAAAAATAAAGGAATGTGGGCTTGGGGATTCAATCTTGAGTCACCCAAGCCAAAATATTTAAGAAAAAAAAATCCAGAAAAAGAAAGAAAGGAAGTGTAGGTGAGGGGGGTGGATCTAGGGTTCCCTAGCCAAGAATTTTATATCAAGAAAAATTATAAAGAAAACTAACTAAGTGTTATACAAGGTATTTTTAATAGGGATCCCTTGCCCAATTCCGTATTGACACATAAGTCGTACGTGAATAAATGATTAAATGAATGTTGCCTTTAAGGATCGAAACTGAGATCTTGGCATACATACAAGATGCATAAGTCTTGTACCACATAACCTTGGGTAAGTATGAATCACTTAGACGGATTACGAATGAAGGCTCATAGATTATGTGTGTGGACTCATAAGTCCAACATACACTTCAAAATTAAGTGAACCTAAGATGTTATGTGATGAATAATGCAACCCCTGAAGGGTTAAGTGAGAGTGGGAAATACACTAAAAGACCAAGTGCATTGGCATATGATGAAATGAACATTCACGTAAAAAAGGGTGAGTAAATATGAAGTGCAAATGTTCTAAGGCTAATGAATTTGGTGACAATATGATAAGAGGCTAATGTAAAGTATGATAACAATCTCAAATGATCCTAAGGAAATGTAACAAAAGTTGTACTCACATATCAGAGTGTAAAATAATGAAGAGAACAGTCTCTTTAAACATTCTTATGAAAGTATTGAAGTTAATATATACATAATACTTATGATGAGATGAGAAATCATCTAATGAGATTTGACGTCCTCATGATAGAAGCCAACTTCTATGATGTATGAGATGAATGTTATGGAACTTTATACTGAGCACCGATAGGCTAGCTATGAGTGCAAATTCTTTCTTTAGAGAAGGCTGAGGTTCGTGTAATTCTTACTAGATGAGATTGTACGTCGAGACGGGTAAGGGTCTCCTTATATCTTCTAGTCTTTGAACCTATGCAGCAAACATAAGGATCTAGCAGGGTTCAACACCCTATTTACGCTAGCATGATTTGGTTTCACTTTGGCCAGTGATTCCACCTTTTTTCGGTGTGGGTTAGACACTGGATTTCATGATTCTCACATGATCTATGTCGGCTAAAGGTAAAGTTCCCAAACAAAGAATGAGGACAGCCTCATGTAATGCACACAATGAAATGAATTATGCCAAAGGTGTTTGGGTAGGATAATCAAGAGGTGAACTAAAATTACGTAATTACACAAGGTCAATCATAGTCATTGCAAAGTGAACCCAATGAAATTCATAAAGTACATCCTAGGTATAGCTGGTGTTTACACTAGCGTATGAATGAACTAAAATGAAGTACGTATGAATGAATGGAACAGACTCTGTATATTATAAAGAAGGCTGCCTAGTTGAGGTCCCTTATGTTGAGCCCTCATTTTAAGAAGTCCTAATGTTATGTGATATGTGCAATATGTTATGTGTTTTGTGCAATATGATACATATGATGATGCATGTTACTCTCATGGCATGACTTTCCTAATCAGATTTTTGCAAGTCCACTAACTTGAGTTTCCATAACTCATATAATTAGGAGAGAGATATTCTAAATCATGCATGTACGTGGTGTGTGATTGCATGTACCCATATTTAGTACAACTATGTACTAATTACATACATTTATCTACTTTTAGGTTCCGTTGCAGCTGGACGTGAGAGCTTACAAGTCGACGCAAAAGTTATCCGAACATGGAGCTTTCATACGGATTTGTTAGGCCCTCATGCTTTTGAGTATGCTTACTGATTTATTCTGGCGTAAACCTAGGCATGAGCTAGTGGAGTACGTTCCACTAGAATTTCATTCGTATTTACTTTTAGACGTTCTATTGGTGCCATATTGGCAACTCTATATTTATGACTATATCTTTCATTTGATTGTCTTGATTTAGATGGTTTTTATGAACTCTTATGAGTTTGCGTCGATAGTATTATGCGAGATTAATGTTTTCGAATATAAAGTTTAAGTAAATAAAAGTTTAAATTTTTCTGCAAAAATTAACATAGATAAAGTAACGATGACATATGTAGGCTTGTCTGTGACCTCTGAGGGGTCCACAACGCTTGTCTCGTCTGGGTCTAGATTCCGATCGTGACACTAACCCTAAGCCAGACCATAATCCAAAACCTTACACCATAAACCCTATTAAAAAAATACTCTAAGTCCAAAATATGAAAACCCAGACACTAAACACTAGACAATAGATTTCAAACATCCAATTCTAAACAACAAACACTAAAACCTAAAAAGACATAAACCCTAACACTAACGCAAACTCTAACCCTAGCCCTAACCCTTAATCATTATCCCTAAACCCCAAGCCCATAAAATAAAAACTCAAACATTAAATACTAAACCATAGATTTTTTTTTAAAAATTCCTCAACCCCAAAATAAAAAAAAGGTAAACCTAGCCCTAACCCTATCCCTAACACGAACCTTGAACCTAACCCAATCCTTAACCTAAACCTTAAACTCTAAACCCTTAACCCAAAGCAAAAAATACCAAAACCCTTAACCCAAAGCAAAAAATACAAAAACCCTTAGATTAAGAACTAAACCATAGGTAGTACAACTCAAATCCTTAACCCCAAACTCTAAAAACTAAAAACAACCTAAACCCTAACCCTAACCCTAACCCCACGATAAACCGTAACCCCCAACCCAAATACTAAAACCCAAACATTAAAAACTATACCATTAATATTAATTCTCACATCCAAAACCCTTAACCAAAAAACCTAAGAAAACCTAAAACCCTAACCCTAACCCTAACCCTAACCTTAACCCTAACCCTAACCTAAACCTTAGCCCTAGCCCCAAACCTAATACATAAACCCGAAACCCTAAGGGAAAATACCCCAAATATTGAATATTAAACAATAGATCTTAAACCTCAAATTCTTAACCCTGAACTATAAAACCTTAAAAAACATACCCCGTTACTCTTACCCGAACCCTAACCCTAATCCCTAAACCCAAAATCAAAACTAAAAACCCTCACTCGAGAATACGATACCCTAACTTCAAACACTAAGTCATATACTTGGAACCTCAAATCCTAAACCACATATCCTATAACCTAAAAAAACCTAAACCCTAACCCTAACCCTTACCTTTACCCTAACCCTAGACCTAAACCATTCACAAAAAACTCAAGCCAAAATAATGATAACCCAAACATTAAGCACTAACCATAGATTTAAAACAAAAAATTATAAACCCCAAAACCTAAAACCTAAAAAGGACCCTTAACCCTAACCCTAGCAAAATCCCTAATACAAGCTCTAACCCTAACCCTAACTTAAAACTATCCCTAAACCTAAAACCCAAAGTACCCAACCCTAACATTATACACTAATCCATATATACTACAACTCAAATCGTTAACCCAAAACCTAAAACCTAAAAAACAACCTTAACGCTAACCCTTACCCTAAAATTTATCCTAAACCTAACCCTACCATATACCCAATACCCCAAGCCCAAAATAGGAAAACAAAAACATAAACTATTGATATTACACCTCAAATCCAAAAAACTAAACATGAAAAACTAAAAAAAAAACAAAAACCGTAATCCAAACCCTACCCCTAACCCTAACCTTAACCCTAACTCTAACACTAAACTATAAACCCGAAACCTTAAACAAAAAATACGAAAACCCAAACAATAAATACTAAACCATATATTTTAAACATCAACTATTAACAAAGAACCATAAAACAAAAAAAAACTACACCATATATAGAACCCAAATATGAAACACTAAACCATAGATTTTAAATATCAAATACTTATCCATAAATAGTAATACCTATGACCTAACCCTAACCCTAACCCATACCCTAACCTTCACACTAAACTAAATCTTAAACCTTAACCCTTACCTTATCCTTTACATAAACCCTAACCTTTACTTTATCCTTCATCCTAACCCTACGCAGTAAACCCTAAGCTTAAAATACCAAAACCTTTAAATTAAATAATAAACCACAGATATTACAACTCAAATCCATAACCCCAAATATTAAAACTAAAAAAACAACCTAAACCCTAAGCGTAACATTAACCCTAACTCTAACCCTACCATAAACCCTAAACCCAAAGTCCAAAATACCAAAACCAAAACATTAAACATTAAACCATTGAGATTAAACCTAAAATCTTAGATCCTTGATGAAGAAACCTAAAAAAAAACTAAACCCTAACCGTAACAGTAAACCCTAATCCGAGAGTGCGTAAACCCAAACATTAAATACAAAAGCATAGATTTTGAACTTCAACTGCTAAATTATAAACCATAAAACCTTGAAAAAATCCTACACCCTAACACTAATCCTAACCCTAACCCAGACCATAATCGTAAACCTTAAACCCTAAAACGTATGTCCACATAAAAAATCTTAGCCAAAATATGAAAACACAAACAATAAACACCAAACCACAGATTTAAAACCTCAAAAATCCTAAACCAGAAACTCTAAAACCTAAATCCTAACCCAAACCTTATACAAAAAACATTAACCGTAACCCCAAACCCAAAATAAAATAACCCAAATATTAATTATTTAACTGTAGATTTTAAAGAAAAAATCTAGAATCCCTAATCAAAAAACATAAAAATGAACCTATAAAACATAACCCTAACCCTTACACTAACCCTATCCTTAACCCTAACCCTAAGCCTAAAGCCCAAAATAGAAAACCCTAACATTAAACACTAATCAATCGATATTACAACTCAAATCATTAATTCAAAACCACAAAACCTAAAACACAACCTAAACCCTAACCTAACCCAAACATTACTCCTAACCCTAACCTTACCATAAACACTAAACAACTAGCCTAATATAGGAAAACCAAAACAATAATATCTAATCTATTGATATAAAACCTCAAATCCTAATCCCTAAACCTAAAACCTAAAAAAACCCAAACCCTAATCCTAGCGATAAACCTAACCATAACTTTAACCTTAAACCATAAACCCAAAACATTTAGCCCAAAATACGATAACCAAAACATTAAATGCTAAACCATAGAGTTTATACATCAAAGGTGTAGAGTTTATACATCAAACGTTAAACCCAAAACTATAAGACCTTAAAAAACCGACACCCTAACCCTTACCTAAACCCTAAGGCATAAGTCCAAAAAAGGACCCTAACTCCAAAATACGAGAACCCAAATATGAAACACTAAATAACAGATTTTAAATATCAAGTCCTCTGCAACAAACACTATAACCTAAGCCCTAACCCTAACCCTAACCCACACCCTAACCCTAACCCTATCCTACACCATAAACACAAAACTCTAAGCCAAAATTACCAAAATGAAAATATTAAATAATAGAAAGTTAATTTAAACCTTAAATTCTAAATCATGAACCATAAAACCTAAAATAAACTATACCCTAACCCTAATCCTAGAATTCCAAAATCCAAACATTAAATACAAAAGCATAGATTTTTAAACTTTAACTTCTAAATTATGAACCATAAAACCTTGAAAATAAAACCTACACCCTAACCCAGACCATAATCCTAAACCTTAAACCGTAAACCCTATTTCCAAAAAAAAAACTCTAAGACAAAATATGAAACCACAAACATTAAACACTAGACCACATATTTAAAACCTCAAAAATCGTAAAACACAAACCCTAATACCTAAATCCTAACCCTAACCTTATACCAAAAACATTAACCCCAACCTAAAATACAATAACCCAAATATCAAATACTAAACCATAGATTTTAAACAAAAAATCCTGAACCCCTAAAAAAAACATAAAAATGATATCGTAAAACCTAACCCTAACCTTGTTAATAAAGTTGTTGGCGGGATGAAAGGGTGGCAAACCAAACAACTTAGCTACGGGGGCAAGGCAATTCTTACAAAACATGTGCTTCAAGCTTTCCTATCCATCTACTTTCTACAGTAACCCCCCAAAATACTATCCATAAGCAAATCGAAATGCTTATGGCTGATTTTATCTGGGGTTGGAAAAGTGATTGGAAGAAATATCATTGTGCGTCTTTGAAGAACCTAATCTTCCCTTATGATGAGGGAGGAGTACGTATGAGGGACTTAAAAGATGTTTTCAAGGAATTCTTATTCAAACAATGGTGGAATTTCAAAACAAAGGAAACACTATGGGGTGATTTTTTGAAGGCAAAATACTGCCAAAGGTCTAATCCAATCAGTAAATAATGGGATACTAGGGACTCATTGACTTGGAAATATATGTTGATGAATATGCTACAAATTGAGCAACACATCCAATGGAAACTCCAAGTTGGAAATTGATCATTTTGGTGGGATAATTGGCTAGGCAGTGGACCATTAGCACAATTTACCACCACCAACAACAGGTTCAATAATTCCAAAGTTGCAGATTTTTGGGAAGAAGGGAGATGGAGTTGGAGTAGACTATTGGAGCAGGCACCAGCCAATCATCTCTCCAACATCCTAGCTACAGAACTTTCCCCTCTCCAGAACCTACGTGATTAGGCATTGCGGAAACTCAACACCCATGGTGGCTTCAGCTGTTAATCGGCTTGGGAAGATATTAGAGAAAAAACGGCAAAGAATCACTTCAACTACCTTTTATGGCATAAGAACATTCCATTTAAATCTTCTTTTTTGTTATGGAGAGCCCTTCGGGGTAAACTCCCTACTAATGATAATTTTTAATAACTTTGGCATTGAGCCATCAACTTGTGTTTGTTGTTTTGACAGGTCAGGAATGGATTCCATAGAGCATATTTTCTGCAAGGGAAAATTTGCAAAAGTAGTCTGGAGAAGTTTTTCAGCTACTGCAGGCATGCTGCCAGACAGTTTCTCCCTACAGACCTTGATCCAACAATTGTAGACTGCCAGGACAATAAATGCAGCACTGAAGTTCCTACTACAAGCCACACCTATATTAATTTGTTTGAACCTTTGGAAGAACATGTGTGCAAATAAGTATGGAGGAAAAACAACCAACCTCAGCAAGGTGAAATATTCAATATACAAGGACAACAACAAGATGCTTAAGATTGTCTTCCCTAAAGTTAGTTGGCCAGCAGAATGGACAGAATTACTCTGTATGAGTGAGAGGTGTGTGCATGACATCAAGGTGAATATGGTGACTTGGTTAAGACCGGCAGAGCAGTGGATTAAGAGGAACACTGATGGCTGTGCACTCTCCAATCCAGGTAGGATGGGGCTGGTCGTATTTTGAGAGATAATCATGGAAAGTTGGTGATGGCTTTCACAACACCATTAGATTTTAAAGAAATCTACCCCTCAATGGAAAATCATCACACAGCTCGGAAGATTGCATAACCCTATATCTCAAACTCAAAACGTCAAATGCTTACATTTATTTAGAGAAGCCAATTGTGTGGCTGATGCACTTTCCAAATTCAGCCACAAGACTTCCACTCCTAAAATATACTTCAATAGCCAACAAATGCCTAAGGAGGCAAAGTCATATTATAATCTTGATCGATTGAAAATGACTAGAAGGAAAAAGACCAAAAGGATTGAGGAACCTCCTTGAATTTTTATACCTTTCAACTTAGTTATCATTAAAATTATAGTTACTTTGAATAGGTTCGTTTGTTATAGGCTTTCTTGTAAAGGGAGAGTCTCCCTAAATTATGTTTTCTAGATATTTTGTACTGAGAGGAGTCCTCTCATTAGGTACTTAGTATTTTGATTTAATTTTTAATTGTAAGGGGTGGAGTTGACCTTTTTTTTAAAGTTGACTACGAACAATCGTAGATCTGGAGGTTAGGTTTATGCCCCCCTCCTTGTATTTTGTTTTTGTTATTAATGATATGTCCTGGGGGTGTCGCTCAACCCCTACCCCTCCAAGGGTTATTCAAATAAAAAAAGCCCAAAATACCAAAACCTAACATTAAATACTAAACTATAGATTTTTAAAAAAAATTGTAAACCCGAAAAGAAAAAATCTAAATCCTAGTCCTAATACTATCCCTAACACGAACCCTAACCCTAACCTAATCCATAACCTTAACCATTAACTCTTTACCCTAAACCACAAGCCAAATATACGAAAATCCTAAAATTAATAACTAATCCATAGATATTACAACTCAAATCCTTAACCTAGAACTATAAGACCTAAAAAATAATTTAAACCCTAACTCTAATTCTAACACTAACCTTACCCCTAACCTTAATAGTATCCCTAACCCTAAACCCACCATAAACCCTAAAACCCAAGCCTAAAGTACCAAAACCCAAACATTAAACACTAAAACAGTGAAATTAAGCCTCAAATCATAAACCCTAAACCCAAAATCCTATGAAAACCTAAAGACCTAACCCTAACCCTAACCCTAACCTTAGCCCTAACACAAATAAAAACCTTAACCCTAGACCTAACCCTTAACCATAAACCCAAAACCCTAAGCTAAAAATATCAAAACCCAAAAATTATATACTAAACCATAGATTTTAAACCACAAATGCTAAATCGTGAACCATAAAACCTAAAAACAACACTACGCCTTAACCCTAATCCTAACCTAACCTAGACCCTAATCCTAAACCATAAACCCCTGTAACGACCTGTTTAGTCGTTTTGAGCAGCAGATTTTATTTCTGGAAAACTGGCTGAGACGACGGACCCCACGACGAACCGTTATGGGCACGATGGACCGTCGCAGGATCTCGTTTCAAAACACTTAGAAATTCTGAAATTGGGTACTGAAAATCGACTCTCTGAACTTCATGACGGAATGGCAGGACGGACCGTCACAGTCGTGACGGAAAGTCACAGATTCTTTAGTGGAAACCTAGTCTCTGAACCTTGCGACGACCTACAGGACGGACCGTCGCAGGCACGACGGGCCGTCACAGACTGCGTAATCCCAGTCTGGGTCGGATTTCCTTAAATTTTTTAAGGGACATTTTGGACTATTCTTGCCTTAATTATAAAGTTAGTGGGTTAATGTTAATAAGTCTAATTACTTGGGGGTTAAAAGAGGTGACCTTAAGTTAATTAGTGGGTCATTATTGCCATCTTTTATTCATAATTATATGCTAATTAGGGTAAAAGAAAGAGGGTTTTGGAATAAGAAAGAAAATAGAAAGAACAAAGAGAGAGAGAGAGAGGATCGAACGAGAAAGAAGAAACGAAGAGGAAAACACAAGGCTTTGGGAAAATTCTTTCTTGATCACTAATCTTCAGTGGAGGTAGGTTATGGTTTTCACACTATTCGCAGTAAACTCTTAATAGTGAATGATATGTGTTAGTAGTATTGTAAACCCTTCTATATGCTTAATTGTATGCTTGCATGAATATGATTATGTAATTGTGAAATAAATCAGCATGATAAAGCTATTGAATCCCAAATCTTGAAAAGAAACCCTAATCTACTTTGTTAATGATGATGCCTTGGTATAAAAGAAGGCTTGATGAACGAAAGTGGTGAGATTAGGGGATCGGGTGCCACGTTCCGGTACCAGGATAGAATGAGGATCGGAGTGTCACGTTCCGACACCAGGATAGTATATGGATCGGGTGCCACATTCCGGTACCAGGATAGAATGAGGATCGGAGTGTCACGTTCCGAAACCAGGATAATATATGGATCGGGTGCCACATTCCGGTACCAGAATAGTATATGAGGATCGGAGTGCCACGTTCCGGCACCAAGATAGTATATGGAGCGGAGTGTCACGTACCGACACGAGGGGAATAAAGATAATGAATCTTGAAATATGTTAATATACTCAATCTAATGAACCTAATTCCAAAACGAGTATGATATTGAGGTTTGAGTCCTCATGGATGAACTTGGTAGTACTTATTGATGATTATAGTACTTTTTGTTGCTACATGTTGAGTATTATAGTTGATTATGATATTACCCTGATATATATTGTTTTCTATTTTGAGTTGGCCGATGATATCTACTCAGTACCCGTGTTTTGTACTGACCCCTACTTTTATGTTTTCTTCTTTGTTATTTGTGGAGTGCATCAAACGTGCCGACATCTTCAACACAACAATAATTCTAGCCAGTCTTCGTCACACCGGATCTTCAGGGTGAGCTAATGCTTCTAGCTTGGACTGGATCTTCTTCTTCAAGTCTTGATGCCTTGAAGTTTCCGGCATGGACTAGCTTTTACTTGTTTTAGCTTTTAGAATACTCTTTGTTTATTCATTTGATTATAGATGTTCTTGTGGTGATTACTTCCAGATTTTTGGGATAATAATAGTTATTGAATTGATTTTTATTAATGAGTTTAAGACTTCCGCATTACTTTCTGTCGATAATATATTGAAATGTTAAGGGTTAGGTTGGTTGGTTCGCTCACATAGAAGGGTAAATGTGGGTGCCAGTCGCGGCTCGGTTTTAGGTTGTGACAAACTTGGTATCAGAGCCTTAGGTTAGTTGGTCTCATAACACAAGAACGAGTCTAGTAGAGTCTTAAGGAACGGTAGGGGGACGCCTTTACTTTTCTTTGAGAGGCTATAAGACTTTAGGAAAATTTCATTCTTTCTTTCTTTCTTTCGTGCTACTACTTGAATCCAATTGGTATCTAGGTGATACAAATTGGTATCTGACCATCTTCATTCTATTTCGCAGATGGTTAGAACTAGAGAAACGACCGCGCCAACACCAACACCAGCAAGACAAGAAACGTCTGAGCCAGCCACTAGGGCTGTGGCTCGAGGAAGAGCAGTGGCAAGAGGCCGTGGTAGAGGTCGTGGGAGGACGTCCTCTAGAGGAAGAGGACAAGTACCTAGCCCATCTGATGCTAGGGCGATGACTCCTCCACCGACTGAGGAAGTAGTAATAAAGGGTGAGGAAGGGGAGAATGAACAAGTGCAAAATGAGGAATTGCCACCCCAACCCACCCCAACCCACCCCAGGGATGATCAATCAGGTTCTTGATTATCTTAGCGGGTTATCTGATCAGGGTCAGGCACCTCCAGTGTTTTCTGCACCAACACCTCTGGTTTCAGAGGTACAACATGCACCCACTATGGCTCCCCGTATGGATGCCTCATTGGAAATAGGCATGTTTCCTCGTCTTACTACAGGGCCTATAATGACAAATGATCAACATAAACTTTTCAGTAAGTTCTTGAAATTGAAACCTCCAGTCTTCAAGGGTGCTGAATCTGAGGATGCTTACGATTTTCTGGTTGATTGTCATGAGCTACTACACAAGATGGGTATAGTAGAATGGTTTTGTGTGGAGTTCGTGAGTTATCAGTTTCAAGGGAACGCCAAAATGTGGTGGCTGTCACATGTTGAGTGTCAACCAACAGAGGCACAACCTATGACTTAGGCCTCATTCTCTAGCTTGTTTATGGAGAAGTACATCCCACGGACTTTGAGGGATAGGAAAAGAGATGAATTCTTATGTCTAGAGCAAGGTAGGATGTCGGTTACTGCATATGAGGCCAAGTTTCGTGCACTATCCAGATACGCCACCCAAATTTGTTTTAGTCCACAAGAGCGGATTCGTCGTTTTGTGAAGGGGTTGAGGTCAGAGTTGCAAATTTCAGCCTTACAGGTAGCGGCTACGGCAAAATCCTTCCAAGAAGTGGTAGATTTCGTGGTAGAGGTTGAAGGAGTGAAGCCGGATGAATTCACCATGGCATCGAAATCAAAAAGGTTTCGAAAGGGAGGTGAGTTTAATGGTTCTTACTCCAGAGGAGAGGGTTCCGGAGGTTACTCAGTTCGACCAATTCAGTCTTCACCTATAGGCCGTAGTTGGGGGTCCACCTCAGACCGGTCAACACTTCTCTGAGAGGCCGATGCTTGAATCCAGAGAATGTTATGGATGTGGGGAGACTGGACACATTAAGAGGTATTGTCCAAAACAGAGTTACAGACCTCCAATGGTTAGAGGTAGAGGTGGTTATGGAAGAGGCCGTCATTCTGGAGGACACAGTGGTTGAGGTAATGGTGGTCACCAAAACGGCCGAGGTGATGGGCAAACTGGAGCCACTACATCACAACAAGGTAGGGGCAACGGGCAAACAAACGAAAGGGCCCATTGTTATGCTTTCCCTGGGAGATCGGAGGCGGAGACATGATGTTGTTATCACAGGTAATCTTCTGGTTTGTGATTGCATGGCTTCATAATTGTTTGATCCTGGATCCACATTTTCTTATATATCTTCCTCATTTGCTAATTGTTTAAATTTACATTGTGAATTACTTGATATGCCTATTCGTGTTTCTACTCCGGTGGGTGAGTCTGTGGTAGTTGAAAAGGTATATAGGTCTTGTTTGGTGAATTTTGTGGGGAGCAACACTTATGTAGATTTGGTTATCTTAGAAATGGTTGACTTTGATGTAATTCTGGGTATGACTTGGCTTTATCCGAATTTTGCGATCTTGGATTGTAATGTTAAAACTGTGACGTTAGCCAATCCAGGGACAGATCCGTTAGTGTGGGAGGGGCACTACACCTCCAATCCGGTTCGTATCGTGTCCTTTCTTCGTGGTAAGAAGATGGTTAGTAAGGGTTGTTTAGCCTTCTTGTCACATCTCAGGGATGACACTACCCAAGTACCTTAAATCGAAACGGTTTCGGTAGTCTGTGAGTTTTTGGATGTATTCCCTGCAGATCTTCCTTGTATGCCACCGGATAGGTATATTGACTTCTGCATCGATCTTGAACCGGGCACTCGCCCCATTTCTATACCGCCTTATAGAATGGCTCCCGCGGGGTTAAGAGAGTTAAAGGCCCAACTTCAAGAGTTGTTAAGCAAAGGCTTCATTAGATCAAGTGCATCTCCTTGGGGTGCTCCGGTTTTGTTTGTGAAGAAGAAGGATGGGAGTTTTCGGATGTGCATAGACTACTGGCAGTTGAACAAGGTAACTATTAAGAACAAGTATCCTCTTCCTCGCATTGATGACTTGTTCGATCAGTTACAAGGTGCTTGTGTCTTCTCTAAGATTGACTTGAGATCCGGTTATCATCAATTGAAAATACGGGCAACGGATGTGCCAAAGACTGCTTTTAGAACAAGGTATGGGCATTACGAATTTGTAGTGATGTCTTTTGGTCTTACGAATGCCCCTGCTGCGTTCATGATCTTGATGAACGGGATTTTTAAGCCATATCTGGATCTCTTTGTGATCGTATTTATAGATGATATACTGATATACTCTAAAAGTAAGAAGGAACATGAGGAGCATTTGAGAATGGTGTTAGAGTTATTGAGGAAGAACAAGCTTTATGCCAAATTCTCCAAGTGTGAGTTTTGGCTAAATTCAGTGTCCTTCTTGCGACACGTGGTTTCTAAGGATGGAGTGATGGTGGATCCATCTAAGATTGAGACAGTGAAAAATTGGGTAAGACCTACTAACGTGTCAGAAATAAGGAGCTTTGTGGGTTTAGCTAGCTACTACCGCCGATTTTTCAAGGGATTCTCTTCTATCGCTTCCCAATTAACGAACTTGACTAAGCAGAATGTTCCATTTGTATGGTCGGATGAGTGTGAGGAAAGCTTTCAGAAACTCAAGACCTTGTTGACTACTGCACCAATTCTTACCTTGCCAGTAGAGGGTAAAAACTTCATCGTTTATTGTGATGCATCCTATTTCGGTTAGGGTGCAGTGCTAATGCAAGAGAAGAATGTGATTGCTTATGCTTCCAGGCAATTAAAGGTGCATGAGCGTAACTATCCGACCCATGATTTGGAGTTGGCCGCGGTAGTATTTTCATTAAAGCAATGGAGACACTATTTGTATGGGGTTAAGTGTGAAGTCTATACGGATCATCGTAGCCTACAGTATGTCTTTACTCAGAAGGATTTGAATTTGAGACAGAGGAGATGGATGGAACTACTGAAGGACTACGATATCACTTTTCTGTATCATCCGGGAAAGGCTAATGTTGTGGCAGACGCCTTAAGTAGAAAGGCAGGAAGCATGGGAAGTCTAGCTCATTTGCATGTTTTAGACGCCCGTTGGCTAGAGAAATACTTGGCTAATGACTTTATGAGGCTAGAGGTAAATGAGAAGGGAGGATTTTTGGCTTGTGTGGAGGCGAGATCTTCTTTTCTTGACAAGATCAAGGGAAAACAGTTTGATGATGAGAAACTAAGTCGAATCCGGGATATGGTGTTGCGAGGAGAGGCTAAGGAAGCAATAATTGATGAGGAAGGTGTTTTGAGGATTAAGGGAAGGGTATTGTGCCTTGTGTCGATGAATTGATCCACACTATTCTTACAGAGGCTCATAGTTCCGGATACTCTATACATCCTGGTGCAACCAAGATGTACCGTGACTTAAAACAACACTTTTGGTGGAGTAGAATGAAGCGCGACATTGTTGATTTTGTTGCCAAATGTCCAAATTGTCAACAAGTAAAGTATGAACGCAAGAGGCCCAGAGGAACACTTCAGAGAATGCCCATTCCTGAATGGAAGTGGGAGAGAATTTCAATGGACTTCGTGGTTGGTCTCCCAAAGACATTGGGTAAGTTTGATTCCATTTGGGTAATTGTGGACAGATTGACTAAGTCTGCTCATTTCATTCCGGTCAAGGTGACTTACAATGCAGAGAAGTTAGCCAAACTTTACATCTCAGAGATTGTTCGATTGCATGGGGTTCCACTCTCCAATATATCAGATAGAGGTACGCAGTTTACTTCTAAGTTTTGGAGAACATTGCATGCTGAATTAGGTACTAGGTTGGACCTTAGTACTGCGTTTCACCCTCAGACTGATGGTCAGTCTGAGCGAACGATTCAAGTGTTGGAGGATATGCTTCGTGCATGTGTGATAGAATTTGGTGGTCATTGGGACAACTTCTTACCCTTAGCGGAGTTTTCATACAACAATAGCTATCACTCAAGTATTGACATGGCTCCATTTGAAGCATTGTATGAGAGGAGATGTAGGTCCCCCATTTGTTGGTTTGATGCATTTGAGGTTAGACCTTGGGGTACTGACCTTGTGAGAGATTCATTAGAGAAAGTGAAATATATTCAAGAGAAGCTTCTAGCGGCGCAAAGTAGGCAAAAGGAATATGCAGATCGAAAGGTTAGAGACTTGGAGTTTATGGAGGGTGAGGAAGTCTTGTTAAAGGTTTCGCCCATGAAAGGGGTGATGCGGTTTGGTAAAAGAGGTAAGCTTAGTCCAAGGTATATTGGACCATTTGAAGTACTTAAGCGAGTAGGGGAGGTGGCTTATGAGGTAGCCTCGCCTCCAGGGCTGTCCGGAGTGCATCCTTTATTTCATGTGTCTATGTTGAAAAGATATCATGGGGATGGAAACTACATCATTCGTTGGGATTCGGTTCTGCTTGATGAAAATTTGTCTTATGTGGAGGAGCCTGTTGCTATTTTAGATAGAGAAGTTCGCAAGTTGAGGTCAAGGGAGATTGCATCGATCAAGGTGAAATGGAAGAATCGGTCGGTTGAAGAAGCTACTTGGGAGAAGGAGGTCGATATGCAAGAAAGATACCCACATCTGTTTAAAGATTCAGGTACTCCTCCTCGCCCTTGTTTTTCTTCTTGTGATCGTTCGAGGACGAACGATGGGTAAATTGGTATCTATTGTAACGACCTGTTTAGTCGTTTTGAGCAGCAGATTTTATTTCTAGAAAACTGGCTGAGACGACGGACCCCACGACGGACCGTCATGGGCACGACGGACGGTCGCATGGTCTCGTTTCAAAACACTTAGAAATTCTGAATTGGGTACTGAAAATCGACTCTCTGAACTTCGTGAAGGAATGGCAGGACGGACCGTCACAGATTCTTTAGTGGAAACCTAGTCTCTGAACCTTGCGACGACCTGCAGGACGGACCGTCGCAAGTACGACAGGCCGTCACAGACTGCGTAATCCCAGTCTGGGTCGTATTTCCTTAATTGTTTTAAGGGACGTTTTGGACTATTCTTTCCTTAATTATAAAGTTAGTGGGTTAATGTTAATAAGTCTAATTACTTGGGGGTTAAAAGAGGTGACCTTAAGTTAATTAGTGGGTCATTATTGCCATCTTTTATTCTTACTTATATGCTAATTAGGGTAAAAGAAAGAGGGTTTTGGAATAAGAAAGAAAATAGAAAGAACAAAGAGACAGAGAGAGGATCGAACGAGAAAGGAGAAACGAAGAGGAAAACACAAGGCTTTGGGAAAATTCTTTCTTGATCACTAATCTTCGGTGGAGGTAGGTTATGATTTTCACACTATTCGTAGTAAATTCTTAATAGTGAATGATATGTGTTAGTAGTATTGTAAACCCTTCTATATGCTTAATTGTATACTTGCATGAATATGATTATGTAATTGTGAAATAAATTAGCATGATAAAGCTATTAAATCCCAAATCTTGAAAAGAAACCCTAATCTACTTTGTTAATGATGATGCCTTGGTATAAAAGAAGGCTTGATGCACGAAAGTGGTGAGATTAGGGGATCGGGTGCCACGTTCCGGTACCAGGATAGAATGAGGATCGGAGTATCACGTTCCGACACCAGGATAGTATATGGATCGGGTGCCACGTTCCGATACCAGGATACAATGAGGATCGGAGTGTCACGTTCCGACACCAGGATAGTATATGGATCGGGTGTCACGTTCTGGTACCAAGATAGTATATGAGGATCGGAGTGCCACGTTGCGGCACCAGGATAGTATATGGAACGGAGTGTCACGTACCGACACGAGGGGAATAAAGATAATGAATCTTGAAATATGTTAATATACTCAATCTAATGAACCTAATTCCCAAACGAGTATGATATTGAGGTTTGAGTCCTCATGGATGAACTTGGTAGTACTTATTGATGATTATAGTACTTGTTGTTGCTACATGTTGAGTATTATAGTTGATTATGATATTAACTGATATATATTGTTTTCTATTTTGAATTGGCCGATGATATCTACTCAGTACCCGTGTTTTGTACTGACCCCTACTTTTATGTTTTCTTCTTTGTTATTTGTGGAGTGCAGCAAACGTGCTGACGTCTTCAACTCAACAGTAATTCTAGCCAGTCTTCGTCACACCAGATCTTCAGGGTGAGCTAATGCTTCTAGCTTGGACTGGATCTTCTTCTTCAAGTCTTGATGCCTTGAAGTTTCCGGCATGGACTAGCTTTTACATGTTTTAGCTTTTAGAATCCTTGTAGTTTAGTCATTTGATTATAGATGTTCTTGTGGTGATGACTTCCAGATTTTGGGGATAATAATAGTTATTGAATTGATTTTTATTAATGAGTTTAAGTCTTACGCATTACTTTCTGTCGATATTATATTGAAATGTTAAGGGTAAGGTTGGTTGGTTCGCTCACATAGAAGGGTAAATGTGGGTGCCAGTCGCGGCTCGGATTTTGGTCTTGACAACCCCAAACCCTATGTCCAAATAATAAAAACACAGACACTAAACACTAGACCATATATTTTAAACCACCAATCCTAAACCACAAACCCTAAAACCTAAAAAAACCCTAAACTCTAACCATAAACCTAACCCTAACCCTAACTCTAACCCTTAACTATTAACCCTAAATCCCAAGCCCAAAAGTACCAAAATCAAAACATTAAATACCAAACCATATATTTTAAACAGAAAATCCAAAACCACAAAACAGAATACCCTATACCCTATACCTAAAATGAACCCTAACTCTAACCCAATCCTTCATCTTAACCCTAAACTCTAAACCCTAAACCCTAAAACAAAAGCCCAAAAGCCCAAAACCCTAAAATTAAACACAAAATGATATAAATTAAAACACTAATGCTTAACCCCAACTCTAAAACCTAAAAAACAACCTAAACCCTAAACCTTACCCAAACCATAACCCTTATATTACCCCTAACCCCAACCCACCATATACCTTAAAACCCAAGCCATACCAAAACCCAAACATTAAAAACAAAAATATTGATATGCGCCCCAAATCCTAAACCCTAAACCCCAAAACATAAGAAAACCTAAAACCATAACCCTAACCCTAACCCTAACCTTAAACCAAACCTTAAACCTAGATCTAACCCTAAACAAGAAACCGGAAACCCTAAACCCAAAATACCAAAACCCAAAAATTAAAACAAAACCATAGATTTTAAACCTCAAATGCTAAACCCTGAACCATAAAACCTTAAAAAAACCTACACCGTACCTTTTATCCTGTCACGACCCAAATCGGGGACGCGACTGGCACCCACATTTACCCTCCTATGTGAGCGAACCAACCAATCTAACCCTTATCATTGCAAGATATATCAACAGAAAATAATGCGGAAGACTTAAACTCAGTAATAAAAAAATTAAAACTATTATTATTATCCCCAAATCTGGAAGTCATCATCACAAGAACATCTATCTCAAATTGCTAAACTAAAACTGTCTAAGAAACTAAAACAACTACTAGCTAGTCCATGCCGGAAGTTCAAGGCATCAAGACTTGACGAAGAAGACCCAGTCCAAGCTAGACGCATTAGCTCACCCTGAATTTCCGAAGGTAGTGAAGACTGGCTAGATCTACTGTTGAGTTGAAGTTGACGGAACGTTTGCTGCATTACACAATAACAAAGAAGAAAAACATAAAAGTAGGGGGTCAGTACAACCACAAGTACTGAGTAGATATCATCGGCCAACTCACAAAAGGGGAACAGTATATATCAATAACAATGTAAATCAACTACAATACTCAACATGTAGCAATAGCAATATTTAATTCATCAATGAATACAACCGAGTTCACACATGAGGACTCAAGCCTCAATACCACACTCATTTGGGAATTTAGTTCATTAGTTTGAGTATATTCATTATCTTTCAAGATTCATTATCTTTCTTCCTCTTGTGTCGGTACGTGACACTCCGCTCCTCTTTTTCTATCCTGGTGTCGGAACGTGGCACTCCGATCCTCATATACTATCCTGGTACCGGAACGTGGCACCTGATCCATATACTATCCTGGTGTCGGAACGTGACACTCCGATCCTCATATTCTATCCTGGTGTCGGAACGTGACACTCCGATCCTCATATTCATTCTATCCTGGTACCAGAACGTGGCACTCGATCCATATTCTATCCTGGTGTCGGAACGTGACATTCCGATGCTCATATTCATTCTATCCTGGCACCGGAACGTGGCACCCGATCCCCTAATTCATCAAGCCTTCCTTTACACTAAGGCATCATCATTCTCATTATATAATTTATCAAGCCTTCTTTCATACTAAGGCATCATCAATCTTATTATATAATATATCAAGCGAATTAGGGTTATTTCAAGATTTGGGATTCAATAGCCTCATCATGCTTTGTTAATTCTTCACAATTTCATAATCATCATTCATGCAAGCATACAATTTAAGCACATAGCAGGGTTTACAATACTATCAACACATAACATTCACTATAAGAGTTCCTACAATATCGTAACATACCAAAACCTACCCTCCACCGAAGACTAGTGATCAAGCAAGAATTCCCAAAGCTTTATTTTCTCCTCAGCCTCTCGATCGTTCCTCTCTTTCTCTTGGTTCTTCTGTTTTGTTTTTATTCAAACCCTCTTTCCTTTACCCTAATTATCTATAATTTAAGACTAAAAGAGGACAATAGAACCCACTAATTAACTTAAGGTTACCTCTTTTAACCCCCAAGTAATTAGACTTATTAATATTAACCCTAAATCTTTATAATTAAGGAAAATAGACCAAATGACCCTTAAAACGTAGAGGAATCCTATTATGACTGGGATCTGCGTGACCTGTGACGGGCCGTCGTACCTGCGACGGTACGTCACGAGGTCGTCGCAGCCTCCCAAAATCAGGTGGACTGTGACGGCCCGTCACACCTGTGACGGTCCGTCCTGCACCTCCGTCCTGACGGTCAGAAACTCGTTTTTCGGTACCCCAATTTCAGAATTCCTAAGTATATTGAAACGGTGCCCCACACGGTTCATCGTAGATGTGACGGCACGTCCTGCAGGTCCGTCACAGATTACAGAGAGTCGATTTTAATATCCAATTTGAAGAATTCTAAGTGTCATGGAACGAACCTCCTCGACGGGCCGTCGTGACCACGACGGTCCGTCGTTACATCCGTCGTCCCAGCCAGTTTTTCCAGAAATAAAATCTGTTGCTCAAAATGACTAAACAGGTCGTTACAATAGATACCAATTTACCCATCGTTCCTCCCCGAACGATCAAAAAAAGATAAACAATGGCGAAAAGGAGTACCTGAATCTGTAAACAGATGTGGGTATTTTTCTTGCATATCTGCCTCCTTCTCCCAAGTAGCTTCTTCAACCGGTCGATTCTTCCATTGAACTTTGATGGATGCAATCTCTCTCGACCTCAACTTGCGAACCTCTCTATCTAATATAGCAACCGGTTCCTCTTCATAAGTCAAGTTCTCATCCAACAAAACTGAATCCCAACGGATGATGTAGTTTCCATCTCCGTGGTATCTCTTCAACATGGACACATGAAACACCGGATGCACTCCGGACAGCCCTGGAGGCAAGGCTAATTCATAGGCCACCTCCCCTATTCGCTTTAGTACCTCAAATGGTCCAATATACCTTGACTTAGCTTACCTCTTTTCCAAACCGCATCACCCCTTTCATGGGTGAAACTTTCACACAGACTTGTTCACCTTCCATGAACTCCAAGTCTCTAACCTTTCGGTCTCATACTCCTTTTGTCTACTTTGCGCCGCTAGAAGCTTTTCTTGAATGCCCTTCACCTTATCTAACGAATCCCTCAAAAGATCAGTACCCCAAGGTCTAACCTCAATGCATCAAACCACCCAATGGGAGATCTACAACCTCCTCCCATACAATGCTTCAAATGGGGCCATATCAATACTGGATTGATAGCTATTATTGTATGAAAACTCTGCCAAAGGTAAGAAGCTATCTCAATGGCCACCAAACTCTATACACACATGCACGAAGCATATCCTCCAACACTTGAATCGTTCGCTCAGACTGACCATCGGTCTGAGGGTGGAATGCAGTACTAAGTCCAATCTAGTACCTAATTCACATGCAATGTTCTCCAAAACTTAGAAGTAAACTGCGTACCTCTATCTGATATGATGGAGAGGGGAACTCCATGCAACCGAACGATCTCTGAGATGTAGATCTTGGCTAACCTCTCTGCATTGTAGGTCACTTGACAGGAATGAAGTGAGCAGACTTAGTTAACCTATCAACAATCACCCAAATAGAGTCATACTTAACATGTCTTGGAAAGACAACCACGAAGTCCATCGCAATTCTCTCCACTTCCATTCAGGAATGGGCATTCTCTGAAGTGTTCCTCCGGGCCTCTGGTGTTCATACTTCACTTGTTGACAATTTGGATATTTGGCAACAAACTCAACAATATCTCGCTTCATTCTACCCCACCAGAAGTGTTGCTTTAGGTCGCGGTACATCTTGGTTGCACCAGGATGTATCGAATATCCGGAACTATGAGCCTCTGTCAGAATAGTGTGGATCAAATCATCCACACGGGGCACACATACCCTTTCTTTTAATCCTCAAAACACCTTCCTCATCAATTATTGCTTATTTAGCCTCTCATTGCAACACTTTATCTCGAATTCGCCTTAGTTTCTCATCATCAAACTGTTTTCCCTTGATCTGGTCAAGGAAAGAAGATCTTGCCTCTACACAAGCTAACAATCCTCCATTCTCGCTTATTTCTATCCTCATAAGGTCATTTGCCAAATCTGCACTCTCTAGCCAATGGCGTCTAGAAGCTTGCAAATGAGCTAGACTTCCCATGCTTCCGCCTTTCTACTCAAGGCATCTGCCACACATTCGCCTTTCCCGGATGATACAAGATAGTGATGTCGTAGTCCTTCAGTAGTTCCATCCATCTCCTCTGTCTCAAATTCAAGTCTTTCTGAGTGAAGACATATTGTAGGCTACGATGGTCCGTATAGACCTCACACTTAACCCCATCATACAATAGTTCTCCATTGCTTTAGTGCAAATACTACCGTGGCCAACTCCAAATCATGGGTCGAATAGTTACGTTCATGCACCTTTAATTGCCTAGAACATAAGCAATCACTTCTTCTCTTGCATTAACACTGCACCCAAACCCGAATAGGATGCATCACAATAAACAATGAAATCTTACCCTCTACTGGCAAGGTAAGGATAGGTGCGGTAGTCAACAAAGTCTTGAGTTTCTGAAAACTTTCCTCACACTCATCTGACCATACAAATGGAACATTCTGCTTAGTCAAGTTCGTCAATTGGGAAGCAATAGAAGAGAATCCCTTGACGAATCGGCGGTAGTAGCTAGCTAACCCAACAAAACTCCTTATTTCTGACACATTCGTAGGTCTTACCCATTTTTTTCACACCGTCTCAATCTTAGATGGATCCACCATCACTCCATCCTTAGAAACCACGTGCCCCAAGAAGGACACTGAATCTAGCCAAAACTCACACTTGGAAAATTTTGCATAAAGCTTTTTCTTTCTCAACAACTCTAACACCATTCTCAAACGCTCCTCATGTTCCTTCTTACTCTTGGAGTATATCAGTATATCATCAATAAACACGATCACAAAGAGATCCAAATACGGCTTAAATATCCCATTCATCAAGCTCATGAAAGCAGCGCGGGCATTTGTAAGACCAAAAGACATCACTACGAATTCATAATGCCCATACCTGGTTCGGAAAGCAGTCTTTGGCACATCCGCTGCCCGTATTTTCAATTGATGATAACCGGATCTCAAGTCGATCTTCGAGAAGACACAAGCACCTTGTAGTTGATCAAATAAGTCATCTATGCGAGGAAGAGGATACTTGTTCTTAATAGTTACCTTGTTCAACTGCCGGTAATCTATGCACATTCGAAAACTCCCATCCTTCTTCTTTACAAACAAAACCGGAGCACCCCAAGGAGATGCACTTGGTCTAATGAAGCCTTTGCTCAACAACTCTTGAAGTTGTGCCTTTAACTCTCTTAACTCCGCGGGAGCCATTCTATAAGGGGGTATAGAAATGGGGCGAGTACCCGGTTCCAAGTCAATGCAGAAGTCTATATCCCTATCTGGTGGCATACCAGGAAGATCTGCAGGGAACACATCCAAAAACTCACGGACTACCGAAACTGACTCAATTGAAGGAACTTGAGTAGTGTCATCCTTGAGATGTGCCAAGAAAGCTAAACACCCCTTACTAACCATTTCTTAGCACGAAGATAGGAGATAATGCGCACCGGATTGGAAGTGTAGTCACCCTCCCACACTAACGGATCTGTCCCAGGCTTGGCTAACGTCACCGTTTTGGCATTACAATCCAAGATCGCAAAATTCGGAGAAAGCCAAGTCATACCCAGAATTACATCAAAGTCACCCATTTCTAAAATAACCAAATCTACATAAGTGTTGCTCCCCACAAAATTCACCAAACAAGACCTATACACTTTTTTGACTATCACAGACTCACCCACCGGAGTAGAAACGCAAATAGGCATGTCAAGTAATTCACAATGTAAATTTAGTCCATTAGCAAATAAGGAAGATACATATGAAAACGTGGAGCCAGGGTTAAATAATACAGATGCCATGCAATCACAAACCAAGAGATTACCTGCGATAACAGCATCAGATGCCTCCGCTTCAGATCTCCCAGGGAAAGCATAACAATGGGCCCTATCATTCGTCTGTCCGTTGCCCCTACCATGTTGTGTAGTAGTGGCTCCGTTTTGCCCATCACCTCTGCCGTTTTGGTGACCAACCATTACCTCGACCACCACGTCCTCCAGAAAAAAACGGCCTCTACCATGACCACCCCTGCCTCTAGCTAGTGGGGCTCTGTAACTCTGGTTTGGACAATACCTCTTAATGTGTCCAATCTCTCCACATCCATAACATTCTCGGGGTTCACGCATCGGCCTCTCAGAGAAGTGTTGACCGTTCTGAGGTGGACCCCCAACTACAGTCTGTAGTGAAGACTGGATTGGTCGAACTGAGTGACCTCCGGAGCTCTATCCTCTAGAGTAAGAACCATTAAACTCACCTCCCCTTCGAAACCTTTTTGATGTCGATGTCGTGGTGAAGTCATCTGGTTTCACTCCTTCCACCTCTATCACAAAGTCTACCAGCTCTTGGAAGGATGTTGCCGTTGCCGCTACCTGTAAGGCTGAAATCCGCTGACCTCAACCCCTTCACAAAACGGCGAATCCGTTCTTGTGGACTGAAACAAAGTTGGGTGGCATATCTGGACAGTGCGCGAAATTTAGCCTCATATGCGTTAACTTTCATCCTTCCTTGCTCGAGACTCAAGAACTCATCCCTTTTTCTATCCCTCAAAGTCTTTGGGATATACTTCTCCATAAACAAGTTGGAGAATGATTCCCAAGTCATAGGTGGTGCCTCTGTTGGTTGACACTTAACATGTGACCGCCACCACATTTTGGCGTTCCCTTGAAACTGATAGCTCACGAACTCAACGCCAAACCGTTCTACTATACCCATCTTGTGTAGTAGCTCATGACAATAAACTAGAAAATCGTAGGCATCCTCTGATTCTGCGCCCTTAAAGACTGGAGGTTTCAATTTCAAGAACTTACTGAAAAGTTCATGTTGATCATTTGTCATAATAGGCCCAGTAGTCAGACGTGGAAATGTGCCTATTCCCAATGATGCATCCATGCGGGGAGCCATAGTAGCCGCATGTCGTACCTCTGAAACCGGAGGTGTTGGTGCAGAAACCACTGGGGGTGCCTGACCCTGATCGGATAACCCGCTAAGATAAGCAAGTACCTGGTTGATCATCTCTGGGGTAGGTTGGGGTGGCATTTCCTCATTCTGCCCTTGTTCAGTTCCCCTTCCTCACCCTCTCTAACTACCTCCTCAGTCGGTGGAGGAGTCACCGCCCTAGCATCAGATGGGCTAGGGGCTCGTCCTCTCCCTCTAGAGGACGTCCTCCCACGACCTCTCCCACGGCCTCTTGCCGTTGTTCTTCCTCGAGCCACAGCTCCAGTGGCTGGCTCAGATGTTTCTTGTTGTGCCGTTGTTGCTGCTGGTGCGGTCGTTGCTCTAGTTCTAACCATCTGCAAAATAGAATGAAGATGGTCAGATACCAATTTGTATCACCTAGATACCAATTGGACTCAAGTAGTAGCACGAAAGAAGAATGAAAGAACGGAATTTTCCTAAAGTCTTGTAGCCTCTCAAAGAAAAGTTAAGGCGTCCCCCTACCGTTCCTTAAGACTCTACTAGACCTGTTCTTGTGTGATGAGACCAACGAACCTAAGGCTCTGATACCAAGTTTGTCACGACCCAAATCGGGGACGCGACTGGCACCCACATTTACCCTCCTATGTGAGCGAACCAACCAATCTAACCCTTATCATTGCAAGATATATCAACAGAAAATAATACGGAAGACTTAAACTCAGTAATAAAAACAATTCAAACTATTATTATTATCCCCAAAATCTAGAAGTCATCATCACAAGAACATCTATCTCAAATTGCTAAACTAAAACTGTCTAAGAAACTAAAACAACTACTAGCTAGTACATGCCGGAAGTTCAAGGCATCAAGACTTGACGAAGAAGACCCAGTCTAAGCTAGACGCATTAGCTCACCCTGAATTTCTGAAGGTAGTGAAGACTGGCTAGATCTACTGTTGAGTTGAAGTTGACGGAACGTTTGCTGCATTACACAATAACAAAGAAGAAAAACATAAAAGTAGGGGGTCAGTACAACCACAAGTACTGAGTAGATATCATCGGCCAACTCACAATGGGGAACAGTATATATCAATAACAATGTAAATCAACTACAATACTCAACATGTAGCAATAGAAATATTTAATTCATCAATGAATACAACCGAGTTCACACATGAGGACTCAAGCCTCAATACCACACTCATTTGGGAATTTAGTTCATTAGTTTGAGTATATTCATTATCTTTCAAGATTCATTATCTTTCTTCCTCTTGTGTCGGTACGTGACACTCCGCTCCTCTATTTCTATCCTGGTGCCGGAACGTGGCACTCCGATCCTCATATACTATCCTGGTACCGGAACGTGGCACCCGATCCATATACTATCCTGGTGTCGGAACGTGACACTCCGATCCTCATATTCTATCCTGGTGTCGGAACGTGACACTCCGATCCTCATATTCATTCTATCCTGGTACCGGAACGTGGCACCCGATCCATATTCTATCCTGGTGTCGGAACGTGACACTCCGATCCTCATATTCATTCTATCCTGGCACCGGAACGTGGCACCCGATCCCCTAATTCATCAAGCCTTCCTTTACACTAAGGCATCATCATTCTCATCATATAATTTATCAAGCCTTCTTTCATACTAAGGCATCATCAATCTTATTATATAATATATCAAGCGAATTAGGGTTATTTCAAGATTTGGGATTCAATAGCCTCATCATGCTTTGTTAATTCTTCACAATTTCATAATCATCATTCATGCAAGCATACAATTTAAGCACATAGCAGGGTTTACAATACTATCAACACATAACATTCACTATTAAGAGTTCACTACGAATATCGTAACATAACCATAACCTACCTCCACCAAAGACTAGTGATCAAGCAAGAATTCCCAAAGCTTTGTTTTCTCCTCAGCCTCTCGATCGATTCCTCTCTTTCTCTTGGTTCTTTCTGTTTTGTTTTTATTCAAACCCTCTTTCCTTTACCCTAATTATCATATAATTAAGACTAAAAGAGGACAATAGAACCCACTAATTAACTTAAGGTTACCTCTTTTAACCCCCAAGTAATTAGACTTATTAATATTAAACCTGAATCTTTATAATTAAGGAAAGAATAGACCAAAACGACCCTTAAAACGTGTAGAGGAATCCTATTCTGACTGGGATCTGCGTGACCTGTGACGGGCCGTCGTACCTGCGACGGTCCGTCACGATGGTCGTCGCAGCCTCCCAAAATTCAGGTGGACTGTGATGGCCCGTCACACCTGTGACGGTCCGTCCTGCACCTCCGTCCTGACGGTCAGAAACTCGTTTTTCGGTACCCAATTTCAGAATTCCTAAGTATATTGAAACGGTGCCCCACGACGGTTCGTCGTAGATGTAACGGCACGTCCTGCAGGTCCGTCACAGAATACAGAGAGTCGATTTTAATATCCAAATTGAAGAATTCTAAGTTTCATGGAACGGAACCTCCTCGACGGGTTGTCGTGACCACGACGGTCCGTCGTTACATCCGTCGTCCCAGCCAGTTTTTCCAGAAATAAAATTTGTTGCTCAAAACGACTAAACAGGTCATTACATATCCTAACCCTAACCCTAAACACTAATTCCAAACAAAATATGATACCCAAACCTCAAACACTAAACCATAGATTTTGAAACCTCAAATACTAAACCACATACCCTAAATCCTAAAAAATAACCTAAACTGTAACCCTAACCCTAACCTTAATCCAAACCCTAGCCCTAAACCATTGACCTAAAAACCCACGCCCAATATACAATAACCATAAATATTGAGCACTAACCATAGATTTGAAAACAAAATTTAAACCCCAAAATTTAAAACCTAAAAAAAACCCTAAACCACAATCCGTACCCTATCTGTAACCCTAATCCTATCATTAATCATAACCCTAAACCGAAAGACCAATATACCAAACCGTAACATTAATCATAAATCCATAGATAATACAACTCAAATTGTTAACCCAAAACCCTAAAACCTAAAAAACAACCTAAACCCTTACCCTAACCTGAACATTATTCCTAACCCTAACCCTACCATAAACCATAAATCCCAAGCCCAAAATAGGAAAACGAAAATACTAATCACTAAATTTTTGATATTTAACCTCAAATCCTAAACCGTAAACCTAAAAACATAAATAAACAAAACCCTAACTCTAAACTAAATCCATAAACCCAAAATCTTATGCCCAAAAAACCACAACCCAAACATTAAGTACTTAACCTTAGTATTTAAAACAAAAATATTAATCCAGACCATAAAACCTAAAAAAATAAACTACACCCTAATCCTTAACCTAAACATTAAATTCTATGTCCAAAAAACAACCCTAAGTCCAAAATACTAGAACCCAAATATGAAACACTAAACCATAGATTTTAAATATAAATTCCTTAGCCACTAACACTAAAACCTGAGATAAACCTAAGACCTACCGTAACCCTAACCCATACCCTAATTCTAACACTAACATAAACCATAAAACTATAACCCTAAGCCCAAAATACCAAAACCTAAACATTAAATACTAAAAAGTAAATGTTAAACCTTAGAGGCTAAATCCTGATAAAAAAACCTACAAAAAATATACCTAACCCTAATCATAACCCTAACCCTAAACCTAAACACTAGTTCTCTCTCTCTAATTTCTATCTCTTAGGCAAATGGTCTCTAAAGCAAAAAAGAAAGTTTCAGCTCTAACGGCTAATTCAGCCTGACTGACTAGGCGTGAGCCACCAGCAGTACCATCCAGACCGCCAGAACTGTCCCAACAGGGGCGCTTAGTGAGTAGTAATATTACTACATGAATCTACCTTCATTTTGTTGCATAACTCAGCGAATTCGCAGCTCAAAGACAGATTAATAGCGATGTCGCAAGGTGCAATGGAAAAGGCACTCAACAGTATTTCCCCAAAATCTATTAGTTTATTCTGAACTTCAACATACTGGGAATGAATCTACTCAACACGAGCTTCAACATACATTAAAAACAAGGAATTCTACCAAACCAATTTATGGAACGGATGAGGTCAATTTTGGGGTCGGTGATAGGAGACGAGATAAAGAACTCCAATATTGAACCTTTCCTCGGACTAATATGTATGAAATGACCACTGGGGTTTTCTCCAAAGGAGAAGATGTTCACCTAACCACAATATATAGTGGAATCGATGGTCACAACACAAAAACTAGAATCTCTGATGACCATTACTGATGTCAAAGACAAGATGATAACCAAAGTTTCAAAGGGCTAACGTCTAATGGTAATAATAATCAATATATTATGGGAGCAGAGCATTTGTATAAACAACACCAGCAACTTGAAATAGAAGAACGAAATGCAATCGAAATGACTCTTATACGAGCGAAAGGGAAGTCTGTAACCATGAAAGATGGAGGGACAACACTGAAAGTAATAGACTTAGAAATAACATCTCAGGTATCATCAGGTGGTAACACGATGTGTAAAGTCATCAGAAGGGCGGAATAACACAAACAGGGCGCATATTATGAAAATGGAGCAGGTTGCAAGGAATCAGGACCAGGAAAACCAACAGAAGTGGAATAACCAAAGCAAGGAGGTTCAACAGGCAGGTAAGTTCTCTAACAAAGTTACTACTTTTAATCATAATAACATCAACCATTCTACTAGTGTTTGCCATATTCATAATCATGACATAGGATCTGTTGCTGATATGTTTAAAGATAGATATCATGGTGACAATTCTAGTAACAGTGGGGTTCAAAAGGAAAAAAATTCTACTCTTGTGAATGCGAAGGTCTGGCTAGTGCAGCAAGCTAAAAATGAGAAGGGTGGTGATGTTAATGCTAATCATAGAGAGTTTCCCAAAATCACTAGTAATTTTTACAAAAGAATCCCCCAAAAATGATCTACAACCAAAATGCTTGCATCTCCAAACCAGTTGAGCCTAACAATACTAAAGCTCAGACTTCTAACAAGCAATATAAGGTTTCAAAACCACCCACATACAATGTGGTTAAAACTCTGGCGTCTAGACTGAGGCGAATCCATGATGCTCTGAGTCCTCATAATGTTCTAAAAATAAAACCTAGATACCACCAAACAGGGTCAACTAGCTGTAATATTTGATATGCATGACTATATGCATACCCTTATAATGGATTGCAAATATACATTGGTTGGGAAATTTAGCACTACAATGCCTAAAGTGGAGTTGATTAGAAAGATCTTTATTCAAAAGACAAAACTTAATTGGGGGGGTCACCATTGCTCATTATTATGCAAAACATATTTTCATTGACCTCTAAAATGAAATGGACAACAACACTGTTTGGACACAATAGAGAATGACCATAGAGGATAAACTCATGAGGATTCAAGCGTGGACTCCATTCTTTACCCCTGAAGAAGAGACACCTATTGTACCAGTTTGGATTCTTCTTCCTGGACTACCCTAACACTGTTTTAAAAATCATTTTCTCATCCCCTTATTGGAATCTGTAGGCAAACTGCTATATTTGGATATAGCTTCCATCAAAATATCAAGGGCAAAGATGGCTAAAGTTAAGCTGCAAATTTATTTAACCAAGCCTAGGCCTAGACATGTGTGGATTGGTCTTGATGATGATGATGATACCATAGGTACATGGAAGCCATTTGAATATGAGAATATCCCTCCCTATTGTAAATATTAAAGACATCAAGGTCATGATATAGAGGAATCTAAAGCAAAGATGAGAGATGAGGAGTATAGACAAAGGAAGGAACAGGAAATGACAAGAAAAATAGAATTCAGGAAAAGAAAAACAAAAAAGAATAGGAAGCAATGCAGAACAAAACAAAAGCTTGTATGGATCAGTTGCAGCAATTAGCTAAAGAAGGTTGAAAGCAAAAACAACCAATTCAACAAAAGGAGGAAGAATGAAACACTCAAACAAAAAAATCCCAAAAAAATCCAAGATGAGGTGGGACAAATAGTAGTTTTGAGACCTAAAATGTCACGCCTCTAAACCCATTAAGAAGGACAGACACCCGATGCTCTAAATGCCCGATAGAACCAAGCTGCAACTTGTTCTTACTGTGCATATAACAATAACAATTGGCAAATTCTCCTACGATGCAGCGATACAAAAAATCATACGTAGGTCAAAAATTTATATACAAGACTTGGTCATTGAGGCCACAACTCGTTAAGATAAAACATAACCATGTACATACGTCTGCAAAGCCTCTAAAAGATTGAAGAATAGAGAAGGTCGGGACAGACCCCGACTTACCCTTAGCTATGATACAATACCAAAATGAATTTACCAAAGACTCAATAAAGCTCCGAATCAACTTGGAGCTCACCCAAAAGTTGCAGAGTTCTCTGTGCTCCCACTAAGGAGGTCTACTAGCAAGAGTACGTGTGATTGCAGTATGAAATGCAGTGTTCCCCGCGAGGGACGTCAAAACGAATAAATATACTGAATATGTAAGGCAATAGCATATGTAATATGAGAGATCAAATGAAATGAAGTAGCAACATATGAGTGAACAGATTATGAGAGAAGACAACCTTTACTTACCCTTGTGGGGTCAAGTAAGTTACATTCTTTTCTTTACCTTTTGTTAAGTTATAATCTTTGTTGGGCATGTGATACAAGTGACCAGATCATCATTGGTAGAAAAGGATACCAATGCTAGGGTGTTATCCCCTAGGATATGGTGCTCATAATTAGACAAATAAGGATCGGTAGATGCTAGGGTTTCTCCCCTGAGCTTCTACCCTTCTATACCAATAGGGATCAGCCCATGCTAGGCTTTTACCCCTGAGCTGCCACCCGTATGTTCTAGTTTGGATCGACCCATGCTAGGCTTTCGGCCCTAGGCACCCACCTTTAATTATATAGATTTCTTCACTTAGATTATTTAATATTTGAGATTGTTGTTTATCAGTTCATAACTCTTTTGAGATGTTATTTTGGTGATAATAATCATTTTGGATATACGGAAGTATGGACCAGGGTACTGTAAAAATCATCTATGAAGACCTCTATGGGATAAAATTTTGGAAAAAGCTGAGAAAGAGGACAAATCATGGTGTTCAGTGGGTGATTATAATTTTATATAGCAAATACTTAGGAAAAACTAGGGGGAATTCCTTACAATATCAGAAATGCTTGGATATCATTGCAATTATTGAAGCTTGTGGGCATACGGATATTAGATTTAGTGGTCAAAAATACACTTGATCCAATAATAGGGCATCAACCGATGAATTTGAAAAAGACTTCACACAGGCCTTATGAATAGATAAGGTCAGTGCCCCCTATTATTGGAAATAATCAACTAAGAGGAGGCTCACACTAAGTATTTCAGATTCCCTAACTGCTAGGTGCACAACCTTAATTTCATGGATACTGTGAAATCTTGTTGGGATAGTGAGGAGACAATTAATCCCATGTTGAGGTTCCACTTAAAATTAAAAAGACTCTCAAACACTCTGAGTACTAGGTAAAAGAGGGAATTTGTAGATATTTTCCTAAAAGTTAGAGAGTTAGAAGAGAAGGTTAAGGGAGCTGAAGGAAACTTGATTCAAAACAACTATGATACCAACAGAGAGGATCTCCTTGAACTGAATGCTAACTATATTATATATCTTAAGTAGGAGGACTCCATTATTAAAAAAATCCTCACTTGCAATGGTTCAAGGAGGGATATACAAACTCTTAATTCTTCCACTCTTGCATTAGGGGTAGAAGGAGAAAGTTGTTCATTCACAAAATATAGGAAAATGGGGAGTGGGTTCAGGGTGGTAAAAACATTGGTAATGCTGCATGTGATTATTTTGAACAAATATTTATAGGGTAAAATAACACTATCAATGAAGAGAATATTTAATGCATCCCTAGAATGGTAAATCAGGAGCAGAAAGACATACTTATCGCCAATCCTACTATGGTGGAATTAACAGAGGTGGTCTTTTCATTGAACCCTCTATGTGCAGCAGAGCCAGATTGTAAGAATGGGTGCTTTTTTAATAAATGTTGGCACATTATCAATCAGGACCTGATGGAAGTGATAAAGACTTTTTTCAGTGACCAGGAGATTCCGAAATACTTTTCTCATTCCTCTATTGTACTTCTATCCAAGGTGAGTAACCCAAACAAAATGAAATACTTCACGCCTAATCGCCTAAGCAACTTCATTAGTAAAATCATCTCCATATTGTTGAGTGCAATATTGAGCCCTATTCTTTCCAACTTGATCTCTCTCAATCAGTCTTTCTTTGTGAAGGGTTGAAGTATATGTGAAAATATCATGTTGGCTCAGGAAATCATCCACCGTAATAAAAAGCCTAATATAGGTAGTAATATCATTAAAAAGCTAGATATGGCAAAGGCCTATGAGAGAGAATCTTGGGTGTATATATGTCTGGTCTTAAGGAAGATGGGCTTTAATGAGATATTCGTAGACATGGTGTGGAGCGTTATGACAAATAAGTAGTACTCTATCTTTATTAACGGAAAAAGATTTGTTTTTTGTTCAATCTTCTAGGGGCCTCAAACAAGGTGACCCCCATTCTCGTGCCCTATTTGTTTTAAGCGCAGAGATGGTTTCTAGATCCTTAAATGGGTTACATAATCACCCAAATTACCATGTTTTATTCATGGAAAGAAGGATCCCCCAGGTTAACCACTTAAGCTTTGTAGAGGATACCATACTGTTAACTTGAGGAAGTTCTAAAACTCTTAAGCTTATCATGCAAATTACTAAGGATTATGAGTATACATCAGGCCAAGTAATCAATATGGATAAAAAGTCATTTCCTGGTGCATTTGAATTTTCTTTACAGTATGAAAGATGAAAATAAATGGATCATTGGTTTTAAACAAAAACTGGGTATTATCACATATCTTGGATGCCCCCTTTTTTCTAGGTAGACCTAGGATTTCATTTTTTTTCTGACCTTGTAAATAAAGTGATTTGCAGGGTTACAAGGTGGTAAACTAAGAAACTAAGCTATGGTGGTAGAGTTGTGTTGATTAAACATGTCCTTCGAGATCTTCAAATTCACTTACTATTAGCTATTATTCCTCCCTCCACAATACTAATGAAAATCCAAATGTTGATGGCATACTTTTTCTGGGTATGGAAGAGTGATAAGAAGAAATGTCATTGGGTTTCCTGCAAGAACCTCAGCTACCCTACTGATAAAGGAGGGGTGGGAATGAGGAATTTGAAAGATGTGTGCTTAGCATTCCAATATATAGGCAATGGTGGCTCTTTAAGACTAAGCACACAGTATGGGGTGACTTCCTCAATGGTAAATACTATAAAAGGTCCAACCCCACCTGAAAAAATGGGATTTCGGTGACTCCTTCACATGGAAGCATATGATACACAACAGGAATAATATTATGCAACACATTCAATGGAAGGTTAATTCTAGTAAGTATTCTTTTTGGTGAGACAACAGGCTAGGTGAAGGCCATCTTGCTCAGTTCTCTAACAATAGCCACGTGTTTGATAATAGAAAGGTAGCAGATTTATGGGTTGATGGCCAGTGGAATTATGAATCTTTGATTCAAAAGGCGCCTCCAAGTAAGCTGGCCAACATCCTTTCAATAACAATTACGTAGCAACAACTCCCAGACAAGGTGTACTGGAAAGTCGATTCCAATGGCATGTTTAGTTGTTTTTCATCTTGGAATGAAATCATGGAAAAACAGGCCCAAAACTCAATTCTATGCTTTTATCTGCCTGAAGCACATACCATTCAAAACTTCCTTTCTCCTTTGGAGGGCTTTAAATGGAGATCTACCTACTAATGAAAAGCTAACAATTTTTGGAATTGATCCTACTTACTGTTTTTGTTGTAGCAATAGGTCTGGAAAAGACACCATCAACTACATTTTTATTAATGGTGATCTTGTAATTGAAATCTGGAAATGTTTTGCAAATATAGCAGGAGTTAAATTTGATCAAAGTTCTTTGAAACAACTTATAGCACAATGGTGAACAATGAAACACAAAAATGAAGCTCATGAACTCATCTTAAAGGCTAATCCTATTCTCATCTGCTGGAACCTATGGAAAAACAGATGTTCTAGTAAATATGGTGCCAAAACCTCAATTGGTAGAAGAGTCAGGTATGCAATCTATAATTATAATTATAAACTAATAACTTCTCTTTTTCCTCAGGTTAATTGGACTTCTTCTTGGTGTGTAATCATCCAGCTAGCAGAAAGGTGTAAAAAGGTTATAGAAGTACAAAAGATAGCATGGACAAGACCACCTGACCAATGGATCAAATCCACAAGCATTAGATAGTCCAACAAGATGGGAGAAGGAGGTATATTGATTAATCATGCAGGTAACCTACTACTAGCCTATAAATCCCCCCTTGAAAATTGTACAAAAGATCAAACAAAAATAGGTGCAGCCATATTTGGAATGACTTTGGCATTGGAATTAGGGTATAGGAAGATCTTTCTAGAAATGGATTCTATGTTAATAGTCAACTGGATCCTACCAAAGGCTACCCCACAGTGGAGCATATGCAATTATCTGGACAGACTGAAATCACTCATCTCCCTGACTCAGGAATTTAAATGGGCACACATCTTAAGGAAGCAAACTGGGTGGTTGATGCATTGTCCTAACATAACCACAAATGCACTAATCCTCAACTACATTATTAAAATCAAGAGTTACCTAAAGAAGTAAATTCCTACTATCAGCTTTATTTACTTGAACTACTAGATTTTCATCTAAGCTATAATTCAAATTATAGATCCTTTGAATAGTTTAGTTAGTTTTGTTTATTTTTGTGTTTGTAAAGGGAGAGTCTCCCTTGTTTACGCTTCCTAGATTCTACATATGCAGAGGAGTCATCTCTTCTAGGTGCTTAGAATTTTGGAATCATCATTTTGTAAGGGGAAGAGTAGATTTTATTTTTGATAGTTGACTCCAAACCATCATATTTATGGAGGTTAGGTTTAAGTCACCCTCCTTGTAAATTATTTTTGTTGAATTGAATGGCCTGGGGGTGTTGCTAAGCCCCTACCCAACCAGGGTGATTAAACCAAATAAATATCCCAAAATACCAAAAACAAAACACTAAATACTAAACCATAGATTTTAAACAAATATACTAAACCTTAAAAAAAAAAAACCTTAAAAACCCCAAAAAAATCCTAGCCCTAACTATATCCCTAACACAAACCCTAATCTTAACCAATCCTTAATCTTAACCCTAAACTCTAAACCATAAAACCAAAGCCCAAAATACAAATACCCTAACAATAAACACTAAACCATATATATTACAACATAAATCCTTAAACCCAAACTCTAAAACCTAAAAAAAAACTAAACCTTAACTCTCATCCTAACATTACCCCTAACCCCAACCCTACCATAAACCCTAAACCCCAAGCAATACCAAAAACCAAACATTAAACACTAATTCATTGATATTAAGTCTCAAATACTAAACTGTAATCCTAAAAACATAAGATAATTCAAAACCCTAACCCTAACCTAACTCTAACCTTAACCCTAAATCTAACCCAAAACATAACCCTAGCCTTAACCCTAAACCATAAACCCAAATCCCTAAGCATAAAATACCAAAACTGAAATATTAAATACTAAATCCTAAATTTTAAACCTCAAAATCTAAACCATAAAACATAACTTAAAAAACCTACACCGTAACTCGTATGCTAACCCTAACTCCAAACTAAAAATCTTTAGTCAAAAATACGATACTCAAACAACAAACACTAAACCATAGATTTTAAACCTCAAATCCTAAACCACATACCCTAAAACCTAAAAAAAAACATAAACCCTAACCCAAACCCTAACTGTAACCCTAGCCCTAAGCCATTCACCCGAAACCCCACTCCCAAAAAACCATAACCCAAACATTAAACACTAACTATAGATTTTAAGCAAAAATTTTTAAACCCAAAATCTAAAACCTAAAAAAAAACACTATAACCCAATCCTATACCTATCCCTAACCCTAACCATAAACTTAAAGCCCAAAACACGAAACCCTAACAATAAAGACTAATCCGTAGATATTAAAACTCAAATCGTCAACCCAAAACCCTAAAAGTTAAAAAACAACTTAAACCCTAACCATAACCCTTACCCTATCATTATTCCTAACCCTAATTCTACCATAAAAACTAAACCCCAAGCCCAAAACACAAAAACCAAAAAATTAAAAACTCAACTATTGATGTTAAACCTCAACCCTAAACCTTAAATTTAAAAACCTAAAAATAACCAAAACCCTATCCCTAACCCTAACCCTAACTCTAACTCTAACCCTAAAACATAAACCCAAAACCTTATTTCAAAAATACCACAATCCAGACGTTAAATACTAAACATTAGAATTTAAAACTCAAATGTTAAACCCATAATCATAAAACCTAAAAAAACCTACACCCTAAAGCTTCACCTAAACCCTAAACCCTATGTCCAAAAAACAACCTTGAGTCCAATATACAAGAACCCAAATATGAAACACTAAACCATAAATTTTATATATCTTAGCCGCAAACCGTAAAACCTAAGACAAAAAAAGGCCTAACCCTAACCCTAACCCCAACCCTAACCTAAACCATAAACACAAAGACCTAAGCCCAAAATACAAAAACCCAAACATTAAATACGAAACTATAAACAATAAACATTAAATGCTAAACTCCGAATCATAAAACCTAAAAAAAATTTCACTCTAACCCTAATCTTAACCCTAACTGTAAACCCTAAGCCCTAAAAAGTCCCTTTTGTCCAAAATACATAAATGTATTTATTAAACACTAAAGCATAGATTTGAAACCTAATATCCTAAACCTGTCACGACCCAAATCGGGGCCGCGACTGGCACCCACATTTACCCTCCTATGTGAGCGAACCAACCAATCTAACCTTTAACATTTTAATACAATATCAACAAAAGAAATGCGGAAGACTTAACTCATTAATAAAAACAATTCAAAACTATTATTATTATCCCCAAAATCTAGAAGTCATCATCACAAGAACATCTATCTCAAATTACTAAACTAAAAATGTCTAAGAAGCTAAAACAAAATACTAGCTAGTCCATGCCGGAAGTTCAAGGCATCGAGACTTGAAGAAGAAGATCCAGTCCAAGCTAGACGCATTAGCTCACCCTGAATTTCCGATGAAGTGAAGACTGGCTAGATCTACTGTTGAGTTAAAGTTGACGGAACGTTTGCTGCATTACACAAATAACAAAGAAGAAACATAAAAGTAGGGGGTCAGTACAACCACAAGTACTGAGTAGATATCATCGGCCAACTCAAAATAGAAGATAATATATATCGAGAAATATTATAAATCAACTATAAACTCAACATGTAGCAACAACAAGTATTATAATCGTCAATAAATACCATCAAGTTCATCCATGAGGGCTCAAGCCTCAATACCATACTCATATTGGAATTAAGTTCATTAGATTGAATATATTTATCATCTTTCAAGATTCATTATCTTTCTTCCTCTTGTGTCGGTACGTGACACTCCGATCCCCTACCACTGTGTGTCGGTACGTGACACTCCGATCCCCTATATGTGTCGGAACGTGACACTCCGATCCCCTATATGTGTCGGAACGTGACACTCCGATCCCCTATATGTGTCGGAACGTGACACTCCGATCCCCTATATGTGTCGATACGTGACACTCCGATCCCCTAATTCTATGTGTCGGTTCGTGACACCCGTCCCACTAATACTATGTGTCGGAACGTGACACTCCGATCCACTAATACTATGTGTCGGAACGTGACACTCCGATCCACTAATCTCATTATATCCGTTCATCACGCCTTCTCTATACCAAGGCATCATCAATCCCATTACTTTAATTCATCAAGCCTTCTTTTATACCAAGGCATTACCATTAATAAGTAGATTAAAGTTTCTTTCAAGATTTGGGATTCAATGGTTTTCATCATGCTTGTTTTATCAAAATCACATAATCATATTCATACAAGCATACAATTAAGCATATAGACAGGTTTACAATACCACCATACATATCATTCACTATTAAGAGTTCACTACGAGTATCGTAAAATAACCATAACCCCCTCCACCGAAGACTAGTGATCAAGCAAGAATTCCCAAAGCTTTGTTTTCTCCTCAGCCTCTCGATCGATTCCTCTCTTTCTCTTGGTTCTTTCTATTTGTTTTATTCAAACCCTCTTTCCTTTACCCTAATTATCATATAATTAAGACCAAAAGAGGACAATAGAACCCACTAATTAACTTAAGGTTACCTCTTTTAACCCCCAAGTAATTAGACTTATTAATATTAACCCTAAATCTTTATAATTAAGGAAAGAATAGTCCAAAACGACCCTTAAAACGTGTAGAGGAATCCTATTCTGCCTGGGATTTGTGCAACCTGTGACGGGCCGTCGTGGCTGCGATGGTCAGTCACGATGGTCGTCGCAGCCTCCCAAAGTCCAGGTGAACTGCGACGGCCCGTCACAGCAGTGACGGTCCGTCCTGCACCTCCGTCCTGACGGTCAGAAACTCGTTTCTTGTACCAAATTCTCGAAAGTTTAAGTGTTTTACAACGGGAACTCACGACGGTTCGTCGTGGATGTGACGGCACGTCCTGCAGGTCCGTCACAATTTACAGAGAGTCGATTTTAAGTATCCAATTTCAGAATTCTAAGTATGCTGAAACGATGCACCCTCGATGGGCCGTCGTGCCTGTGACGGTCCGTCGCAGTGCCCGTGGTCTTGGCCAGTTTTTCCAGAATTAAAATCTGCTGCTCAAAACGACCAATTAGGTCGTTACAATAGATACCAATTTACCCATCGTTCGTCCCCGAACGATCAAAAGAGGAAAAACAATGGCGAAAAGGAGTACCTGAATTTGTAAACAGATGTGGGTATTTTTTTGCATATCTGCCTCCTTCTCCCAAGTAGCGTCTTCAACCGGTCGATTCTTCCATTGGACCTTGATGGATGCAATTTCTCTCGACCTCAACTTGCGAACCTCTCTATCTAGTATAGCAACCGGTTCCTCTTCATAAGTCAAATTCTCATCAAGCAAAACTGAATCCCAACGGATGATATAGTTTCCATCCCCATGGTATCTTTTCAACATGGACACATGAAACACCGGATGTACTCCGGACAGCCCTGGGGGCATGGCTAATTCATAGGCCACCTCCCCAATTCGCTTTATTACCTCAAATGGTCCAATATACCTTGGACTTAGCTTACCTCTTTTGCCAAACCGCATCACCCCTTTCATGGGCGAAACCTTCAACAAGACTTGTTCACCCTCCATGAAATCCAAGTCTCTAACCTTTCGGTCTGCATACTCCTTTTGTCTACTTTGCGCCGCTAGAAGCTTTTCTTGAATGCCCTTCACCTTATCTAACGAATCCCTCAAGAGGTCAGTACCCCAAGGTCTAACCTCAAATGCATCAAACCACCCAATGGGAGATCTACACCTCCTCCCATACAACGCTTCAAATGGGGCCATATCAATACAGGAGTGATAGCTATTATTGTATGAAAACTCTGCCAAAGGTAAGAAGCTATCCCAATGGCCACCAAACTCTATCACACATGCACGAAGCATATCCTCTAACACTTGAATCGTTCGCTCAGACTGACCATCGGTCTGAGGGTGAAATGCAGTGCTAAGGTCCAACCTAGTACCCCATTCAGCATGCAATGTTTTCCAAAACTTAGAAGTAAACTGCGTACCTCTATCTGATATGATGGATAGTGGAACCCCATGCAGTCGAATGATTTCTGAGATATAGATCTTGGCTAACTTCTCGGCATTGTAAGTCACCTTGACCGGAATGAAAGCAGACTTAGTTAACCTATCAACAATCACCCAAATGGAGTCATACTTACCCATCGTCTTTGGAAGACCAACCACAAAGTCCATTGCGATTCTCTCCCACTTCCATTCAGGAATGGGCATTCTCTGAAGTGTTCCTCCGGGCCTTTGGTGTTCATATTTCACTTGTTGACAGTTTGGACACTTGGCAATAAAGTCAACAATATCGCGCTTCATTCTACTCCACCAAAAGTGTTGCTTTAGGTCACGATACATCTTGGTTGCACCCGGATGTATAGAATACCTTGAACTATGAGCCTCTGTCAGAATAGTATTAATCAAATCATCGATGCGGGGTACACATACCCTTCCCTTAATCCTTAAAACACCTTCCGCATCAATTGTTGCTGCTTTAGCTTCCCCTTGTAACACTTTATCTGGGATTCGACTTAGCTTCTCATTATCAAACTGTTTCCCCTTAATCAGATCAAGGAAAGAAGATTTTGCCTCTACACAAGCTAACAATCCTCCCTTCTCATTTATTTCTAACCTCATAAGGTCATTAGCCAGAATCTGCACTTCTCTAGCCAATGGGCGTCTAGAAGCTTGCAAGTGAGCTAGACTTCTCATGCTTCCCGCCTTTCTACTCAAAGCATCTGCCACAACATTCGCCTTCCCCGGATGATACAAAATAGTGATGTCGTAGTCCTTCAGTAGTTCCATCCATCTCCTTTGTCTCAAGTTCAAATCTTTCTTGGTAAAGACATACTGTAGACTACGATGATCCGTATAGATTTCACACTTAACCCCATATAAATAATGCCTCCATTGCTTCAAGGCAAACACTACCGCGGCCAATTCCAAGTCATGAGTTGGATAGTTACGTTCATGCACCTTTAATTGTCTTGAAGCATAAGCAATCAGATTCTTTTCTTGCATTAGCACTGCACCCAAACCCGAATAGGATGCATCACAATAGACAATGAAATTCTTACCTTCCACTGGCAAGGTAAGGATTGGCGCGGTAGTCAGCAAGGTCTTGAGTTTCTGAAAGCTTTCCTCACACTCATCCGACCATACAAATGGAACATTCTGCTTAGTCAAGTTCGTCAATTGGGAAGCAATAGAAGAGAATCCCTTGACAAATCGGCGGTAGTAGCTAGTTAACCCAACAAAACTCCGTATTTCTGACACATTAGTGGGTCTTACCCAATTCTTCATTGTTTCAATCTTAGAAGGATCCACCATCACTCCTTCCTTAGAGACTACATGCCCCAAGAAGGACACCGCATCTAGCCAAAACTCGCACTTAGAGAACTTGGCATAAAGCTTTCTCTCCCTCAGCATTTCCAATACAATTCTCAAATGCTCCTCATGTTCCTCCTTACTTTTAGAATATACGAGTATATCGTCTATAAATACGATCACAAAGAGATCCAAATACGGCTTAAATATCCCATTCATCAAGCTCATGAACGCAGCAGGGGCATTCGTAAGACCAAAGGACATCACCACAAATTCATAATGTCCATACCTAGTTCCTAGAAAAGCAGTCTTTGGTACATCCGTTGCCGTATTTTCAATTGATGATAACCGGATCTCAAGTCAATCTGGAGAAGACACAAGCACCTTGTAACTGATCGAACAAGTCATCAATGCGAGGAAGAGGATACTTGTTCTTAATAGTTACCTTGTTCAACTGCCGATAATCTATGCACATTCGAAAACTCCAATCCTTCTTCTTCACAAACAACACCGGAGCACCCCAAGGAGATGCACTTGGTCTAATGAAGCCTTTGCTCAACAACTCTTGAAGTTGTGCTTTTAACTCTCTTAACTCCGCGGGAGCCATTCTATAAGGGGGTATAGAAATGGGGCGAGTGCCCGGTTCAAGATCGATACAAAAGTCAATATCCCTATCTGGTGGCATACCAGGAAGATCTGCAGGAAACACATCCAAAAACTCACAGACTACCGAGACCGACTCAATCGAAGGTACTTGGGTAGTGTCATCCTTGAGATGTGCCAAGAAAGCTAAACACCCTTTACTAACCATTTTCTTAGCACGAAGAAAGGATATGATGCGCACCGGATTGGAAGTGTAGTCGCCCTCCCATACTAACGGATCTGCCCCAGGCTTGGCTAACGTCACCGTTTTAGCATTACAATCCAAAATCGCAAAATTTGGAGAAAGCCAAGTCATACCCAGAATTACATCAAAGTCACCCATTGCTAAAATAACCAAGTCTACGTAAGTGTTGCTCCCCACAAAATTCACCAAACAAGACCTATATACCTTTTCAACTATCACAGACTCACCCACCGGAGTAGAAACACGAATAGGCATGTCAAGTAATTCACAATGTAATTTTAGACCATTAGCAAATGAGGAGGATACATAAGAAAATGTGGATCCGGGATCAAATAATACAGATGCCATGCAATCACAAACCGAAAGATTACCTGTGATAACAGCATCAGACGCCTGCGCTTCAGATCTCCCAGGGAAAGCGTAACAATGGGCCCTATCGTTTGTCTGTCCGTTGCCCCTACCATGTTGTGTAGTAGTGGCTCCATTTTGCTCATCACCTCTGCCGTTTTTGTGACCACCATTACCTCGACCACCACGTCCTCTAGAAAAGCGGCCTCTACCATGACCACCTCTACCTCTAGCTATTGGGGGTCTGTAACTCTGTTTTGGACAATTTCTCCTAATATGTCCAATCTCCCCACATCCATAGCACTCTTTGGAGTCAGGCATAGGTCTCTCGGAGTAGTGTTGAATGTTCTGAGGTGGACCCCCAACTACAGTCTGTAGTGAAGACTGAATTGGTCAAACTAAGTGACCTCCGGAGCTCTGTCCTCTAGAGTAAGAACCATTAAACTCACCTCCCCTTCGAAACCTTTTTCATGTCGATGTCGTGGTGAAGTCATCTGGTTTCACTCCTTCCACCTCTATCACAAAGTCTACCACCTCTTGGAAGGATGTTGCCGTTGTCGCTACCTGTAAGGCTGAAATCCGCAACTCTGACCTCAACCCCTTCACGAAACGGCGAATCCGTTCCTGTGGACTGAAACAAAGTTGGGTGGCATATCTTGATAGTGCGCGAAATTTAGCCTCATATGCGTTAACTGTCATCCTTCCTTGCTCTAGACTCAAGAACTCATCCCTCTTCCTTTCCCTTAAAGTCCGGGGAATATACTTTTCCATGAACAAACTAGAGAATGATTCCCAAGTCATAGGTGGTGCCTCTGTTGGTTGACACTCAACATGTGAACGCCACCACATTTTGGCGTTCCCTTGAAACTGATAGCTCACGAACTCGACACCAAACCTCTCTACTATACCCATCTTGTGTAGTAGCTCATGACAATCAACTAGAAAATCGTAGGCATCCTCTGATTCTGCGCCCTTAAAGACTGGAGGTTTCAATTTCAAGAACTTACTGAAAAGTTCATGCTGATCATTTGTCATAATAGGTCTAGTAGTCAGACGTGGAAATGTGCCTATTCCCAATGATGCATCCATGTGGGGAGCCATAGTAGCCGCATGTCGTACCTCTGAAACCGGAGGTGTTGGTGCAGAAACCATTGGGGGTGCCTGAACCTGATTGGATAACCCGCTAAGATAAGCAAGTACCTGGTTGATCATCTCTGGGGTAGGTTGGGGTGGCATTTCCTCATTCTGCCCTTGTTCAGTTTCCCCTTCCTCACCCTCTCTAACTACCTCCTCAGTCGGTGGAGGGGTCACCGCCCTAGCATCAGATGGGCTAGGGGCTCGTCCTCTTCCTCTAGCGGACGTCCTCCCACGACCTCTTCCACGACCTCTTGCCACTGCTTTTCCTCGAGCTACAGCCCAAGTGGCTGGCTCAGTCGTTTCTTGTCTTTCTGTTGTTTCTGCTGGTGCGGTCGTTGCTCTAGTTCTAACCATCTGCGAAATAGAATGAAGATGGTCAGATACCAATTTGTATCACCTAGATACCAATTGGACTCAAGTAGTAGCACGAAAGAAGAATAAAAGAATGGAATTTTCCTAAAGTCTTATAGCCTCTCAAAGAAAAGTAAGGGCGTCCCCCTACCATACCTTAAGACTCTACTAGACCTGTTCTTGTGTGATGAGACCAACGAACCTAATGCTCTGATACCAAGTTTGTCACAACCCAAATCGGGGCCGCGACTGGCACCCACATTTACCCTCCTATGTGAGCGAACCAACCAATCTAACCTTTAACATTTTAATACAATATCAACAAAAGAAATGCGGAAGACTTAACTCATTAATAAAAACAATTGAAAACTATTATTATTATCCCCAAAATCTGGAAGTCATCATCACAAGAACATCTATCTCAAATTACTAAACTAAAACTGTCTAAGAAGCTAAAACAAAATACTAGCTAGTCCATGCCGGAAGTTCAAGGCATCGAGACTTGAAGAAGAAGATCCAGTCCAAGCTAGACGCATTAGCTCACCCTGAATTTCCGATGAAGTGAAGACTGGCTAAATCTACTGTTGAGTTGAAGTTGACGGAACGTTTGCTGCATTACACAAATAACAAAGAAGAAACATAAAAGTAGGGGGTCAGTACAACCACAAGTACTGAGTAGATATCATCGGCCAACTCAAAATAGAAGATAATATATATCGAGAAATATTATAAATCAACTATAAACTCAACATGTAGCAACAACAAGTATTATAATCGTCAATAAATACCATCAAGTTCATCCACGAGGGCTCAAGCCTCAATACCATACTTATTTGGGAATTAAGTTCATTAGATTGAATATATTTATCATCTTTCAAGATTCATTATCTTTCTTCCTCTTGTGTCGGTACGTGACACTCCGATCCCCTACCACTGTGTGTCGGTACGTAACACTCCGATCCCCTATATGTGTCGGAACGTGACACTCTGATCCCCTATATGTGTCGGAACGTGACACTCCGATCCCCTATATGTGTCGGAACGTGACACTCCGATCCCCTATATGTGTCGGTACGTGACACTCGGATCCCCTAATTCTATGTGTCGGTTCGTGACACCCGTCCCACTAATACTATGTGTCGGAACGTGACACTCCGATCCACTAATACTATGTGTCGGAACGTGACACTCCGATCCACTAATACTATGTGTCGGAACGTGACACTCCGATCCACTAATCTCATTATATCTGTTCATCACGCCTTCTCTATACCAAGGCATCATCAATCCCATTACTTTAATTCATCAAGCCTTCTTTTATACCAAGGCATTATCATTAATAAGTAGATTAAAGTTTCTTTCAAGATTTGGGATTCAATGGTTTTCATCATGCTTGTTTTATCAAAATCACATAATCATATTCATACAAGCATACAATTAAGCATATAGACAGTTTTACAATACCACCAATACATATCATTCACTATTAAGAGTTCACTACGAGTATCGTAAAAAACCATAACCTACCTCCACCGAAGACTAGTGATCAAGCAAGAATTCCCAAAGCTTTGTTTTCTCCTCAGCCTCTCGATCGATTCCTCTCTTTCTCTTGGTTCTTTCTGTTTGTTTTATTCAAACCCTCTTTCCTTTACCCTAATTATCATATAATTAAGACCAAATGAGGACAATAGAACCCACTAATTTAATTAAGGTTACCTCTTTTAACCCCCAACTAATTAGACATATTAATATTAACCCTAAATCTTTATAATTAAGGAAAGAATAGTCCAAAACGACCCTTAAAACGTGTAGAGGAATCCTATTCTGCCTGGGATTTGCGCAACCTGTGACGGGCCGTCGTGCCTGCGACGGTCCGTCACGATGGTCGTCGCAGCCTCCCAAAGTCCAGGTGAACTGCGACGGCCCGTCACACCAGTGACGGTCCGTCCTGCACCTCCGTCCTGACGGTCAGAAACTCGTTTCTTGTACCAAATTCTCGAAATTTGAAGTGTTTTACAACGGGAACTCACGACGGTTCATCGTGGATGTGACGGCACGTCCTGCAGGTCCGTCACAATTTACAGAGAGTTTTCAGTATCCAATTTCAGAATTCTAAGTATGCTGAAACGATGCACCCTCGACGGGCCGTCGTGCCTGTGATGGTCCGTCGCAGTGCCCGTGGTCTTGGCCAGTTTTTCCAGAATTAAAATCTGCTGCTCAAAACGACTAAACAGGTCGTTACAAAACCACAAACCGTAAAACCTACAAAAAACTAAACCCTAACCCTAAACCAAAACCATTAACCCAAAACACCATACCCAAAATAATAAAACCCAAAGATTAAACACTAGACCTTGGATTTAAACAAAAAATATTAAACCCCAAAACATAAAACATAAAAAAAACAACCCTTAACATAAACCTTCACCCTAACCCAATCCTTAATCTTAACCCTAAACCCTAAGCCCAAAATACCATCTGAGCAACAAAAGGAAGAGGATTGTAAAACACAAAGAAGAAAAAATAGCAAACCACAAGAAGAAAAGGCTACCAAAACAGGCTAGAAACCAACTAAGGCACAAAGCAAACAAACCATTGAAAACACAATAATCAATCTCAGCAATCAGGTAATCATAATAATGTACATCATAATTCTTTTACTAACTTGAATATGCAGGAAAATAGTGAAGCATGCAAAGAGATTCATATTGGCAGAAAAAGGGCAGCTCCATAGGAAAACACAAAGGGTCATATAACTACTAAAAGGCCATCTGATAACACCCCCATAGTCAAGGGTGTAGGTATCATAGCTATGCAACCCAACTCTTCTATACAAACTATTAATGTGTTGAATGTGAATGGTAAAGTTAAAAGATGGATGGATGGTTGATGTCTTGAGAAACTCACTAACTTGCAGGATAGGGTAACCAAAAGGGGGACTTCGACTCATGTTTTGCATGAGAGGTTGGTAACTTACCATAGTCCTCACTATAGATCCACTGATAACTCTAGCAGCAAGCAAAAACCAGTGAAACAACAACAGGTGCAACAACAGGCTCCTACTAATAGAGTAGAATTCTGGAAAAAATAAGGAAAACAAAAAAAATAGAAGTCTAATAAGAATGATAAAGTTCACATGACAAAGGATAAGGAGAACAAGACAGATAACAATAACTCGGAAAGCACTCCCAAGAGCAAAAACAAACCTAGCAAACAAAAGAGGGATGCAACTAAAAAGAGACAGAGTAAGCAGCAACAATGTGAAAATGAGAATGAGTAAGAAAAGGGGGAGGATCCATGAAAAAAATTTATCATAGTTAATGATAATCAGGTATTAGATATTCCCCCTCTTCAATCTAAATGCATGTATCCTCCATCAACATAGTCTATTTATAAGAGACAACATTTTTGTCAAGTCAACAAAACCCGCCTTTTAGATGAATATGCAGTTGACAATTCTGAGGATGACTTTGAAAGAGACAAAAAATCCTTAAAAGATCCAGATGATGATGATAAGACTAGTAAAACCTTAATCAAAGCTTTTAGTCCTGATAATTATCAGACTCTTGAGGATGAGACACAACAGGCAACACAAGAGCAAGGTCTATCATAAAGAGGATATAAAGATGACAGATTTTAGTTTGAGCAGCAAGATATCAACACTAACATGGCAGGCAGACCAAATACCAGATTATTTGCCTCTGATCGTCTCAATGATTAGTACAATCATTTGGAATGTAAGAGAGATTAACACTCAAGGGGTTTTGGAAAGACTCAAAATTCTCAGGAAGATGCATCATTTATCTATCATGACAATCTTGGAACCTTTTTCTGATTAGGTTAATTTTCAAAATTTCAAAATTCAATTAGTTGTGAAAATGTTGCTAGTAACTGTAATGGAAATATCTGGGTCTTCTAGAATGGGGATGTGGTCTATATAATTAGTGATGAGGATGAACAAAAAGTCACTGGTAACATCAATACTAATGAGTTATAGAATAAGTTCACTATCACCTTTGTATATGCCAAATGTAAAGACCATCTCAGAAGGCCTTTATGGGAGAAACAACTACAACTAAATAGTGGTACATTAATCCTTGATGCACCGTTGGCGATTGTAATTTTATCACATCTAGAGAGGAAAAATTTGGAGGGGTGCCTTATAATATCAAAAAGAGTTTTTAACTCATATCTGTTATTAAATAATTTGGTCTTCGAGACTAAGGCTTAACTTAAAAAAAATTCACTTGGTCAAAACAAACGAGGATTTTCTCACAAAATTTGGAAACGATTAGTCAGGGATTTATTACTTATAAATGGCTTGAATTCATGCCCCAAACTACTATTACACACTTATCTTCTAGTGGCTCGGATAACTTTCCTCTTCTAATGGAAATGATCCCACAGGACAGTGAATTTACCAAATACTTCAATTTTCTCAATTGTTGGGTTGATAATCCTAACTTCCTGAATATATGGAAGGTAATGTGATGTGGAATTTACATCAACAACTCTAGAGATTGTCTAATGCTTTGAGCTCTTGGTGGAACATTAATTTGGTGATATCTTATTTTAGGTTAAGGAGTATGAAGAAAAGGTAAAAAGTGTTGAGGGGAATTGTATTTTGTATCAAAGTGAAGTCAAGAGAACTCTCCTCCATGAGCTTAATGCTAAATATATTAAATTTTTTAATATTGCGGATTCTATAATGAAACAAAAAACTCAACTCTAATGGTTTCAAGAAGGTGACACAAAGTCCAAATATTTTTACTCAGTGTTAAGGGGGAGGACAAGAAGGCTCTTTATTCACAAAATCATTAATGAAGATAGGTAGTGGTTACAGGGAGATGATAATATTGCTAAAATTTCATGTGACCATTTCCAACAAATATTTTTTGGCGATGACAAAACCATTAATGAGAATAATATAAATTGCATACGAAGGGTGGTTAGTCAGGAACAAAATGATAAGCTCAATAACATTCCAACTATGGAGGAGTTGAAAGAAGGTGTTTTCTCTGTGAATCCAACCTCTGCTTCTGGTCCAGATGGAATGAATGGATATTTTTCCAAAGTGTTGGCATATCATCCAAAAAATCTCTTTAGAGTCATTCTAGCATTTCTTCAGTGGTCAGATGATCCAAAAATATTTCTCTAACACTTGCATCGTTTTATTACCGAAGGTTAGTAACTCTAACAAACTTACAGAATTTAGGCCTATAAGTCTAAGAAATTTCATCGGTAAAATCATTTCTAAACTAGCGAGTAGCAGACATGGAACTATTCCACCTAGTTAGATATCTCTTCTAACCAATCCGGTTTTTTGAAAGGAAGAAATATTTCAGAGAACATTTTGTTCAAATTAAGAAGCCTAAAATTTGAAGCAATATTATTATTAAACTTGACATGGTAAAAGCTTACGACACAGTCTCTTCGGATTACGTTTGTTTGGTATAAGAAGAATTGGTTTTGAGGAAAGGTTTACTGATATGGTGTGGAGAATTATGGAGAACAATTGGTACTCTATCATTACCAATGGTAAGAGGTATGGGTTCTTCCACTCCATAAGAGGACTCAAACAAGTAGATGCACTTTCACCTGTCCTATTTATTTTCGGTGAAGAGGTTCTGTACAGATCTCTCAACAGACTCAACAATAACCCTAACTTCCATAGTTTCTTTACGGAAAAGAGGGGTCCAGTGCTGAATCATTAAAGCTTTGCAGATGGAATTATTTTATTCTCCTCAGGAAGAGCATACTTTAAAGCTCATCATGCAAACTCTGAAATATTATAAAGACACCTTTTGTCAGCGGATTAATGGAGGCAAAAGCAACTTCATGCTTCACTCAAATGCTTTCAATACTACAAGAGATAGAATTAAAAGAATCATAGGTTTCAAGCAGAAACAGGGTACTCTACTTATCTAGGATGCCATATGTATGAGGGTAGACCTAGAATCATTTATTTTTCTGCTGTTCTTAACAAAATGTTTTGCAGGATTAAAGGGTGGCAAACTAAGCATCTAAATTATGAAGGCAAGGCAATTTTGATTGGACTGTACTTAAAAAGATTCAAATGCTCATGGCTGACTTTTTTTGGGGTAGGATAAATGACAATTGGAAATATCAATGGGCTTCCTTGAAAAACGTAAGTTTCCCGTATGATGAAGGGGGAATCGGTATGAGAAATCTTCAAGATGCGTGTGTGGCTTTCCAATATAAACAATGGTGGATTTTTAGGACCAATCATACGTTATGGGGAGATTTCCAAAAAGCAAAGTACTGTCAAAGATCTAATCCTATATGGAAAAAGGGGACACATGAGAGTCAATTACCTTGAAACACATGTTACAAATCAGGAACGAAATTGAGCAACACAAACAGTGGAAACTAAACTCATGTTCCTATTCTTTTTGGTGGGATAATTGTTTAGGCAATGGTCATTTAGCTCAATTTTCCACCAATAATAACTGGTTCAACAATATTACAGTTGAATAGTCTTTGTGTGAAGAAAGATGGAACTGGAGAAAACTCATCCAGCATGTTCTTTTCTGAATCCTTCTAAACATTTTAAAACCTAAAAAACAACCTAGACCCTAACCCAACAATTAACGCTAACGCTAACCCTGCCATAAACCCTAAAACAGAAGCCCATAATACCAAAACCCAAACATTAAACATTAAACAATTAATATTAAACCTCAAATCCTAAACCCTAAACCTAGAAACATGAGAAACCCTAAACTGTAACCCTACCCCTAACCCTAAATATCATAAGCCGGAATTATCAAAACACAAACATTAAATACTAAATAATTGATTTTAAACCTTAAACTCTAAAAAATAAATCATAAAACTTAAAAAAACCTACACCCTAACCCTACTCCTAACCCTAACCCAGACCCTAATGCTAAAACATAAACCCTAAACCCAAAGTACAAATAAAAACTCTAAGTCATAAATAGAAAACTACAGATATTAAATAATAGACCATAGATTTTAGACCTCAAATACTAAACCAAAAAACCTAAAACCTAAAAAACCCAAACCCTAACCCTTACCCTAAACCATTAACCCAAAACCCCAAGCCAAAAAATACCAAAAACCAAACATTAAGTACTTAACCATAGATTTTAAATCAAAAATACTAAATTCCAAAAGAAACAAATCTAAAAAGAACCCTAAACCGTAGCCCTAACCCTAACCCAGTCATTAAATTTAACCCTAAAATCTAAACCTTAAACCCAAAACCCAAACATTAAAAATTAAACTATTGATATCAAACCTCAAATCCTAAACACAAAAACATAAAAAAAAATATAACTAACACTTAACCCAAAGGAAAAAATTCCAAAACTCAAACAATTAATATTAAACCATAGATATTAACCCTCTAATTATACATCATGAACCATAAAATCTTAAAAAACCTACACACAAACCCTAATGAAAACACTAACACAAAACCTAATCCTAAACCTTTAAAGCTGAACCCTAAGTCCAAATAAAAACTCTAAGTCTAAATTACCGAAGCACATAATTTAAAAACTAGACCACAGATTATAATCCTCAAATCCTAAACCATAAACACTAAAACAAAAAAACAAATATTACACCCTAACCCAAACCCTAAACTTAACACTAACCCTAAACCTAACCTAAACCCCTAGCACAAAATACCAAAACTCAAACATTAAATACTAAACCAAAAATTTTAAACCAAAAATCCAAAAACGCAAAAAAAAAACCCTAAAAATACCTAAACCCTAACGCTAACCCTATCCCAAACATGAACCCAAACCCTAACCCAATCCATCACCTTAACACTGAACTTTAAACCCTAAACCCAAAGACCAAAATACCGAAATCCTATCAGTAAACACTAAACCATAGATATTACAACTGAAATCCTTTACCCCAAACTCTAAAACCTAAAAAATAACTTTAACCCTAAACCTAGCCATACCCTTGACTTTATCATTACCCATAACCCTAACCTTACCCTAAACCCCAATCCCTAAATAGTAAAACTCAAATATTAAACACTAAATCACTTTTATTAAGACTCAAATCCAAAACCCTAAAACAAAAAACCTAATTAAACCAAAAATCCTTATTCTAACCCTAACCCTCACCCAAAACCTAACCTTAACCCTAGCCCTAACCCTTAACCATAAACCAATAACATTAATTACTAAAAAATAGATTTTAAACCTCAAATGCTAATCCCTAAACCATAAAACATAAAAATACTTACAATGTAACTCTTATCCTAACTCTAAACCCTATGTCCAAACTAAAAACCCTATGTTTAAAATACGATACAAAAACATCAAACACTAAAATATAGATTTTAGACCTCAAATCCTAAACAACATACCCTAATACTTAAAAGAACCTAAACCCTAAACCTAATTCTATCCTTAACCCTAGGCCTAAGCCCTACACCATTCACCTGAAACCATACGCCCAAAATACCATAACCCAAACGTTAAGCACTAACCTTAGATTTCAAACAAAAAATTCTAAACCTAAAAAAAAATTTAACGCTAAACCCTTACCTATTCCTACCCCTAACCCTAACCTAAAACACAAAATATAAAACGCTAACATTAAAAACTAATCCATGGATATTAAAACTCAAATAGTTAGCCCAAAACCCTAAACTCTAAAAAAACATTAACCATAACCCTTACCCTTATAGCAATCCTAACCCTAACCCAACCACAACACCTAAAGCCCAAACCCATAATACGAAAAATAAAACATTAAACACTAAACTATTGATATAAAACCTCAAATCATAAACCCTAAACATAAAAACCTAAAAGAACTAAAACCTTAACCATAACCCTAGCCCTAACCCTAACATTAACTTTAACTCTAATTCTAAACCATAGACCCAGAACCTAGCCCAAAATACCACAACTCAAACATTGAATACTAAAACATAGATTATAAACCACACATGTTAAACATAGAACTAAAAGACCTAAAAAACACTACACCCTAGCCCTTAACGCTAAATCCTAAACACTAAGTCCAAAAAAAACCCTATGTCCAAAATACTACAAGACAAATATGAAACACTAAATCATAGATTTTAATTATAACATAGATAGACAGAAACCGTAAAACCTGAAAACAAAGCCCTAACCCAAACCCTTACCCTAACCCGTATATTAATCCTAACCCTAACATGGACCATAAATCCAAAAACTAAGCCCAAAATACCAAAACCCTAACATTAAATACTAAACAATAAATTTTAAACTATAAATGCTAAACCCTGAACTATAAAACCTAAAAAAACCTACACCCTAAACCTACACATAGATTTAAATCAAAAATCCTAAACCCAAAAACCTAAAAACTTAACCCTTACCCTATCCTTAACATATACCCTAAACCCAACCCTATCCCTGATCCTAATAGTAAACCCTAAGACCAAAATACCAAAACCTTAACTTAAACAATAAACCATAGATATTAAAACTCAAATCCATAATCCCAAACATTAAATCATAAAAAACAATCGAAACCCTAACACTAACATTAAACCTAACCCTTACAATACCATAAACCCTATGTCTCAAGCCCAAAATACCAAATCCCAAACATTAGACATTAAACCATTGATATGAAACCTCAAATCCTAAACCCTAAACCCCAGAAACCTAAAAATGAAAAACCCTAACCCTAACCCTAACCCCAATCATAACTCTAAATACTAAGCCAAAAATACCAAAACCCAAATATTAAATACTAAACCATAGATTTTAAACCTCAAATGCTAAATCATGAACCATTAAACCTAAAAAAAAACCTACACCATAACCCTAATAATAACACTAACCCAGACCCTAATCCTAAACCTTAAACCCTAATCTCAAAATCCAAATGAATATTCTAAGTACAAAATACGAAAATCCAAACATTAAAAACTAGAGTATAGATTTTAAACCTCAAATCCTAAACAACAAATCCTAAAAACTAAAAAACCCAAACCCTAAGCCTAACCCTAAACCATTAAACCTAAACCCCAAGACCAAAATATAAAAACCCATACATTAAATACTAAACAATTTAAACAAAAATCCTAGACCCCAAAAAAATAAACACAAAAAACCCTAAACCCAAGCCATAACATGAACCCTAAACGTAACCCAATCTTAACTTTAACCCTAAACTAAAACCCCTAAACCCAAAGTCCAAATTACCAAAACCATAACATTAAACTCTAAACCATAGATATTACAATTTAAATACTTAATCTCAATATATTATACCTACAAAACAACCTAAACCCAAACCCTAATAGTAACATTACCCCTAACACTAACAGTACCATAAATCCTAAACCCCAAGCTCAAAATACAAAAATCCGAACATTAAACACTAAATCATTGATATTAATCCTCAAATTTTAAACGCTAAACCCAAAAACCTATGAAAACCCAAAACCCTAACCAAAACCTATCCCAAACCTTAGCCATAACCCTAACCCTAAACAATTAACCCAAAACACTAAGCCCAAAATAACAAAACCAAAACATTAAATAGTAAACCTTTGATTTTAAATCTCAAATGCTAAACCATGAGCCATAAAAGCTAAAAAATCCTAGAATTTAACTCTTATTTTAACCCTAACCCTAACCCTAAACTTAACCCTTACCCTAATCCAAAACCACATAAAAACTAAAAATAGCCTAAACCCTAACCCTATCCTAACCTTAAACTTAAACCATTCACCCAAAACTCCATACCTAAAATACCATAACCTAAAAATTACGCACTAAACCGTAGATTTTAAACCAAAAATTCTAAACCACTGTCACATCAAGGTTTACCCCCTAGACGTAACCGGCGTCGTTGTTATTTTCAAGGAATAAGACTAGTCTCTTAGTTTCATGTCATTACATTCATAGATTGAAAAATGCAGAAAAGTTTAAAACTTTCTTTATCACTAATTGGAGGTTTAGATAGACCTCTATATACACATAATATTAAATGATATCGAGTATACATAGATCCTTCGTATAAGAAGGTTACATAGACTACTACTTATATTGCACATACATATATGTAAAATATAGAAATAGTCTCAATGATTATCTCCTCTCATACTATCTAAATGAATATAATAATATGGGCATAGACCTTAATAAAACTACAAGACCATGTATAGGTCATACAAAAGTATAATACTCAATTAAAAGGAAAGGAATTATAGAGTTAATAAGCTTATAACAAAGTTCGTAAGCTAGAGGATGGCATTGACCTCAAAAGTTGAGGACTCACCCTATTTGGATGAAAGGAAGACTCAAAGCGTTCAGCAATATCACCTTCCAAACTCTTCAATGACCGAAACCTAAAATGTTTGGGAAAAAGGAAAGAAAATGGGGTTAGTACTACATAGTACTAAGTATGGGATCTTATGCACATACACAAGCAAAACATTCTAAAAGGGACTTCTTATCAAAACATGTCAAATTTCCCCTTTAGGCACTTAATGGAAAGTCAAGTAAGTCATATCAATCAACCAAACATGCTTACTATCTCAATAAGTAATACTTATCCCAATATACTTGAAACCATGATTTACTACAACCATAATATCAAGGAATAATATAAAAAGAATGAATATGAGTTAAACATATCATATTAAACAAGACAACTACTCACAAGTCATTATCAAGTCTACAAGTGCAATGACCAAGCAAAGCCCCATAACCTTACTCAATCAAGTATCCTAATAAAAAGCATGACTAATGTCCAACTTTACATATCATTGCATTTAGGTTTACATTTCATCATAAATTAACATTATAACCCAAGGAATATTCATAAATAAACTAATAAACATATAGTATCAACAACATGCCATGGTCATCATATATAAATCATATATTATCATAACATAAACATATATAATAACCTCCTCCTAAGACTCAACTCAAGGCTGACTAGTGCAATGCTTAGGTAGAGTCCCATACCCTTACCTAGACTAAGCTACACCCACTTGGTTATCCAAGTTAGAGTTCAAATCCATTAATTCATTTTACATTTTGGGGAACATTTTACCCTAGCCGACATTGACCACATGATCTAGTGTGGAATCTGGTGTCATAAAACTATACACCTAAAGAAGGCGGACTACTTTCAAAGGTAGTACCAAAACATGAAACGTAGAAAGAACGTTGATCCACTACCTAGTATTCCTTTGGGGCCAACATAGTTCAAGAACTAGGAGATTTAGTTGAGACCCTCTTTATGAGCCATAAATTATAGTCTCCAATCTCAACAGTAATTTAGTGTTCTTACCTTCCCTATGTTGGAAGGCACACTCCTCAATCTAGTTTACTCGGTGCTAAGGTATATTCCCTTTTTGAAATGTCTTCAAGCCTTTAATTATCAATCATAGCTTAATTTAGGTCATAGCGTCTACCCCTTGTATAATTATCATCATCAATAGCTCAATTAAAATTGTATGAGTATAAATCCTTTCATCACAATTTACATAAGGAACTTGATAGTTTTTATTATACTTATATCACATACACCTTAATCAACCTTAAAACATAGTCAATACATTTAAATTCAACATCATACTACCCTATAATCCAAGTATAAGGCAAACTACAATGTAATATCATGACTTAACCCCAATTAATGAATGTAAAGATAGAGATTCTAAGACTTACCAAGACTTCCTCATAGTAAATCATAAAGGACTTACCATCAACCCATAACTCAATCCAACATAGGGAGTAACATCATAACACAATTATAGACAATAAGATAACAAGTCCAATTGCATCTCAATAACACAATTCAATTCTAGATCATAACTTGAGACAAGATGCATAGGCTTATTTCATATTACAATTCATAACCTAAATCACATCTCAAGAACTAGAATGATAGGCCTATAATTAATCTAAATTCAATCATGATAATTCCATAGGATAGTAATCAAACCAACAACCAACTCAATTGAATGATCACAAAACAATATAGGTCAAGATCACTATTTAGGGTTAGGGATAGAGAAACTTATTGTCCAATTTAGACTAAATCACTAACAGTTACCAAAAACAAGTTGAATTACATGTTAATCTACTCAATATAACCTAAAGAAATCATTAACAACTCAATTCATAACTTCAATTTCGTAATTGAAAAAAACATATAAGAAAACTCAACTTTTGTAATCTATTTTGAAGGAACCCTTTGAGGAAAGTGTCTCAAAGGTGAATACACCCCTACCTTAACGTTTGGCAATAATCTGATGTAAATTCGTCACTTTGAAGCTCCCAAACCCTAATCCTTTCTAGTCTTCAATGGTGAGTTCATGTAGAGAGAGAAATAAGAATGAAGAGAGTCTATTTGAGAGTTTTGATATTGGGTTTTGAATCAACTTAATTAGACTCCCTTAACCCCTAATTAAAAAATCTAGTCCCGTAACTAATTAAATGATACTAACTTAAAATAGGCAGGAAACTCGAATCTTATAGACGAAACCCTTATTGAGGGGCCGTGTATGAGTCAATGGACTTCACCCCCCTTCCACCATCCTGCACTTCATTGTCTTGGTTAGAGACTGTGCAGGCGAGGGGATCGATGTCCCATCAGTCCACACACTTACAGTAGCCTACACCTCTTTACTCTATCGATGAGTTCAGAGGTTGTGCTAGTGAATGGGCCTTCTCCACAAACCTATATGTGGGACTATGAGGGAATCAACACCCCGTCGGTAAACACATGTATCGTCTTATGTCCCGTCCATGCACATTGCCAATCAATGTTGCATCAAACTACAAAGGTCCTTATTAAGGAACCTTGGTTGGTCCTTCGAGAGTCATACCCGTACGTTTTAACCAAGAAACAACTCAAACACCTATTAGCTAGTTTCCACAAACATTCGTACATTTTCGAATCCTAAAAGTTAGTCAAAAAGGCTAAAGCATACCAAAATACCCTTTCGAATCCTTATGACACCTATGTTAGGCTTTACAATGCGTCTTTGATTTTCAAGGTGTTACATTATCCCCCCTTTACGAACATACATCCCCGCAAAGACACTAAAATTCTTTTGAAGTATGGAATAGACTTAAGACTAGAAGCCCAACCAATAACTATTAAATCAACATATATCATATCATTTAAAAAAGGCAAATATCAAAACTCATATTACCACACATAAGGCTCAAAAGACTTCATCATGAGGCATTTCCTTCTCCCAACACTTATGAGCTTCATAATACATTACATGAGTCAATTAGAACAATGTTTGACTTAACAACATTCTACTTACCCACCATATCAAAAACCACAACATAACTCAAAACAAGCAAAAAGAAAAAATTCAAGTTTTTTTTTAGAGAAACACTACAATAACTTCATTTTATGTTTTTTAAAAATGCTTAATGTGCAAAACATCTCTTAAAAATCAAGAAATTTCAATTGCTAGTCATACTTATATTATTAAAACAAATGACTAACCTTAATTCTCAAAAAGATGAGGGTAACGGGAATTCATGTCTGCCTCGGCATCCCATGTTGAACCCTCAACTAGATGATTTTTCCATAACTCCAAGGAAATCACCTCTTTATTTCTCAACTTCTTGACTTGCCTATCAAGAATTTGAACCGAAACTTTCTCATAAGAGACATTATCCTTGACACCAAGACCCTCAATAGGAAGAATGGAGTCGGGATTACCGATACACTTTTTCAACATAGAAACATGGAAAACTGGAAGAACCAAAGCCAAATCACTAGGAAGTTTCAATTCATAGGAAACCTTACCAAACCTTTGCAAGATTTCATAAGGACCCACATAACGAGGATTCAATTTCCCTTTCTTGCCAAATCTAACCACCCCTTTTATTGATGAAATTTTCAAATACACCTCATCACCTACTTCAAACTCCAAATCCCTTCTCCTATGATCGACATAATACTTTTGCCGACAATAGGCCGTTTGCAATCAATTCCTTATGATATAAACCTTTTCCAAAGTCTTATAAATCAACTCGGGACCAAGAAGCGATGGTTCACGCACTTCAAATCATCCTATAGGAAACCTACACCTCCTACCATACAAGGATTCATAGGGAGCCATGGAAATAGATGAATGAAAACTATTTTTGTAGGTAAACTCCAGCAAACGTAAATATGTATCCCAACTCCCTTTAAAATCAATGATGCAAACCCGAAGCATATCCTCAAGGGTTTGCATTGTACGCTACTCTTATCCATCCATTTGGGGATGAAAAGTGGTTCCCAACTTTTGCGTATTACCCAAACCTTTTTGTAACGACCTCCAAAATCTAGATGTGAATTATGCTCCCCGTTCTGATATGATGGATAACAGAATGCCAATGGCGGTAAACAACCTCATCTAGAAAGATTCTTGCATAATACTCCACCAAATATGTAGACTTGAAAAGAATAAAGCGCGCATACTTAGTCAATCTATCCACCACCACCCATATGGAAATATAGGACTTTTGAGTCCAAGGTAAACCTACTACAAAGTCCATATTGATGTCTTCCCACATCCAAGTAGGAATATAAATCTCTTTTAGTAAGCCACGCGACTTTAGGTGTTCGGCCTTTACTTGTTGGCAATTCGGACACTTAGCGACAAACTCCGGTATGTACCTTTTTCGATCTTCCTACCAATATATCTCCCTTATGTGATGGTACATTGTTGTCGACATCGAATGAATTGAGTAGCGGGACCCATGTGCTTATTTTAGGATCCGATCCCTCAACCCATCTACATCGGGAACACTAATATCACTTGGTACCTTAGCAGACCAACCCCCCTAAGGAGAATGATTCATTCAACTTGCCGAGAACTAATTATTTCAATTTTATTAAGGCTCTATCTAGCACTAAAGATCACTCGGAGTTATGATGAACTATAGCACCCCCATCCATAGAACTCTCCAACGTCACCCCCCAACCTAGCCAAACTATGTACTTTCATTGCTAGGTCTTTCTTCGCTTCGTCAAGATGAGATATCCTACCCATAGTCATACGACTTAGGGCATCCACAACTACATTAGCCTTGTTGGGGTGATAAAGGAGACTCGTATCATAATCGTTCAACAATTGTAGCAATCTTCTTTGTCGAAGATTCAACTCCTTTTGGGTAAACACATATTGGAGACTCTTATGATAGGTAAAAACATGAACACATACCAGTAATGCCTCCAAATTTTAAAAGTAAACACCACGGCCGCTAATTCAAGGTCATGATTGTGGTAATTTCTCTCATTTACAATCAATTGCCTAGAGGCATAGAATATCACCTTTCATTGTTTGATAAGTAGACACCCAAACCCACTCGGGATGCATCACAATACACCACAAAACCCTTTGTATCCTCCGGTAAGGTCAACATCAGAGCGGAAGTAAGCCTATCTTTCAATAATTGGAAACACTTCTCACATGCCTCTGAACCACTCAAACTTCTTACTCTTTTGGGTAAAAGTAGTCAAAGGAGATGCAATGGACACAAAACTATATACGAACCTCCGATAGTAAGCCATTCAATCCAAAAAACTCCTAATGTCAGTCAGAGTCAATAGTGTATGCCAGTTTTTCACCACTTCCGGTTTCCTTGCTTCTACCTCAACTCCCTCAATAGAGATGGTGTGCCCAAGAAAAGTCACTGAACTCAAAAAAAACTCAACCTTAATATATTTCACTTAGAATTCATGTTCTTTCAGGGTTTTCAATACTACCCTCAAATGACCCATGTGATCATACTCATTCTTCAAATATTCCAAGATATCGTTAATGAAGAGAAGGACAACTGAGTCTAGGTAATTTTGAAATATTCTATTCATTAGGTGCATAAATTCTAACAGAGTATTAGTCAGACCGAAAGACATGACCAAGAACTCATAATTCCCATACCTAGACCGCAAGGTCGTCATAGGTATATCCTCTCCTATCACCCTAAGTTGATAATACCCCGACCTCAAGTCTATCTTTGAAAACTAATTCTCCCCTTTGAGTTGGTCAAATGAGTCATCAATTCGAGTGATAGGTTACTTATTCTTAATGGTGACCTTGTTGAGTTTGCTGTAATCAATACACATTCTCAAGGACCCATCTTTCTTCTTTACAAAAAAAATTGGACCACCCCACGGAGAAATACAAGGACTTATAAAACCCTTATCTTTTAAATCGTTGGGTTGAGCCTTCAACTCCTTCAACTCGGTCGAAGCCATCCGATACAGAGGAATTAATATGGGTTTTATATCCGGTATCAAATCAATGCCAAAGTTAATTTACCATTCGGGGGGAATACCGGAAAGGTCATTAGGGAAGACCTTCGGAAACTTACTCACTACAGGTATCGACTCGATGGGAGAGACTTCGGAGTCTAGATCTTGGACTCTTACTATATGATAAAGACAACCTTTGGAGATCTTTTTGCATGCTTTTATTTAAGACAAAATACGACCTCTAAGAATAGAATTTCCCCCATTCAACTCAATAAGGGGTTCATTTTGGAAAGTTAAACCTCACCACTCTCGTCCTACAGTCCGTGGATGCAAAACTGGCATGCAACCAATCCATACAAAATATAATATCAAAATCAACCATATTGAGTTCTACTAGATCAATATAAGAAACTCTATTGGTCAACATTATAGGAAAATTTCTATACACCCTTTATGAAACAACCAACTCACCCACAGGAGTAGACATTATAAAAGGTTCATGCAAAAAATAAAATAAATTATCAAACTTTTAATTACTAGAGGTGTAACATATGATATAGTAGAGCCAGGATCAAGTAAGTCATATACATCAATAGAGAACACTTTCAACATAACAGTCACCACATTGGGAGAGGTCTCTTGCTCACCCCTAGAGAGGAAAGCATTGAAGCAGTTCTTCTTCGGAACATTAGTAGAACCACTTGTTTGATCTTGGAAACTACCCTCGTCTTTATTGTTCAAGTTTTGGCAATATCTTATCTCGTGACCACTCTTGCCATAAGTAAATAAATTATCCGTCCACTTTAGGTAATCACCATAGTGATTTTTACCATACATTCCACAAGTTTGGTTCCCATTTGGTGAATTAGTACCTTTTATCTTCATGAATTTAGGATTAGACAACCTATCATTACTAGATCTTTGAAAATTGGAAGGGACTTGATTAGAAACCCGCTTCTTAAATCAAGGCCTGTCTTGTATCTCAATTATATTCTTTGAAGAACGTCCATTAAATGATCTTCCTCTCTTAGCATCTCTACTTTTTCGCTTGGCCCTTGCCTCCTCAACCCTTCTTTCATACACCATAAGACAGGAAATGTTCATGTTGTCATGTAGCATGATCGATTGGCACTCCTATTGTAAGTCCTCCGACACCTCCATCACAAAACGGCTCATTTGGTCTCTAGGATCGGAGACCGAAGAAGGAGTATATTTGGACAACATAATGAATTCCAAAGAGAACTCATGGACACTCTTTCCTCTTTGGGAAAGATTGATTAACTCTTTGACTTTCTCCTCCCTCATCTCCCTAGGGAAGAACAAATCTAGAAAAGCTGCCTTAGAGGTCTCCCAAATCACTAGGCCACTTCTGAATTCCCTATTATTCCTCCGTTGCACAAACCAAGTTTGAGCAACTTCCTGGAGTTGTTATGTGTCCAACTCGGCCTTCTAACTTGAACACACCCCCATTGCATAAAGTATCTTGTAGACCTCATCAATGAATTCTTGGGGGACTTCATAAACCTTAGACCCATCAAAAGTAGAAGGGCTCATTCGAGAGAAGTCCCTTAGACGAGAAGCCATACAAGTAACTTGTTGATTAAGATGGGGAGTAAAATCCCAATTTGCTTGAGACATCATAGTTTGGGCTTGAACCGTCGCGGATTGTGCTTGAGTAGTCATGACATGGGCCCTTTGAGCAAGAATAGCCCTCATCTCTGCCTCCGTCATAGGTGGAGGGTTAGCCGGGGCTAGCTCAACATTAGCATATTCTTTAAGTGGTGCAACTTGCTCATCATGGGATGGGGTCCCGCATTAGCAATTTCCTCTTCAAGTCTTCGCGCTGCATTCCCTAAAGATATCATGAATTCTATAATAAAAACAATAGGATTAGATGCAAAACCTCAGCATACACGTACTCAATTGGCAAAATATAAGATTTCCAAGAAAGAGGGCGATTACTACGCATCACATAGGTTCCTACTCACAAGTGTGCCGCACTTCACAATTATGAATACAAACCTATATAGACACGGTAGATAGAGAGGCATAACTCAACAATATTCAACCACATTCTCTAATACAAAGTTTGTCACATCTGTGTTTACCCTCTAGATGTAACCAACGTTTTTGTCCTTTTTCAAGGGGTAATACTAGCCTCTTAGTAACATGTCGTTACATTCAATGGTTGATAAGTACGCAAAAATTTAAAACTATATTTATTTCTACTTGGAGGTTCACATAGACCTGTACATTAACATAAAATATATTTATATCGAGTATACATTGACCCTTCGTATAGGAAGGTCACATAGCCTTCTACTTCTATTGCTCATGCATATACGTAAAATATAGAAATAGTCTCAACGATTGACTCATCTGATACCATTTAAACGAATATCACAATATGGGCATAGCCCTTGTATTAATCAACAAGACAATGTATAGGTCATAATACTAAATTAAAAAGGAAAGAAAATGGGGTTAGTACTCCACATGTATGAAAAATGGGATCTGATGCACATACACAAGCAAAACATGCTAAAAGGGACTTTTTATGAGAACATGCCAAATTAACCCTTTAGAAAATTAATTCAAAGTCAAGTAAGTCATATTAATTATACAAACATGCTTACTATCTGAACAAGTAATACTTATCCCATCATACTTGAAACCATGATTTGCTATAACCCTAACATCAAGGAATATTATCACAAGAATTAATAAGAGTCCAACATATCATAATAAGCAATACAACTACTCACAAGTCCTTATCAATTCTACAAGTGCAATGACCAAGCAAACCCCCTTAACGTTACTCAATCAAGTATCCTCAAGAAGAAAAGATGTACAATTTCCAAATTTACATATAATGGAATTTAGGTTAACATTTCATCATATATTTACATTTTAACCCAAGGCTTATTAATAAATGAACTAATCAACATATAGTATCAACAACATGCCATGGTCATCTTATATATATCATATATTTTAATAGCATAAACAGATCTAAGAACCTCGCCCTAAGGCTCCCCTCAAGGCTAACTAGGGCAATGTTTAGGGAGAGTCACATACCCCTACACATACTAAGCTAGACCCCCTTAGGTTATCAACGTTAGAGTTCAAGTCTTTTCATTTGTTTTACCTTTATGGGAACATCTTTTGCTAACCGACATAGACCACATGAGCTAGTGTGGAACCGGTGTAACAAAACCCCACACCAAAAGAAGGTAGACTACTTGCCAAGGTAGTATAAAAACATGAAACATAGCAACTACGTGGATGCTCTAGCTAGTACTCCTTTGGGGGTAACATAGTTCATGAATTAAGTGATTTAGTTGGGACCCTCTTTATGTGAAATGCATTATAGTCTCCAATCTCAAGTGTTCCTACCTTCCCTATGTGTGAAGGGACATTCCTCAATCTAGTACACTCAGTGCTGAGTTAGCGTCCCTTTATGAAATGTTTTTAAGACTTTAATTATCAATCATAGCTTAATTTAGGCCATAGGGTCTACCCCTTGTATAATCATCATCATCATCATCAATAGGTCAATAAGAATTGTATGAGTAAAAGTGAGGTTAACACTTTAGCATTCCATAGCAAATTAAGGCACATTGATAGTTTTCACCATCCTTGTATAACATACACCTTAATCAACCTCAGAACATAGTGAAGAAATTTCAATTCATCATTATACTACCCTATAATAATAGTATAAGGAATACTCTAATGTAATATCATGAATTAACAACAATTAATCACAATTGGAAGTAAAGATAGAGATTGTAAGACTTACCGAGTCTAACTCATTATCTATCATCAATGTCTTACCATCAACCCGTAACTCAACCTAATTTGGGGAGTAAGATCATAACACAATGAAAAACAATATGATTTCAAGTCCAATTGCATCTCTCTAACACAATTCAACTGTAGATCACAATTTTAGACAATATACATAGGCTAATTTCACATTACAATTCATGACCTAAATCACATATCAAGAAATAGAATGATAGGCCTATAATTCATCTTAATTCAATCATGATAACTGCATAGGATAGTAATCAAATCAAAAACCAACTCAACTAAATGATCACAATACAATATAGGTCAAGATCACTACCTAGGGTTAGGGATAGAGGATCTGATTCTTCAATTAGACTAAACCAATCAAAATAACAATAAAAAAGTTGAATTACAAGTTAAAATACTCAATATAACCTAAATAAATCATTAAAAACTCAATTTATCACTTCAATTTTATTGCTGAATGAAACCCATAAGAAAAATCAACTTTTAAAATATTTTTTAAGGAACCCATTTAGAAAATATTCTCAAAGGTGAATAGAACCCATATCTTAAAGTTTGGAAACAATTTAATTGTTCCAGTCCCAAAATGTGACGGCATGTATTATGTATATGCTAGTTCAATAATGAATTTGAGTGACGAATTAGTGGTGTGCTTTCATGAAGAACTCAAAGGGTGGTAAGATCAATACTTGGTGTATGATAAAGAATATTTGGGGCTTTTCTATGTATATTATTGTTGGCGCAGCTTGGTTGAACTTGGGAAAAGGATGTGTAATGTGTGTGATGGACAAAGAATGACGGTGTGGTGATACACATTATGTTAAGGGATGTATTGTCTCATTATCAGTCAAAGTTAGCTACTGTTTTACAAGGCTCACGGTGTGATAACTACTAATTTTAGTTTAACATTACTTAAATTGTATATTAAAATCAAAAAGGGGAGGCTGAATCGTGAGAGTATATCAGTTCGAGGATAAGGTATGTAAGGATATTCGATTCTCTATCAGTTTGGCATGAAATCTCATACCTGCAATTAATATCAATGAAGTTAATCTCATAAGTTCTATTCCTAGAAAAGGAAACACACTGGCAATGTACTACCTCGGCATAGTGAATAATATTTCCCCCTCTCCAAGCTGCATAGAACTACTTCATTATCAGTTCACTATTTTATACTTCTGTAATTATCCCCCATGTGCTGGTATAGGAATGGTAATTTCAAAAGCAAGTCTGTGAATCCTCCTTTTTGTTGTTTGAAGTCAATTATGTCATTAATCGCGTAATATAATGTGTTGATGTTACATAGGTGCTTATGACATTGTTATTTCCTTGAACTATTATTTTCATGTCTTCTATTACTGGTCCGTACTTCCATATGTCTATAATTATTATGGCCACAAAAATAACATCTCTAATTAGTTATAAACTGATAAAAAATCTAAGTGAAGAAATGTATATTATTAAGGGTGGTAGCCCAAGGGAGAAAAGCCTAGTGTGGGTCAATCCCAACTATTACATAAGGGTGGCAGCTCAGGGGATAATGTCTTGAATGGGCCGATCCCAATTGGTGTAGAAGGGTGGTAGCTTAAGGGAGAAAGCCTAGCATGGGCCGATCCCAAGTGGTGTAATTATGAGGACCACATCCCAAAGGGTTAATAATCCTAGCATGGTTCATCCTCTTCTACCAGTGATCAGCAGGTCACTTGTATCACATGCCCTAAAGATATTATAGCATACAGAAAAGTAATGACTAAAGCATAGATATTTAAAATAAAATGCTAAACCCTGAATAATTAAACCTAACAGAAATCTCTACACCCTAACAAAAAACCATAAACCAAAAATCCTAAACCCAAAATACCAAAATCCAAACATAAACAACTAAAACACATATTTTAAACCTTAAATGGGAAACCAATAACCATAAAACTTACAAAAAAACCTACACCCTAACCCTTAACCATAAGCACTAAACCCTAAGTCAAAAGAATAACCCTAAGTCCAATATACGTGAATAAAAACATTGAAGTCTAAACTATAGATTTTAAATCTAAAATCCTAATCCACAAACACTAAAACCTATAAAAAACCTAAATCGTAACCCTAACCCAAACCCAAACCTAACCCTTACCCTAACCCTAAGCCATAAGCCAAAAACTATAAGCCCAACATAATAAAACACAAACATTAAACACTAAACAATAAATTTTAAACCTTAAATTCTAAACCGTGAACCATAAAACCTAAAAAAATAGACACTCTAACCCTAATCATGACCCTACCCTTAAACCCTAAACCCTAAAAAACCCTATGTCCAAAATATGAAAACTCCAACATTAAAAAGTAAAACATAGATTTTAAACCTCAATTCCTAAACAACAAACCATAAAACCTAAGAAACACTAAACCCTATCCCTAATTCTAAACCATTAACCTGAAACACCATGCCCAAAATACAAAAAAAAACATTAAACCATAGACCATGGATTTTAAACCAAAAATTCTAAACCCCAAAACCCAAAACCTAAAGAAAACCCTAAGCCTTAACCCTTACCTTATCTTCACATAAACCCTAACCCTAACACTTCCCTTAATCAAAACCCTTAACCCTAAACCCTAAGTCAAAAATAACAAAACCTTAAAATAAAAAAATTAACCATAGATATTACAACTAAAATATAAGAAAATCCGAAATCCTCACCCTAACCCTAGCCCTAACCCAAAGGTTAACCCTAGCCCTAACCCTAAATTATAAACACAAAACCCTAAGCCCAAAATACCAAAACCCAAATATTAAATACTAAACGGTAGATTTTAAACTTCAAATACTAAACCCTGAACAATAAAATCTAAAGAACCTACACCGTAACTCTTATCCTAACCCTAACACTAACCCTAACCTAAACACTAACTCCAAACTAAAAACCCTAATTCCAAAATAATATACCCAAACATCAAATACTAAAGAAGAGATTATAAACCTCAAATACTAAACCATATACCCTAAAACGTAAAAAAAAAACCTAAACCCTAACCCTAACTCTAACCATTAATTTAGCACTAAATCATTCACGTGAAATCCCAAGCCCAAAGTACAATAACCTAAACTGTCACGACCCAAAACTGAGCCGCGACTGGCACCCACACTTTCCCTCCTATGTGAGCGAACCAACCAATCTAAACTATAACATTTCAATATAATGACAAAAGAAAGTAATGCGGAAGACTTAAACTCATTAATAAAAACAAATTCAATAACTATTATTCCCCAAAATCTCGAAGTCATAACCACAAGAACATCTATGATAAAATTACTAAACTAAGCGTATTCTAAAAAGCTAACACAAGTAAAAGCTAGTCCGTGCCGGAACTTCAAGGCATCAAGACATGAGGAAGAAGATCCAGTCCAAGATAGAAGCATTAGCTCACCCTGAAGATCCGGTGTGACGAAGACTGGCTAGAATTGCGGTTGAGTTGAAGACGATGGCACGTTTTCTGCACTCCACATATAACAAAGAAGAAAACATAAAAGTAGGGGTTCAGTACAAACACAAGTACTGAGTAGATATCATCGGCCAACTCAAAATAGAAGACAATATATATCAAATAATATTATAAAACCAAGTACAATACTCAACATGCGACATTTACCATTATCATAACGCTTGGTCATAACACCAAGCACATCAATGAGGACTCACGCCACCCCATCATACTCATTTGGGAATTAGGTTCATTAGGTTGAGTATATTAACATATTTCAAGATTTCATTATCTTTATTCCCCTCCTGTCGGTACGTGACACTCCGGTCCATATACTATCCTGGTGTCGGAACGTGACACTCCGATCCTCATATACTATCCTGGTACCGGAACGTGGCACCCGATCCATATACTATCCTGGTGTCGGAACGTGACACTCCGATCCTCATTCTATCCTGGTACCAGAACGTGGCACCCGATCCATATATTATCCTGGTGTCGTAACGTGACACTCCGATCCTCATTCTATCCTGGTACCGGAACGTGGCACCCGATCCTCTATTTCTATCCTGGTACCGGAACGTGGCACTCGATCCTCTATTTCTATCCTGGTACCGGAACGTGGCACCCGATCCCCTAATCTCACCACTTTCGTTCATCAAGCCTTCTTTTATACCAAGGCATCATCATTAACAAAGTAGATTAGGGTTTCTTTTCAAGATTTGGGATTCAATAGCTTCATCATGCTTATTTATTCATAATTACATAATCATATTCATGCAAGCATACCATTAAGCATATAGAAGGGTTTACAATACTACTAACACATATCATTCGTTATTAAGAGTTTACTACGAATAGTGTGAAATAAGCCATAACCTACCTCCACCGAAGATTAGTGATCAAGCAAGCAATTCCCAAGCTTTTGTTCCTTCTTCTCGTTCGATCCTCTCTCTCCCTTCTTGTTCTTTCTATTTTTCTTATTCAAACCCTCTTTCTTTTACCCTAATTAGCATGTAATTAAGAATAAAAGATGGCAATAGTAACCCACTAATTAACTTAAGGTTACCTCTTTTAACCCCCAAGTAATTAGACTTATTAACCTTAACCCTCTAACTTTATAATTTAAGTAGGAATAGTCCAAAACGTCCCTTAAAACGTGTAAAGAAATCCGACCTAGACTGAGAATACGCAACATGTGACGGCCCGTCGTGCCTGCGACGGTCCGTCCTGCAGGTCGTCGCAAAGATCAGAGACTGGATTTCCACTGAAGAATCTGTGACGGTCCGTCACGCCTGTGACGGTCCGTCATGCCAGTCCGTTACGAAGTTTAGAGAGTCCATTTTCAGTACCCAATTTCAGAATTTCTAAGTGTTTTGAAATGAGACCCTGCGACGGTCCGTCATGCCCATGACGGTCCGTCGTGGGGTCCGTCGTTTCAGCCTGTTTTCCAGAAATAAAATCTGCTGCTCAAAACGACTAAACAGGTCATTACAATAGATACCAATTTACCCATTGTTCGTCCTCGAACGATCACAAGAAGAAAAACAAGGGCGAGAAGGAGTACCTGAATCTTTAAACAGATGTGGGTATGTTTCTTGCATATCGACCTCCTTCTCCCAAGTAGCTTCTTCAACCGGCCGATTCTTCCGTTGCACCTTGATCGATGCAATCTCCCTTGACCTCAACTTGCGAACTTCTCTATCTAAAATAGCAACAGGCTCCTCATCATAAGACAAATTTTCATCAAGCAGAACTGAATCCCAACGAATAATGTAGTTTCCATCCCCATGGTATCTTTTCAACATAGACACATGAAATACCGGATGCACTCCGGACAGTCCTGGAGGCAAGGCTAACTCATAAGCCACCTCCCCTACTCGCTTAAGTACTTCAAAGGGACCAATGTACCTTGGGCTTAGCTTGCCTCTTTTACCAAACCGCATCACCCCTTTCATGGGCGAAACCTTCAACAAGACTTGCTCCCCCTCCATGAATTCTAAGTGTCTAACCTTTCGATCTGCATATTCTTTTTGCCTACTTTGCGCCGCTAGAAGCTTTTCTTGAATAGATTTCACTTTCTCTATCAAATCCCTCAAAAGGTCAGTACCCCAAGGTCTAACCTCAAATGCATCAAACCACCCAATGGGACACCTACATCTCCTACCATACAATGCCTCAAATGGAGCCATATCAATGCTTGAGTGATAGCTATTATTGTATGAAAACTCCACTAAGGGTAGGAAGTTATCCCAATGACCACCAAATTCTATCACACATGCACGAAGCATATCCTCCAACACTTGAATCGTTCGCTCAGAGTGACCATCGGTCTGAGGGTGGAATGCGGTACTGAGATCCAACCTAGTACCAAATTCAGCATGCAATGTTTTCCAAAACTTAAAGGTAAACTGCGGTACTAAGATCCAACCTAGTACCCAATTCAGCATGCAATCATCTAGTTCAGCCAAGATTACAAGGTGCGTGCCACAAGCGGTACCTTCCAGACCACCGGACCAGTCCCATAAGGGGTATCTATTGAAGACAAATATATCCACCCAAGAATCACCCTTCAAATAGTGGCATAACACTGTAAAATCGCATTCCAATGAACCAATGAACATTACAAAGTCGAGGAGTGGAGCTGAAGGGAACCTTGAAATTATTTCCCTAGATTACATTAGGTTGAATAAACAAAAACAAGCTACTAAAAAATATTATACTCAATACAAACTAAAACATAATTCTAAAGCACAGACTTTTACCCTGGCAATTGAGAGAACTAATAAGGCGGAGTTTAGGGTGGTCATACATGTCCTGCGAGATAGTCAATTTCATAATTGGACCTCTACCCAGATGAATCGTAATAAAAATACCCACTCGGAGTTTACTCCCAATGAGATGAGGTTCATCTTACCGCAATATCATGAGGAATGGATGGCTCGAGTGATCACTACGGAAGTCAAAGACAGGCTGATAGCGTAGGGTTTAATGAACATAGGTCTAATGGTGATGATATCCAAATTACAAAAGGAGCTGACCACTTGAATGAACAACAAAATTTAGCTTATGTCAATGAGAAAAATGCAATGAAAATGAATCCAAAAGGAGGAAAAGGCAATGCTTAAACCATGAAAGATTTGGTTTTCAATTAAAATCACAAAGATATGAGGGGACAAGCAACTTTGATAGTAATAGATTTAGAATGTTCCTCTCAGTTTTTAGATGGTGTTAATATGATGGAGGAACTTCAACAAAATGGTGGAATAGCTCAAACAGGTATGCTGACAAAGGACATGGAAGAGGTTGTAAGGAACCAAGAACAAGAACATCAACATATGTTAAATGAGCAAAGTAATGAGGATCAACATGCCGGTAAGTATTTTAATTTTGATCCTAATTCTCGTCATAATCTACTAAATACTATTGCTAGTGCTGGCCATGTACATAAGGATGCCATGGGAAATTTAGATGTTATGACTAATGATAAGATCCAGAGAGACAGTGTCAAAATATTTGGTTTCCAAAAGGAACAAAATCAAATACTTGTTAATGGAAAGTTGGGGCAATTGAAGCAATAAGACATTGGAAAGGGTGAGAATAAAAATTCCTATCATAGACATTTCCCTAAGATCTTTAGTAACTTTGATAAAGAAACTCCCCAAGTCCATAAATTCAACCAAAATGCTACCACTTCCAAACCAAATAATTTCTTCAATCCTAAATTTCTTCAAACTAGCAAGCAGGATCAGGTCATAGAATCACCTCCGTACACAGTGGTCCAAACACTAGCTGCTAGATTGACACACATCCATGAAGCTCAGAGTCCTAATATAGTGTATCAAACAAAGCCTAGACAAACAACTAAAAAAGGTCAACTAGCAGTAATATTTGATATGCAAGACTATATGCATACCCTTACTGTGAATTGTAAATATACCTTTGTTAGGAAGTTCAGTACTACAATACCCAAAGTGGAGTTGATCAAAAAGATCTTTACAAGAAACTCAACTTAGTGGGGGGGGGGGGGTCAACATTACTCACTACAATGCCAAACATGTTTTCATTGATCTCCAGAATGAGATGGACTAGAATACATTGTGGACATAGTAGTGAATTACCATTGAGGGTAAACTCATGAGGATTCAAGACTGGACTCCTTTCATTACTCATGAAGAGGAGACACATATTGTCCCTGTTTGGATCATATTGCAAGGCTTACCATGACATTGTTACAAAAAACCTTTCCTGACTCTCTTATTGGAATCTATGGGAAAGGTCCCATACTTGGATACAGCCTTATCAAAAGATCAAGGACATGGATGGCTAAGGTTAAGATGAAAGTTGATATATCAAAAGATCAAGGACATGGATGGCTAAGGTTAAGATGTAAGTTGATATGACCAAGCCTAGGACTAGACATGTGTGGATTGGGCTTGATAATGATGATGATACCATATGTACATGGCAGCCTGTAGAATATGAGATTACTCCTCCCTATTGTGAAAATTGTAGACACCAAGGTCAAGAGGTAGAAAATGTCAATAAAGGATGAGGGATGAAAAGTAAAGGCAGGGGAAGCAATGGTAAAATGAGAAGAAGAGTAGAAAAAAGGAAAATCGAAACAGCAAAGAATACGATAAGCAAAAGAGCTAAACAATGTAGGGTAAGGATAATTTGTAACAAAACTCTAAAGAAAGAGATAAACAAAAATAACCTCTTCAGAAAAAGGATGTTCAATGGCAAACATGGAGAATGAAAAAACAAAAATATCACGAGGAGGTGGGAAAAAATAGTTCGGAGGCCTATCGTCAATACAAGTCAAGAAACAAAAGAAAACCAGCAGGGTCATGTTCAAGAGGCAGGTATGAGTAACAATCATCAAAATAACAAATTTAATAGCTTAACTATGCAGGCAGAAAATACTATAGCAGATAAGGAAGAAATCAGGTGGAAAACATAGCCTAAGAAAGTTAATACAGGTTGGAACAGGGAAGTAGGCAAAATCAACAAAGGAAGACTCAACAAAAAGAAGGCATGAAAAACAACTTTTATACCTGTAAAACCCAACTCCAATACAATGCATTTAAATTAGGTTATGATTGGTGTAGCTGAAGGAGGAAAGGATGGGAGATGTCAGGAGAAACCTACTAATCTACAAAAAAAGGGTGACCAAAGGGGGGGAACTTGCCTCATAATGGGGAAGAGGGGAAATATACTGACCAAAACCCTAACCTTAGAGCCCAGGCTAGCAGAAAAAACAACAACAAGATGGGAAACAGAAAATGCCGAAAAATGCACAGCAGACAGAAACAAAACTTACAGGTATTAATGCAGCAAACAAGGCTAAGTAGAACAAAGAAGCTGAAGTCATGGAGACAAAATTCAATGGTAATAATAATAAGTAACTGGATAATAATGCAACCAACTGCACATCAGAAAATATCCCGAAGAGCATAAATAAACCAAGCAAGCAAAAAAGAGATGCATCTAAGAGAAGCTTAAACAAGCATCAGGATGGTGAACAAGAAAAGGAACAAGACATGGAGGAGGAAATAGGCAACACACTATTGGTAGTTCAAAATCAGCAGAGACAGAATAGCCCCTCACTACAATCCAAAAATTTGACTCCTCCTCCATGAGCCCCTCCGGTTAAAAAACAAAGATACTGTCAAGTCAATATTGTACCTCTTATTAATGAATATTAAGTGCAAAACTCAAAAGCTGAACTTGACAGAGATAATCAGTCTTTTCAGGACGCGAATTATGATTATGCAACTAGTGCAACTTTGATAAGAGCATTCAGTCCTCAAAATGACCAGACCCTTGAAGAGGAGCTTCAACAAGTAACTCAAAATCAAGGTTTTTCTCCAAGAGGGTTGCAACATAAAAAATATCGCTTTAACAATCAGCATATAAAAACATTCAAAACTTGCAAACCAAATACAAGACTCTTGTCCTGTAGAGTTTCCCAATGATTAATACAATTATATGGAATGTGAAGGGGATTAACACATAGGGAGTTATGGAAAGAATTAAAATGCCCATGAAATTGCATCAATTATCCATTATTGCTATTCTGGAGCCCTTTGAAGAGAGTGTTAATATGATGAACTTCAAAAATCAATTAGCCATGGATAATGTTTTGACCAATTGTATTGGCAAAACTTGGCTTTTTCTTGAATGTTGATATTGACTGTATTGTTAGTGATGAAGATGATCAGCAAATTACTTGTGACTTTAATAATAATGAATACAAAATCAATTCACCATTACCTTTGTGTATGCATATTGTTAAGAACACCTCAAAAGGCCTCCATGGGATAAAATGCTCCAACAAGCTTAGAGAGAGGACAACACTTGGTGTTCGGTGATGGACTACAATGTAATAACTTTTAATGAAGAAAAGTTGGGGGAGGGGGATACCTTACAACATTAGAAAGAGTTTGGATTTCATAGCCATTATTTATGTTTGTGGGCTGATGGATATTGTATTCAGTGATAAAAAATACATTGTGTCCAAAAACAGATGTATCAACCACAAAATATGGAAAAGACTTGACAGAGCCCTTATCAATGATAATTGGCTTGGCCAGATTCCCCAAAAAACTATTATTCATTTACCTTCTACTGGCTCTAATCACTGTCCTTTGTGATTAGAAATAGTCAACAAAGAGGAAGTTCATACTAAGTACTTCAAATTCTTTATATGTTGGGTAGACTGCCCAAGTTCCTGGAGAGTGTGAAATCTTGCTGGGAGAGGGAAAGTAGAAGGAAATGCTGTGTGGATATTTCACCAAAAGATGAACAGACTATCTAACACTGTTAGTTCCTGGTCTAAGAGAGAATTTTGTGACATTTTCCTAAAGGTTATAGAATATGAAGAAAAGGTTAGGGAAGTGATGTATCGTGGTTTAATGATATTTTTAATGATTTTTACTTAAGTTTAGTGTGTCCAAAATCCTTTTTGTATAAAATTTTATGTAAGTTTCTCTTTATTTGCAGAATGTCTTTCGATAGATGAATGCGAAAGTTTTTGAGAAAGAAATGCAAAAAAGTACCACCGATGGAGCTTGTGATGGTCCATCGTGCTGGTGACGATCCGTAGGTGGCATCGTACTGAAGTTGCTGAAGGAATATGGGGAAGTCTAACCAAGTGTGGGGATACGAAGTGCGTGAACGACCATCGTAGCCATGACGGTCCGTCCTGCTGGTTCGTCATGAAGATAAGAGAAGTAGTCCTACTACCCAAATTCAAAGAGTTCAACTGAAATGGAACCGAAACCATTGACAGACCATTGTGCCTGTGACGATCAACCATACCTGCCTTCGAGAGTAATGAAGACAGAAGACGAAGATTTTTCAAAGTGTGGGACGATCGAGTCCATGACGTCTCGTCGTGACCACGACGACCCGTTTTGAGGTCCGTCGACCCAGACGCGTTTTGACAGATTTCCACCAAATAGATTACTTCTTTGATTAGGTTTTTGTTTTTCATAAATAGTTTAAAAACCTCGTTTTTGGGGTGAGACTCTTGTTGATTTGACTATCTTATAATTATACTCTTGGTTATCTTATATTCTTTTGTGGATTAGACTTGGTGATTATTATTACACTTTTGGAGAATCTTTAGTCTTCAATTAATTTTAGTAATTGATTGTTGGTTATTTTTTTGAATAATCAAGTGAACTTCTGGAATTTATTCTTTCTTATTTATGTAAGTGCATGAATCTTATATTACATATTTGAATATTGTGATTATGACAATGGTAACTAAACTCCATAACAAGGGTTCTGGGAACCATAGGCGAATAATGAGGTAAAACCTAACTAATAAAAATTCTAGAATAGTGTCTTGCATGTATTTATAATTCTTTTGCTTAGAAGTCTTTTTAACGGATGACCAACGTTACAACTCGCCTTATTGCTACTTGCCGGACCACTTAGGTAGATAATAGGAAAAGAATGATCAACATTGATTTGGTGTATACTATCTAATAAGCAAGTATTAATTGGTACAGGGTAATAACATAGTCAAATATCGAATATGATGCTTAATATGAGTTAAAGGTAAGGGTGAGTATAGCAACACACGTAGCCAGACCAAGGTGCAGAGTAACATTTTCTAGATGCCAGACCAATGATTTAGAAATACATAACTTATCACTTTGCATGCAAGATACTAGTAAAGAAGTGTTATAGATAGCATTATAAAGTTATGAACCTTTGGGGAACGCGTAAACCATAGTCACTTTTATTAAATGATTAAAATACAACATTTGAAGCTATTAGTTGTCTCCTTTAATTTAGTTAGTCATTTTCATTCACTTAGAAGTAACCCCCCCCCCCTCCGTTTATTGTCTTTGTTTTCCAAGGAAATAATTGACTAAATAATAGTAATAATAGATTGAAGTTAAGTCTTAACTATTTTCCTCGTGGTAATGACCCCAACCTCATTAGTTGAGTTCTTTACCTGATACGACCTCTTTACTTCATATTTGAAATGTAAGTTTGAGCGTTATCAAATTTTGGAGCCGCTGCCGAGGAAAGTAGCTTTTAGATTAACTTAAACTTATTACTAAAATTTAGTCAGTATTTTTTTTATTTTACTTTGTTTATTGTTTTTTATTCTTGCAGAACTATCTTCCTTGTATGCCAAATACACAGAGAGGAAGAGAACCCCTGTTTCCTTAAAATCACGAAAAATAGCATACACTAAGCAACATGAATCGAAACTTGGGTATTAATGATGATGATCCAAACAAGAAAATCCTAGCTCCGGTTGATGTTCATGGTCAGTTGTTACCCGATACTCCGGGTGAAAACAAATAGAGGGGACAAAATAATGCTCCATGGCCCAAGAATACTACAACGGCTATGAAAATATAACTGACTCCGATGGGCCACTTGTCTTGCCCCCTCTACCACCAGGCGACGCATTTGTGGTAACTAGTAGCCTGATGCAAATGCTCACTACCAGAGGTTTGTTTTCAGGGATACCTTCGATCCACATGCCCATATATCTAAAGGTAAGGGCAGTGTGTAGATGTTGTGTAGGGAGGCCTAACTTGGTCTTGGATATAATAGCACTAAGAGTGTTTCCTCTCTCACTGATGTGAGAGGCTGCTATTTTGTTCAGTGAGCTCTGTTATAACTCAATTTTCACTTGTAACCAACTAAGGGACATTTTGTTACCACGCTACTACCCGGTCTCCAAGAAAATAAACAACAAAGACAGAGTGAACAACTTTGTTGCACTACCACGACAGTCAGTTAGTAGTTCTTGGGATAGATTCACCTCGTTTTTGAGAAGCATCCCCAATCACCGTATATATTATGAGTCATTGAAGGAATATTTTTATCGGGGATAGGATGATAATTATAAAGCGGTGTTGGATACTATAGCGGGTGGTTCTTATGGGTAGTGTCCTTATGCTGAGATTGTTGAAAAGTTAGGGAAAATCTCCCAGAACAATAAAGCTTGGACTACTATCAAGTCGGATACTGGGAGAAATACCTTCGCAGTGCAATCCACTCACAACCCAGCCACAGATGAGATTCGTGAAGAGATGGCTTAGATGAGAACTGAGCTTGGATTGGTATTAAAACATATCACTCGAGTGCAGAAAAGATAAATGTAGTTAACTACTCGTCTAAACCACAACTAACACACGATGAATGCTATTATGCTGAGGATTCCTATACAGTAAATGAGCAGACGAGGGGGGGGGGGTTTCAGTCGAGTTCCCAAGGCTCAAATCAGGAGAATTGGCTCCAAGGTCAAGGGAACAAAGGTCGGATCTATGGTATCTATAACCGTGAGGGTCATTATGTCCGAGATGGAAACTATAACCTGGACAACATCTTCAACAACGGTAACTATGGTAAAAGAAATTATAGGAAGGGGCCTAAGTCCCTCTTCAAAATCATGAAGTTACTCTTAGGGATGCTTGAGATAGTATGGCGCGAGATGAGGATATGTTTCTCAAAATGATGAGGAGTTTCCATTCTAATGATGAGCACATTAAATAGTTAAGGAGTGACTTAGGAGTTATTTGGCAGAAAGTCGATACACATTCAATATCGATTAAGCAGATCAAGTTGCAAATTGCCCAATTATTTGCGACTATGAATACACGGAAACCTAGCACTCTTTCTAGCAACACTGCCCAAAATCCAAAAAATAATGCACACTCTATGGAAGTCAATACTCGGGGTGGTAAGCAAACAATTGACCCACCTATGCCGTCTAATGAGGAAAATGTGAGAAAGGATAATGATAAGGTGGTAGAGGGTAGTGGTGAAACTGAAGATAGCACTTGAAAAGATGTGAAATCACCTATAAAGATAATTCCCATGCCTACAACATCACCTCCCTTTAGTAAAAGATTAGTGAAAAAGACCGAGGATGGTTAATATCAGCGTTTTATTTCAATGTTGAAGAAACTTTATATCAATGTCCCTCTGGTAGAAGCTCTAGAACAAATGCCACGGTATGCCATGTTTATGAAAGATCTGATTACAAAGAAAAGATCAATCACTTTCAAGGATGATGATAGAATGCATAATTGTAGTTCTATTGGTACAAGATCTCTCGTAAAATATTTTAGTTCACTAGTCCTTGTATAGTTGGGTCATTAAATTTTGCAAAAGCATTATGTGATCTGTGGGCAAGCATTAATCTCTTGCCACTCTCGATTTACAAGAAGTTGGGTTTGGGTGACCCAAGTGCCACTGCGATGCGCCTACTGATGGCTCATCGAACTGTGAAAAGGCCTATAGGGATACTCCATGATGTGCTAGTAAAGGTGGAGTCATTTATATTTCAAGAAGATTTTGTTATCCTTGATTGTTAAGTCGATTTCGAAGTGCCTATTATTTTTGGGAGGCCATTTCTTGCTACGGATAGAGCCTTAGTTGATATTTAAAAGGGGCAGATGAAATTCCGGTTGAACAATGAAGAAGCGACCTTCAAGATTTGTAGGTCCATGAGGCAGAGTGGTGAGCTCCAATCGGTATCTACTATATCCTTCCAAGAAAAAATGAAGACTGATTATAACCTAAAAAGTGAAAAATGAGAGTTTATGGTTGGGGATTTTGTGCTTTTAGACAGTTCTAGGTTACGTTGGCTTCCAAGCAAGCTCAAGTCCAAATGGATTGGCCCTATCTTGATTACCCAATTATTCCATCATGTAGCAGTTGAGTAAGAAATCAAGGAGGGAATGCGGTTTAAGGTGAATTGAGAATGAATAAAACCCTATTTTTGGCATACTGAATAGTTTAATGAAGAGATCGAGGCGTATCATCTTGATGAAGGTTGAGTAATCAAACGTCCTCAGTCGTGCCGCGATGTTAAATAATGCGCTTGTATGATGTCAACCCAATACTTATACTTTTTCTTTCTAGTATTGGTAGCATTTTCTACTAATGGGTTTTTAAATTTGCTGGCATACCACAAGGAAATTAATAAGAAAATCACTCTGCAGCAGTCACTGACGGACCCATCAACGGCCCAACACAAATGGGACGGACCGTCCCATGACTTAGTTGTGCTAGGTACGTCTTTCAATTATATTAAAAACTAGGGCACACGCGACGGAACCAACGACGTACCATCACAACTGCGATGGATCATAGTTGGGGAATCGTCGCATCATTAATGAAGCGTACCCGATCCGACCCAGCTGGGTTTTTAAAAATCTTCTTAACATTTAAAAACCCCCACCCCTTCACTTAACCAATTTCCTTCCCTCTTCCTCCCATTTCACTCCCTTTTCAACTTCAAATTAACTATCTCTCTTTCAACCTATTATTTTCCCAAGTTCCCCAATTCCTAAAAATCCATTCTCTACTAGTTGGAGTATGCTGGTGCGGTTCTCTACTTGATCACCAAGTTCATTCCTTGCTTGTTTTTTACAAATTCTTAGGTATGTGTCTCTGATTTTCTACCCATTTACATTGCATTTTTGTTTATCAATTAGTATTAGTCTATTTTTTATTGATGGGTTCATTCTGTAATACGTATTCTGTCTTACCTAGGTTGAGAATCCTCAAAATTGCATTGTTAAAACTCTAGATAGAGGTGCTTTAGCATTGCCAGTTTACTATGTATTTGGATTAGACACATATAGGATTAAAAAACTAAAAATTCCATTTGGGTCATAGGGGATTATTGTGGCATCCCCAGTTCTATCATTGAATGACAGAACGAGACCTCGATAATAGACCGCCATAGGGTCCGTCCCAACATTCCCAGCACCCCACTATCCAATTTTCACCAAGGGTCCACTAAAAGACATATGAGGCGGACCGTCGTTCCCTTGATAATCCGTCCTGCACAACCTAATCTTGTCATAGACCCTATTCCTAAGGGTCTCTAACTTTTTCTATGTGTCCTCCAACGGACACATGCGACAAACCATCGTTGCCATGAAGGTCCGTCCTACACAACCGTTTTTGTTGTCAGAGACCCTATTCCTAAAGGTCCCTCACTTTTTCAAAGTGTCCTCAAACGGTAACATTAGACAAACCGTCATACCCTCGACGGTCCTTCCTGCATAACCGTTCTGCTTGTTAGAGACCCTTATCAAAAGGGTCTCCAATTTTTTTCAAGAGTCCTCTGACGCACATCTATGACGGACCATCATACCCTCGATGGTACGTCCGTCATAACCGTCATGACGGTTAGAGACCCCTCTCCTAAGAGTCTCCATACTTTTTTCTAAGTGTCCCACGACGGACATCAACAATTGACTGACATAATCACAATGGTCCGTCTTGCTTATCCGCCATACTTGTAAGAGACTTTCCTTCAAGGGTATCCACATAAACATTGTTAAAAGTAATACATGACGGACCCCATGACGGTCTGTTGTACTCACAAGAAGCCATCACGTGGTCTGTCGTGCTTCACTTTTATTATAGAAATACCATTAAATCTTGACTCTTTTATTTATTTTGTGCCATTTTTCTTGTCTTGTTTTCTCCTTCTAGTATTAATAGTGATTCCTTCTAGTCTGTCGCCTCATTTTCCCTCGTTGTCATTGGCTTTGATGATGAGCGTAACCCCTACTACGTGCCCCCAGGCACTTCTACCCTATCCAGAGTTGCACGTGCTGCCAGAGCCAACCAAAAAAGGTGGCGTCAAGCGTAGTCACTGCCTCCCAGTCTGATGAGGAGCACACACTGACCAACACACCTTCTGGGTAAGGTACTTATGAAGAAGGAGTGTCTTGCTCCTTAGGAGTTTCATGGTCGGGGGAAGCCTCCAGATCTGCTCAGGTCCCTGCACCCGCCACAGTTGCACAGTCTGCCTCGTCTGATTAGGCTGACAGTTCTTAATCCACACCCAGCTCACTGACTCGTTCTCTCACCCCGATTTACAACTAGCCCAACCGGTGGTGTGTCAACGGGCAGTATCAAGTTTATTTAGACGTAAAGTTTCTGAATGACAAAAGAGTTATGACACTGACCCTTACATTGGAGCAGTGGGTCCTTACGGGAAGTCTCTCGAGTATGTCAGAGATCCATTATATCTCCACGAGACATCGACTGGAGGGGACAACACTTTCATTGGGCCATTATAGTAAAGAGTTGGTTCAAGAGTTCTACACCTACTACGTGGCTTCTCTCATATCACATATTGATATGCAAGCTGCCCCCGCCAAACAGGACCCACTGGAGCATGTCCGAGTATGTGGCATTCAGTTTGATATCTCCCTATCTTCCATCTACTAGTATCTATATGGCGAGGATGTTGATGCCAACAAGAACCCTCTCACTGCCGACTTTTACTACCGGTGGCAAATTTTCAAAGGTGACCAATTCTTGCGTGAGCCATCACGGAAAGAGACCACCAAGAGGTGGATTGCCCTGCACTTTTCTGTTAATGAAGAGGGTGATGACTGGGTAATTGAGCCGAAGGGAGCCATCAAGAAGGCTAACATGACCTGCACGGCGATGTTTTCATGGTTGATTGTCCGCCACTGCCTTTTCCCCACATCCGCTGATAATATAGTCACATGGGATAGTGCAGTACTGATGGCCGCGATGATATCCGGGTTTGAGGTGGACTTTACTTGGCTACTACAGGTAGTCATGCGCGAGAGGGATTTTAAAGTCACAACTACTTACCCTTTCCCATCCGTGCATGATATTTTCTTTATGCATGTCCGCAGGTGTGCATATCTGGCACATTGATCAGCTCAAGACCCCACTGAGAATTGTTGATATCGGCTTCATCAGGGATGAGCCCAATGAGTTTTCTCCACGCACAGAGCCCCATCAAGATTTTCATCCATTTGGTGTCAATCTGGCTGATACAATAGCATAGGCTAGCACGGCTACAAGCTGCTTCCACTGACACAGCCCTGGTCGAGTCTATCCCGGGTAGTAGAACTTCCCCGAGCTCTCTTACTCAACCCTTTTCCCTACTATGGTCCCGCTTGTTAGGGTCTAGAAAGTAGAGACACAGATGGCTACACTTTTGCATCACATCAAGACTTTGATGCAGAGGTTTATTGCTGAGGCAGAAGAGCGCTTGGAGCGGAGAATGCTCCAGCATAGAGAGCGGAAGATCGATGAGGTTCATCAGTGCTTGGACTCTTTAGAGTTGCGGGTGCTAGCCCGTCCTGCCCCTCAGGTTTATGTGTCGACCCTTGAGGCTGCGGTCAAGGGTCTTCGTGCATACATCGATATGATCTTAGAGGATAGGGTGTCTGAGTTTCAGGACCCTTCTATAGAGCCCACTGAGGACACAGTGGTGGAGGTCTTATTCGCCACTTTTGAGATTCTGCCACCTCTCGAGAGAGAGAATGCCAAGAGGCGTAGGGGTCGAGAGAAGAACAAGGCTAGAGCAAGGACGGAGGAGCGCTGGAGATGGAGGCTGGGAGGAGAGATTCTCTTGCAGATGAGGAAGCGCGTCAGATGAGGGTCGTAGAGTCAGCTGGTGGGGCATCTCGCTTGAGATATGTGGAGATAGTGGGAGGTACTGCTGATAGTGCTATTGCTGCTGAGGACAACACTGAGGGTGTCCAGATTACAGGGGTAGTGGGACAACACTAGCTTGCTGATCGTCGGCGCTTTTGCGCCCCATGATTGATTCACCTACAACTCTTCTATTTAAATTTTTTATGCATTGGGGACAATTGCATGTATTTTTACTTGTGGTGGGGAAAATTGAAAGTAGTTCTAGGTTGAAGTCTAAGTAGTCCAATTCACTATCCTCTTTTTGGGTTTTCTTTCCTGTGTTCTTTTTACCCAAGAGACTAATTATTTTTACTGTTGAACTGGCATGTCTATATCTTGTGTACATAGTTTTACTCTTAAGCATGATGGCTAAAATGATATCCTGATTAAATGAAAATGATGCATCACTAGGCATGGTAATTGATGAAAGTGTGGCTCTAATAATGACATAGAGATACACCACTACAAGAGCCTAAGACTAAAATTCGAACTAGGTGTCTAATAATCATGTAGAGTAATGAGATGTCAAGTGAGTGTGAGGAAGATTTAAATAGTCCACTATTTGTACTAAGCTGGATCTTGCCTGGTTAGTCCTGCTAAAAGTAAGTTGTAATAGACAATTAGGAAAGGATCATAGAACCTTGTTCAATACATCCCATTTTTAGCCTAAATAAAATTAAACCAAATGAAATTAATCATTCTTTGGTCCAAATGTTTTGAGCTTAAACTAGACCTTTCTTTTTCACCCCTACAGATCTTTTCTGAGAATAATGTGTTGGCCCTAGTCCCTCCTTGGACATGTGCACTTCAGCTTATGCGAAAATCATAAGGTGAGGGTGGATAATGTAGTAAACAACCCCTTTTATGGCCCCGATCCATCTTTGGGTATTTTGTACTTTGACTCATGGCAATGCCATGAGTTGAGGGTGGCTATCATGAGGAATGCTCAGGAAAGTGGGGTTGAAAGAAAAAAGAGAGAGAAAGAACAAAAGTAAAATGACTCAAGAATAAGTCAAAAGAAAATTCAATTATAAAAAAATACAATAAATACAAGCAACAAGAAAAGAGAGTCACTTACACAAATGAAGAAAGAAGGGAAAATAGAAAGGTAAAAGAATATGGGAAATTGGAGAAATAAAATGATAAAAAGAGGTATGTTTAGACGATATGTCAAGGAGGAAAAGAGTCACTACAGTATACCTATATATACCCTACCTGACCCTGAGCCTATGATACAAGATAACAATGTCCTATCGTTATCCTAAAAGTTGTATAGCGAACTTAAAGCAGTGAAAATAAGGGCAAGCTTATGCGAATATGTATGAATAAGTTGTGAATATGTTCTGAGAGTGAGTGTTGAAAAGTAATCCTTATACTCAAACTGAAATCATTGTGTGAAAAATGAGGATATTGTTTTGAAGTAAGGACACAAGTTGCACTAACAGAAATATTAGTACCTCGGTGAGAAATTGAAGAGGATGGGTGTAGTGCGTGGTGTGTCTATGTCATGGTCTTATTACACATAATTCAAGCCTAATAGTGATATCATGCATAAATATGATGAGAGTGATCGATATTGATAGCCAAATGATTGTGAAAGATAAAACATGGATACTATTGTACAAAGATTTTGTAGTGAGTCATAGTGCGTCACTTTAGGACAAACAACGAATTTAAGTTTATGGTGTTGATATACCGTGGTTTCACGTGATTTTTATGGCTTTTTCCTTAAGTTTATCGTGTCCAAAAGCCTTTTTGTAATAATTTTTATATAAGTTTCTCTTTATTTGTAGGAAATCTGTCTAAAGATGAATGCGGATGTTTTTGATCAAGAAATGCAGAAAAGTACAACCTAGAAAGCTTGTGTGGTCCATCGTGTCTCTGACGATCCGTACGTGGCATCTTAGTGAAGCTACTGAAGGATGATGGGGAAGTCTTACCAAGTATGGGGATACGAAGTGTGTGGCAGACCGTCGTAGCAATGATGGTTCGTCCTGCTGGTTCGTCATGAAGATCAGAGTAGTAGTCCCAGTACCCAAATTCCAAGAGTTCAAGTGTTACGGAACGGAGACCCTCGATGGACCATTGTGCCTATGACGATCGATCATACCTGCTATCAAGGGTAATAAATAGAGCAGCAGAAGAATTTGCAAAGTATGGGATGATGGAGTCCATGACAGCTCGTCGTGACCACGACCACCTGTTGCAAGGTGCGTCGACCCAGCCGTGTTTAGACAGATTTCCAGCAAATAGAGTCCTTCTTTCATTAGGTTTTTGTTTTTTATAAATAGTTCAAAAAACATTGTTTTTGGGGTTAAACTCTTGGTGATTAGACTCTCTTATAGTTAGACTCTTGGTTGTTTTAGCTTCTTTTGTGGATTAGACTTAGTAATTATTACACTTTTGGAGAATCTTTAGTGTTCAATTAATTTTAGTAATTCATTGTTGGTGATTTTGTTTATTAATAGAGTGAACTTCTTGATTTTATTCTTTCTCATTGAAGTAAGTGCATGAATTCTTATATTAAATATTTGAATATTGTGATTATGACTATGGGTAACTAAACTCCACAACTAGGGTTGTGGGAACCATAGGGGAATAATGAGGTAAAACATAACTAAAATAACAATTGTAGAATAGTGTCTTGCATGTATTGATAATTTTTTCGCTTAGATATTTTTTTAACGGATGGACATCGTTAGAACTCTACTTAATTCTACTTTCTGGACAAAGGAGGTAAATAATAGGAAAAGAATTATCAACATAGATTTAGTGTATACTATCTAATAGGCTAGTACTGAATAGTACAACGTAATAACATAGTAAAATATCCAATACGATGTTTAATATGAAGCAAAGGTAAGGGTAAGTATAGAAACTCACGTAGCTGAACCAAGGTGTGGAGTGAAATTTTTTAGATGCCGGACAAAGGATATAGAAATACATAACTTATCACTTTGCATGCAAGATACTAGGAATGAATTGTTATAGTTAAAATTATCAAGTTAGGAACCTGTGGGGAACACGTAAACACTAGTTACTTTTATTAATTGGTTAAACTCCAAGATTTGAAGCTGTTAGTTGTGTCCTTTAATTTAGTTAGTTGTTTTCGTTCATTTAGAAGTCAAAACCCCCCCTTTTATTGTCTTTATTTTCGAAGGAAATAATTGACTAAATAATAGTAATAATAGATTGAAGTTATGTCTGAACTATTTTTCTCGTGGGAACAACCCCAACCTTATTAGTTGGATTCTTTACTTGATACGACCGCTTTAATTCTTCTTTGAGAAGTAAGTTTGAGCGTTATCATGAAGATGATGAAAATTTAATACAGAACAACATTGACAGCCATAGAGAGGAACTCCATGAACTTAATACTAATTATATTAGATATCTCAAATTGGAGAACTCCATAATGAAACTGAAATCACAGTTACAATGGTTCAAGGAGGGAGATACCAACTCTAAATTTTTCCATTTTCTTATAAGACGTATAAGAAGGAAACTGTTGGTAAGGAGGGAATGGTTGTAGGGAGAAGAAAACATTTGTAAGGATGCCTATGAATATTTACAACAAATTTAATCCGGGGTGGACAAAATTATCAATGAAGAGAATCTTTAATACATTCGTAGAATTGTAGAAAATCAAGAACATAATGACAGGTTAATATCCACTCCTAACATGGAGGAATTAAAAAAAGTGGTCTTCTCTATGAACCCTGTGTATGCAGAAGGATCGGATTAAATGAATGGTATTTCTTTCAAAAATGTTTGTACATCATCAATCGAAATCTTATGGGAAGATAATGGATATTTTCAGTGTACAGGGAATTCCAAAATAATTTTCACATATCTGCATTATACTTCTACCCAAGGTGAGTAACCCCTGCAAAATAAAAGTGTTCAGGCCTATCAGCCTTAGCAATTTCATCAGCAAAATCAATTCCGAACTATAGAGTAGAAGATAGAGCCCTATTCTGCCTAACTTAATTTCTGTCAATCAGTCTTGATTTGTAAAGGGAAGATGTATATTTGAGAACATCATGATGCCTAAGGAAATCATTCATCCGATCAAAAAGCCGGATATAGGTAGTAATGTCATTATAAAGCTTGACATGGCAAAGGCCTACGACAAAGTATCCTTGGACTATATTTGTCTAATTTTAAGATAGATGGGTTTTAATGAGATATTCATTTACATTGTGTGGAGAGTTATGGCAAACCACTGGTACTCTATCATTATTAATGGTAGGAGAGTTGTTCTTTTCCAATCCACTACGGGCCTCAAACAAAGTGACCCCCTTTTACCTACCCTATTTGTTTTAGGTGCATAGATCTCTCATGATCTTTATATGGTTTATATAATCATCCGGATTATCATGGTTTTTTTGTGGAAGTAAGAGTCCCTAAGGTGAATCCCTTGAGCTTTGCAGATGATACAATTCTGTTAACATCATGAAAAACCAAAACTCTTAAACTTATCATGCGAAATCTCAAGGATTATGAGAAAACATCTGGCTATATTATCAATAGTTACAAGATTAATTTATTGGTACATTTGAATGTCTTTAAAAGTACAAAGGACATAATTAAAAGGATCACAGGTTTCAAAAAAAAATAGGGTCCTATTATCTATAGTGGGTGCTCTCTCTTTGTGGGTAGATCTAGGATCTCTTTTTTTTTTCCAACCTTGTTTATAATGTGATTTGCAGGATTACAAGGTGGCAAACGAAACATCTAAGCTATGCAGGTAGATCGTTTTTCATTAACCATTTTCTTCAAGCGCTCCTAGTTCTCTTACTCTCAACTTTTACTCATTCCACTGTACTTAAGAAGATTAAAATGTTAATGGTAGATTTCTCCTGGTGATGGAAGAGTGATACAAAGAAATATCATTGGGCTTCGTGGAAGAACATAAGTTACCCTACTGATGAAGGAGGGGTTGGAATAAGAAACTTTAAAGATTCGTGTTTATCATTTTTATATAAACAATGGTGGATCTTTTGGACTAAGCAAATTATGGGGTGAATTTATAAAAGCAAAATACTGTGAAAGATAAAATCCCATTTATAACAAATGGGACTATGGTGAGTCTTGAACTGGAAAAAAATGTTACATACCATAAACAATATGGTACAACACATTCAATGAGAGCTTAACTCAAGCACCTATTCTTTTTGGTAGGACAACTGGTTAGGTGAAGGTCAGCTTGCTAAATTTTGTACTAACAGTCACATGTTTGATAATCGAAAAGTGGAAGATTTCTTTGTGGATTGACAATGGAACTTTCAGATGTTTATTCAAAAGGCTCCTCCAAGTCAGTTGGCCAACATACTAGCAACAATAATTCCTCAGCAGCAACTTCCAGACCATGCATACTTGAATGTCAACTCCAATGGATTGTTTAGTTGTTCATCATATTGGAATGAAAATCAGGGAAAAGAGACCGTAATCTAAATTCAATTCTTTCATTTGGCATAACCACATACCTTTCAAATCTTCTTTCTTACTCTGGAGAGCTTTAAATGGAAAATTACCTACTAATGAAAAGCTAACTACATTTGGCATTGAACCAACTAACTTTTTTTGTTGTAGTAAAAGATCAGGTATTGACACAATCAAACACATTTTCAACAATGGAGCACTAGCAACTGAAGTTTAGAGAAGCTTTGCAACTACGGCTGGTGTTAAAATTGATTACAGTACACTACAATAATTAATCTTACAATGGTGGACAATGAAACATAAAATGAATCTCATAAACTCATCTTACAAGACACTCATATTCTCATGTGTTGGAATCTATGCAAAAAGTAGATGTGCTAGTAATTAAGGTGGCAAAACCTCCAATGGTAGAAGAGTAAGGTATGCAATATATAATGAAAATTATAAACTAATAACTTCTCTATTTTCTCAAGTTAATTGGCCTTCTACATAGAATGGAATCATTCAGCTAGCATAAAGGTGTGAGCATGTTATCAATGTACTACTGATAACATGGAGAAGAGCACCCTATAAATGGATCATGATCAACACATATTGAAGGTCTTTAAATAACCCAGGTAGAATTGGGGCAAGAGGTATATTGAGAGATCAAGCAAGCAAGTTAATATTAATACATCCCTCCTTGAAAAATGGTACAAACAATAAAGCAGAAATAGGAGCATCTATATTTTTGAATGTCTTGGGAACTGAAATTAGGATACATGAGGATAAATCTAGAAGTAGACTCTATGTTAACTATGAATTGGATTCTGCAAAAATCAACACCACAGTGGCACATTTGCAAATAGATGGACAGATTGAAACAACTCATATCCGAGATACATGAATTAAAATGTATACACATCTTCAAGGAAGCAAATTGGGTGACTGACACCTTGTCCAAACACAGTAAAAATCTCTCATGTCCTCAAATATACTACAACCATCAAGAATTACCTAAAGATGTAAAATAATATAATCAGTTAGACCTACAACAAATGCCTAGTTCTCGAAGGAAGAAGACCAAGAAAATTAAAGAACATCCTTGAACATTCTGTTAGCTATTCAACTTATTGTAAAGGGAGAGTCTCCCTTGTTTATGTTTCCTAGATTCTATGTATGAGAGGATTCCTCTCTTCTATGTTCTTAAAATTTTGGGATTGCCTTTTTGGTAAGGGGAGGAGTCTACTTACATTTGGAAAGTTGACTCCAAACCCATCATAGGTATGGAGGTTAGGTTTATGCCTCCCTTATTGTATTTTGATTTTATTAAATGTTACGGTCTGGGGGTGCTGCTCAGCCCCTACCCATACAACGATAAGTAAACGAAAAAAAGAAAATAAAGCCCAAAATATCACAACCCAAAAAACACATACTAAACCAAAGCTTTTAAACCTCAAATGCTAAACCTTGAACCATAAAACCTAGAAAAAATCTACAGCCTAACACTAAACCATAAACTCAAAACCCTTAGACCAAAATACCAAAAGCCAAATTAGTTTTCTCTCTAATTTCTCACTCTCTCAATCAAAATCTCTCTATAAGCATTAGACTGTACCATCTAGGCCGCTGGAACAGTCTCAACAGGGACAATATCTGATGAAGAACCCTATAAGACAAGAACCCCTCTAAGTCTAGAAGAATAACTCACCGACTTAACAACTCAACAATATGGCAAACAGGGAGAAGTCGCAAGGAGCGAGGAGAATGAACATGAGAATACTTCACTAAAATCAATATTATTAAATTATGAATTAAAGTAATACTGGAACGAATCTACTCAACAGTAGCGACTAAAGAAAAATCAATCACGGAATTTGAACCAGCCAATCAATGGAAAGGATGAGGCAAAATTGAGGTAAGTGCATAAGGAAGTCGTGACAGACAACCCCTAAATAAGACCCTCCATCGAGCAGGTATGGAAGAAATCTCTACTGGGTTTTCTCTCAAGGGAAGGATACCCATCTAACGGCGATTCAAAGTTGAATCGAGGGAAAAAGCTGGGAAGATAGATTTGCCATTAAACACTTTAAATAGCAAAATGGAGATGATTATGGAAGCTCCAAATCGCAGAATGTGTATACAAATTTGTATTCTACTTAGGATGTAGAATGACTACATCAATGTAATTAATATGAGAACGCAAAAAGAGTTATAACTGAGAAGTGGAGTACAAGGGAACAACTTAATGTTGTAACTATTAATGAAGGTGAGATACCTAAGGATTTCATGGATTTAGAAACTCCTTCACATGGTTTAGCATGGGGTAACAGGAGGGGTAAAAATCATCCCAAAGATGGAACAACACAATCACAAAGGAAAGATATGGAAAGGGAAGAAACTGGTAAGAATCAAAGATAGAATAAACATCATACTGTATAGATGAATACATGGAAATACAACATACAGGTAAGATCCCCATCACTACAAATGTTGTTAATGATATCCATGTGCATCAGGCTGGATAGTGGGAAGGGTAGTGATCTTAATGTCTATCATAGAGAATTTGCTAAAATCTCTATTAATTTTGACAAACACCCCCCCCTAAAATTTTAAACCAAAACGCTAGCTTTCAAAACCTACTGAGAATAATACTGCTAAAACTCAGAGTAATTTTAAGCAAGAGTAGGTCCCTGAAGCACCCCCTTACACTGTGGTACAAACTCTGGCTACTAGACTAAGGAAAATCCATGAAGCCCAAAGTCCTAATATAGTACTATAAACCAAACCTAGACAAACCACTAAACTAGGGCAACCAGCTCTTATATTTGACATGCATGATTATATACATAACCTTATAGTGGGTTGCAAATACACTTTGGTTGGGAAGTTTAGCACTCTTATGCCTAAAGTGGATCTGATTATGAAAAGTTTCATCCAACAGACTAACTTTAATAAGGGTCAACATTGTTAACTATATTGCCAAACACGTCTTCACTGATCTCCAAAATGAGCTTGACTACAATACTGTTTGGAATCAACAGAGAATGACCATAGAAGGAAACTTATAAGGTTTCAGACTTGGACTCCTTTCTTTACCCCTGAATAAGAGACTCCTATTGTACCAGTGTGGATTCTTCTTCCTGGATTACCCTGGTACTATTTTAAGAAACCATTCCTCATTCCTCTTCTAGAGAATGTAGGGATGGTGCTTTAATTGGACACATCATCCATCAAGAGATAAAGGGGAGGGATGGCTAAGGTTAAGATGCAAATTGACCGAACCAAACCTAGACCTAGGCATGTGTGGATTGATATTTATAATGAGGATGATACCATAGGCATTTGGCAGCCTGTTGAATATTAGAATATTCCCCCCTATTGTGAGTATTGTAGACATCAAGGTCATGATGTATAAGAATGCAAGGTTAGGATAAGAGATGAGGAGTATAGAAAAAGGATGGAGCAAGATAATTACAAGACAAATAGAAACAAAGAAAAACTGAACAACAAAGGACAGTATGTAATAATGAATTAAATCAAAAGAACATATGGATTTATTGCAGCAAAAGCAAAACAAAGAGGTAAGAAACAACAACAAATGCAATAAAAAGATGTGGAATGGCACATTCAAAGTAGAAGAAATTATCAATAATAGCCTGTGTTTGACCTTTCTCCTACAACCTGATCATTTACATAAACGACTTCTTGCTCCTTTGTAAGAGCCTTCTAATTTTGATAATGACTCATAGAAGTATCTTATTGATTAGAGTTGTGGTTAAGAGACTTACCTTGTATATTGTTCCCATAGTGCTTTCCTTGGCTTGTGATGTGTTGACTATTGTGGTTTGTCCCTACGTGTAAATCATATTAGGAACACTAGTAGAATTAACAACCTTAGCTTGGTGATGTTGTACTTTGCTAGATGTTGTTGTGAGTATAGGTTTCACGCCAAATGAGGATTGGGAACTTCTATCTACCTCAATAGCCACTTTGATAGCTTTCTTTGTTGGAAGGATCGAGGACTTGTATTGAATACCTTAATTGTTTTCAATTTGTTTTGCCTTGAGCTCAACATCCTTAGGTTACACTTCCATATCTTGTTCCATGGTCTTGTGATTGTTTTGTTTTTCTACCATTAGAGGTATCATGATTTTGGGCATACAAACCTTGAAAGTTGTTCTCATGCCTGGGGTTGATTTCATCAATTAGTGAAGGCTGCTTGAGCTACATTATTGCACGATTATCATCTTAATAGTGCTTTTATATTAAATTAATTGATATCTTAGATAGATTAATCTCTACATCTCCCCCATCTATTCCTTTACCTGAACTAACATCCATCTCCTTCATTGCACGAACTTGTCAACCAGAGATTATGTCTCCGATGAGTGGGGGAAAAATCACCTTATATTTTAGTGATATGTACCTCTTCCTCAGGCAAGTAAACTCCAGTGCTCAAACCACCATTAAATTGTTAGGGAGTTAATCTATTTTGTAGGCGGCGCTAAAGCAATTCTAACGTGATTTTTTCTAAATTTGTCTCTTCATATTTCTTAATTGCCAAGGTGGGACTACCCGAGTTTTAGGGTTTCTTGTTTAGGATTTGGGCTTTAGTTTTAAATGTCTCGGATTTCGTATTTTGGACATAGGTTTTAAGGTTTATGGTTAGGATTAAGGTTAGGGTGTAGCTTTTGTTTTAGGTTTTATGGTTCAGGGTTTAGCATTTGAGGTTTAAAATCTATAGGTTAGTATTTAATATTTTAGTTTTGGTATTTTGGGCTTAGGTTTTTGGGTTTATGGTTTATAGTTGGGGTAGGTTTAAGGTTAAGATTAGTTTTAGAGATAGGGTTTTGATTTTTTTTAGGTTTTTTGTTTTAGGGTGAAGGATTTGAGGTATAATATATATCATTTAGTGTTTAATGTTTGGTTTTGTTATTTTGGACTTAGAGTTTAGGGTTTATGGCAGGGTTAGGGTTACGGCTAATGTTAGGATTAGGGTTATGGTTAAAAAAGGTACAAATGGTAGCATAGACAAGACAACCAGACCAATGGATCATGATAAACACATATGGAAGTGCATTAAGCAACCTGGGTATGATTAGGGTAGATGGCATAGTGAGAGATCACAGAGGCAAGTTATTAATGGCTTATACATGCCCCCTTAAGGAAGGATCAAACAATTAAGCAGAAATAGGTGCAGCCATCTTTGGAATGACTTGGATATTTGATCTAGGCTACAGGTAATCATTCTCGAGGTGTACTCACTGTTAACTATGAACTGGATTCTGCAAAAATTAACACCACAATGGCATATTTGTATATAGATGGAAAGCTTGCAAAAACTTATCTCCCAGACACAGGAATTCAAATGCATACACATCTTTAGGGAGGCATATTGAGTTGCAGATTCCATGTCCAAAACACAGCGACAACATCAATAGTCCATAACTATACAACAACAGTCAAGATTTACCTAAAGAAGCAAAGGCCTATTATCAGTTAGTCATATTGGGAATGCCAAAGTATCATCTTCACAACTTAGGTATCATTTTAAATAGTAGCTTCTTTGAATAGGTTAGATAGTTTTTTGTATGATTTATGATGTAAAGAGAGAGTCTCCCTTGTTTAAATTCCTAGAACTTGTGTATAGAGAGGAGTCCTCTCTTTTAGGTGCTTAGTTTCTTAGTCATTTTTTAATGGAAAGAGAAAGATTTCTTTGGAAAGTATACTATCTACCACAATAAGAACGGAGGTAAGATTTAAGCCTCCCTCCTTGTATTTTGTTTGCTTATTAATGTTAAGGCATGGTGTTGTTACTCATCCCTTTACCCCCCCCCCCACAATGTAGTTAAAATAAAAAAAGTATCAAAATTGAAACATTAAATATCAAAATATAGATTTTAAAATTCAGATCCTAAACCTTGAACTATAAAACCTAAAAAAACCTACACCCTAACAGTAATCCTAACAATAACCCTAAACCATAAGACCAAACCACAAAGTCCATAAAATGATCGCTTCCCCAACTCCCAAATTTGTACTCTCTATAACATTTAACTAGAAATGCGCGCTATCTAGGAATTGACTATCAATTAGCTCTTCCAGCTTGTTCAGCCGGAAAGAGATGGCGCGTGAGTCACTGGAGGTCTCCTGTAGACCATCGGACCAGCTCCAACAAGGGATGTTGAAGTAGATGATCACAAAGAACCAAGACTCCCCCTATAATTCATGTCACAACTCTAGGAATTCACAAATGAATGAAGCGATGAATATTAAATGTTCTATTAGTGAACTTAAAGGGAATCATGAAATTATTTCCCTATAATTAATTAGGTTAAATTAGGACTACAAGGATAAAGAAAACTATTCTACTAACCAAAGATTACAACATACTTCAAAATCAAGGAATTCAATCATGCCATCTGAGAGATATGAAGTGTTGATTTCAGGGGAAGTCCCAGCTATGTCGAACGACAATTGATCTCAAAATTGAATATCCTCCCAGTTGTTTCAAAATTAATTATCTACTGGGTTTTAATTACATGTGTATAATATACATCTCCGAGAAATTTAAATATTAAAGGATGGCCAGATCGCTGGTAAAAACAATTCTAGTAACCAAAATGTCATTTGAACAAAGACTGGTAGTGAGGGGGGAAATGGAGTAGATTCGAATGCTAAAGAGTACATCTCACTAATATTACCAATTAATTATCTCAAGAATTCAATCACATTTATAATTCGGGGCAAATGAAATTGGAAATACACCACAGGGGAGAGAGAAACAAAGGCGAAGCCATGGAGGTTGGGCTAGGTTCTAAGCTTCAACAAACCAACGCACGAATTACTCCAATGGAAGTAATTGATGTAGAGGGCCCTTCACACATGTCCTTTGGAGTAAATTTTATCGATAATACTGCAAATAAAGATGGATGATCGAACATAGGTATAAAGGAAAATTATCAGGCTGAAAATGATTGTGACAATATGCAGGGATACCAGCAATACTTCAACGACAAGAACGAAAAGGAACAACATCCAGGTAAGTATACTCCCTCTTCCTCTATGCATAATCAAAGTTATAATTATGAAAATGTTGGCCATGTGCATGAAAATGCCATGGGAATGTTAGCAGTTGAATCTAGTTATCTTGTACAGAGGGGTGTCGCCAACATGTGTGAAATCAAAACTGATCAAAATAATAAGAATGAAGTTGGTAAATTGGGACAAATTCAATAGACTATTATGGGGGAGAGCACTGATCAAATGAAATATCGTAGAGATTCCAAAATGAATTATAGCAATTTTGATAAACAAACTCCCCCTACTCGAAACAAACCCAATCTGTGCCTAACCATAAAATTCCTAATCCTAAGAACTCTAACGTCACCCAAAATCGCAACCAAGATAGTCCCTGAACATGCTCCCCATACAGTTGTCCATACATTGGCAGCAAGGTTAAGGAAAATACATGCGACTCAAAATCTTATTGTTGCATCAAAAACAACTCCAACAGAAACTACCAAATGGGGACAACCAACAATTATTTTTTATATGCATGACTATATGCACACCTTAACAATTTACTGCACATACACTTTGGTGGGAAAATTTACTACAACTATGCCACTAACGCCTTATCATCCAATTTATAAGCCACGGCTGAACTCGCCGCAAAGTTCACGAGCGGAAAGACACTTGACTAAGGTTGAGCTTATCAGCAAAAACATCATTCAACAAACTCAACTGAGTGGGGAGGGTCAATATACCTCACTATAATTCAAGACATCGTTTTATCGACCTTCAGAATGAGCTAGATTATAACACTGGATGGAGTAAACAAAGAATGACTATTGAAGGTAAACTTATGTGAATACATGCTTGTACACCATTCTTTACTCAGGAAGAGGAAATATTTATAGTCCCAGTATAGATTCTTCTAGTAGATTTTCCTTGGCATTGCTTCAAAAGCCATTTCCCATTCCTTTATTGGAGTATGTGGGAAAGGTTCTATATATGGACACTACTATTAAAAGGTCTAGAGAAAGAATCGCCAAACTAAAAAATGCGAATTGACTTGACCAATTTAGGCCTTGGCATGTGTGGATAAGTTTTCATAATGATGATTATATTATAGGTATGTGGCAACCTGTGGAATATGAAAGCATTCCACCCTACTTTGAGTACTTCAGACACCAGGGTCATGATATAGAAGAATACAAAGCCAAAATGAGGGATGAAAATTATAGAAAAACAAGGAAATGGAAAATAAATAAAAAACAAGAACAAGGCACAACAAAATCACAAAGGGAAAGAGAATCATCAAGCAAAGGCAAAAGAGAGTGAGGAAGGACAACAACAAAACATCAATAAAAAGGCAAGTAGAAACATTCAGAACAACAAAGGGAATATGAATGACATACACAAAAAAAGGAACAATAGCAAACCAAAGGAAGAAAGGGCCCCAAAATAGCTTGGAAACCAACTCAAGTACAAAAAAAAATAGCAAGCGACCAACCTCATCACTCCTCTCAGCAAACAGGTAATATTACTAATTTAGAGTATAATTCTTTAACTAACTTGACTATGCAGGAAAATAATGAGGTAGACAAAGAAGAACCCACAGGCAGGAACAATACTATTTTCAAGGAAAACACAGATAAAAATATAAATGTTAAAATAGAAGCTGAACAGGCCCCAAACATCAAGGATGGAGGTATCATAGCAATGCAACCTAACTATTATATGAGGGTTGTTAATGTGTATGAATGGTAAAGTTGAAGGAGGGTTTGATGGGGGGAGTCAGGAGAAACAAACTAACCTGCAGGAAGGTGTAACCAAAGGGGGGAATTGGCCTCATCTTCTGCATCAGGGGTAGGAAAATAATCTTAGTCTTGACTATAGAGATACTAATAAGTCTAGACGCAAGTAGCAATAGATTGAACAAAAATATGTTCAACACCATGGTCAGACAGAAAGTAACAGCCAACAGTGCGCTGGAAAAAACAAGGAAAAATAGAAAAAAGAAAAGAAAATAATGATAATAACAAGATTTCAATGACAAAGGATAAGGTGAACAGGACAAATTCTAGTAATCGGGAAAGCACTCCCAAGAGCAAAAACAAACCTAGCAAACAAAAGAGGGATGTAGCAAAGAGGAGACAAAGTAAAAAGCAAGGAGATGAATATTAGAATGAACATGAAAAGGAGGAGGAACCATGTGGTTAAGAATAATCAGGGTTTGTATATCCCCCTTCTACAAGATTATATATGATTCCTCCAAAAACAGATCCTTCTAATTAGAAACGACATATTTGTCGAGTCAACACAACACCTTTTATAGATGAATATGCAGTTGACAATTCTGAAGATGACTTTGGCAGAGTTAATCAATTCATACAAGATCCTAATGATAATGATGAAATAAGTGAAGCCATAATCGAAGCTTTTAGTCCTCCTAATGACCAAGTTCATGAAGATGAGATACACAGGCAACACAACAACAAGGTCTGTCACCAAAAGGATTTAAGCTTGACAAATATTATATAAGCACCAAGATATCAACATTGTTACTGCAGGAAGACCAAATACAAGACTTTTTACCTCTAGATCATCTCAATAATTAGTACAATCATTTGGAATGTGAGACGGGCTAAAACTGAAGGGTTTTTGAAATACTTAAAATTCATAGAAATATTCATCATTTATCTATCACTACAATTTTTTAACCTTTTTCTGTTAAGGTTTATAGTAAGAATTTAAAAATATAGTTAGCTATGGAAAATTCTGCTAGCAACTGCAATGGCAAAATTAGGGTTTTTTGGTATTGGGATATTGACTGTATAATTATTGATGAGGATGAGCAGCAAATAAACTTTGACATTAATCATAATGAGTTACATAATAAGTTTAGTATCACTTTTGTGTATGCTAAACGCAAAGACCATCTTAGAATGCCTTTATGGGAGAAAATCGTGCAACACGATAGTGGTAACAATAAACCTTGGTGCACTGTTGGAGACTTTAATGTTATAACTATTAGACAGAAACATTGGGTTGGGTGCCATATAACATGAAAATGAGTTTTGAATTCATATATGTGATTGAAACATGTGGTCTTATAGACATAGGATTCAATGTACAGAAATTCACTAGGTCTAACAAAAGAGATTGCTCACAAAATTTGTAAAATATTTCACAGGGCTCTTGTTAATTATAGTTGGCTCGAATCCATGCCTCAAACTAATATTATTCATTTATCTTCTACTGGCTCGGATCATTGTCCTCTTCTAATGGAAATGATTTCAAAGGACACTAATTATACCAAATACTTCAAATATCTCAGTTGTTGGGTTGATAATCCTAACATCCTGAACATTGTGAAAACATGTTGGGAGAGGGATATGGAACGTAATATGATGTGCAAAATTCAATAAAAAACTCAAAAGGTTGTCCAACACTTTGAGCAATTGGTCCAAATAGGAATTTGTGATATTTTCTTACAGTTTAATGAATATGAAGAAAATGTAAGAAGTGCTGAGGAGAACCTTATTATGTATCAAAGTGAAGTCAACAAAACTCTCCACCATGAGCTCAATGCTAAATATTAAATTCTTTAAATGGGAGGATTATATCATGAACAAAAAACTCAACTCAAATGGTTCAAAGAAGGTTATGCAAATTCCAAATACTTTCACTCACTGGTAAGGGGGAGAAGAAGAAGGCTCTTTATCCATAAAATCATGAATAACGATAGGGACTGGTTCTAGGAAGATGATAGTATTGCTAAAGCTGCATGTGATCATTTCCAAAAAATCTTCACTGGTTATGATAAATCTATTAATGAGAATAACCAAGATTGCATACCAAGGATGGTCAGTATGGAACAGAATGATAGCCTGAATACCACTCCAACTTTTGGGGAACTGAAAGAAGTAGTATTCTTTATGATTCCCACTTCTGCTCCTTTTCCAAATGGAATGAATGGATATTTTTTCCAAAAGTGATGGCATATCATTAAAAAAAACTTCCTTCGAGTCATTCTAGCTTTTTTCAGTGATTAGATGATTCTAAAAAATTTCTCTCATTAGTGAATTGTTTTGTTACCAAAGGTTAGAAATCCAAGAAAATTGACAAAATTTAGACCTATAAGTCTGAGCAATTTCACCAGTAAAACCATTTCTAAACCGGTGAGTAGCAGACTTAGTCCTATTCTGCTTAGCTTTATATCTCTTAACCAATTAGGTTTTGTAAAATGAAGGATTATTTCAGAAAACATTATGTTGGCAGAAGAGATTATTCATCAAATCAAGAAGACTAACATTGGAAGTAATGTTATTATGATGTTGGATATGTCTAAAGTTTACGTTAGAGTCTCATGGGCCTACATATGTTTAGTATGAAGAAGAATAGGTTTTGAGGAAAAGTTTATTGATATGGTGTGGAGAATTATGGTTAACAACTGGCATTCTATAATTATTAATGATAAGATATATGGGTTGTTCAACTTCACAAGAGGGCTCAAACAAGAGGATCCACTCTCACCTGCCCTATTTATTTTTGGTGCAGAGGTTTTATAAAGATCTCTCAATAAAATAAACAATAATACTTATTTCCATGGTTGTTTATGGGTAAAAGGGTTCCATTGGTGAGTCATTTAAGCTCTGCAGATGTTATTATTTTCTTCTCTTCAAGAAGAATAAAATCTTTAAAGATCATCATGCGAACTTTGAATGCTTATGAAAATATCTCTAGTCACTTGATCAATAGAGACAAAAGACATTTCATGCTCTACTCAAACGCTTCCAATACTACAAGGGATAGAATTAAAAGAATTATAGGTTTCAAACAGATACAGTGTCCTCTAACTTATCTAGGATTCCCTCTTTATGTAGGTAGACCTAGAATCATTTACTTTTCTGACCTTGTTAACAATGTTATTTGCAGGATTAGCGGTTGGAAAACGAAGGAGCTAAGCCATGGTGGCAAGACAATTCTGATAAAGCATGTTCTACAATCCCTCCCCATACAGATTGTTTCAGCAACAACACCCCCATCTTATGTTCTCAAACATATCCAAATGCTCATGGATGACTTTTTTAGGCGATGGATAAATGACTTTAGGAAATATGAATGGGCTTCCTGTAAAAACATGAGTTTCCCATATGATGAAGGATAAATTAGTTTCATAAATCTTAAAGATATGTGTATGGCCTTTCAACATAAACAATGGTGGATGTTCAAGACTAAACATTACCTATGGGAGAGTTCTTGAAAGTAATATACTGTCAAAGATCCAATACTATTTGCAAAAAAGGATATACGAGAGAGTCAATTACCGAGAAACACATGTTACCAATAAGGAACAAAATGGAGCAACACACAAAGTGTAAGCTGAACTCAGGAACATGTTCCTTTTAGTAGGATAATTGGATAGGCACTGGTCACCTTGTACAATTCTCCACTAATAGTAAAAGATTTAATAATAGTACAGTTGTGGAATTTTTGTGTGAAGGTAAATGGAATTGGAACAAACTAATACATGATGCTTCTAGTTGCCAGCTTGCAAGATTCATAGCTGTAGAACTTCCTGTCCATCAACGCATTCAAGATCAAGCAATATGGAAACTGAATAGTGATGGAATATTTACATTTTCATTTGCATGGAATGAAATCAAGGGGAAAAAATCATAAACATTGTTTAACTCTTCTCTATAAAACAGGAGTATTCCTTTCAAATCATCCTTTCTTTTATGGAGAGCTTTTAAAGGAAAACTCCCAACCAATGAAAAAATTATTTCTTTTGGCAAAGATTATCCAAACTGTTTTTGTTGTTCTAACATTGATGGATTGGACACAATAGCACATATATTCAATAGGGGTCAATTTGTAGCTTATGTTTTGAAGAGTCTTGCAGCAGTAATTTGAATCAAACCAAACCACAACTCCTTGCAAAAACTCATTATATAGTGGTGGAGAATTAAACACAAAAATGAAGCATATAAACTTATTTTACAGGCTTCCCCTATCTTCATTTGTTGGAATCTTTCGAAGAACAAGTGTGCAAGCAAATATGGAGGAAAATCTTCCAACATCAGTAGAGTCAAATATGCTATTTATAAGGAAATATACAAGTTGTTGAAATAACCTTTTAAAAAATTAAATGGCCTTCAACTTGCAAAGGGTTAATTTAGCTAAGGGAAGCTTGTGTTCATGAAACAAAAGTAACAATGGTGGCATGGAACAAAATCCAATATCAATGGATTAAGATAAACACAAATGACAATGCACTTCACAATCCTCGTAAAATTGGAGGAGGTGGAATCATAAGGGATTAAAATGGAAAAATACTTATTGCATTTACTTTTCCACTTGGTGTAGGTACAAACAACCAAATAGAACTCGAGGCTTACATTGGGGTTGGAATTGGTTTATCAGAAAATTCTTATATAGGTAGACTCAAATCTTCTAATTAATTGGCTTGCACACAAGACAACCCCCAATTGAACATAATGATACAAGGGGAAAAGCTACAAACTCTGATCAATAAAGCTCATGAATTCAAGTGCCAACACATATTAAAGGAAGCTAACTCTGTGGCTGATTCATTATCCGTACTCAGCCACAAGTCACTACTGCTCAACAATTTCTTGACAGTCAACAATTATAAAAAGACACCAAGGCTTATTACCATCTTGACACTCAGGAGATGCAAATATTCAAAGGAAAGAAAACTAAGAAGATCAAAGAACCTTCTTAATAAATGTTTTTCACTTTTTCAACTTAGATATAATTCAAAATTATAGCTACTATGAATAAGTTAGAATAGAAAAGTTTTTAATGTTTTTTTAAATGTAAAGGAGAGTCTCCCTTGTTTATGTTTCCTAATTACTTTGTATTGTCAGGAGTCCTCTCTTCTAGGTGCTTAGTAGGTTGGTTTCACCTTTTTGAAAGGGGGGAGTGGACTTCCTTTTCAAAGTTGACTCTAAACCACCTTAGGTTCAAAGTTTAGGTCTATGCCCCCCTCCGTTTACTTTCCTTTTTATTAATTATAAGGCCTTGGGGTTTCGCTCAACCCCTACCCCTACCTCTACAAGGGTAATTAAACTTTACCAAAAAAACTAAAAATTTACCCCTAACCCTATCTCTACCCCAAACTTTGATCCTAACCCTAACCCTAACCCTAACCTTAAACCATTAACCCGAAACCCCAAGCCCAATATACAATAACCCAAACATTAAATACCAAACCATAGATTTAAAAAAAAAATCCTAAACCATAAAACCTAAAACCGAAAAAAAAACTAAACCTTAACCATATCCCTAACACAAACCCTAACCCTAATCCTAACCCTATGCTTAACCTTAACCCTAAACCACAAACCCTAAACCCAAAGCCCAAAATACAAAAGCCTAACATAAAACACTAAACCTTTGATTTTAAGACTCAAATGCTTATCCCCAAACTGTAAAATCTATGAAACAACCGAACCTAACCCTAATCCTAACCCTATCATAAACCCTAAATTGCAAGCCTAAAATACCAAAACCCAAATATTAAACACTAAACCATTTATTTAAACCTCAAATCAAAAACCTTGAACGCAAGAACTTAGAATAACCAAAATCCTAACCCTAACCTTTACCTATACCCTAATATTGAACTATAAACACGAAAACCTAACTCAAAAATACTAAAACCAAAATATTAAATACGAAACCATATATTTTAAACTTTAAATGCTAAACCCCAAACCAAATAAAACATAAAAAAACCTACACCCTAAACCTAATCCTTACCCTAACCTTACCCTGACCCTAAACCCCAAACCCTAAACCCTAAGTCCAAACGAACCCCTAAATCAAAAATATTGAAACCCAAAAGTTAAAAACTAAACCATATATTTTAAACCTCAAATTGTAAAGCACAAACCGTAAAACAAAAAAAATCCATAACCCTAACCCTAAATCTAAACATAACCCCAAACCTTAACCCTAACCCTTAACCATTAACCGGAATCTTAGGTTTAGGTTTGGAGGTTTAGTTTATGTTCCCCTTTTAATTTTTTGTTTTTTATTAATGTTATGGCCTAGGGGTGTCGCTAATTTCCAACCCCTCCACGGGTAATTAAACAAAAAAAAATTCCATGAAAAACCCCTTAGTACAAAATACAAAAACCCAAACATCAAAAGATAAACCATAGATTTTAAAACTATAATACTAAAAAACAAACCTTAAAGCCTAAAATAAACCCTAACCCTAACCCTAAACAAATAAGCCAAAACCCCAAGCCCGAAATACTAAAACCCAAATATTAAACACTAAAACATAGATTTTAAACAAAAAAAACTAAACCCTAAGCCCTAACCCTAGCACGCACCGTAACCTTAACCCTATGATTAACCCTAACCCTAAACCCTAAACCCCAAGTCCAAAATACAATAACTTCCTCGTTTGCAGAATTTTTATTCTCTCTAATCTCTCTCATTAAACGCATAGACTCTAGGAAGACTCCAATGGCTGGTTCATCCAAATGAAGACGGCGCGTGAGCCGCAGGAGGCTGCCTCCTGGCCGTTGGAGAAACACCAACAGAGGCGCACGAAGGAGACGAACACAGTACAACATGAATCACCCTCTAATTCATCTCACAACAATGGTAATTCGCCTTCGAATGAAGCGATGAAAAGTGCGAACTCCAAGAGGGAAATGGCAGGGAATCACAAATTATTTCCCCTTAATCCATCAGACTAAATCAAGAATATAGGGTCTGGATGATTCTCCTAAAAAATGGAAAAAACATACTGAAAAATCATATAATTTTGCCGTGCCAATTGAGAGAAATGAAAAGGCAATTTCAGGGGAAGTCGCAAAAAAACACCCTGAAAATCGATCTAAAATTAGGTTGGCTTCCCAACTGATTCGAACAGAAATACTTACTTGGGTTTGTTCCCCATGAAAAGGCGCACCTCCCACCACAAATTCAACCCCAATGGATAATAACGTCACCGGCGACAAGAACATCGTTAGTGGAGAAATCGCAATAAATACGGAAACTCGATCTCAAAATCGAACAAATTTTTGGTTTATTCGAGGTGATATACCTACTGCGATTTATTCCACTTGGAACGGCGCCTCTATTGATTCACTTTCAACCCCAAAACATGACTAGGTTGCCAGCGACAAGAATTTCGGTGACTCAAATATCAGTCGAAGGAAATGGTTGAAGATGGAGAAAATGAAGTAGAGTCTGATAATAAAGTCGTTCATACCACTGACACATTAAATAAAAATCCCTAAGACTATAATCCACCTGGAAATTATGTGCATCACAAGTCAAAAATTCAACTAGGGGAAGGGACTGGAAGAGGCACAACTGGAGATGGTTGTAATATCAAAAAAAGGAAATAACCAATGCAGCCAAGAGAAGTGATTGAAGTGGAAAATTTCTTGCAATTATCGTTTGGAGTAAAGGCTACTGATAATATAATAACAAACGAGGATCACTCGAAGGCAGGTATGCAGGATGACTCCAATGATCATGGCAGGGATGTTAACATACTGACACAACAAAAAACTTGGTATGCACAAGGATTGGAAGCAACAATCAGGTATGCAGAATGACAATGGCCAAAGTGGGAAGGAACAACAATCACGTAAGTATCCACAACCCAACCTTTAACAGATTTAGAACTCTAATTATTCTAGTGTTGTCCAGGTGCATTAAAATGCCATGGGAAATGTAGTTGATGATTATGGTAATATAGTACAGAAAAGTATAGCTAAATAATCTAGGATTCAAAATGAGCATAATATGTAGAAAAAGGAAGGTGATCGGGGACATACAAAATAGGGTAATGGGTGAAAAAATAAGTGTCAAACAAATTACCATAGAGATTTTCCAAAAACCTCTAGCAATTTCGATAAACAAAATCCTCCTCAATGAAGCAATTCCCATCCTACCCCCATCAAAAAGTGATAGAAAACAACCTTCCTAAAAGCCATCAAAACAACCAACAGGAAAAAATCACTGAACCTGCTCCCTGTTTTGTGGTTAAGACCATGGCTGCAAGGTTGAGACACATTCATGCTACCCAAGAACCCACCATTATGCTATAAACTCCTCCTACACAGACTACCAAGCAAGGACAACCTGCAATCATCTTTAATATGTATGATTTTGTTCATACTTTAGTAGTTGATTTTAAATATACTTTGGTGGGAATGTTCAGTGTAACAATGCCTAAAATGGAGCTAATCAGGAAGAGCTTTATTCAGCAAACCAAGCTAAGTGGAGGGGGGGCGGGGGTTAGTATAGCTCAATATAATTCTAGGCATGTGTTTATTTATATTCAAAATGAGTTAGACTACAATACTGTTTGGAAATCACAAAAGATGACCATAGAGGGTAAGCTGATGAGATTAAAACTTTGGACACCTTTCTTTATACTGAGGAAGAAACTCCCATTGTTCCAGATTGGATCCTCTTACTAGCGTTTCCATGGCATTGCTTCAAGAAGCCCTTCCTTATCCCTATCCTAGAAAATATAGGCAAAGAGTTATAATTAGACACTGCCTCTATTTAAAGAACTAGAGAAGGTATGGAAAAATTAAAATGTAGATTGACTTGACTAAACCCAGGCCACGAAATGTGTGGATTGGTCTAGAAAATGGATGATACTATAGGAATTTGGCAGCCTGTGGAGTATGAAAATATCCCACCTTATTGTGAGTATTGCAGACATCAAGGACATGAGATAGAGGAATGCAAGGCAAAGATGAGAGATGATGATTACAGACAAAGGATGGAAAAGCAAAAGGAGAAAAAAGACAAAAGTAGGAAACAAAAAAATCAAAAGGGGAAGGAAAATGTTCAAGCACAATCCAAGGAGAATGATGAAAAAAGGAAATAAAACAATAACGATAAGGGAAAGCAGAAACAAACAAAACAGCAAAAAAAAAAGAAGAATGGCACACACATAACCGGAAATATTTCTAAACACATGAGGAGAAAAAGAATAAAACTGCATGGAAACCAGTTCATAATTCTAATCAGCCAGCAAATGAAAAAATGCAAAACACATCTCATCAAATAGGTAACCTCAATAATCTTTAATATATTCCTGCCAGTAATTTGTCTATGCAAGAACCTCATGAAAGAAAATCAAGAGAACAAGCTAGATAGGAACAAGAAATTCTCACAAGGAAATACAAACAGAAGTAGTAGAAACACATGAACTATTGATCAGAATCCAACACTCCAAAAATAAGGTATCATAGCTATGCAACCTAACTCTTTTGGTATTTTGAATGAGAATGATGAAATTTTTGGAGGTATGGAAAGGGGGAGTCAGGAGGAACCTACTAACCTGCAGGAAAGGGGCACCAAAGGGGGGAGTTTGCCTCATGTTATGCATGAGGTGTTAAGCACTGACTTTAGCCAAGACTTCAGAGCCTCTGACAGTACTAGGCATAACCATACTCAAGAGGTACTACAACAAAATCTACAACAGGCGCAAACTGCCAAAATTCGAAACAAAAATCAGAAAATATTTAGGAAAAACAACAGGACATAAATGATGATTGGGAAGGAAAGGACAAGGGTACAGATACAAATGATAAAGGGAAGCAGATTGACAATGGTAATCCTGAAAACACCTTAAAGAGAGAAAACAAACCAAGCAATCAAAAAGGGATGCTGCTAAGAGGAGACAAAGTAAACAGCTGAACATTGAGGAGGAATAATCTCAGCAAAAAAGTGAGGAACCATGTAAAAAATTTGTGATGATTAATTATAGCCAGGGCCAAGACATTATACCTTTGCAGACTAGATTCATGACCCCTCCTCCAAGGGAACCACCTAATAAGAGGCCTCAATTATGTAAAGTTAATACTATACATTTGATTGATGAGTATGCTGTGAATATTTCTGAAGGTGAATTGGATAGAGACAACAAGTCTCATGATTATCCGGATGATGAGGATGAGACTAGTGAGGATTTGATTAATTCCTTCAGTATTTCGAATGATCATGTTTTAGAAGATGAGCTTAAACTAGTTTCAAAAAAGTAAGGCTTATATCCAAGGGGGTTCAAACATGAAAAGTTTCAATTCAAGAATCAAGACATCAACACCTCAGAGGTGGTAAACCAAATACTATGTTACTCTCCTATATATCTTTCCAATAATTAGTACAATCATTTGGAATGTAAGAGGGATCAACTCCCAAGGGGTTTTGAGATTCTCAAAATGCTAAGGAAACTCCACCAATTATAATTAATTGCTATCTTGGAACCTTATTCAGATAGTGTTCATGTACATAATTGCAAATATCAATTGAATATGGAAAATTCAACTAGTAACTGTAATGGCAAAATTTATGTTTTTTGGAGGAGTGATATTGACTGTAATATTCTTGATGAAGATGAACAACAAATCACTTACGACATAAAACACAATGAGTTACAGAGATAGTTTATTCCCTACTTATGTTTATTCAAAGTGTAAGGATTATCTGAGGAGACCTCATTGGGACAAGATGCTTCAACAGGCTAATGAGGAGACCAAACCCTGGTGTGCAATAGGTGACTTCAATGTTATAACTGGAGTGGAGGAAAAACAGGGAGTGACACCTCAGAATATGAGGAAAGGCATGGCCTTTATAGGAGTTATTGAAGCATGCTGCCTTGTGGACATTGCCTTCAGTGGCCACAAATTCACATGGTCCAATAACAGAGGTATTAAAAACAGAATCTTGAAGAGAATTGATAGGGCTATGTGTAATGACTCTTGGCTTGAGAATATGCCCCAAACCACTATCACTGACCTGTCTTCTAATTGTTCGGATCATTGTCCTCTTTTAATGGAAATGACTTCCAAAGATTCAAATCACGTCAAGTACTTCAACTTCCTCAATTAATGGGTAGATAATGCTCTTTTTGGACATTCTGCAGACTTGTTGGGATAGAAAGGTGGATGGTACTGGTATGTGGAGATTTTACCAGAAAATGAAGAGGCTGGCCAACACCCTTAGTGCTTGGTCAAGGAAAGAGATTGGGGATATTTTCAGAATGTAAGAATGTATGAGGAACAGGTTCACAAGGCAGAGGAGTATTACATTATACACTAATCTGATGCTAAAAGAAGTTCCATACATGAAACTAATGCTAAGTATATCAAACTCCTGAAGTTAGATGACACTATTTTGAAACAAAATACCCAACTACAGTGGTTCAAAGATGGTGACACAAATTCTAAATACTTCCACTCCATTATAAGAGGAAGAAGAAGGAAATTATTTGTGCACAAGATTATCAATGAAGAAGGGAAATGGATACAAGATGAGGAGGAGATTGCCCAAATTGCTTGTACTCATTTTGAAGAGATCTTTATAGGTGAGGAAGAGTTTATTAATGAAGAGTCTTTTGATTGCATTCCAAGGATGGTCAAACAACAACAAAATAACCATCTTACTAGTTTGCCCAATATGGAGGAACTTAAGAGTGTGATTTTTTCTGTGACTGTGAATTCCGCATCTTGTCCTGATGGTATGAATGGTTACTTTTTTAAGAAGTGTTGGCACATTATCAAGGATGACTTAATGGGAATTTTTAAGGCCTTCTTTAGTGGTCAGATGATTCCTAAATATTTCTCTCATTCTTGCATTGTCCTGCCCCCTAAAGTTTGTAACACAAACAAGTTAACTGAGTTTAGGCCTATAACCTTGAGTAATTTCACTAGCAAGATTATTTCTAAAATAGTGAGTATAAGTCTTAGCCGTATTCTCCCTTACTTGATTTCTTCCAATCAATACGGGTTTGTTAAAGGCATCATAAAACTAGACATGGCAAAGGCATATGGTAGGCTTTCATGGTCATACATTTGCTTAATTCTAAGGAAAATGGGGTTTTATGAAATTTTGATAGATATGTATTGGAGAATCATGGCCAACAATTGGTATTCTATCATTGTCAATGGTAAGAGATATGACTTCTTTCATTGTACAAGAGGTCTCAAACAACGTGATCCTTTATCTCCTGCCCTATTTATTTTAGGTGCGGAAGTGTTATCTAGATCTTTTAACAGGTTACATGCTCATCCGGACTATCATGGCTTCTCCACGGAGAAGAGGGGACCCAAAGTGAATCACTTCAGCTTTGCTGATGATATCATACTCTTCACCTGTGGAAGGCACAAAACCTTGAAGCTCCTAATGAAAACTTTAAAGGAGTATGAAGAGGGTTCTGGAAAGCTCATCAATGAAGACAAGAGTCAGTTATGCTACACTATAATAATTTCAATAGAACAAGAGATAGAATTCAAAGACTCATAGGCTTCAAACAAAAGCAGGGTCCCCTTACATACCTAGGCTGCCCTTTATTTGTTGGTAGGCCTGGGAATATTTTTTTTGTAGATCTTGTTAACAAAGTTGTATGCAGGATTACAGGATGGCAAAACAAACAACATAGCTAAAGAGGAATAGTAGTTCTTACAAAGGATATTTTGCAGGCAATACCCACACATTTACTCTCTGCACTAACTCCTCCATCCTCTGTGCTTAAATAAATCAAAATGCTAATGGAAGATTTTTTTTAGGATGGAGGAATGAGGAAAGAGATACCATTGGGCATCGTGGAAGAATCTTAGCTTTCCATATGAGAAAGGGGGACTAGTCATGGAAAGACTAAAAGATATTTGTATGGCCTTCCAATTCAAGCCGTGGTGGATTTTTAGATCCAAACACACCTTGTGGAATGAATTCTTGAAAGCAAAATATTGTCAAAGATCCGATCCTATTAGCAAAAAGTGGGATACTGGAGAATCTCGGACATGGAAGAACATCTTGATGAACAGACAACATGTGGAAAAATATATTTAATGGAAGCTGAAGGCTGGAAATTACTCCTTTTGGTGCAATAATTGGCTAGGAAATGGTCCACTTGCATAGTTTTACAACAATAGCAACAGGTTCAACAATGCAACAGCCCGCCCCAACAACACCTCCCCAATCAAGCAGACTGCAAACTCAATAACCACGGCAACTTCACTTGTTCTTCAGCTTGGGAGGAGATCAGGTAAAAAAAGAGAAGCATCACTTTAACTCTTTGTTATGGAATATAAACATCCCCTTTAAAGCTTCTTTCTAATTTGAAGGACCGTAAGGGGTAAACTCCACACTAATGACAAACTAACTAATTTTTGCATTGATCCATCAAAGTGTTTTTGTTGTCTTGATAATGCAGTTATGTATAGCATTCAACACATCTTCATCTCAGGTCATTTTTCTGCAAAAGTGTGGAGCAGTTTTGAATCCTTAGCAGGGATTGAACAAAGCTCCTACTCACTGCAGCAGCAGCTTCAAAACTAGTGGATAGCAAAGGCCAACAATGCAGACCACAAGATGATTCTACAGGCCACCCCTATCTTCATATGCTGGAATCTATGGAAGAACAGATGTGCAGGAAAATATGGGGGTAAACAACGAATATCAGCAGGAAGAAATATGCAATTTACAAAGACAACTACAAGATGTTAAGCATAGCATTTCCCCATATCAGCTAGCCAGCCAAGTTGACAGAATTGATCCCGAAATGTTAAGCATATATCCAAGACACCAAGGTAAGTTTTGTAGCTAGGAACAAACCCTCAGATCAGTGGATCAAGATCATCACTGATGGCAGTGCTCTTGACAATCCGGGGAGGCTGGGAGCTGGATGTATTTTGAGGGATAAAAATGGTCAACTGCTGATGGCCTTTGCAACAACTCTTGGGGATGGAACAAACAATAAAGCAGAGATTGAGGCAACTATTTTTGGTTTGACTTAGGCTTTGGATCTCGGATACACGAACATTATATGGTAGTTGGATTCAAAGCTTGTTGTTAAATGGATAAACCCGCAAGTAGCCACTCAATGAAACCTCATAATTCAGTTAGGCAGGCTGCAAAACTTGATCAACCATACCAAGAATTTCAAATACACGCATTTCTATAGGGAGGCAAATGGAGTTGCTGATGCATTTTCAAAACACAGCCATTAAATAACCAATCCTCAGTTATATTAAAGCCAACAACATCTACCTAAGGAATGAAGGGCATACTATCAGCTGGACTTAATGGAAATGCCAAGTTTTAGGAGGAAGAAATCTAAGAGAATTAAAGATCCTCCATGATTTTATCTTTTTAACTTAGCTATAATTCAATATCTAAGTAAAAGGAGATTCTCCCTTTTTTATTTTGCAATTTAAAAGGAGAATCTTCCTTGTTTATGCTTCTTAGATACTATGTAAATAGAGGAGTCCTCTCTTCTATGTGCTTAGTATTTTTGTTTGAGTTATTAATGTTAAGGCGTGGGAGAGTTTCTCAACCCCTACCCCTCCAAGGGTAATTAAAAGAAAAATAAGGTCCAAAATACCCAAACCCTAACAGAAAACACTAAACCGTAGATATTACAACTCAAATACTTAACCCCAAACCCTAAAAAAAAAAAATCTAAACAATAACCCTAACCCTGCGATAAACACTAAACCCCAAATCCAAGATAAAAAACCCAAAAATAAGCACCAAATAAGTGGTATTTAAACCTCAAATCCTAAACCCTAAACCCAAAAACCATATGAAAAATAAAACCCTATCTTTAACCCTAACACTAACCTTAACCCTAACACTAACCCTATACCATACACCCAAAACCCTCAGCCCAAAATACTAAAACCCAAATATAAGTACTAAACTAAAGATTTCAAACCTCAAATACTAAACCCTGAACCATAAAATCGAAAGAAGAAATTTACATCCTAACCTTAACACAAACCCTAAACCCTCTTTCCTAAACCCTGGGTCCAAAAGAACAAGATCAAAATACAAAAACCCAAAAAATTAAACACTAAACCATAGATTTTAAACCTCAAATGCTAAACAACAAACCCTAAAACCAAAAAATATATATTAACCCCAAACCTAACCCTAATCAAAACCCTCACACTAATCTTATCGCTAACCCTAACCCTAAATCATTAATCCTATACTCCAAGCCCAAAATACCAAAATCCAAATAGTAAACACGAAACCATAGATTCTAAACAAAATATCCTAAAAAAAGAACCTAAACCTTAACCCTAACCCTATCCCTACCACGAACCCTAACCCTAACCCTAAACCAAAAAACAAAAGCCCAAAGTACCATAACCTTAACATTACACACTAAACTATAGATATTACTGTTAAAATACTTAACCCCAAACCCGCAAACCTAAAAAAAAAACCTAAACCCTAACCCCAATCCTAACATTAACTCTAGCCCGAACCATACCATAAACCCTAAATCCCTAATACAAAATAAGAGTACCCAAACAATAAAGACTAAACCATTGATATTACATGCAAATTATAAACACTAAACCCAAAAACCTAAAAAATTATAACTCTAACCCTAAGCCTAACCTTAACCCAAACCATAGACCTCAACCATAAATCTAAAACCCTAAGCCAAAAATACAAAAACCCAAACATTAAATACTAAACCATAGATTTTAAACCTCAAATGTGAAACCCTGAACCATAAAAAAAAAAAAGCTACACCCTAACCCTAATCCTAAACCTTAACCCTATAACCGAAACCGTAAGACCAAAAAAAACCTTAGTCCAAAATAAGAAACTCAAACATTAGATAACAAACCATGGATTTTAAACATCAAATTATAAATCACAAACCCTAAAACCTTAAAGAAACAATAAACCCTAACCCTATTTCTAACTTTAATCCTAACCCTAACAATAAACCATTAACCCAAAAACCAAAGCCCTAATACCTAACATTTTAAACAAAAAATCGTAAACCACAAGCCTATAATACCGAAACTCTAACATTAAACACTAAATCATAGATATTAAAACTCAAATCCTTAACCACAAACCCTAAAACCTAAAAAACAACCTAAACCATAACATTAACACTTACCCTAACCCTACAATAAACACTAAACACCAAGCCCAGAATACAAAAAACCCAAACATTAAAGACTAAACCACTTATTTAAATCTTAAATACTAAGCCGTTTACACAAAAACTAAAAAAACCAAACATTAAATAATAAACTATTGGTATTATACCTCAAATGCAGAACCTTGAACCATGAAATATATTAAAAAACTACACCCTAACCCTTATGCTAACCCTCACCCTAACTTCGATTCCTAAACCACAAACTCTAAAACCTAAAAAATAACCTAAACCCAAGCCCAAACCTTAATCCTAACATTAAACCTAAACATGACCATAAACCATTAACCCAAAACCCTAAGCCAAAAGTAAAAAAATAGATTTTAAACTAAAAATCCTAAACTCCAAAACCTAAAACATAAAAAACCCCTAATGTCTCACCCTAATACAATCACTAACACGAACGCTAACAATAATCCTATCCTTAACCCTAACTCTATATCTTAAACCCTAAAGCCAAAGCCCAAAATACCAAAACCCAAACAATAAATACTAAACCATAGATTTTAAACCTCAAATGCTAAAACCCTGAACCATTGAACTTTTACAAAAACATACACCGTAACCCTAATCCTAAATTAACCCTAACCCTAAACCCTAAACCTTATGGACAAAAAATTCCCGGCAATAGAACCTAAAAAAAGTCCAAAATACGAAAACCTAAACATTAATCTCTAAACCATTGATTTCAAACAACAAATACTAAACCACTATCCGTAACCTTAAAAAAACCTAAACCCTAACCCTAACCCTAAATAATTTACTTGAAACACTAAGCCCAAAATACAAAGACAAAAACATTAAACACTAAACCATAGATTCTAAACCAAAATCCTAAACACCAAAACCTAAAACTTAAAAAAATACTAAACCCAAATCCTAACCCTATCCTTGACCCTAAACCTAAATCTTAAACCCTAAATCCAAAGCCCAAAACTACCAAAACCTCACATTAACCATTAAACCATAAATATTAAAACTCGAATCCTTAACCCCAAATCGTAAAACCTAAAAAATAACCTTAACCTTAATCGTAACCCTAATATTAACCCTAACACTAAAACTACTATAATCCCTAAAGCCCAAGCCCAAAATACAAAAACTCAAACATTATACACTAAACCATTGATATTGAACTTTAAATCCTAAACAAATAAACCTAACTAAAACAAAAACCCTAACCCTAACCTTATCCTAACCATAACCATAAATAATAACCCTAAGCCCAAAATACAAAAAAATTGAACATTAAATACTAAACCATAGATTTTAAACCTAAAATATGAAATCCTGAACCATATCCTAACCCTTATCCTAACCGTAACGCTAACCCTAACCCAAAATCATATACCGTAGGACCAAAAGAAAAAAAATAAGCCCAAAATACAAAACCCAAACGTTAAACACTAAACCATCGAATTTAAACCTCAAATCCTAAACCACAAACCTTAAAACCTAAAAAAACCTAAACCCTAACCCTAATAAAACCCTAAGATTAACCATAACCTTAACTATAACCCTAAACACAAATCATTACCCCGAAATCCCAAGCCCAAAGTACAAAAACTTAAAAAAATACACTAAATTATCGATTTTCAACCAAAAATCCTAAAACATAAAACATAAAACTAAAAAAAATTCCCAAACCCTAACCCTAACCCAATCCCTAACATGAACCCTAAATATAATCCTATCCTTAACCCTAACCCTAAACCCTAACCCCTAAACCCAAAGCACAAAATACTAAAACCCTAACATTAAACACCAAATTGTAGATATTACAAATCAAATACATAAACCCAAACACTAAAACCTAAAAAACAACCCAAACCTTAATGCTTACCCTAATATTAACCCTAGTCCTAAAATAACCATAATCCCTAAAGCCCAAGCCCAAAATACCAAAACTCAAACATTATACACTAAACAATTGATAATGAACTTTGAATCCTAAACAAATAAAACTAAATAAAACTAAAACCCTAATTCTAACCCTAACCATAAACAATAAACCTGAAACCCTAAGCCCAAAATACAAAAAACTGAACATTAAATACGAAACCATAGATTTTAAACCTAAAATGTGAAATCTTGAACCATAAAAACTATACCTAAAAAAACCCTAGATCCTAACCCTAACGCTAACCCTAACCCTAACCCCTAACCATAAACCCTAGGACCAAGGAAAAACAGAATCCCAAAATACAAAACCCAAACATTAAACGCTAAACCATCAACTTTTAACCACAAATCCTAACCACAAACCTTGAAACCAAAAAATTCTAAACCCTAACCCTAATCAAAACCCAAAGCCTAACCCTAATCCTAACCCTAAGCCTCACCCTAAACCCAAATACTTAACCCGAAACCACAAGCCCCAAATACCAAAACTCAAACATTATACACTAAACAATTGATAATGAACTTTGAATCCTAAACAAATAAAACTAAATAAAACTAAAACCCTAATTCTAACCCTAACCATAAACAATAAACCTGAAACCCTAAGCCCAAAATACAAAAAACTGAACATTAAATACGAAACCATAGATTTTAAACCTAAAATGTGAAATCTTGAACCATAAAAACTATACCTAAAAAAACCCTAGATCCTAACCCTAACGCTAACCCTAACCCTAAACCATAAACCCTAGGACCAAAGGAAAAACAGAATCCCAAAATACAAAAACCCAAACATTAAACGCTAAACCATCAACTTTTAACCACAAATCCTAAACCACAAACCTTGAAACCAAAAAATTCTAAACCCTAACCCTAATCAAAACCCAAAGCCTAACCCTAATCCTAACCCTAAGCCTCACCCTAAACCCAAATACTTAACCCGAAACCACAAGCCCAAAATACCAAAACTCAAAAAAAATACTAAATTATCGATTTTAAACAAAAAATCTTAAACCATAAAACGTAAAACTAAAAAAAAATTACAAAAACCTAACCCTAACCCAATCCCCAACATGAAGCCTAAATATAATCCTATCCTTAACCCTAACCCTAAACCCTAACCCTAACCCAATCCCCAACATGAAGCCTAAACATAATCCTATCCTTAACCCTAACCCTAAACCCTAACCCCTAAACCCAAAGCACAAAATACCAAAACTGTAACATTAAAAAGCAAACTGTAGATATTACAAATCAAATACATAAACCCAAACACTAAAACCTAAAAAAAAAAATTCAAAATCCTAAACCCAACCCTAACCCTAACCTTAACCATAATCCTAAACGTTAAACTCAAAACCCTAAGCCCAAACTATGAAAACTCAAACATTAAATAATAAACCATAAATTTTAAACCTAATATGCTAAACAGTGAACCATATAATGTAATAAAAATAATACTTTAACCCTAATCGTAACCCTAACCCTAACCCTAAACTTTAAATCCTAAGACCAAAAAAAATGTCCAAAAATACCCTAAGACCAAAATGCGAGAACCCAGACATTAAATACTAAACACTAAATTTTAAACCTCAAATCCTAAACCACAAACCCTTAAACCTAAAGATAATATAAACCCTAACCCTATCCCAAACTCAAACCCTAATCCTATCCTTAACCCTAATGGTATACAATTAACTCAAAACCCCAAGCACAAAACACAAAACTCTAAACATTAAACACTAAACCATAGATTTTTAATAAAAACTCTTAAACCCCAAAACATAAAACCTAAAACAAATCCTAAACCCTAATCTTAACGCTATCCCTAACACAAACTCTAACCATTACCCTATCCTTAACCCGAACCCTAAACCCTAAACCCAAAATCCAAAGCCCAAAATACCAAAAACCTAACATTAAACATTAAATCATAGATATTACAACTCAAATAATTGACCTCCAACCCTAAAACCTTAAAAACAACAAAACCCTAATCCTAAACCTAACCCTACAATAAACATAAAACCCAAGCCCAAACTACAAAAAAAAATATTAAACACTAAAACATTGATATTAAACCTCATATCCTAAACCCTAGACATAAAAAAATCCTAACCCTTACCCTAATCAATAAATAGGAAACGCTAGGCCAAAATACCATGACATCGTTATTATAAGGATATTCTAATTGCTTTATTATTCCATGTTAGTAAGGTTTTATACTTAGACAATGCAACTATCAATAAAATACGGGGTAGTATAGCTAGAGTTAGAATCCAAATTGATCTTACAAATATAGACCTTACCACCTTTTGTTTGGCTATGATGAAGAAGACTTGAACAAAGGTAAATTGCAAACTATTGAATATGAAAATATACGTGAATATTGACATTACTTTATAAATCAAGGGAATGGGATAAAAGACTCCACAATCAAATCTAGGGATGAGGAATTCCATAAAAGAAAAGAACTAGAAAAAAATAAAAACAAAGAATTCGGAAAATCTCAAAATTACAATGCATGTGCGTCAGAGCAACAAATGAGATTGTATCAAATGATACACCTACTGGACAACAAAGGAAAGAAATAAAATATCATGGTGCCCAATGGAAATCACAGAAGAAGAAACAAATTCAACATCAAACACAACCTCAATCCAAGACTGGCTGGAAACTAAGAGAACTTCAAGAACAACAAAGCTTGATTACAGAGCAAACAAGTCAGGTATGTATTTAATTAACTATTCCTACTTATAATTCATTTAATTATTTAGATATGCAGGATAAAGAAATGAATGAGCAGAATAATAGCAATAGGATAGTGATAGAGGTTGTCAATATAACACAAGACCTAAGAAATGTACAAACGATGACCCAACAATCCAAAATACTAGTAAGGTAATCCCTACTTAAAATGTTATTACTAAATTGCAGAATGTTTGTGTTCTCACACGTGGTAAAATTATGAATCAACAACAAACCTGCAATGCAAGCAATGCACAATGTCAAAAAGCAGATAAAATTGTAAGTGTAGATACTGTAATATAGCAGCCAGTTACATAGCTTTGTGTGTACAACTACATTGCTAGGAAATCCGTAATTATATCAAACAGGACACGAAGTCCATGTACAAAGTCACAAAGGTGAAGTTCAAGTTGAAGATATTATATCAGAAGAAGGAGGGAGTTTAGATAGTGTTGAACAAGGGAAAGAAAGACAAGGTTTTGCCGATGAGGGGGAATGCATTGAGCTTAGAGCTACGGTTATAAGTAACAACACACCTCCCCTTATTGTAGCTTATAGAATCACAGGTGGACACCAAGATATTAAAAAACAGTACAAATTACGATTTTGCAGCACATAAAAGTCCTTAACAAAATAAAGAAAATCAATAAGAAGAGGAAGGAACAAACATTCCAAGAAATAAAGAAGAAGCAGAATCTCCACAAAACAGTAAGAATAAATCTAAGGCAAGATTGAGTAAAAAAAAAGAAGGGAAAACATCAAGAAAAACAATAGAAGAAGCGGACAAGTAAAGTTGATCATCAAAATCAACACCAACATAATGAGGAGGTGGATGAATACATCCCTTTAGCATTAGAGGTTGAGTATCATGAAGATACTCGATCCCTATAAAGTAATGAATATGAAGAAGAGTTTAATAAGTACACCTTTCACACTGATTATGAAGAAGAAATCCAAGAATGTAAAGACAAATAAGGACTATCACCTCAAGCAAGGAAGGCAACTAGACATAATCATCAATCAGTAAACACTAATAGACCAATCACAAGATCCTTAAAGAGGCTTGTGATTAATGGTTTGTTTAACATTTACATTAATTTTTATCAGATTCCTTATATTTTACATATTGTATAATGTGTACGAAACATACTATTAGACATCCTAGTAAAATCACTATTTCTATTTTTGATATAGTTATTAGAATAGGTTGTTATACTTTGATAGACTTTTCTTGTAACGGAGAGAGTTTCCCTCGTTTATGTAGTTGTAATAAAGTACATATAAGGTGCTCATTTTCTTTTGAATACAACATCATGTATAGGGTTGAGTTGACAAATAGTACGCTGGTCGACTCATAACCCACCTTAGAATCAAAGGTAAAGTTTATGTCCCACTCTATGTAATTTTTTATTTTAACAAATGATAAGGTCTAGGGGTGTTACACAGCCCCTGACCCACCACAAGGGTTGTTCTAATAAATAAAAAATAGCCCAAAATACCAAAACACAGACATTTAATACTAAATCATATATTTTAAACCTCAAATGATAAACCCTGAACAATAAAACCAAAAAAAGCTATACCCTAACCCTAATCTTAACCATAAACCCTAAACCATAAAAACTAACTAAAAAAAGGCTCTAAGTCCAAAATACAAAAACCCAAACATGAAGCACTAAACTATAGATTTTAATCCTCAAATCATAAATCACAAACCCTAAAATCTAACCCGAACCTAACCCTAACTTTAACGCTAAGCCTAACCTCTATCCTAACCCTAACGCCAAACCATTAACCAACAACCCCAATCCGAAAATACCAAAATCAAAACATTAAACAGTAAACCATTGATTTTAAACAAGAAATCCTAAACTCCAAAACCTAAAACCTAAAAAATGCCTAATAGTTAACCATATCCCTAACACAAACCCTAACACTATCCCTATGCTTAATCCTAACCCTGATCCCTAAACCCTAAACACTAAACCCAAAATACAAAAACACTAACATTAAACACTAATTCTTTGATATTAAGAATCATATCCTTAACCCTAAACACTGAAACCTAAGAATAAATTTAACCCCAACCCTAATTCTAACTCTACCATAAACCCTAAACCCTGAGCCTAAAGTACAAAAACCAAACAATAAACCATTGATGTAAAACCTCAAATCCAAAACCCTAAACCCAAAAATAAAAAAAAACCAAAACCCTAACCTTATCCTTTACCCTTACCCTAACACTACACTATAAACCCAAATCCTAAGCCATAAATACCAAGACCAAAACATCAAATACTAAACCATAGATTTTAATTCTCATATGTTAAAACCTGAACCAAATAAAAAAAAACAAAAAAAACCCTAACCCTAACCCTAATCCCTAGACCCTAAACACTACCCAAAATACTAAGCCCAATAATTCTATCTCTAAAATTTCTCTCTCTAAAATAATTGTAATTTCTTCATCTACAACGGCTAGTCGGACGCCAGACTTGATCACCAGATGACGAGTGTGAAACCGGCAGTCAAACCGAATCCTACAAAAGCAAAAATAAGTGACAAGGAAGGTCAAAATACCATGATCAGGACCTCACCAAAGAGGAACACGGAAAATCATTTTCCACTGACAATACTCATAGTAGTGGCGGATTTTGATGGCGCTAGTGTATTAATTTACAAAAAAACAATATGTGTATTCAAGAAATAATTGTCAAAGTGAATCAAACACCGACTCAAAAGCTCAACTTATTTCAAAAATCAGAGATTTCTATTTCACCAGCTCAAATTGAAATGCAACATCAATCTAGAGTAATGGAGAAAGCACCTGCTCAAATCGAAATCATCACATAGCAGGAGCATAGCAGAACTAAGTTTCGAACTTTAGTGAAATACTCTTCAACAATCTGCAGCTCACAAGCTCCAACAATAAACTCAAAATGTAGCTTGAAATTTAATCGGAGTCGAGGAAGTCTGTGCACAGAATAGGAGTTAATTTAGTGACTTTTTCAAAGGTTCAACTAGTAGAGAAAAATCTACTCCAAAATCTATAGCTCAGGTATCCGATGAAGTACACAAAACTCGGGTTCCATCAAAACTGAATGACCAAACTAGTGCTTCGTATGAGAGAGGGGATCGCAAAGGTAAATATCCCATTACTAATATTTCAACTAATATCTCTAAGGTGCACGGGCAGTCGATGATCATTGATAGAGAAAAATAAATGGAGAAGATTCAATCCAATCGAAGAAATGTAAGTGAGCAGGAGCACAATGATGAATAGGGGATTCACAGAGAGAACATGACATATTACAAAGAATTCCCGAAAATAACATATAACTTCACCAGGTATGTTACTAACTCGGAGGAAATAAAAATATTATTTCTAATGGTCGTGATGGCATGGAGAATGGGAGACAAATCTACAATCATCAACAAGAGAAAAATGATCAAGAAAGTGGACAGGAACCAGCCTTATACGATTTTGCAATCTAATGATGTGAGGTTGTAGTTTAATCAAGCCAAAAGTAAGTTCAATTGTGTTGAATGATCCTGTCCACACTACTAGAAAAGGTTATCCGGCAGTACTCATTGATGAGGATTATTGTTACGTAAAACTAGCAGCCAACTGCAAGTTTCCATTGGTTGGAAAATTCACTAACACTATTCCTAAAATGGAGCTTGTTCGTCAGAGTTTTATACGACAAACGCAGTTAGGTGGAGGGGTGAAGATATCTCATTTTAATTCAAGACATGTATAAATAGATTTGGATAATGAAATGGATAATAAAATGGTTTGAACTAAATTTCAAATGACTATTTATGGGTAGCTTATGCGCATTCAAAAATTAACTCAAGACTTCACTTGGGATGAGGAAACTTATCTAGTGCCTATTTGGGTGAGTCTACCAAGCATTTCTTTGCATTGTTATGACAAAGTCTTGTTGACAATGGTCATGGAATGAGTTTGCAAAGTACTATATTTGGATTCACCTTCATCACAATAAACACGAGGCAACGTCATTCGTGTAAATGTCCAGGTTATTCTAACTAAGGAACTACCAATTAGGCTTCAAGAACTCACATCCTAATAAAGGGCGTTGGATCAAAATGCATTATGAAGATATCCCACCATGTTGTATGCACTTCAAAAATCAAGGACATATAGATTACAAATGCACTATTAAGACAAGGGAAGAGGACAATATCAACAATGGAATTCAGGTAAGTGAAAAAAACATAATGGAGCTGGAGAGTAAGCCACAATCAGATCTTGGAAGCAGCATATTTTCTAGAACACATTGGGACTTAAATGAACCTCCCTTGAAAGCTACAAGAAATGCCCAATTTGGAACAAAGAGAACATGACATAATTCAAGTTCAGACTAGGCAAGGCACACAAGAGGATCCATCAATTCAACGGCAGACAAAAAAGAAGAGACAACATAAGTCTGGGGATAAAAACAACAAAAACATATATGGAGGTCTACATAACTTCAACACAATGAAAATGTTATCAAAACCAATGACAATGGAGGTAAAGATTGTATACTTCCTTTAATTACTAGTAATACATACAACCCTCTTGCAGCGGAAGAACAAGTGGAACAACTACCACAAAATGTAGAAGTCGACAAACGTGAAGATCAACATACATTAGGATAGGACAAACCAAATGGAAGCAAACAAAAGTGATCGAAAAGCTTCAATACAACAACAGAACAATAGGAAATAAATAACTAAGACAAGAATGAACTAAGAGGAGAACCAGGGGGATCACCAATCAAAAACAGAGAAATTCCAAGATAGCAATGCAGCACACCTACATTAATAAAAGAGACTCCTAAGGCAGGTATTAAGACTGACACAAAAATATGTTTACCGCAGCATAACAACTATGAGACAACAACTACGACAATCAAGAGCCCAGGTATTGACTTATTTCTCCCCACACCCCAGCAGCTCCGTAGTAATAATATTAAAGATTGTATAACTGTTGGGACAACTGATGTAGTTACTCGAGGTAAGGGAGTAGATAGTCAGGAGAAACTTTTTAATGTGCAGGAAGGGGAAACCATAAGGAGGGGGGACAGATTTATAGATAAGGATAAGATGCAGCATCTAACAGAGGGTACTAAAAATCAAGATAAAAAAAAATAAGAGTCAAAATAGGCTAAGTAAAAAGACAAGAGAAGCCATTAAGAGACGGAAACAAAGGGAAGCGGGGTTACAAGGAGATACAGATCAAAATCAAATGGTAAACATTTTACGAGGAGATGAGAAAGAAAATTCAAATTATGATGTTGTAAATTCTGGAGATGAATGACACTACCAATAATTCCTTAAATTGATAAAGATAATGATGGGTGGAGGGGAGACTGCAGAACATTTAATTAAGTCTTTTTGGCTCCACATTCCTAAACGAGCATCATGCCAAGAAACAAAAAGCTATTGATCAACATGGCCTCTATACCCAAAGGCAGGAAGAGTGTCAGACAAAGACATAATACAACCAATGATACTGTGTTATCTATTATGAGCAGGCCTAACACTAGGTCAAAGAATAAAGGTTGTTAATGATCAGTACTATTGTCTGGAATATAAGGAGTATTAACACCCAAGGTTCATTGGAACGTCTTCAAAATTTCAAAAAAATGAACAATTTATCAATCATTTTTATTCTGGAACCTTTTGCGGATAGATCTTAATTAGTCAAGTTTAAGATACTTCTGAAGAAGGAACATGTGATTTGTAATGGTAACGGTAAAATTTGGGTTTTCTTAAACAAGGATGTGAATTGTGATATTTTGGAAATCAATGATCAACATATTATTCTTATGACAAAACACGTGGAAAATTTGGAAAAAGTCATCCTTTCTTGTTTCTATGCAAAGTGCAAAGAACATCTTAGAATGCCTCTTGGGAATAGAATATACTATTTTTGTAATATGATTTGACCATGGTGTACAATTGGATATTTCAATGTCATCACTTCGAATGAAGAAAACATGGAGGAATTCCTTATAGTATGAATAAAAGCTTGGAGTTCATTAACATCATTGAAGCTAGTGGCTTGATCGACCTTGATTACAGTGGTCCTCATTTTACATGGCGTAATTACAGATCGGCAGAAGCTCATGTGTGGAAGAGACTACACTGAGCCATGGTAAATGATAGATGGCTGTATTGCATGCCACATACTACAATAGCTCACCTGCCAACTGTTTGATCGGATCTTTGCCTATTACTCTTATAAATGGAGGCTACAACCGATCATAAAGTTAAATATTTCAAGTTCCTGAATTGTTGGACTGGAATTTCTAACTTTACGAAGGTTGTTCAGTTTTCATGGAAGGAAGATGTTGGTGTTAATACAATGTGGATATTCCACCAGAAAGTTAGAAATTTGGCTCGTAAACTAAGTGAGTTGTCTTGGCAACATTTTGGAAACAGTTTCTTCAAATTTATTGAATTTGAGGAACAAGTTAAAGAGGTTGAAGAGAGGATAGTAAACTATAATACAGAGGAAAACAAAACCAATCTTCATCTGCTGAATGCTCAATATATCCAATATATGAATATTGATGGATTTATTCTAAAAAAAAATGTAGCTTCAGTGATTCAAAGAAGGTAAATACTTCCATTCTGTTATGAGAGGTCGTAGAAGGAAACTTTTCATTCATCAAATTTTCAAGCATGAGGATACATAGATATAAGGTGATGAAAATATTGCAAATGAGGCTTGCCATTTTTTCAAAATGTGTTCTCGGGTAAGGATGATAGTGTAAAAGAAGAGGTTTTGAATTGTGTCCCCAGAATGGATACAAATGATCAGAATCAGTTAGTTCAAAGACTCCCTCACGTGGAGGAAATTACTCATGTGGTTTATTCCATTAACCCAAAGTCAGCGGCAGGTTCGAATGAATTTGGAGGAAAATTTTATCAATCTTGTTGGGAGGTTATTAAGGAGGATGTAGTTATGGATGTTCAACACTTTCTCTAAGTAAACATTATGCCTAAGTACATCTCTCACGCCTGTCTTGTTTTTCTGCCACAATTTTATAATCCGAATAGATTTTCTGATTTCAGCCTATAAGTTTGAGCATATCTTCAAATAAGATTATTTCAAAAATTTTAGCTACCCGGCTAGCTCTTATTTTACCTCTATTTATTTCTGAGAATCAAGCAGGCTTTGTTAAAGGTCGAAGTATCTCTGAAAATATCATGTTAGCTCAAGAGATTACTCACAGTATTAAACGTTTCAAAGATGGTGATAATGTAGTCGTTAAGTTGGATATGTCCAAGAAATATGACAGAGTGTCATGGTCATACACATGTTTACTTCTAAGAAGAATGGGATTCACAGAAAATTTTATTGATCTAGTCTTGAGAAGTATAATTAATTACTTCTATTCGATCACTATCAATGGAACTAGACATGTTTTATTTCATTCTTCTAACGAACTTAAGCAAGGGGAACACTAATAACCATCCCTACTTTTTAAGGGGCGGAAGTGTTATCCAGAACTCTTAATAGGATTTACAAAAATCACGTATTTCAAAATTTTCATATAGAGTGAAGAGGTCCTCAAATTAATCATCTAAGCTTTGTTAATGACATTATCATCTTCTCTTCGACTACATGAGATTCGTTGTAGCTGATTATGAAATTTCTAGCAACATATGAGGCTGTTTTGGGATAGCTCATAAACGAGGATAAAACCCATTTCATGATCTCGGAAAATACTCCTGTTGACAATATTTCTCTGATACAGAACATCAAAGGCTTCTCTCAGAAAAACAGTCCAATCATCTATCTTGGATGCCCGTTGTACATTCTTAATCGGGGAATCATTTTTTATTTGGATCTAGTGGATATGATCACAAAGAGGATTATGGGCTAGCAGTTTAGAACATTGAACTTTGGGGGCAAAACTAGAATGATCAACCATGTTCTTCAATCAATCCCAATTCATTAGAAAGGCGTCTGCAGACTTCTTTGCGGGTTGGTATAAAGACAAATGAAAATATCATTGGTATTCTTGGGATAATCTTTGTCTTTCTATAGAAGAACACGGTATAGGTATTAGAAGAATTGAAGTTGTTTGCAAGTCTCTCAAACTGAAAATATGGTAGACCTTCAAGACAAAGAAATCTCTTTGGGTCGGTTTTTGAAAGCAAAATATTGTCAATGAGCTCAGCCAGTAGCGAAAAATATTGATGCAGGACAATATCTTTGCTGGAAATTCATGATAAGGAGCAGGGAAATAGTGGAAACTAGACTGAACCGGAGTGGCACCACTAGCAAATCAATGCGATCACATCACTAGCCTTAATAACACTTCCATCTATTAATTCATGATTAATGGAGGCATGAATGAAGCTAGTGTTCGACAATCAATTCCCCCATTTTTGGTTCCAATAGTAATTGGCAGTGAGATTAATAAAGAAGCAAATATACAGGACACATTTATTTGGAAAATCAGTGATAAAAGACATTTCTCTTGCTATTCGGCTTGGGATCTCGTTAGAAGTAGATGTAGCAACAGGGTAATAAGCAAAGTCATTTTGCATAGATTTATCCTATTAAAAATGTCTTTTTTAGTTTGGAGGGCTCTTCGCAACAATCTCCCAACTAATGATAGGATAACTCAATTTGGGATGGATCCTTCCGAATGCTCTTGCTGTTACGCCCCAGGTAATGTTACTATTAAGCATATATTCATTGGGGTTCATTTTGCTTAATTTTTTTGGAGGTTTTATTCAGAGAATGCAGGTATACAACATGAGAAAACTTCTATTCATATTTTAAACATAGATGGAGCAATTTGGAGCATAAAAATGAAGCACATCTGTTGTTCAACCAAAGCCTTCCTATAATCATCCTATGGAACCTACGGAAAAATTGATATTCAGAAAAATATAGCGCAAAGAAATCAAACACTATATGGGTAATGTAGTTAATCCAAAAATATTATAATCTACTCTTACCCATGGCTTATCCGCAGATTGCATGGCCGAAAAACTTGAACAACCTATGCCGTACGGTGATGGAATGCCAACACGAGGTTATGGTAAAAGAAATTACATGTAAGGCCCCATCTCAGCCCCTATTAAAATTAAATTCAGATGCGAGTGCACTCAAGAAATCATGGGAATATTTGCGGAAGGGGCATCGTACGAGATTTTCAAGGGAATATAATCTATGCATTTGCTATACCTTTGGGCATTGGAACAAATAACAAAGTTTATACTCAAGAAGCTTTATGTGGATTAATGTGTTGCATCCAGCATGGTTAAAATAAAATTCATTTGAAGACAGATTCACAATAGGTCATTCAATGGATAATAAAAATACAAGACACGATGTGGAGGATGCAACCATATATCCGAGAACTTCAGGCCCTACTCCAGCAACTTCACCAAGTCAAGGTTACTCACACTTTCAATGAAGAAAACTTTAAGGCGGATAGACTTGCAAAGCATAGTCATAGCATGGACATAATTCAACATTTTTATGTCAAGGATCAACTACCGATATTAGCAAAAGGAAGTTACATTCTGGAAAAACTTGGTATGTCCTCTTTTAAACAGAAGAGACTTATGATAATTATGGAGCCTCCTTAAATTTTACCTTGATTTTGATAAGTAAAGTCTCTATACTTTTTTTTATAAGGAGCCTATTCAATTAGACTATATCATTTAATATAGTCTCTTTGAATAGGATAGATTTCTGTTGCTTTCAATTTGTATGGGTAGAGTCTCCCTCATGTATGTTTATTAGATACGATGTACAGATAGGAGTCCTCTCTTTTAGATTCATAGTATTTAGTTTCATCTTTTTGATTTTAAGGTGAAGAATCGACATTCCTTGGGAATGGGGATTATTGAACCATCTAATAGGATGGAGGTAAGGTTGATGCCCCCCTTCGTGTACATTTTCTTTTATTAATGCTTAGGCCTGGGGGTGTTGCTTAGCCCCTTACCACCACCACCACCCCAAGGATAATTTAAAAAGAATTAAAAAAAACGGTAAGTCCAAAATGAGAAAACATAGACATTAAACACTAAGCATTAATTTTAAACATTAAATCGTAAGCCACAAACCCTAAAACCTAAAAGAAATACCAAAACCATAACCCTAACCTTTAACCGAACCCTAAACAATTAACTCAAAACCCCAAGACCGAAATACCAAAACCCAAAAAGTAAACACTAAAACATAGATTTTAGACCAAAAAATCTTAAACCCCAAACCTAAAAGCAAAAAAAAAAAAACATAAACTATAACCCTAACCCAAACCCTAACAGGAACCCTACCCCTATCCTTAACCCTAACACTAATCCCTAAAACCTTAACCCAAATGCAAAAATACCAAAACCCTAACATTAATCCCTAAACCATAAATCTTACAACTCAAATGGTTAACCCTGAACCCTAATTCCCAAAAAAAAACAAAAAAAGAATCCTAACCCTAACATTAACCCTAACCATAACCCTTCTATAAACCTTAAACAGAAAGCCCCAAATACTAAAACCTATATATTAAGCACAAAACTATTGATATTAAACCTCTAATCCTAAAACCTAAACACAAAAACGTAAAAGACCAAAACTCTAAGCCTTACCCTAACCTTTACCCTAACCCTATCCCTATCCCATAAACCCCAAAACCCTAAGCCCAAAATACAAACATCCAAACATTGAATACCAAAACGTAGATTTTAAATCTCAAATGATAAACCGTGAACTATAAATCATAAAAATGAACCTATACCCTAACCCTATTCCTAAACCTAACCCTAAACCATAAACCAGAATTCAAAATAAACCCATATGTCCAAAATACAAAAACCCAAACATCAAACAACAAACTCAAACCGAAAAAAAGATAATCCCAAACCTGAATCCAAACCCTTACGTAATAACTAACCCTAAAACAAATCAAAGATTAGGAAAATAGAACAAAGAATTAGATTGCAGTGTGAAACATAGTAAGGATACAAATTATAGAGATATAGGGAACAATGCAACCAATATCAAAATTGAAAAAATCTTAAGAACAAAAACAAGCCTAGTAAGCAAATAGAGATGCATCTAAGAGAAGGTTAAACAATAAACAAGAAGGTGAACAAGAAGGGGAACATGAAATGAGGGAGGAAATAGGTAACAAATTATTGATGGTTGACAATCATCAGACAAAGGGCAAGCCTTCCCCATAAGAGTAAAATATGACACCACCTCCAAGGGCATATCCAAATAAATAACAGTGCTATTGTCAAGTTAATACTATACCTTTTATATATTTGTATAAAGTGAAAAACTTTGAGGATGAGGTTGTTAGAGATAATCAATTTGTTCAGGAGATGGAGGATGACAATGAGACGAGTGAAGCTTTAATAAGAGCTTTTAGTCCTCAGAATGGTCAGGCTCTTGAAGTTGAGGTTCAACAAGTAACTCAAAATCGAGGTCTATCTCTAAGAAAGCCGAAACATGACAAGTTTCATTTCAAGAATCGAGATGATAAAACTTTTACAGCTGGCAGGCCAAATACCAGACTTTTTTCCTCTAAATCATCCAAATGATTAGTACAATCATATGGAATACGAGAGGGATCAACACTCAGGGGGTGTTCAAAAGGCTAAAAATGCTTTAAAAATTTATCACTTGTCCATCATCACTATTCCAGAACCTTTGTCAGATAGTGTTCATGATCAAAATTTTAAAGTCCAATTAAACCTTGAAAATACTACCAGTAACTGTAATAACAAGATTTAGTGTTTCTTGGAGTAGTGAAATTGACCGTATTATCCTTGATGAAGATGAGCAGAATTTTACTTGTGAGATTAAACACAATGAATTACAAGATCAATTTATTACTTCCTTTGTTTATGAAAAATGCAAAGAGCATCTTAAAAGGACACTTTTGGATAAAATGCTACGTCAAGTTATTTTAGACAACAAACCTTGTTGCTCTGTGGGTGACTAAAATGCTATAACTGCTATAGATGAGAAACTAGGAGGGGTCCCCTATAATATGAGAAAGAGATTATATTTTATAGCACTCATTTGAAGCTTGTGGACTGATGGACATTGGTTTCAGTGGACAAAAGCTTAATTTGTCCAACAAAAAGGGTATCAATCAAAAAAATTGGAAGAGATTAGATAGGGTTCTTGTAAACGATTCTTTGTTGGAAATGATGCATCAAACATCAATCAAACATTTGTCTTCTACTAGTTTTGATCAATGTCCACTTCACATGGAAATGGTGTCAAATGAGGCAGAAGATATTAATCATTTCAGATTCCTTAATATTTGGGTCGATAATCCTCTCTTCTAGGAAACTGTAAGAACATGATGGGATAAGGAAGTGGAAGCAAAAACATGTGGAGATTGCATCACAAACTGCTAACACTCTTAGTACATGGTCTAAGAGGGAGTTTGGTGACATCTTCTAGAACGTCAAGACTCATGTAAAAAAGGTTCACAAGGCTGAAGAAAGATACATTACTTATCAAAGTGAATCAAACAAAATTTCTCTCCATGAACTTAATGCTCATTAAATCAAATTTCTTATGTTGGAAGACACAATTCTGAAACAAAAAACAAAACTACAATGGTTCAAGGAAGAAAACAATAATTCTAAATATTTCCATTCCTTGAAAAGAGGGAGAAGAAGAAAATTGTTCGTTCATAGAATTACCAATGAATGGGGAATGGACACATGGGGAAGAGAATATTGCTATCGCTTCCTGTGAACACTTCAAAGATATCATTGTAGAGGAGGATAAAATTATTAATGAGGAAAACTTGGAGTGTATTCCAAGAATGATCATGCATGACCCAAATTCCAGACTTAACAGTATCCCATATATTGATGAACTTATGAATGTAGTTTTTTGAATAAATCCTAATTCTGCAGCTTGTGCGGATGGCATGAGTGGGTATTTCTATCAAAAGTGCTGGCACATTATCAAAACTGACTTAATGGGAGTCATTCAGGACTTCTATAGTGGCCAAATGATGCATAAATACTCCTCCCATTCTTGCATATTATTGCATCCTAATGTGAATAATCCCAGTCAGTTGACTGAGTTTAGATTTACTATGAAGATTATTTCTAAACTATTGATCAACAGACTTGGGCCCATTCTTCCTTCCTTAATCTTTATTATCAATCCGTGTTTGTAAAGGGAAAAAGTATTTCTGAGAACATTATGTTAGCTCAGTAAATCATCCACCAAATCAGGAAGCCTAATATTGGGAGCAATGTTATTATTATATTAGACATGGGAAAAGTCTATGACAGAGTTTTTTGTCATACACATGTCTTGTTCTTAGGAAAATGCGCCTCTTTAAGGTATTCAATGACATGGTATGGAGAATTATGGCAAACAAGTGGTACTAAGTTATAATCAATGGGAAGATGTATGGTTTTTTCCAATCCACAAGAGGAATAAAGAAAGTTGACCCCCTATCCCCAGCCCTATTTACTTTAGGTGCTGAAGTTCATTCGAGGTCTCGCAATATACGTCACAACCACCCTGATTATCATGGTTTTTACATGGAAAAGAGGGGGCCTCAAGTGAATCATTTAAGAATTGTAGACGACATTATTCTATTCACCTAATGAAGATGTAAAAACCTTAAATATTCTAATGCATACTTTTAAGACATATGAAGAAACATCTGGACAACTGATCAATGGTGACAAAAGTCACTTTAAGGTTCATTCCAATGCCTTCAGTATCACGATTAGCAGAATCAAGAAATACACTTGCTTCAGACAAAAATAGGGTATTTAAATTTATCTATCCGGTCCTGTTTTCATTGGTAGGCCTAGAATTTTCTACTTTTCTGACCTTGCTAACAAAGTTTTATGCAAGATCACAGGTTGGCAAACAAAGCAACTCAGTTATGCGGTAGGAAAATTTTAGCTAAGCATGTACTTCAAGCTCTCCCTATCCACTTACTGTCTGTTGTCACCCCTCCTTCCACAACCATTAAACAAATCCAAATGCTCATGGCTGATTTCTTCGCGATGGAAAAACAATAATAATTAATACTTTTCAGCATCCTGGAAAAACTTGAGACTTCCTTTTGATGAAGGGGTGTTGGATTGAGGAATATAAAATATGTTTGTATGGCATCCATATTTAATAAATGGTGGATCTTCAAGACTAAAAATACGATTTGGGTGAATACTTGAAGGCAAAGTATGGTCAAAGATCCAACCTATTATGCAAAAAATCGGACAATGGATAGTCATTAACCTTGAAATATATGTTGGAAAATAGACAGCAAGTTGAAAAACACATCCAATTGAACCTCAAGTAAGGCATCTACTCTTTTTGGTGGGATAATTGGCTTGGCATTGGACCACTTTCTCAATTTTCCACACAGTAACAGGTTCAATAGCAAAACAGTGGATGACTTTTTGTACGAAGGACAATGGAATTGGAGAAAATTTCTAGAACAGGCACTATCATATAAACTAGCCAGCATTCTTCCAACAAAATACCTCAACAAATTGAACTTCTGGATCAGGCTGTGTAGAAACACAAAAACCATGACTTACTTAGCTGTTCATCTGCCTAGTAGAATATTAGAGAAAAAAGATTAAAAAAACAGTTTAAATCTCATACATGGCACAACAACATTCCTTTTAAGTCCACTTTTTAATATGGAGAGCCTTGAGAGGCTTGAAAACATCCTACAAATGAGAAATTAACTAATTTTGGCATTAAGGTAACTAGTTGTTTTTGTTGCTACAACAAGACAGGTTTGGACAATATCGACCACATCTTCAATACTAAACAGTTTGCAGATGAGATATGGAAGAGCTTTGAAGGCACTGTTGGAATAAACACAAATCACAGCTGACTACATTAACATATCAAACACTGGTGGTCAGCAAATCACACCAATGCAACACATATATTTGTAATGCAGGCTACCCCCAATTTTATTTGTTGGTATCTTTGGAGGAGCAGGTGTACCTGCAAATATATAGACAAGACTCTCAACATCAGGAGGACTAGCAATGCTATTTACAAAGATAACAACAAGATGATGTCAACAACTTTCTCCCAAATAAGGTCGCCAACAAAATAGATAGAATTAGTTATACTATGCAAAAAGTGTGTTCATGTCAGTAATGTGAATATGGTTACACGAAATTTGAGATGGAGGTATTTTGAGAGATCAAACAGGTAAATTGCAAATCACATTCACTACTCCCCTTAGAGAAGGTACAACCTATAGGACAGAAATTTAAGTAGCCAGTTTTCGGTTGACGTGGGCATTGGAGTTGGGTTATAGAAATATAGTGTTACAGGTTGATTCACTACTGATGGTGAACTGGATTCTTGAAAAAGCGATCCCGTAATGGAGCATCACAATTCACCAGGAATGATTATAAAAGCTCATCTTAAAGTCTCATAGGTTCAAAGCACACACTCATTTATAGAAACTAATTCGATAGCTGATGCTCTTTGTGAATACAGTGACATGATACCTACTCTAGAAATCTTCTTCAACAATCAACAGTTGCCAAAAGAAACTAAGGCCTATTATCAGGTAGACTTGTTGGATATGCAAAATTTTAGAATGAAGAAAACTAAAAAAATTATAGAACCTCCTTGATCATCGATGTTACCTTTTCAACATAGCTATAATTATAGCTTCTTTGATTAGGGTAGAATAGGATAGTTTTATTTTTTGAAAATGCAAAGGGAAAGTCTCCCTTGTTTATTTTTCCTAAATACTATGTATTAGGAGAAGTCCTCTCTTCTAGGTTCTTTGTATTTTGGTTTCGCCATTTTTCTAGGGGGAGGACTTTACTTTCTTTTTGGAAAAATTGACTCTGAAACACAATAGGTTCGGAGGTTAGGTTTATGTCACCCTCCTTGTATTTTGTTTTTTTATAAATGTTATGGCATGGGGTGTTGCTCATCCCTTACTACTCAAAGGGTACTTAAAAAAACCTAACCCTAAACCATTAAATCAAAACCCCAAAAACAAAATACAAAATATCAAACATTAAACACTAAACTATAGATTTTAAACCAAAAATCCTAAACCCCAAACCTAAAAGCTAAAACAAAACCCTTAAACTCTAACCCTAATCCTATCCCTAACATAAACCCTTACCCTAAACCTATTCTTAACTGTAATCCTAAACTCCAAACCCTAAACCCAAAGCCTAAAATGCCAAAACCCTTACATTAGACACTAAACCATAAATAATACAACTCAAATCCTTAACCCCAAACCTAAGTGCCAAAAAACAACCTAAAAAAAAACCTAACCCTAACATTTACCCTAACCCTAACCCTATTGTAAACCCTAAACAAAAAACCCAAAATACGAAAACCTAAATATTTGGGTCAGGGTTTGTGGTTTAGATTGAGGTTTTTTTCGGACTTTCTTTTCTTTGGACTTAAGGTTTATGGTTTGGGGTTTATGGGTAGTGCATGATTTAGGATTAAGGTTACGGGTGTACCTTTTTTTAGGTTTTAATATTCCAGGTTAAGCATTGGATGTTTAAAATATATCGTTATGTATTTAATGTTTGGGTTTTGGTATTTTGGGATTAGGATTTTTGGTTTATGGTTTTGGGTTAGTGTTAGGTTTTTGATGTTTTTTTGATTTTTTTATATGGGGTTAAGGATTTGAGGTTTATCATACATGGTTTAGAGTTCAGGATTTGGGTTTTGGAATTTTGGGATAAGGGTCTAGGATATATGGTATGGTTAGACTAAGGGTTAGTGTTAGGGTTCGGGTTAGGGTTTAGGTTGTTTCTGAGGTTTAAGTTTTTGGGGTTATGGATTTTAGTTTTAATATATATGGTTTATTGTTTAATGTTATGGTTCTGGTATTTTGGGTTTTTTTTTTGTTGTTGAACGACCCTTGAGGTGGGTCAGGGGCTTAGCATCACCCCCAGGCCTTAACATTTATAAAAAAAAAACAAGGTTACATGAAGGGGGACATAAATCCTTACCTTCTATCATTTGGTGGTTATAATTGACTTCTCTTCTAAGATTAGTCAATTTAACCTGAATACAATGTGATGCACATAATAGAAAATAGAACCTAGAGAGGAATCCTCTCTTAATACACTTTTCTGAAAATGCTTGAATAAGGAGGCTCTCCCCTTACATAGTTATAAAAAAGGAAAAACAAATCAACTAACTAAACTAGTTAAAGAAATGTTTAAATGTCATTTGATGTTATTCAAAAATAATGTTGCCTTGATGTTTTTCTACGGTGGATACTTGATTCTTTTAATCTTCCTTCTTCTAAAGTTTTGTATACCCATCTTTTCCAATATGTAGCTTCCACGAATTGCTCCTATTAGTTGATGTGAAGTATAGAAGTGTTGAGGGATATCCATAGTGTGACTCCATTTAGATAATAAGTCAGTAGTGGTGTTTGCTTCTCTATATATGTGTTTGCAATGAAAGAAGTCCATTTTGCTCTTGATTTGTTGAATTTGTTGAACATATTGAAGGCATCTCCAGGGTGTCTTAGCTGTGTTGTTGATCCATGTACTTAACAATTCAGAATCCACTTCTAATTCAATTCTTTTGTACCCATGTTGTTCACACCATTCCATGCCATATAGTGTTGCTTTTTGCTCTGCAATATTATTAGTACCAAAGCCAAAAGGACATGAAAAAGCATAGATTATGTTACCTTGATGATTTCTGAGTACTCCACCTCCACCTATCTTACCACTGTCTTTTAAAGCACTTCCATCTGTATTTAGTTTATATATACCTTCCTTTGGTTTGTTCCAGCATACTTTAATAATCTTGTACTTTTGATAACAATGCTCAACAATATTAAATAATTTATCCAAGCTAGACTGCCATGGTATATTAGGAAATACCAATCTAGTAATCTGCATAGTCTCCTTGAATATACCATACTGCACTCTTTGTATACTTGATTTTTTGTCTCCATACTTCACAGAGCACCTGTTTTTCTAAAGAATCCAACAAATAAGATTAGGTAAAATATGAATAAGAATTTATGTACCTCATTAAGTGTATGCAGATTCTTCCATTGCAACAGTTGACTTCTGAGATCTGTATGTATTGGCATTGCACCAACTTTTGCTGAATGATGTTTCCAAATATGATTGGCAAAATGTCCAGTAAGTAGTATATGAGTAATGTCATCCTTTCCTTGCTTGTAACAGCAGTATCAGTTTTCTTCTGTTCTTCCAAATATCTGCAGAATTTCATTGGTTGGAAGCTTGCCCCTTAATGCTCTCCAAATAAAGAAGGCAATTTTGAAAGGATCTTGCTTATGCCAAATAAAATTATTAATAGGATCTTTATTTTTCTTCTTCCTTATGATCTCCCATGCAGATGCAATAGAAAATTTTTAATTTTCTTCAGGCATCCATATAGCAGAATCTGCAGTGTCTTCTTGATAATTGATGGTTGTTTGTAAAACATTGGGTACCAAAATAGATGGCACAAGCTGTCTAATATAACTTTCATTCCATTTACCATTAATAAGAAAATCAGCGAATACACTATAATTCAGGCAGGAAACATTGTCACAAAGGTTAGCAATAGCTCCATTACCTAGCAAGTTATCCCACCAGAAACTACTAGATCCTGAATGAATATTCCATCTAATATGTGTTTCCACTTGTAGTCTGTTTCTTGTTAGGTATATCCACATCATCGAGTCACCAGTATCATACTTCTTAGCCACATGATTGGCTCTTTGACAATACTTAGCCTTTAAGAAATTACTCCACAAGGAATTTTTTGTTCTAAATTCCCACCACTTCTTATATTGAAGGCTTTACAAATATCATCAAGCAACCTTACTCCAATACCCCCTTCATTAGTAGGATAAGCCTGGGTCTCCCAAGCAGCCCAATGATACTTCTTCCCATCCTTTTCAACTCCCCAGAAAAAGTTAGCCATTACTCTTTTAATATAAATAATAGTGGTTTTGGGAGGAGAGATAGCTGCTAATGTGTGAATGGGAATGGATTGCAGGACATGTTTCACAAGAGTGACTTTGCCTCCAAAATTCAGTATTTTGGATTGCCAACCTGAAATTTTCCTGATCACTTTGCCAAAAACCTCAGTGAATTAAATAATTCTTTGGCCACCAATATACAAAGGGCACCCTATGTAATTAATGAGTCCCTCTATTTTCCATATTAAAACCTCTATAAAGTTGATTCTGATAAAGAAGGTTGAGCTGTCTTGAGAACACTTCAACACCTAAAATAAATAGTGCTGGAGAAAGAGGATCACCTTGTTTAAGACCCCTAGTAGAATGAAAGAAATCATGCCTTGTACCATTTAACACAATAGAATATCAACTATTGCTCATAATTCATCAAACTCTATCTATAAATAATTCAGTAAACCCCATTTTTCTTAAAACAATACAGTATATGCCTGTGAGACTCTGTCATATGCTTTGACCATATCTAATTTGATAACAGCTTTACTTCCTTCCTTAGGTCTTTTAATACCATGAATAACTTCTTGAGAAAGCATAATATTCTCAGAAATGCTCCTTCCTTTAACAAAACCAGACTGATTTTCTGAGACAATATTAGGTATAATGGAGGCCAGTCTAGTACTTAAGATCTTTGAAATGATCTTATTAGTAAAATTACTCAAACTAATAGGTCTATAATCCTTAAGCGTATTGGGATGATCAAGTTTAGGAAGCGAAACTAGGCAAGGATGAGACATATATCTAGGCATACCTTGACCATTAAAGAAAGAGGCTACAACAGCCATATGATCATTCTTAATGATATCAAAACATAGCTGATAAAACTTGCCTCCAATTTCATCAGGTCCAGGAGCTGAATTGGGATTCATACTCATTATGATCCCTTTCAACTAATCCTCAGTAGGCATACTATCCAAATTTGAATTCTGCTCATTTGTAATCATATCAGGTATACATTGTAAAAACTCCTCTTTAATCCTTTCTGATTTTCCTGTAAAAATTTTCTGATAGTAATCACAGGCTTCCTGAGCAATGTTCTCCTCTCCTTGAATCCAGCTACCCTTATCATTCATAATTTTAGAAATAACCATTTTTTTTCCTTCATTCTCTAATCACAGCATGAAAATATTTGGAATTAGCATCCCCTTCCTTTAACCACTGTAATTGAGTTTTGTGCTGAAGGATAGCATATTCCAATTTCAAATACTTAATGTATTGAGCATTAGCACCACTAAGTTTTTCTCTATTTTCCTTACTGTCATCTAGGATCATATCTTCTTCAGCCTTTTTCACTACCTCCTCATACAGTTTAACTTTTTCAAAAACATCACCATATTCATTCCTTGACCAACTCCTTAATGTCTGTGTTACTCTCCTCAATTTTGTATGTAAAATCCACAATGGATCACCTATGACATGTCTTTTCCAATACATTCCAACTGTAGGTAAAAAGGATTCATTCTCAGTCTAGAAGTTGAGAAATTTGAAATACTTAATAACTGGTATCTGATTATTGCTCATTTCCATCAATAAAGGAGAGTGATCAGATCCTACTGATGGAAGATGAGTGACAGTACTTTGAGGCATCCTGTCCAGCCATTTGCCAGTAAACATACCCCTATCCAACCTTTTCCAAATCCTAGCACCATCTTTCTGTGGTTACACCATGTATAATGCTGACCATTATATACCATATGAACCAAACCACAAGCTTCAATGATACTAATAAATACAAGACTCTTATTAATATTGTATTCTCTACCCCCAAGCTTTTCTTGAGTGGAGGAGATAACATTAAAATCTTCAATAGTGCACCAAGGATAACTGGTAGAAGACAATTTCAACATACTTTCCCAAAGAGGCTTCCTCAACTGATCTTTACACTTAGCATAAATATAGGTCATAAAAAAATTCTCACTACACTCCTCATGACTGATTTCACATGTAATATGCTGTTCAGAACTTTCCAAAATGTTACAGATCACCTCATTTGTCTAAAATAGCCAAATTTTATTATTTGGATTACTATGGCAAATATAGATCAACATCTGCAATCTATAAAAATCTATTTGAGACTGGTTAGTAAAAGGTTCTAATATAGCAATCAAAAAGAGATTATGGAGTTTCCTAAGATTGATCAGCCTTTCCAGAGCACCAAAAGTATTGATACTCCTAGCATTCCAACAAAGCAATTTCATCATCAAAATCCTCTACTCCTAGCTCTTGTATTTGGTTTACTAATACTTGTATTTTTGTTTTGTTTTAATAGCTTTCTACCCCTAGGAGATAGTCGTTGTTTGCCAGTTACATCCCTAATTTCATCTACATTAGAAATATGTAACAAAGGACCAGTCTGAATTTGATAAGAAGTACCAGCTTCTTCTCCTGGTTCAATACCTGCCCCTAAGGATTGAGTATCAGCATCATACTCATCCTCAGAGTGAGGTTCCCTATAGTCATCAACAATAGGCCAATTAACAGGGTTGTCACCAGAATCAACATACTTAGTTCTCTTAGTTTTGTTACTAAACATATGAGGGTTGTTGGAATTATTTTTATCAGGGGGTTCTTTATAAGTCAAGGACCCCTATTCACCAATTTTAACCTTTCCTTTAGACAATCTAGATTGATTTATTCTATCATTCTCATGACCACATCCATCCATACCTCCAACAGCTACACAAACAGGATTATTAACAACATTCACAACAGCAGGCTGAGTAATGATATTAAAGGGTGTAGAGAGGGGGAGAATTGAGTCAATACCTGAGCTAGTTATTGGCTCTTGTAGATAACTAGTTTGTTGATTCACAGGCACCAGAATTTCACTTCTTTTTTGAGTATTTCTTTGATCAATGTGTTCATTGATCCCTGCATTACAGACAGGACTTTGGGAAGGCCTGTTTGATTGAACAATGTTCTGAGGCATATGTTCTTGTGTTTGAACATTAGATTCCGCCATTCCTCCACCATAAGCTATATATTCCTGCACTTCCAGGTCAATATAAGTGTTTTGAGTAGGGATAGAAATACTTGTCTGATCCAAAGGCTGTTGAACCCTGACTCTGTCTTCATGAAATCTGACATGCTGAGTGTTGTTCCTTCTCTTTTGTGTGTGCCATTCCTCTTGGATCCTCTGAGTTTGGTGCTCATTTGTTTGCTGCCTTTTTTTGTTATGTTCTAACTCCCTTCTACATGTTTCAAAATCCTTAGTATTTTGCATATCTTCATTGTTCTTGTGAGCATTTTCATGCCTATTCTTTTTATTCTCCATCTCTTTTCTTTGTTTATTCTCTTCATCCCTTCTTTTGATAATACAATCTGATTCTTTATGCCCTTGATGCTTGCAATAATAACAGTAATCTGGTATGCTGTCATACTCTATTTTTTGCCATTTTCCATCAGTTATGTCTTCACCAATATATCCCATCCAAATGTGTGATAGTCTGTCTTTGGTAAAATCCACCTGCACCTTAACTCTAGCCTGGCTACCTCTAGTTTTGTTTATAGAAGCTGAGTCCAAATACAACACTCTACCAATATGTGACAAAAGACTAGCTATAAACTCCTTGTGATAGCAATGCCAAGGCAATTCTGGCAAGGATATCCATATAGGAACAAGAGCAGTTTCTTCATTAGGCTTGAATGTTTGAGTCCAAGCCTGGATTCTCATGACTTGGCCAGCTATAGTCATCCTTTGCTTGGTACATACAATATTATAATCTAACTCATTGTCAAGGTCAATGAACACATGCCTAGAATTAAAGTGTCCAATTTTGACCCCCCCATATAATTGAGTTTGGAGGATAAAGTTCAGCCTAATTAACTCCACTCTAGGCATGGTGTAGATAAACTTCCCAATCAATGTAAACTTACAAGTTGAAGCCAAATCTTTAACTACCTCATCTTTGACATATAACACTGCTGGGAAGCCCTGTTTAGTAGTGATCTCAGGGTCAGTCAAATTAATGCTCAGTCCCTTCTTAGATTGATTAAACCTCAACCTGTCTGCATAGGTTTGGATCACATTGTATGGAGCAGGCTCTTGTGATTGATCTTTCTTAGGTAAACTATCAGTCTTGCCCAAAGAAGTATTGTTCTTATCAGTCACATTCATGTTACTGTCGATAAAAGTTGCTACATATCTTAGGGAAATTAGTTTGGTAATTCTGAGTTCTAACAAGTTCTGCATTCATTCTACAATTTTCTTGCAAATTACCATCACAAGTAAGATTGGTAATAATATGATTACCTGGATTCGTTCCTTGTTTATTGATTAATGCAGATGGATTCCCAGAAATTGGCCTGTTTCGCACAGGATGAATTGATGTTCTCACACAAGGAATTCTTGTATTTGGATTGAGAAGTTGTTGCTGTTGTTTATATGCTTCTGTGTCCTTATTCAAATTGGCAATACGTTGTTGAATTTGTGAAGACGGATTACCCTGTTTATGGCCATTGCGATTACCTTGTTCTTGATTTTTCTACGGTTCTACCAGTTGACCTTCCTGTCGAGAATCAATGTTTCGAACTTCCATTTCTTCCCCAATATGATGAGTATGTGTATCTATACCATGAAAAGTAACAGGTCCTTGTCGGAAACCTTCTAATCGACTTAGATGAGAAGTCGATTTCGCCACCTCCATCGCCTGCGATGTCGTCGCCTCAATCGCATGCGATTTCGCCGACTCTCTCGCCTGCGACTCTACCCTTCCCAAATTCGTTGGTTCATCCACCCTTAATGTTTCCCCCATCGTTCCACGAGTGTTTCGACTCATTTCGGCCTGGCAACGCAATTCATCCATGTCCTCCTCTACAGTCGCGACTTGGATCGCCTCTTCCCTCAAGTGCGAAGAGGAGGACGATGATCCTTCCGTCTCTTCAATATTTGTGGATTGAATATTCGATTTTTCACCACCAAAAGAAGGATGTGGGGGTCTAAAACGTTCATCAGCTGGATTTCCAGCCATTTCAAACACAATCTACCAATCCAATTATTCAATCAACTACTGTTCACGCGTACAGTTCTAGAGAAATTTCTAGAGAGAGAAAATTTTCTAGAGAGAAAATTTTTAGAGAGAGAAAAAATCTGAAAAATGGTTCAGGGTTTGTATTTTGGGCTTTGAGTTTAAGTTTTAGGGATTAGGGTTAGGGTTAAGGAAAGGGTTAGGGTTTGAGTGCGAGAGAGGATTAGAGTTAGTGATTAGGGGTTTTTTGGGTTTTAGATTTTTGGGGTTTAGGATTTATTTATTTAAAATCGATGGTTTAGTGTTTAGTGTTTGGGTTTTGGAATTTTGGGCTTGGGGATCCGTATTAATGGTTTATGGTTAGGGTTAGGGATTACGTTTTTTTTATATTTTAGGTTTTTATTTAGGATTTGAGGTTTCAAATCTATGGATTAGTGTTTAATGTTTGGGTTTTTGTATTTTCATTTTAGTGTTTTCTTGTACTTATAGTTTAGCGTTAATCGTTAGGGTTAGGTTTAGGGTATGGTTGTAGGTTTCTTTCTAGGTTTTATGTTTAGCATTTAAGGTTAAAAATCTATGGTTTAGTACTTGAATTTTGGGTTTTGGTATTTTTTTCTTAGGGTTTTTGGTTTATGGTTTAGGGTTAGGGTTGAGGTAAAGGTTAGGGTTCTACTTAGGGTAATTATTTTTTTTTGGTTTACGATACAGGATTTGGCATTTGATGTTTAATATCAATGGTTTATTATTTAATATTTGGATTTTTGTACGTTGGTATTACTTATTAGGGTTTTTAGTAGGGTCATTGTTAGGGTTTATTTTTTGTTAGGGTTTTTTTAGATAGTTTTTTGGGTTTTAGGGTTTGGGGTTAAGGATTTGAGTTGTGATATTCATGGTTTATTATTCAATGTTATGGTTTTGTTATTTTGGGCTTTGGGTTTAGGGTTTAGTGTTTAGAGTTAGGGTTAAAGCTACTGTTAAGGTTAGGGTTCGTATAAGGGATAGGGTTAGGGTTAGGGTTTATGAATTTTTTTAGCTTTTGGGGTTTAGGAGTTTTTGGTTAAATTCTATTGTTTAGTGTTTAATGTTTGGGTTTTAGTATTTTGGGCTTCTGGTTTAGGATTAATGGTTTAGGAGTAGGGTTAAGGTTACGGTTAGGGCTTCTATTAGTGTTAGGGTTAGGGTTTATGTTTTTTTTAGGTTTTACGTTTTGTGGTTTAGGATTTGAGGTTTAACATCTATTGTTTAGTATTTAATGTTTGGGTTATCTTATATTGGACTAACGTTTTTACGGACTTGTTGTTTTCTTTGGACATAGGATTTAGGGTTTAGGGTTTACTGTTAGGATTAGGGTTAGGGTGTAGATATTTTTAGGTTTTAGGTTTCAGGAATTTGGATTATAGGTATAAAATTTATGGTTTAGTATTTAATATTTTGGTTTTGGTATTTTGGGCTAAGGGTTTCGAGTTTATGGTATAGGGTTTAGTGTTAGGGTTAGGGTTTTTGATTTTTCTAGGTTTTTAAATTTAGTTTTTAGGATTTGAGGTTTAATATAAATTGTTTAGTGTTTAATGTTTGGGTTTTCGTATTTTTGGCTTGGGGTTAAGGGTTTATGTTAGGTTTAGGAATAGATTTTATGTTCGTTTTTTGATTTTAGGGTTTGGGTGAAGGATTTGAGTTGTAATATCTATAGTGTAGTATTTACTTATAGGGTGTTGGTATTTTGGGCGTTGGGTTTAGAGCTAAAGCCTTATGTTCGTATTAGGGATTGGGTTAGGATTCGATTTTAGCATTTTTTTAGGTTTTATGTTTTGGGGCATGAATTTTGGTTTAAATTCTATGGTTTCGTGTTAATATTTGTGTTTTGGTCTTTTGGTCTAGGGCTTCCGGATTATGTTTAGTGTTAGGGTTAGGGTTAAGGTTATTGTTAGGGTTTAGGTTAGGGTTAGGGTTAGGGTTTAGGATTTTTTAGATTTTAGGGTTTGTGGTTAGGATTTGAGGTTTAAAATCTATGGTTTAGTATTTAATATTTGGGTTATCATATTTTGGACTATGGTGTTTCTTGTTATCTTTGGACATAGGATTTAGGGTTTAGGGGTTAGGGTTAGGATTAGGTTTATGATTACCGTTAGGGTGTAGATTATTTTTAGGTTTTATGGTTCAGGGATTAGCATTTGACATTTAAAGTCTACGATTTAGTATTTAATGTTTGGGTTTTGGTATTTTGGGCTTAGGATTTTGTGTTTGTTTTTTATTGGTTACGGATAGGGTTAGGGTTAGTATTTTAGTTTTTTGGGGGTTTTGTGTTTAGGGTTTCAGATTTGAGGTTTAATATCAGTTGTTTAGTGTTTAATGTTTGGGTTTTTGTATTATATGCTAGGGATTTAGGGTTTATGGTAGGATTAGGGTTAGGTTTAATGTTAGGATTAGGTTTTTTTGTTTAGGTTGTTATTCAGTTTTTAGGGTTTAGGGTTAAGGATTTGAGTTGTAATATCAATGGTTTAGTGTTTAATGTTATGGTTTTGGTATTGTAGGATTTGGGCTTAGTTTTTAGGATTTAATATTAGGGTTATATATAAGGTTAGGGTTAGGGTTAGGATTTAGGTTTTTTTTTTTTGTTTTAGGTTTTGAGGTTAAAGATTTTTTCTTTAAAATTTATAGTTTAGTGTTTAATTTTTGGGATTTTGGGCTTGGGGCTTCGGGATAATGGTTTAGGGTAAGGGTTAGGATTAAGATTAGGGTTAGGGTTTGGGGTAGGGTTAGGGTTTACGTTTTTTTAGGTATTCATATATTAGACTTACAAAAAAATTAATTAGGGTATAGGGTTTAGGGTTTGAATTATTGTTAGGGTATAGGGTTTATTAAGTTTATTGTTAGGATTAGGGTTAGGGTATAGTTTTTTTTAAATTTATTTTGGGGCTTTTTTTTTCTTTAGACATAGGGTTTAGGGTTTTAGGTTAGTGTTAGTATTTGGGTTACGGTGTAGGTTTTCTTTTAGATTTAATAATCGATGGTTAAGTATTTGAGGTTTTAAATCTATCATTAACTATTTAATGTTAGGGTTTTGTATTTTGGGCTTTGTATTTTGGATTTATGGTTTAGAGTTAGAATTTAGGGATTTTTTAGATTTTTGGATATAGGGTTAAGGATTTGAGGTTTAATATCAATGGTTTAGTGTTTAATTATTTGATTTGGATATTTTTTCTTATGCGTTAGGATTTATGGTAGGGTTAGGGTTAGGGTTAATGTTAGGGTTAGGGTTAGGTTTTAGGTTGTTTTTTATCTATTAGGGGTTAGGTTTGAAGTATTTGAGTTGTAATATAGTGTTTAATATTAGATTTTTGACATTTTAGGCTTTGGGTTTAGGGTTTAGGGTTCGGGTTAAGGATAGGGTTAGGTTAGGGATACTGATATATTAGAGTAAGTGTTTAGGGTTGTTTTTAGGTTTTGGGGTTTGTGATTTTTTTTGTAAAAAATATGGTTTAGTGTTTAATGATTGGGTTGGGCTTGGGGTTTTAGATTAATAGTTTAGAGATTGGGTCAGGGTTAGGGTTAGGAGTTTTTTTGTTTTGTTTTTGGGATTTGTGGTTTTGGATTTGACGTTTCAAATTTATGATTTATTGTTTATTGTTTGGATTTTTGTATTTTAGACTTAGTGTTTTTTTTAACTTAGGGTTGAAGGGTTAGGGTTAGGGTTAGGATTGGGGTTAGGATGTAGGTTTATTTTTAGGTTTTATGGTTCAGGGTTCAATATTTGAGGTTTAAAATCTATAGTTTGGTATTTAATGTTTGGGTATTGCTATTCTTGACTTAGTGTTTCTGGTTTATGGGTTAGGGTTAGGGTTAGGGTTTTGGGTTTAGGATTTAGGATTTCAGGATTAACATCAAGGGTTTACTGTTTAATATTTGGATTTTGGTATTTTGGGATTGGTTTTTAGGGTTTATAGTCGGGTTAGTGTTACGGTTAATATTAGGGTTAAGGTTCTTTTAGGTTGTTTTTTAGGTATTAAGGTTTAGGATTAAGAATGTTAGTTGTAATATTTATGGTGTATTATTCAATATTCGGGTTTTGGTTTTTTAGTCTGTGGATTTAGGGTTTAGGGTTTAGGGTTATGGTAAAGGATATTATTAGGGTTATGGTTAATGTTTTTTTTTTAGGTTTTAGGTTTTGGAGTGTAGGATTTTTTATTTAAATTCTATGGTTTAGTGTTTATTATTTTTTTTTGTGAACGACCCTTGTGGTGGGGCAGTGGCTGAGCAACACCCCCAGGCCTTATCATTTATTATATTCAAAAATATACATAGAGGGGGACATAAACCTTACCTCCTATCCTATGGTGGGTATATAGTTTATTTACCTACTAAGGTTTATCAACTTAACCCCATACATTGTGTTGTAATCTAATAAAGCTAAGCACCTAGAGAGGACTCCTCTAATAATACAAAGTTCTAAGAATACATGAATAAGTGAGACTCTCAATTTACAAGAAAAGTTAATTTAAAAAGATAACCTATTCAACTACCTATAATTGAACAAATTTTAAAATCCATACTTGGCATTATTCTATTGTTATCTTATTGAATACTATGGTGGTCGCTTAATTCTCTTCAACTTTCTTCTTCTGAATAATTGCATTCCCATTTTCTCCAATATGTATCTTCCTCTAATTGCTAAAACTAATTGTTGAGAAGTGTAGAAATGTTGTATAATATCCATCTTGTGACTCAATTTAGCTAGCAGATCAGCAGTGCCATTTGCTTCTCTATAGACATGCTTACATTGAAAGTATTCCATCTTGTTATTGAGTCTCTTGAATTTGTTTGACTGCTTGTTGACATGTCCAAGGTATACAAATTGTATTAATTATCTATTTACTTAATAATTCAGAATCTACTTCCATAATAATCTTTTTTCAAACATGTTGATCTCACCAGTTGAGTCCATCCAAGGCAGCTTTGATCTATGCAAAATTGTTAGTTCCAAAACCAACAGGAATTGCAACAGCATAAACAAGCTTACCATGATGATCCCATAATATTCCCCGTCCACCTATTTTGCTTGAGTTGTGTATTGAACTTCCATCAATGTTTATTTTGTATATGCCTATTGCTGGTTTTTCCCAACTAACCTTGCTTACCTTAAGCTGTTGTTGACAGTGATCAACAATGATGATCAATCTATCCCAGCTTGGATGCCATGGTATGTTAGGAAAAGCTACGTGTATAAACTACATGATATCTTTAAAAATAGCATATTCCACTATTTGGATACTTGATTGTTTTCCCCCATATTTAACAAAAAAACCTATTTTCCCACAAATTCCAACAAATAAAGTTAGGTAAAATTTGAAAAATTAATTTTTCTACCTCATTATGTACTAGCAGGCTTCTCCAGTGCAGTAATAGACATCTCAGTGTCACGACCCAAAACCGGGCCGCGACTGGCACCCACACTTACCCTCCTATGTGAGCGAACCAACCAATCTAAACCTTAACATTTCAATGTGTATCGACAAAAAGTAATGCGGAAGACTTAAACTCATTAATAAAAACCAATCCAATAACTATGAATATTCAACATCTATTATTCCCCAAAATCTGGAAGTCATCGCCACAAGAACATCTATAATCAAATGACTAAACTAAGAGTATTCTAAAAGCTAAAACAAGTAAAAGCAAGTCCATGGCGAAATTTCAAGACATCAAGACTTGAAGAAGAAGATCCAGTCCAAGCTAGAAGCATTACCTCACCCTGAAGATCCGGTGTGACGAAGACTGGCTAGAATTACGGTTGAGTTGAAGACGATGGCACGTTTGCTGCGCTCCACAAATAACAAAGAAGAAAACATAAAAGTAGGGGTCAGTACAAAACACGGGTACTGAGTAGATATCATCGGACAACTCGAAATAGAAAACAATATATATCAAGTAATATCATAAAATCAACTATGATACTCAACATGTAGTAACAGCAAGTACTATATCATTAACAAATACCGTCAAGTTCACACATGAGGACTCAAGTCTCAATACCATACTCTTTTGGGAATAAGATTCATTAGATTGAATTCATTAACATATTTCAAGATTCGTTATCTTTATTCCCCTCGTGTCGGTATGTGACACTCCACTCCATATACTATCCTGGTGTCGGAACGTGACACTCCGATCCTCATTCTATCCTGGTACCGGAACGTGGCACCCGATCCATATACTATCCTGGTGTCGGAACGTGACACTCCGATCCTCATTCTATCCTGGTACCGGAACGTGGCACCCTATCCATATACTATCCTGGTGTCGAAACGTGACACTCTGATCCTCATTCTATCCTGGTACCGGAACGTGGCACCCGATCCTCTATCTCTATCCTGGTACCGGAACGTGGCACCCGATCCCCTAATCTCACCACTTTCATTCATCAAGCCTTCTTTTATACCAAGGCATCATCATTAACAAAGTAGATTAGGGTTTATTTTCAATATTTGGGATTCAATAGCTTCATCATGCTTATTTATTCACAATTACATAATCATATTCATGCAAGCATACAATTAAGCATATAGAAGGGTTTACAATACAACAAACACATATCATTCGCTATTAAGAGTTTACTACGAATAGTGTGAAAACCATAACCTACCTCCCCGAAGAATTGATCAAGCAAGAAATTTCCCAAGCAGCGTTTCTCCTTCCCCCTCGTTCGATTCTCTCCCTCTCTCTTTGTTCATTCTGTTTTCTTATTCAAACCCTCTTTATTTTACCCTAATTAGTATATAATTATGTTTTAAAGATGGCATTAATAACCAACTAATTAACTTAAGGTTACCTCTTTTAACCCCCAAGTAATTAGACATATAATCCTTAACCTTTTAACTTTATAATTAAAGTAGGAATAGTCCAAAACGTCCCTTAAAACGTGTAAAGAAATCCGACCCAGACTGGGATTACGCAACCTGTGACGGGCCGTCGTGCCTGCGACAGTCCGTCCTGCAGGTCGTCGCAAAGTTCAGAGACCCAAATTTCCTCCAAGGGTCTGTGACTGTCCGTCACACCTGTGACGGTCCGTCCTGGAAGTCCGTTACGAAGTTCAGAGAGTCGATTTTCAGTACCCAATTTCAGAATTTCTAAGTATATTGAAACGAGACCCTGCGACGGTCCGTCGTGCCCATGACGGTCCGTCGTGGGGTCCGTTGCCTCACCCAATTTTCCAGAAAAAAAATCTGCTGCTCAAAACGACTAAACAGGTCGTTACAATAGATACCAATTTACCCATGGTTTCTCCTCGAACGATCAAAAGAAGAGAAACAAGGGTGGAATGGAGTACCTGATTCCGTAAACAGATGTGGGTATTTTTCTTGCATATCTGCCTCCTTCTCCCAAGTAGCTTCTTCAACCTGTCAATTCTTCCATTGCACCTTGATGGATGCAATCTCTCTTGACCTCAACTTGCGAACTTCTCTATCTAAAATAGCAACAGGATCCTCCTCATAAGACAAATTTTCATCAAGCAAAACTGAATCCCAACGGATAATGTAGTTTCCATCCCCATGGTATCTCTTCAACATCGACACATGAAATACCGGATGCACTCCGGACAGCCCTGGAGGCAAGGCTAACTCATAAGCCACCTCCCCTACTCGCTTAAGTACTTCAAATGGTCCAATATACCTTGGACTAAGCTTACCTCTTTTCCCAAACCGCATCACCCCTTTCATGGGCGAAACCTTTAGCAAGACTTGCTCACCCTCCATGAACTCCAAGTCTCTAACCTTTCGATCTGCATATTCCTTTTGCCTACTTTGCGCCGCTAGAAGCTTCTCTTGAATAGATTTCACTTTCCCTAATGAATCTCTCAAAAGGTCAGTACCCCAAGGTCTAACCTCAAATGCATCAAACCAACCAATGGGAGACCTACATCTCCTCCAATACAATGCTTCGAATGGAGCCATATCAATACTTGAGTGATAGCTATTGTTGTATGAAAACTCCGCTAAGGGTAAGAAGTTGTCCCAATGACCACCAAATTCTATCACACAAGCACGAAGCATATCCTCCAACACTTGAATCGTTCGCTCAGACTGACCGTCGGTCTGAGGGTGGAATGTGGTACTAAGATCCAACCTAGTACCCAATTCAGCATGCAATGTTTTCCAAAACATAGAAGTAAATTGCGTACCTCTATCTGATATGATGGAGAGTGGAACCCCATGCAACCGAACAATTTCTGAGATATAGATCTTGGCTAACTTTTCGGCATTGTAAGTCACCTTGACCGGAAAGAAATGGGCAGACTTAGTTAACCTATCAACAATTACCCAAATCGAGTCATATTTACCCATTGTCCTTGGAAGACCAACCACAAAATCTATTGCAATTCCCTCCCACTTCCATTCGGGAATGGGCATTCTCTGAAGTGTTCCTACGGGCCTTTGGTGTTCATATTTCACTTGTTGACAGTTTGGACATTTGGCAATAAAATCCACAATATCACGCTTCATTCTACTCCACCAAAAGTGTTGCTTTAGGTCACGATACATCTTGGTTGCACCCGGATGTATAAAATACCTTGAACTATGAGCCTCTGTCAAAATAGTGTCGATCAAATCATCGATGCAGGGTACACATACCCTTCCCTTAATCCTCAAAACACCTTCCTCATCGATTGTTGCTTCTTTAGCCTCTCCTTGCAACACTTTATCTCGAATCCGGATCAATTTCTCATCATCAAATTGCTTCCCCTTAATCTTGTCAAGGAAGGAGGATCTTGCCTCCACACAAGCTAACAATCCTCCTTTTCACTTACTTCTAAACTCATGAGGTCATTAGCCGAAATCTGCAGTTCTCTAGCCAATGGGCGTCTAGAAGCTTTCAAATGAGCTAGACTTCCCATGCTTCCCGCCTTTCTACTTAAGGCATCTGCCACAACATTCGCCTTCCCCGGATGATACAAAATAGTTATGTCGTAGTCCTTCAGTAGTTCCATCCATCTCCTCTGTCTCAAGTTCAAATCTTTCTGAGTAAAGACATACTGTAGACTACGATGATCCGTATAGACTTCACACTTAACCCCATATAAATAGTGCCTCCATTGCTTTAATGCAAACACTACCGCGACCAATTCCAAGTCATGAGTTGGATAGTTAGGTTCATGCACTTTTAATTGTCTTGAAGCATAAGCAATCACGTTCTTCTCTTGCATTAGCACTGCACCCAAACCCGAATAGGATGCATCACAATAAACAATGAAGTTCTTACCCTCTACCGGCAAGGTGAGGATATGTGCGGTAGTCAACAAAGTCTTGAGTTTCTGAAAGCTTTCTTCGCACTCATCCGACCATACAAATGGAACATTCTGCTTAGTCAAGTTCGTCAATTGGGAAGCAATAGAAGAGAATCCCTTGACAAATCGGCGGTAGTAGCTAGCTAACCCAACAAAACTCCGTATTTCTGACACATTAGTGGGTCTTACCCAATTCTTCACTGTCTCAATCTTAGAAGAATCCACCATCACTCCATCCTTAGAAACCACGTGTCCCAAGAAGGACACTGCATCTAGCCAAAACTCACACTTAGAGAACTTGGCATAAAGCTTTTTCTCCCTCAACATTTCCAATACAATTCTCAAATGCTCCTCATGTTCCTCCTTACTTTTAGAGTATATCAGTATATCATCAATAAATACGATCACAAAAAGATCCAAATATGGCTTAAAAATCCCGTTCATCAAACTCATGAACGCAGCAGGGGCATTCGTAAGACCAAAAGACATCACTACAAATTCATAATGCCCATACCTAGTCTGAAAAGCAGTCTTTGGCACATCCGTTGCCCTTATTTTGAATTGATGATAACCAGATCTCAAGTCTATCTTAGAGAAGACACAAGCACCTTGTAATTGATCGAACAAGTCATCAATGCGAGGAAGAGGATACTTGTTCTTAATAGTTACCTTGTTCAACTGCCGGTAGTCTATGCACATCCGAAAACTCCCATCCTTCTTCTTCACAAACAAAACCGGAGCACCCCAAGGAGATGCACTTGGTCTAATGAAACCTTTGCTCCACAACTCTTGAAGTTGGGCCTTTAACTCTCTTAACTCCGCGGGAGCCATTCTATAAGGGGGTATAGAAATGGGGCGAGTACCCGGTTCAAGATCGATACAGAAGTTAATATCCCTATCTGGTGGCATACCAGGAAGATCTGCAGGGAACACATCAAAAAACTCGCGGACTACCGAAACCGACTCAATCGAAGGTACTTGGGTAGTGTCATCCTTGAGATAGGCCAAGAAAGCGAAACACCCTTTACTAACCATCTTCTTAGCACGAAGAAAGGAGATGATACGCACCGGATTGGAAGTGTAGTCACCCTCCCACACTAACGAATCTATCCCAGGCTTGGCTAACGTCACCGTTTTAGCATTACAATCCAAGATCGCAAATTGCGGAGAAAGCCAAGTCATACCCAGAATTACATCAAAATCAACCATTTCTAAGATAACCAAATCCACATAAGTGTTGCTCCCCACAAAGTTCACCAAACAAGACCTATATACCTTTTCAACCACCACAGACTCACCCACCGGAGTAGAAACACGAATAGGCATATCAAGTAATTCACAATGTAAATTTAGACCATTAGCAAATGAGGAAGATACATAAGAAAATGTGGATCCGGGATCAAAAAATACAGAAGCCATGCAATTACAAACCAGAAGATTACCTGTGATGACAGCATCAGATGTCTCCGCCTCCGACCGCCCAGGGAAAGCGTAACAACGGGCCCTATCGTTTGTCTGTCCATTGCCCCTACCATGTTGTGATGTAGTGGCTCCAGTTTGCCCATCATCTCGGCCGTTTTGGTGACCACCATTACCTCGAACACCGCGTCCTCCAGAATGACGGCCTCTTCCATAACCACCTCTACCTCTAGCTATTGGGGGCCGATAACTCTGTTTTGGACAATATCTCTTAATATGTCCAATCTCCCCACATCCATAGCACTCTCTGGGTTCATGCATAGGTCTCTGGGAGAAGTGTTGGCCGGTCTGAGGTGGACCCCCAACTACAGTCTGTAGTGAAGACTGAATGGGTCGAACTGAGTAACCTCCGGAACTCTGTCCTGTAGAGTAGGAACCATTAAACTCACCTCCCTTTCGAAACCTTTTTGAGGTCGATGTCTAGGTGAAGTCATCAGGGTTCACTCCTTCCACCTCTATCACGAAGTCTACAACTTCTTGGAAGGATTTTGCCGTAGCCGCTACCTGTAAGGCCGAAATCCGCAACTCTGACCTCAACCCCTTCAGAAACCGGCGAATCCGCTCTTTTGGACTGAAACAAAGTTGCGTGGCATATCTGGATAGTGCGCGAAACCTAGCCTCATATGCATTGACCGACATCCTACCTTGCTCTAGGCTCAAGAACTCATCCCTTTTCCTATCCCTCAAAGTCCGTGGGATGTACTTCTCCATAAACAAGCTAGAGAATGAGGACCAAGTCATAGGTGTTGCCTCTGTCGGTTGACACTGAACATGTGATCGCCATCATATTTTGGCGTTCCCTTGAAACTGATAACTCACGAACTCAACACAAAACCGTTCTACTATACCCATCTTGTGTAGTAACTCATGACAGTCAACCACAAAATCGTAAGCATCCTCAGATTCGGCACCCTTGAAGACTGGAGGTTTCAATTTCAAGAACTTACTGAAAAGCTCATGCTGATCAATTGTCATTATAGGCCCAGTAGTCAGACGTGGAAACGTGCCTATCTCCAATGAGGCATCCATGCGGGGAGCCATAGTAGCCGCATGTTGTACCTCCGGAACCTGAGGTGCTGGTGCAGAAAACACTGGGGGTGTCTGGCCCTGATCAGATAACCTGCTAAGATAAGCCAGAACCTGATTGATCATCTCTGGGGTAGTTTGGGGTGGCATTTCCTCATTCTGCACTTGTTCATTCTCCCCATCCCCCCCTCTCTTACTACCTCCTCAGTCGGTGAAAGAGTCACCGCCCTAGCATCAGATGGACTAGGTGCTCGTCCTCTTCCCCTAGAGGACGTCCTCCCACGACATCTACCACGGCCTCTTGCCGCTGTTCTTCCTCGAGCTACAGCCCCAGTGGCTGGCTCAGACGTTTCTTTTCTTGCCGGTGTTGGTGTTGGCGCAGTCGTTGCTCCAGTTCTAACCATCTGCAAAATAGAGTGAAGATTGTCAGATACCAATTTGTATCACCTAGATACCAATTGGATTCAAGTAATAGCACGAAGGAAGAAAGAAAGAGTGGAATTTTCCTAAAGTCGTATAGCCTCCCAAATAAAAGTAAAGGCGTCCCCCTACCGTTCCTTAAGACTCTACTAGACTCGTTCTTGTGTGATGAGACCAACGAACCTAAGGCTCTGATACCAAGTTTGTCACGACCCAAAATCGGGCCGCGACTGGCACCCACACTTACCCTCCTATGTGAGCGGACCAACCAAACTAAACCTTAACATTTCAATGTATATCGACAAAAAGTAATGTGGAAGACTTAAACTCATTAATAAAAACCAATCCAATAACTATGAATATTCAACATCTATTATTCCCCAAAATCTGGAAGTCATCACCACAAGAACATCTATAATCAAATGACTAAACTAAGAGTATTCTAAAAGCTAAAACAAGTAAAAGCTAGTCCATGCCGAAAGTTCAAGACATCAAGACTTGAAGAAGAAGATCCAGTCCAAGCTAGAAGCATTAGCTCACCCTGAAGATCCGGTGTGACGAAGACTGGCTAGAATTACTGTGGAGTTGAAGATGATGGCACGTTTGTTGCGCTCCACAAATAACAAAGAAGAAAACATAAAAGTAGGGGTCAGTACAAAACACGGGTACTGAGTAGATATCATCGGCCAACTCGAAATAGAAAACAATATATATCAAGTAATATCATAAAATCAACTATGATACTCAACATGTAGTAACAGCAAGTACTATATCATTAACAAATACCGTCAAGTTCACACATAAGGACTCAAGCTTCAATACCATACTCTTTTGCGAATTAGATTCATTAGATTGAATTCATTATCATATTTCAAGATTCGTTATCTTTATTCCCCTCGTGTTGGTACGTGACACTCCGCTCCATATACTATCCTAGTGTCAGAACGTGACACTCCCATCCTCATTCTATCCTGGTAACGGAACGTGGCACCCGATCCATATACTATCCTGGTGTCGGAACGTGACACTCCGATTCTCATTCTATCCTGGTACCGGAACGTGGCACCCGATCCTCTATCTCTATCCTGGTACCGGAACGTGGCACCCGATCCCCTAATCTCACCACTTTCGTTCATCAAGCCTTCTTTTATACCAAGGCATCATCATTAACAAAGTTGATTAGGGTTTATTTTCAAGATTTGGGATTCAATAGCTTCATCATGCTTATTTATTCACAATTACATAATCATATTCATGCAAGCACAAAATTAAGCATATAGAAGGGTTTACAATACTACTAACACATATCATTCGCTATTAAGAGTTTACTACGAATAGTGTGAAAACCATAACCTACCTCCACCGAAGAATTGATCAAGCAAGCAATTTCCCAAGCAGCGTTTCTCCTTCCCCCTCGTTCGATTCTCTCCCTCTCTCTTTGTTCTTTCTATTTTCTTATTCAAACCCTCTTTCTTTTACCCTAATTAGTATATAATTAAGTTTGAAAGATGGCATTAATAACCCACTAATTAACTTAAGGTTACCTCTTTTAACCCCCAAGTAATTAGACTTATAATCCTTAACCCTTTAACTTTATAATTAAAGTAGGAATAGTCCAAAACGTCCCTTAAAACGTGTAAAGAAATCCGACCCAGACTGGGATTACGCAACCTGTGATGGGCCGTCGTGCCTGCGACGGTCCGTCCTGCAGGTCGTCGCAAAGTTCAGAGACCCAAATTTCCTCCAAGGGTCTGTGATGGTCCGTCACACCTGTGACGGTCCATCCTGCAAGTCCGTTACGAAGTTCAGAGAGTCGATTTTCAGTACCCAATTTCAGAATTTCTAAGTATATTGAAACGAGACCCTGCGACGGTCCGTCATGCCCATGACGGTCCGTTGTGGGGTCCGTTGCCTCACCCAATTTTCCAGAAATAAAATCTGCTGCTCAAAACGACTAAACAGGTCGTTACACTCAGATTTGTGTTTCCAGTTCCTTCTCCAACTCTTGCTGCATAAAGTTTCCAAATATATTTAGCAAAGTTTCCTGTAATAACTATATGATTGATATCATCTCTTCCTTTTCTGTAACAGCAATAACTGTCAGCCTCCTCTTTTCCAAATTTCAGCATACATTCATTTGTTGGTAACTTGCCCCTCAAAGCTCTACAAATAAAGAAAGAGACTTTTAAAGGAACATTCTTATTCCATAAACAATTATTAATAGGGTTAGTAACTTCTTTCTTTCTAATAACTTCCCATGCAGATGATATTGTAAATTGATTCTTATCCTCAGGCATCCAATTTGCAGAGTCTGAAATTCCTTCATTATATTGGATCTTGAAGTTAAGAATAATAGAAAACAGCAGTGGAGGTACTTGTTGCCTTATGGACCTCTCATTCCATTTCCTAGATTCAATAAAATCAGCAACATGAATATTGTTTAAACTAGAAACCTTGTCACAGTAATTAGCTAAATCTCCATATCCTAAATAATTATCCCACCAAAAACTACAGTTCCCTGAATGAATCTTCCAATTAATATGACTTTCCACTTGTTGTCTATTTCTAGTAAGATATCTCAAAACAAGTGAGTCCCCTGTATCATATTTCTTTGCCACTATATTATCTCTTTCACAATACTTTGCTTTTAAAATATTGACTCCACAAATACTTTTTAGTTCTAACCTCCCACCATTGTTTATATTGAATGGATAAACACATATCCTCTAACAACCTTACACCTATGCCTCCCTCCTTAATTGGATAAGCTAAGCTTTTCCAAGATTCCCAATGATAATTCTTACTTTCTTTATCACTGCCACAGAAAAACTCAGCAATGATTCTATTAATATATTTGAGGGTAGTCTTACATGTAGATATGGCTGACAAAGTGTGAATAGGAATTGACTGCAATACATGGTTCACAAGAGTAATTTTTCCTCAAAAATTTAAGATCTTTGATTGCCAAACAACTATCCTTTTTATAATTTTTTCAACCAAATTAGAATAATAAATGATTTTTCGGCCCCCAATATATAAAGGACAACCTAAGTATATCATAGGGATATGCTTCATACTAAAACATGTTTCCTGTTTTATAATATCTATAATCTCTTGTTTAGTATTAGTTGTTACCATGAAGAAGCTTTTATCCTTGTTCAATTGCTGATCAGACACCTTTTCATAATCCACTATAGTCTTCATTATGAGTTGTAGGGATCTTCTGCTAGTGGAAGTGAATATGATTATATCATCCGCAAAACTAAAATGATTTATATGTGGACCTCTATTCTCCATGTTAAAACCTCTATACAACTAATTTTGATAAAGCATATTAATTTGTATTGATAAAACCTCAGCACCTAAAATAAATAGGGCTGCAGATAGAGGGTCTCGTTGTTTCAGCCATCCAGTTGAGTAAAACAAACCTTGTCTTTTGCAATTGATGACTATGGATACAAATTATTACTCATTATTCTACATATTCTATCAAAGATTAATTACCAAATCCTAGTTTCCTCAATACTAAACTATTATAAGACCATGATACTCTATCATAAGCTTTTACCATATCCAACTTGATAACCACATTATTCCCTTCTTTGGGTAATTCGATACCATCAGTAATTTCTTTTTCCAACATAATATTTTCAGAAATACTCCTTCCTTTTACAAATCCAGATTGATTATCTTAAATAATAGGTTGTAAAATAAGAGCCACCCTAGTACTCATAATCTTAGAAATAATCTTTTTAGTAAAATTACTAAGATTAATAGGTCGAAAATCCTTAAGCTTTTTAGGATGATCCACTTTAGGTAGTAATATCAAACATGCATTAGTCATGTATTTAGGCATATCATATCCATTAAAAAAAGAGTGTACAACATCAAGAAGATCATCTTTAATAATATCAAAGCATACTTGATAAAATTTACCCCCAACATCATCAGGTGCAGGAGAAGAATTTGGATTCATATGCATCACCACCCTTCTAAATTCCTCCAAAGTAGGTATCTTTTCCAACTCCATATTTTTTTTAGTAGTAATTATTTTAGGAATACACTGTATACTCTCCTCCCTTATATTCTCTGTTTTACCAGTGAACATCTTTTTATAATTATCACAAGCTTCTCTTACTATATTCTCCTCCCCTTGAATCCATTCACCACTTTCAGACTCAATATTATGAATAAACATTCTTTTCCTTCTTCCTCTCATTACTGAATGAAAATATTTAGAATTGGCATCACCTTCTTTTAACCAATGAATCTGAGTTTTTTGTTGAAGAATATCATACTCAAGTTTCAGATATCTTATATATTGAGCATTAACAGCATGCAACTTCTCTCTGTTTTCCTTATTATTATCATGAAGAGTAATTTCCTCAACACTCCTAACAATCTCTTCAAATTGACTAACCTTTATAAAAACATCTCCATATTCTTTTTTGACCAATTTCATAGAGTAGCTGTTAATCTCCTCATTTTAGTATGTCATATCCACATAGGATTTCCTACAGCCTTTATTTTCCAACAATTTTCAACAGTCTGTAAAAAGGATTCATTCTGTGTCCAAAAATTAAGAAATTTAAAATACTTAATCACTGAATCCTTAATATTACTCATTTCCATTAGTAATGGACAATTATCAGATCCACTGATGGAAGATGAGTGATATTAGTTTGAGGCATCTTTTCCAACAACTTATCATTAGCTAAAACCCTTTATATCCTTTTCCAAATTCTAGCATCATCCTTCTTGTGATTACATCATGTGTATGGCTGAACATTATATCCCATATCCACTAATCCACAAGATTCAATAATGTTGATAAATTCAAAGCTTTTATTTATGTTGTATTCTCTACCACCCAGCTTTTCTTGTGTAGATGAGATCACATTAAAATCACCAATTATACACCAAGGATTATCAATTTCAGAAAACTGTAACGAACTATCCCATAAAGGTCTCCTATAATTATCCTTACATTTGCATATACATAAGTGATAATAAATTGATCACTACAATCATCATGATGAACTTCAAAACTGAAATGTTGTTGATTCATTTCCACAACCTTACATTTGACCTCACTAGACCAGAATACCCAGATTTTGTATTAGAATTACTATAACAATAATCCATTAGGAGCTTTGTTCTATAATACTCCATCTGAGATTGGTTAGCAAACGTTTCTAATAGAACAATCATAGATAGATTATGAAGTTTCCTAAGATTTATCAATGTTTCAAGAGAACCAAAGATGTTGATGCTCCTAGCATTCAAACAAATAAATTTAATCATTATAAACCTCGACTCCTAGCTCTAGTATTAGGTTTACTAGTACTATCATTTTTATTTTGCCTTGCTATTTTCCTACCCCTTTGTGCCCAGTAACCTCTCTAACTTCCTCAACATTAGAGCTAGGAAGCATAAAACCTTGTTGATAGTGATGCTAAGTACTTATTTCCTCCCCTGTTTCTATACCTTCTTCTAAAGATTAAGTTATCTGCATCATACTCATCTTCACAATCTGCTGCCCCATATTCATCAAAATAATCCTCCTTATCCTTTTGACTTAAGGAATCTTGACCTCTATCAATTTTATTTATTTTCTTTTTGGTTTTCTTAGAATTATCAATATTGGTTTTATCAGGAGGTTCCCTATATTCAATTATAAGAAACCTCTGTTAATCTACTTTTTCTTTTCCTTTAGCTAACATGTCCTGTTTATGTCTATTATCCTCTTGACAATATCCAACCTCACCTCCAACAACTACTCCAGCAGAAACAATATCAACATTTAAGGGAGTAGGGGTAGGAAGCATAGATTCAGTACCTATTATATTTACAGAAACTTGTTGATAACCACTTTGTTCTATCCTGTTTACCTGATCCGCCCTCCTTTGTTGCCCACTAATTTCCTCTCTATTAATATTGCTTCCTTCAACATAAGCCTGCCCTTTATTTTTCTGTTGTAACCTTTTTATATTTCCAATATCCTGTTGCCTTTGTTCATGTTCTTGATTTGTTTGTTTCTCTCTCTTTTCTCAAATATATGTGACTTCCTGCACATCTAGATCAATATATGTATTTTTTGTGAGAATAGAAACCATAACTGTTTGTACTTGCTGTTGCTGAACTGCCCTATCTACATTAAATCTTACTTGCTGATTATATTCCACCTTCTCTATGTTTGCTATTCATCTTTCTGTAATTTGTTTTGGTTTGTTTGACCTTTATTTTTTGTGGATTAAATTCCACTTCCCCTCTGCCTGTATCCATGTTTCTAGCTATATGCATATCTTTATGATGATTATAAACATTTTCTTACATTTTATTATTTTTATCTAATTCTTTCCTTCTTTGATTATCTTCATCTCTTTGCTTAGTGATACAATCAGCCTCTTTATGACACTGATGCTTACAATAAAAACAATAATCAGGAATACTATCATGATCAATTTTTTTCCATTTACCATCAGTGATATCTTCCTCTATATAACCTATCAAAATATGAGGAGGTCTATCTTTAGTAAGATCAACCTGAACTTTAGCTAGAGCTTGACTACCTCTAGTTTTATTTATTGAAGCAGAATCTAAGTAAAGAACTCTACCAATAGAGGATAACAAACCTGCAATAAATTCTTTCTTATAACAATGCCAAGGTAATTCAGGACGAGAGACCCAAATAGGAACTAAAGGAGTCTCTTCATCAGGTTTAAAAGGAGTCCATGCCTGAATTCTTAAACCTGCACAGCTATAGTCATCCTTTGTTTGGTCCAAACCATGTTGTAATCTAATTCATTATCTAAGTCTATGTAAACATGTCTTGAATTGAAATGAGCAATCTTAACAACCCTTGATAATTCAGTCTGAAGAATAAAGTTTTTCCTAATCAATTCAACTCTAGTAATAGTATAAACAAATTTACCAATAAGAGTATTTACATGCAGCAGCCAAATCCTTAATCACTTCATCTTTCACATAAAGAACAGTAGGAAGACCCTGTTTCGTAGTGATTTCAGGTTCTTTTAACTTGATACTAATTCCCCTTTTAGCTTGCTATATCATAGCCTATCAAGATACGTTTGAATCACAGTGTAGGGGGAAGGTTCAGGAACTTGATCTTTCTTAGGATAATTAGCATTTTCTGAATGTGGATTAGTTTTTTCATTAACTCACCTATGAATTTGTCTATCAAAATTGCTAGAAATCATAGGAAAATTAGATGGTAATCTACTTCCTGTTGCCTACCAGCCTCATTATCCATCCTATTAATCCTATCCATCTCCTTCATCGAGCCATCATTATTATAAGCAATGTTAGTAAGATTGATGTTACCTTGGACATGTTCTGATCTACTGATATGCATGGCATATTTAAAAGACTCACCAGAATGCCTGTACATTAAAGGATGAATATCTTCCTTAGAACCTTGATTTCATCCTGTTGTATCTCGAGTATTTGCAGGACGTTGACAATGAAGGTTTCCTTCTTTTTCATTGTTCAAACTATCCATATCCTGATGTTGATGAACCAATCAATTATCTCGATTCGTCCTCTGTGATTCTTACGGCTGTTGACCAAATCGAATTTTTTGTTCTTGAATCATAATCTGAGATTCGACAAGCTCTCCTTCTTTTCTCGATTTAGTAATTTGAACTCCCCTCACCTCACAATTTGTTGATTATGCGCTTCACGTACATGAGACGATTAACCACTACCAGTTCCTTTTCTAATTTCCCCTATTTGAAATCTACTTTTAAACGATTGTGTTGTTTCTCTCACCTGTTATGTGTGCCGTTCCAATCCTGCATGTTCATCTACAATCGGTATATCTCCTACCAAACAAATAGTTTTTGACATATTTCATAACTGTGACACGATTCGTCCTTATACGCCTCCACTGTAGCAGTATGGACCGCCTCTTCCCTCAACTACAAAGAGGTGGACGACGATTTCGTCACTTTGTTTATTGATGACTGAGCAATAGGATTTTGCGCCACTGTAGAAGGGTCTGGATGCCTAAATCGATCATCTCCTGGTATTCAATCCATCCCCAAGCTCAAAATTTTTGTAATTAATTAGCTGATGAACTAATTCTTGCAATGATTCCTTGAGAGAATTTGATAGTGTGAAAATTTTAGAAAGAGAAAAAATTTAGAAAATGAAAAAGTGATAGTATTAAATGTTTGTGTTTTCGTATTTTTTGCTTGGGGTTTTGGATTGATGATTTAGGGTGAGGATTCGGGTGAAGGTTAGTTTTATGGTTTTGTTTAAATTTAGGGTTAGGTTTTATGTTTTTTTTTATACGTTTTAAGGATTGTGGCTTAGTATTTGAGGTTTAAAATTATGGTTTAGTAGTTAATGTTTGAGTTATAGGATTTTGGACCAAGGTTATGTTTGTTTTCTTTGGATATACGATTTAAGTTTTAGTGTTTAGGATTAGTATTTTTGTTAGTATTGTGGTTAAGGTGTCGATTCTCTTTAGGTTTTATGGTTAAGGGTTAAGCATTTTTTGTTTAAAATATATGATTAAGTACTGAATGTTTGTGTTATTCTATTTTTGTCTTAGTCTTTCGGGTTAATGGTTTATTGTTTAGGGTAAGGGTTAGGGCTTTGGTTTTTTTTTTTAGGTTTTTTCGATTTAGGGTTTAGGATTTGAGGTTTTGTATCACTGGTTTTGTGTTAAATATTTGTTGTCTAGTATATTCATCCTGTGTTTAAGGTTTATGGTAGGATTAGTGTTAGGGTTAATGTTAGGGTTAGGTTTAGAGTTTAGTTTGTTTTTTAGGTTTTAAGGTTTCAGGTTAAGGATTTGAGTTGTAATACATATGTTTTGGTGTTTAGTGTTAGAGTTTTTATATTTTGGGCTTTGGAATTAGGGTTTAGGTTAATGTTAGGGTTAGGTTTAGAGTTTAGTTGTTTTTTAGGTTTTAAGGTTTCAGGTTAAGGATTTGAGTTGTAATACATATGTTTTGGTGTTTAGTGTTAGAGTTTTTATATTTTGGGCTTTGGAATTAGGGTTTAGGTTTAATGTTAGGGTTAGAGTTAGTGTTTGTGTTAGGTATTGTGTTAGGGTTATGGTTTCAGTTTTTTCTTAGGTTTAGGTTTTGAGATTTAAGATTTTCCCTTTAAGATATATGGTTAAGTCTTTAATTTTTAGGTTTTTGGTATTTTGGGTTTGGGGTTTCGGGATAATGGTTTAGGGTTAGGATTAGGGTTTAGGATGTTTTAGGTTTTAGGCTCTATGGTTTTGGATTTGAGGTTCAAAATTATTATTTAGAATTTAATATTTTGTGTTTTCTTATTTTAGACTTGTGGGTATTTTTTAACATAGGGTTTAGGGTTAATGGTTATGGTTAAGGTTAGAAGTAGGGTCAGGGTATAGGTATTTTTTACTTTTTTTTATTAGGGTTTAGCATTTGAGGTTTGAAATCTATGGTTTTGTATTTAATGTTTGGGGTTTGGTAGTTTGGTCTTAGGGTTTCGGGTTTATGATTTAGGGTTAGGGTAAGGTTTTGGGTTTCTTAGTTTTTTTGTTTTAGGGTTTAGGATTTGATATTTAATATCAATAGTTTAGTGTTTAATATTTGGGTTTTTGTACTTTGCGCTTGGGGTTTAAGGATTATGGTAGGGTTAAGGGTAAGGTTGTAACGACCTGTTTAGTCGTTTTGAGCAGCAGATTTTAATTCTGGAAAAATTGGCCAGGACCACGGGCACTGTGACGGACCGTCACAAGCACGACGGCCCGTCGAGGGTGCATCGTTTCAGCATACTTAGAATTCTGAAATTGGATACTGAAAATCGACTCTCTGTAAATTGTGACGGACCTGCAGGACGTGCCGTCACATCCACGACGAACCGTCGTGAGTTCCCGTTGCAAAACACTTCAACTTTTGAGAATTTGGTACAAGAAACGAGTTTCTGACCGTCAGGACGGAGGTGCAGGACGGACCGTCACTGGTGTGACGGGCCGTCACAGCTCACCTGGAATTTGGGAGGCTGCGACGACCTGCGTGACGGACCGTCGCAGGCACGACGGCCCGTCACAGGTTGCACAAATCCCAGGCAGAATAGGATTCCTCTACACGTTTTAAGGGTCATTTTGGACTATTCTTTCCTTAATTATAAAGATTGAGGGTTAATATTAATAAGTCTAATTACTTGGGGGTTAAAAGAGGTAACCTTAAGTTAATTAGTGGGTTCTATTGTCCTCTTTTAGTCTTAATTATATGATAATTAGGGTAAAGGAAAGAGGGTTTGAATAAAACAAAACAGAAAGAACCAAGAGAAAGAGAGGAATCGATCGAGAGGCTGAGGAGAAAACAAAGCTTTGGGAATTCTTGCTTGATCACTAGTCTTCGGTGGAGGTAGGTTATGGTTATTTTACGATATTCGTAGTGAACTCTTAATAGTGAATGATATGTATTGGTGGTATTGTAAACCTGTCTATATGCTTAATTGTATGCTTGCATGAATATGATTATGTGACTTTGATAAAACAAGCATGTTGAAAACCTTTGAATCCCAAATCTTGAAAGAAACTTTAATCTCCTTATTAACGATAATGCCTTAGTATAAAAGAAGGCTTGATGAATTAAAGTAATGGGATTGATGATGCCTTGGTATAGAGAAGGCTTGATTAACGGATATAACAAGATTAGTGGATCGGAGTGTCACGTTCCGACACATAGTATTAGTGGATCGGAGTGTCACGTTCCGACACATAGTATTAGTGGGACGGGTGTCACGAACCGACACGTAGAATTAGGGGATCGGAGTGTCACGTACCGACACATATAGGGGATCGGAGTGTCACGTAGCGACACATATAGGGGATCGGAGTGTCACGTTCCGACACATATAGGGGATCGGAGTGTCACGTTCCGACACATATAGGGGATCGGAGTGTCACGTACCGACACATAGTGGTAGGGGATCGGAGTGTCACGTACCGACACAAGAGGAAGAAAGATAATGAATCTTGAAAGATGATAATATACTCAACATAATGAACTTAATTCCCAAATGAGCATGGTATTGAGGCTTTAGCCCTCATGGATGAACTTAATGGTACTTATCGATGATTATAGTACTTGTTGTTGTTACATGTTGAGTTTATAGTTGATTTATGATATTAACTGATATATACTGTTTTCTATTTTGAGTTGGCCGATGATATCTACTCAGTACTTGTGGTTGTACTGACCCCCTACTTTTATGTTTTCTTCTTTGTTATTTGTGTAATGCAGCAAACGTTCCGTCAACTTCAACTCAACAGTAGATCTAGCCAGTCTTCACTCCATCGGAAATTCAGGGTGAGCTAACGCGTCTAGCTTGGACTGGGACTTCTTCTTCAAGTCTTGATGCCTTGAACTTCCGGCATGGACTAGCTAGTAGTTGTTTTAGCTTCTTAGACAGTTTTAGTTTAGCAATTTGAGATAGATGTTCTTGTGATGATGACTTCCAGATTTTGGGGATGATAATAATAATAGTTTTGAATTGTTTTATTAATGAGTTTAAGTCTTCCGCATTTCTTTTTGTTGATATTGTATTAAAATGTTAAGGGTTAGATTGGTTGGTTCGCTCACATAGGAAGGTAAATATGGGTGCTAGTTGCGTCCCCGATTTGGGTCGTGACAAACTTGGTATCAGAGCATTAGGTTCATTGGTCTCATCACACAAGAACGAGTCTAGTAGAGTCTTAAGGAACGGTAGGGGGACGCCTTTACTTTTCTTTGAGAGGCTATAAGACTTTAGGAAAATTCCATTCTTTCATTCTTCTTTCGTGCTACTACTTGAGTCCAATTGGTATCTAGGTGATACAAATTGGTATCTGACCATCTTCATTCTATTTCGCAGATGGTTAGAACTAGAGCAACGAGTGCACCAGCAGTAACAACGGAAAGACAAGAAACGAATGAGCCAGCCACTGGGGCTGTAGCTCGAGGGAGAGCAGCGGCAAGAGGCCGTGGAAGAGGTCGTGGGAGGACGTCCTCTAGAGGAAGAGGACGAGCACCTAGCCCATCTGATACTAGGGCGGTGACTCCTCCACCGACTGAGGAGGTGATAAGAGAGGGTGAGGAAGGGGAGAATGAACAAGTGCAAAATGAGGAATTGCCACCCCAACCTACCCCAGAGATGATCAATCAGGTTCTTGCTTATCTTAGTGGGTTATCTGATCAGGGTCAGGCACCTCCAGTGGTTTCTGCACTAACACCTCCGGTTTCAGAGGTACGACATGCGGCTACTATGGCTCCCCGCATGGATGCATCATTGGGAATAGGCACATTTCCACGTCTGACTACTGGGCCTATTATGACAAATGATCAGCATGAACTTTTAAGTAAGTTCTTTAAATTGAAACCTCCAGTCTTCAAGGGTGCAGAATCTGAAGATGCTTATGATTTTCTGGTTGATTGTCATGAGCTACTACACAAGATGGGGATAGTAGAATGGTTTGGCGTTGAGTTCGTGAGCTATCAGTTTCAAGGGAACGCCAAAATGTGGTGGCGGTCACATATTGAGTGTCAACCAACAGAGGCACCACCTATGACTTGGGAATCATTCTCCAACTTGTTTGTGGAGAAGTATATCCCAAGGACTTTGAGAGATAGAAAAAGGGATGAGTTCTTCAGTCTCGAGCAAGGGAGGATGACAGTTAACGCATATGAGGCTAAATTTCGCGCACTATCCAGATATGCCACCCAACTTTGTTTCAGTCCACAAGAACGGATTCGCCGTTTCATGAAGGGGTTGAGGTCAGAGTTGCGGATTTCAGCCTTACAGGCAGCGGCAACGGCAACATCCTTCTAAGAGGTGGTAGACTTTGTGATAGAGGTGGAAGGAGTGAAACCAGATGACTTCACCACGACATCGACATCAAAAAGGTTTCGAAGGGGAGGTGAGTTTAATGGTTCTTACTCTAGAGGACAGAGCTCCGGAGGTCACTCAGTTCGACCAATCCAGTCTTCACTACAGACTGTAGTTGGGGGTCCACCTCAGAACGGTCAACACTACTCCGAGAGACCTATGCCTGACTCCAGAGAGTGCTATGGATGTGGGGAGATTGGACATATTAGGAGGAATTGTCAAAAACAGAGTTACAGACCCCCAATAGCTAGAGGTAGGGGTGGTCATGGTAGAGGCCGCTTTTCTGGAGGACGTGGTGGTCGAGGTAATGGTGGTCACCAAAACGGCAGAGGTGATGGGCAAAACGGAGCCACTACTACACAATATGGTAGGGGCAACGGACAGACAAACGATAGGGCCCATTGTTACGCTTTCCCTGGGAGATCGGAGGCGGAGACATCTGATGCTGTTATCACAGGTAATCTTCTGGTTTGTGATTGCATGGCTTCCGTATTGTTTGATCCTGGATCTACATTTTCGTATGTATCTTCATCATTTGCTAATGGACTAAATCTATGTTGTGAACTACTTGATATGCCTATTCGTGTTTCTACTCCGGTGGGTGAGTCTGTAGTAGTTGAAAGGGTATATAGGTCTTGTTTGGTGAATTTTGTGGGGAGCAACACTTATGTAGACTTGGTTATTTTAGAAATGGGTGACTTTGATGTAATTCTGGGTATGACTTGGCTTTCTCCAAATTTTGCGATTTTGGATTGTAATGCTAAAACGGTGACGTTAGCCAAGCCTGGGGCAGATCCGTTAGTGTGGGAGGGCGACTACACTTCCAGTCCGGTGCGTATTATCTCCTTTATTCGTGCTAAGAAAATAATTAGTAAAGGGTGTTTAGCTTTCTTGGCACATCTCAAGGACGACACTGCTCAAGTACCTTCGATCGAGTCAGTTTCGGTAGTCCGTGAGTTTTTTGATGTGTTCCCTGCAGATCTTCCTGGTATGCCACCAGATAGGGATATTGACTTCTGCATTGATTTGGAACCGGGTACTCGCCCCATTTCTATACCCCCTTATAGAATGGCTCCCGCAGAGTTAAGAGAGTTAAAGGCACAACTTCAAGAGTTGTTGAGCAAAGGCTTCATTAGACCAAGTGCATCTCCTTGGGGTGCTCCGGTCTTGTTTGTGAAGAAGAAGGATGGGAGTTTTCGGATGTGCATAGACTACAGACAGTTGAACAAGGTAACTATTAAGAACAAGTATCCTCTTCCTCGCATTGATGACTTATTCGATCAACTACAAGGTGCTTGTGTCTTCTCGAAGATCGACTTGAGATCCGGTTATCATCAATTGAAAATACGGGCAGCGGATGTGCCAAAGACTGCCTTCCGAACTAGGTATGGGCATTATGAATTCGTAGTGATGTCTTTTGGTCTTACGAATGCCCCTGCTGCTTTCATGAGCTTGATGAATGGGATTTTTAAGCCATATTTGGACCTCTTTGTGATCGTATTTATAGATGATATATTGGTATACTCTAAAAGTAAGAAGGAACATGAGGAGCATTTGAGAATTGTATTGGAAATGTTGAGGGAGAAAAAGCTTTATGCCAAGTTCTCTAAGTGTGAGTTTTGGCTAGATTCGGTGTCCTTCTTGGGGCATGTAGTCTCTAAGGAAGGAGTGATGGTGGATCCTTCTAAGATTGAAACAGTGAAGAATTGGTTAAGACCCACTAATGTGTCAGAAATACGGAGTTTTGTTGGGTTAGCTAGCTACTACCGCCGATTTGTCAAGGGATTCTCTTCTATTGCTTCTCAATTGACGAACTTGACTAAGCAGAATGTTCCATTTGTATGGTCGGATGAGTGTGAGGAAAGCTTTCAGAAACTCAAGACTTTGTTGACTACCGCGCCTATCCTTACCTTGCCAGTGAAAGGTAAGAATTTCATTGTCTATTGTGATGCATCCTATACGGGTTTGGGTGCAGTGCTAATGCAAGAGAAGAACGTGATTGCTTATGCTTCAAGACAATTAAAAGTGCATGAACGTAACTATCCAACTCATGACTTGGAATTGGCCGCGGTAGTGTTTGCCTTGAAGCAATGGAGGCATATTTATATGGGGTTAAGTGTGAAATCTATACGGATCATCGTAGTCTACAGTATGTCTTTACCCAGAAAGATTTGAACTTGAGACAAAGGAGATGGATGGAACTACTGAAGGACTACGACATCATTATTTTGTATCATCCGGGGAAGGCGAATGTTGTGGCAGATGCTTTGAGTAGAAAGGCCGGAAGCATGGGAAGTCTAGCTCATTTGCAAGCTTCTAGACGCCCATTGGCTAGAGAAGTGTAGATTTTGGCTAATGACCTCATGAGGTTAGAAATAAATCAGAAGGGAGGATTGTTGGCTAGTGTGGAGTCAAGATCTACTTTTCTTGACAAGATTAAGGGAAAACAGTTTGATGATGAGAAACTAAGGCGAATCCGAGATAAAGTGTTGCAAGGAGAGGCTAAAGAAGCAACGATCGACGAGGAAGGTGTTTTGAGGATCAAGGGAAGGGTATGTGTACCCCGCATCGATGATTTGATTAACACTATTCTGACAGAGGCTCATAGTTCAAGGTATTCTATACATCCGGGTGCAACCAAGATGTATCGCGACCTAAAGCAACACTTTTGGTGGAGTAGGATGAAGCGCGATATTGTTGACTTTATTGCCAAATGTCCAAACTGTCAACAAGTAAAGTATGAACACCAGAGGCCCGGAGGAACGCTTCAGAGAATGCCCATTCCTGAATGGAAGTGGGAGAGAATCGCAATGGACTTTGTGGTTGGTCTTCCAAAGACAATGGGTAAGTATGACTCCATTTGGGTGATTGTTGATAGGTTAACTAAGTCTGCTCATTTCATTCCGGTCAAGGTGACTTACAATGCGGAGAAGCTAGCAAAAATCTACATCTCAGAAATTGTTCGATTGCATGGAGTTCCACTATCCATCATATCAGATAGAGGTACGCAGTTTACTTCTAAGTTTTGGAAAACATTGCATGCTGAATTAGGTACTAGATTGGACCTTAGTACTGCATTTCACCCTCAGACCGATGGTCAGTCTGAGCGAACGATTCAAGTGTTGGAGGATATGCTTCGTGCATGTGTGATAGAGTTTGGTGGCCATTGGGATAGTTTCTTACCTTTGGCAGAGTTTTCATACAATAATAGCTATCACTCCAGTATTTATATGGCCCCATTTGAAGCATTGTATGGGAGGAGGTGCAGATCTCCCATTGGGTGGTTTGATGCATTTGAGGTTAGACCTTGGGGTACTGACCTCTTGAGGGATTCGTTAGATAAGGTGAAGGGCATTCAAGAAAAGCTTCTAGCGGCGCAAAGTAGACAAAAGTAGTATGCAGACCGAAAGGTTAGAGACTTGGAGTTCATGGAAGGTGAACAAGTCTTGTTGAAAGTTTCACCCATGAAAGGGGTGATGCGGTTTGGAAAAATAGGTAAGCTAAGTCCAAGGTATATTGGACCATTTGAGGTACTAAAGCGAATAGGGGAGGTGGCTTATGAATTAGCCTTGCCCCCAGGGTTGTCCGGAGTGCATCCGGTATTTCATGTGTCCATGTTGAAAAGATACCACGGGGATGGAAACTACATCATCCGTTGGGATTCAGTTTTGCTTGATGAGAATTTGACTTATGAGGAGGAACCGGTTGCTATATTAGATAGAGAAGTTCGCAAGTTGAGGTTGAGAGAGATTGCATCCATCAAAGTTCAATGGAAGAATCGACCGGTTGAAGAGGCTACTTGGGAGAAGGAGGCACATATGCAAGAAAAATACCCACATCTGTTTACAGATTCAGGTACTTCTTTCCACCCTTGTTTCTCTTCTTTTGATCGTTCGAGGATGAACGATGGGTAAATTGGTATCTATTGTAACGACCTGTTTAGTCGTTTTGAGCAGCAGATTTTAATTCTGGAAAAACTGGCCAGGACCACGGGCACTGCGACGGACCGTCACAGGCACGACGGCCCGTCGAGGGTGCATCGTTTCAGCATACTTAGAATTCTGAAATTGGATACTGAAAATCGACTCTCTGTAAATTGTAACGGACCTGCAGTACGTGCCGTCACATCCACGACGAACCGTCGTGAGTTCCCGTTGCAAAACACTTCAACTTTTGAGAATTTGGTACAAGAAACGAGTTTCTGACCGTCAGGAAGGAGGTGCAGGACGGACCGTCACTGGTGTGACGGGCCGTCACAGCTCACCTGGAAATTGGGAGGCTGCGACGACCTGCGTGACGGACCGTCGCAGGCACGACAGCCCGTCACAGGTTGCGCAAATCCCAGGCAGAATAGAATTCTTCTACACGTTTTAAGGGTCGTTTTGGACTATTCTTTCCTTAATTATAAAGATTGAGGGTTAATATTAATAAGTTTAATTACTTGGGGGTTAAAAGAGGTAACCTTAAGTATATTAGTGGGTTCTATTGTCCTCTTTTAGTCTTAATTATATGATAATTAGGGTAAAGGAAAGAGGGTTTGAATAAAACAAAACAGAAAGAACCAAGAGAAAGAGAGGAATCGATCGAGAGGCTGAGGAGAAAACAAAGCTTTGGGAATTCTTGCTTGATCACTAGTCTTTGGTGGAGGTAGGTTATGGTTATTTTACGATATTCGTAGTGAACTCTTAATAGTGAATGATATGTATTGGTGGTATTGTAAACCTGTCTATATGCTTAATTGTATGCTTGGATGAATATGATTATGTGACTTTGATAAAACAAGCATGATGAAAACCTTTGAATCCCAAATCTTGAAAGAAACTTTAATCTCCTTATTAACGATAATGCCTTAGTATAAAAGAAGGCTTGATGAATTAAAGTAATGGGATTGATGATGCCTTGGTATAGAGAAGGCTTGATGAACGGATATAACGAGATTAGTGGATCGGAGTGTCACGTTCCGACACATAGTATTAGTGGATCAGAGTGTCATGTTCCGACACATAGTATTAGTGGGACGGGTGTCACGAACCGACACGTAGAATTAGGGGATCGGAGTGTCACGTACCGACACATATAGGGGATCGAAGTGTCACGTACCGACACATATAGGGGATCGGAGTGTCACATTCCGACACATATAGGGGATCAGAGTGTCACGTTCCGACACATATAGGGGATCGGAGTGTCACGTACCGACACATAGTGGTAGGGGATCGGAGTGTCACGTACCGACACAAGAGGAAGAAAGATAATGAATCTTGAAAGATGATAATATACTCAACATAATGAACTTAATTCCCAAATGAGCATGGTATTGAGGCTTGAGCCCTCATGGATGAACTTAATGGTACTTATCGATGATTATAGTACTTGTTGTTGTGACATGTTGAGTTTATAGTTGATTTATGATATTAACTGATATATACTGTTTTCTATTTTGAGTTGGCCGATGATATCTACTCAGTACTTGTGGTTGTACTGACCCCCTACTTTTATGTTTTCTTCTTTGTTATTTGTGTAATGCAGCAAACGTTCCGTCAACTTCAACTCAACAGTAGATCTAGCCAGTCTTCACTCCATCGGAAATTCAGGGTGAGCTAACGCGTCTAGCTTGGACTGGGTCTTCTTCTTCAAGTCTTGATGCCTTGAACTTCCGGCATGGACTAGCTAGTAGTTGTTTTAGCTTCTTAGACAGTTTTAGTTTAGCACTTTGAGATAGATGTTCTTGTGATGATGACTTCCAGATTTTGGGGATGATAATAATAATAGTTTTGAATTGTTTTATTTATGAGTTTAAGTCTTCCGCATTTCTTTTTGTTGATATTGTATTAAAATGTTAAGGGTTAGATTGGTTGGTTCGCTCACATAGGAGGGTAAATGTGGGTGCCAGTTGCCTCCCCGATTTGGGTCGTGACAAAGGTTAATGTTAGTGTTAGGGTATAGGTTCTTTTTTGAGTTTTAGGGTATGGGGTTAAGGATTTGAGTTGTAATATATATGGTTTCGTATTTAATGTTAGGGGTTTGATACTTTTGGCTTTGGGTTTAGTGTTAAGGGTTTAGGAAAAGGGTTAAGTATAGGGTTAGGGTTAGGGATAGGTTTCGGGTTTAGGGATTTTTTAGGTTTTAGGTTTTGTGGTTTAGATTTTTTTGTTTTAAATCTATGATTTAGTTTTTAATGTTTGAGTTTTGGTATTTTGGTCTTCAGGTTTGTGGTTAATGATTTAGGGTTAAGGTTAGAGCTATGGGTTAGGTTAAGGTTAGGTTTAGGATTTAGGGTTTTTTTAGGTTTTAGGGTTTGTGGTTTAGGATTTAAGGTTTAAAATCTATGGTATAGTGTTTATTTTTTAGGGTTTTGTATTTTTGTCTAATGGATTTTCGGACTTAGGGTTTAGGGTATAGGGTTTAGGGTTAGGGTTTAGTATTTCATTATGATTTATTGTTCTGGGTTTTGCATTTGTGGTTTAAAATCTTTTTTTTAGTATTAAATGTTTATGTTTTGGTATTTTGGGCTTAGAGTTTGGAGTTTATGATTTAGGGTTAGGGTTAGGTTTCGGGTTTTAGGTTTTCAGGGTTAAGGTATAGGATCTGAGATTTAATATCAATTGTTTAGTGTTTAATTATTTGGTTTTTTTTGGACACGCGGTTTAAGGTTTATTATAGGGTTAATTGTAAGGTTAACGTTGGGGTTAAGGATAGGGTTAGGGTTAGGGTTACGTATATGTTAGAGTTAGTGTTTAGGATTGTTTTGGGGTTTTAGGTTTTGGAGTTTATTTTTTTTAAAAACAAAAATATATGGTTTAGTGTTTAATGTTTCGGTTGGGCTTGGGGTTTTAGATTAATAGTTTAGTGTTTGGGTTAGGGATTAGTTTTTTTTAGGTTTTCGGGTTTGTGGTTTACCATTTGAGGTTTCAAATCTATAGTTTAGTGTTTAATGTTTGGATTTGTGTATTTTAGACATAGTATTTTTTTGGAAAGAGGGTATAAGATTTAGGGTTAGGGTTAGGATGTATGTTGCTTTTTATGTTTTATGGTTGAGGTTCTATATTTGAGGTTTAAAATCAATTGTTTAGTATTTAATGTTTGGGTTTTTGTATTCTTGACTTAGGGTATCGGGTTTATGGTGTAGGGTTAGGGTTAAGGTTAGGGTTGGGGATGGGGTTAAGGTTTAGGTTTTAGGATTTTCGATTTAAGGTTTAATATCAATGGTTTAGTGTTTAGATATTGGGTTTTGGTATTTTGGTCTTGCTTTTTAGGGTTTATAGTAGGGTTAGGGTTAGGATTCTTTTTAGGTTTATTTTAGGTATTAAGGTTTAGGGTTAAGGATTTGAGTTGTAATATTTATTGTTTATTATTTAATGTTAGGGTTTTTGTTTTTTAGACTTTGGATTTAGGGTTTAGGGTTTAAGGTTTAGGGTTATGGTTAAGGATAGTGTTAGGGTAAGGGATACGGTTAGGGTTTAAGGTTTTTTTATGTTTTATGTTTTGGAGTGTAGGATTTTTTATTTAAATTCTATGGTTTAGTGTTTAATGTTTGTGTTTTCGTATTTTGGGCTTGGGGTTTTGGATTAATGGTTTAGGGTTAGGGTTAGGGTTAAGGTTAGGTTTAGGGTTTGGTATAGAATTAGGGTTAGGGTTTAGGGCTTTTTAGGTTTTATGGTTTGTGGCTTAGTAGTTGAGGTTTAAATTGTATGGTTTAGTATATAATGTTTGGGTTATCGGATTTCGGACCAAGCTTTTTTTTGTTTTCTCTGGATATAGGATTTAAGTGTTGGGGTTCAGGATTAGTATTAGGGTTTTTATTAGGGTTATAATGTAGATTTACTTTAGGTTTTATGGTCAAGGGTTTAGCATTTGAGGTTTAAAATATATGGTTTAGTACTGAATATTTGGGTTTTTGTATTTTTGTCTTAGGCTTTCGGGTTTATGAGGTATGGTTTAGTGTTAAGGTTAGGGTTTTGGGTTTATTTAGTTTTTTTTTTGTTTCGGGTTTAGGATTTGAGGTTTAATATCAATGGTTTAGTGTTTAATGTTAGTGTTTTGGTATATTCGTCTAGGGGTTAAGGGTTTATGAGAGGATTAGTTTTAGGGTTAATGTTCCGGTTAGGGTTAGTGCTTAGGTTGTTTTTTAGGTTTTAAGGTTTGGGGTTAAGGATTTGAGTTGTAATATCTATGGTTTAGTGTTTAGTGTTAGGGTTTTGATATTTTGATCTTTGGGATTAGGGTATAAGTTTTTATGTTAGGGTTATGGATAGGGTTAGAGTTAGGGTTTATGTTAGGGATAGGTTTAGGGTTATGGTCTCGGTTTTTTCTTAGGTGTAGGTTTTGAGATTTTGGATTTTTCCTTTAAAATATATGATTTAGTGTTTAACTTTTGGGTATTTGGTATTTTGGGCTTGGGGTTTCGGGATAATGGCTTAGGGTTAGGTTAGGGTTTAGGTTTTTTTGGGTTTTAGGGTTTGTGGTTTTGTATTAGAGGTTTAAAATCTATGGTTGAGCATTTAATATTTTGAGTTTTCGTATTTTGGACTTATGGTTTTTTCTGTTCTTAGGGTTTAGTGTTTAGGGTTAAGGTTAGCGTTAGGTGTAGGGTTAGGGTATAATATTTACGTTTTTTGTTTTAGGGTTTAGCATTTGAGGTTTAAAATTTATGGTTTTGTAATAATGTTTGGGTTTTGGTAGTTTGGGCTTAGGGTTTCTGGTTTATGATTTAAGGTTAAGATTACGTTTTGGGTTTTTTAGGTTTTTGGTTTTAGTGCTTAGGATTTGAGATTTAATATTAATTTTTTGGTGTTTAATCGTTAGGATTTTGTTCTTTACGCTCGGGGTTTAAGGTTTATGGTAGGGTTAAGGGTAAGGTTAATGTTAGGTTTAGGGTACAGGTTGATTTTTAAGTTTTAGGGTTTGGGGTTAAGGATTTGAGTTGTAATATCTATTGTTTAGTATTTAATGTTAGGTTTTTTGTATTTTTGGCTATGGTTTTAGTATTTTGAGTTTAGGATTTGGGTTTAGTATATGGTTAAACTTAGTGTTAGTGTTAGGTATAGGGTTAGGGTTTGGGGATATTTTAGGTGTTAGGTTTTGGAGTTTAGGTGTTACGGTTTAAAATCTATGGTTCAGTGTTTAGTGTTTGAGTTTTGGTATTTTGGGCTTTGGGTTTCCGGTTAATGATTTAGGGTTATGGTTCGGGTTAAGGTTAGAGATATGGTTTAGTTTAAGGATATGTTTAGGATTTAGGTTTTTTTAGTTTTTGGGGTTTGTGGTTTAGAATTTGAGGTTTAAAATCTATGGTTTAGTGTTTAATGTTTAGGGTTTTATATTTGTGACTAAGGTTTTTTTTGGATATAGGGTTTAGGGTTTAGGGTTTAGGGTTAGGATTAGGGTTAGGGTGTAGTATTATTTAAGGATTTATTGTTTAGGGTTTAGCATTTGCAGTTTAAAATCTTTTGATTAGTATTTAATGTTTAGGTTTTTGTATTTTGGTCGTAGGGTTTCGAGTTTATGATTTAGGGTGAGGTTAGGTTTTGGGTTTTTTAGGTTTTTGGGGTTAGGGTTCAGTATTTGAGATTTAATATCAATGGTTTAGAGTTTAATTATTAGGTTTTTGTATTTTGGATACGTTGTTTAAGGTTTATGGTAGGGTTAACGCTAAGGTTAATGTTGGGATTAAGGTATAGGTTGTTTTTTAACTTTCTTGGTTTGTGGTTAAGGATTTTAGTTGTAATATCTATATTTTATTGTTTAGGGTAAGCGTTAAGTATATAATGAGGATTAGGGTTCGGCTTAGGGATATGATTAGTGTTTAGGTTTTTTTTTCCGTAATAGGTTATGCGGTTTAAGATTTTTGAGCTAAAATCCATGGTTTCATGTATAATGTTTGGGTTTTGGTATTTTGGGCATAGGGATTTGGGTACATTATATTGGATTAAGGTTAGAGCTAGGGTTTAGGTTAAGGTTTGGTTTAGGATATAGGTTTTTCTTATGTTTTAGGGTTTGTGGCTTAGGATTTGAGGTTTAAAATCTATAGTTTAGTGTTTAATTGTTAGGGTTTTTTATTTTTGGGTAAGATTTTTTTTGGGCGTAGGTGTTAAGGTATAAAGTTTAGTATTATGATTAGGGTTAGGGTGTAGGATTTTTTTAGTTATATGGTTCAGGGATTAGTATTTACGATTTAAAATGTATTTCTTAGTATTTGATGTTTGGGTTTTTGTATTTAGGGCTTAGGGTTTTGGGTTTATGGTTTAGGGTTAGGATTAGCGTTTAGGGTTTAGGATTTAAGATTTAATATCAGTAGTTTAGTTTTTAATGCTTGGGTTTTAATATTTTAGGCTTGGGGTTTAGGGTTTATGATCGGGTTAGGGCTAGGGTTAATGCTAGGTTAGGATTAGGGTTTAGGTTATTTTTTTTGTTTTTTGGGATTGGAGTTCAAGATTTGAGTTGCAATATCTATGCTTTAGTTTTTTAAATTAGGGTTCTTGTATGAAGGTCTTTGTGTTTAGGGTTTAGGGTTTAGGACTTAGGGCTCGACTTAAGGATAGGGTTATTGTTAGGGTTTGGGATCGGGTTTACGGTTTTTTTAGGTATTAGGTTTTGGGATTTAGGATTCTAGTTTAAAATCTATGGTTTGGTGTTTAATGTTTAGGTTTTATTATTTTGGGCTTAGGGTTTTGGGATTACTTGTTTTGGGTGTAGGGTTATTTTAGGTTTTAGGGTTTGTAGTTTGGGATTTAAGGTTCAAAATCTATTGTTTAGTGTTTTCGTATTCTGAACTTAGGATTTAGGATTAGGGTTAGGCTTAAGGTTATAGTGTAGGCTTTTTTTATATTTTATGGTTCAAGGTATAGTATTTGAGGATAAAAATCAATGTTTTAGAATTTAATGTTTGGATATTGGTAGTTGGGCTTAGTGTTTCTGTCACGACCCAAAACCGAGCCGCGACTGGCACCCACATTTACCCTCCTATGTGAGTGAACCAACCAATCTAACCCTTAAAATTTCAATGTATATCAACAGAAAATAATGCGGAAGACTTAAACTCATTAATAAAAACAATTCAAAACTATTATTATTATCCCCAAAATCTGGAAGTCATCATCACAAGAACATCTATCCTCAAATTACTAAACTAAGAATATCTAAGAAAACAAAATAAATAGAACGCTAGTCCATGCCGGAAGTTCAAGGCATCAGGACTTGAAGAAGAAGACTCAGTCCAAGCTAGACGCATTAGCTCACCCTGAATTTCCGATGTAGTGAAGACTGGCTAGAATTACTGCTGAGTTGAAGTTGACGGGACGTTTTCTGCATTCCACAAATAACAAAGAAGAAAACATAAAAGTAGGGGGTCAGTATAACCACAAGTACTGAGTAGATATCATTGGCCAACTCAAAATAGAAGATAATATATATCAAGTAATATTATAAATCAACTATAAACTCAACATGTAGCAACAACAAGTACTATAATCATCAACAAGTACCATCAAGTTCATCCATGAGGGCTCAAGTCTCAATACCTATCTCATTTGGGAATTAAGTTTATTAGATTGAGTATATTTATCATCTTTCAAGATTCATTATCTTTCTTCCTCTTGTGTCGGTACGTGACACTCCGATCCCCTACAACTATGTGTCGGTACGTGACACTCCGATCCCCTAATTCTACGTGTCGGTTCATGACACCCGATCCCCTACATGTGTCGGTACGTGACACTCCGATCCCCTATATGTGTCGCAACGTGACACTCCGATCCCCTATATCTACGTGTCGGTTTGTGACACCCGTCCAACTAATACTATGTGTCGGAACGTGACACTCCGATCCACTAATACTATGTGTCGGAACGTGACACTCCGATCCACTAACCTCATTCTATCCGTTCATCAAGAGTTCTCTATACCAAGGCATCATCAATCCCATTACTTTAATTCATCGAGCCTTCTTTTATACCAAGGCATCATCATTAATAACGTAGATTAAAGTTTCTTTCAAGATTTGGGATTCAATGGTTTTCATCATGCTTGTTATATCAAATTCACATAATCATATTCATGCAAGCATACAATTAAGCATATAGACAAGTTTACAATACCACCAATACATATCATTCACTATTAAGAGTTCACTACGACTATCGTAAGAACCATAACCTACCTCCACCGAAGAATTGGAATCAACAAGCAATTTCCCAAGCTTTGATATTCCCTCTGCCTCTTGATCGATCAATTTCTCTCCCTCTCCTTGTTATTTCTATTTTCTTTATTCAAACCCTCTTTCTTTTACCCTAATTAACATATAATTAAGTATAAAAGATGGCAATAATACCCCACTAATTAACCCAAATTACCTCTTTTTATCCCTCAAGAATTGAGTTATTAATATAAACCCACGAAATCTATAATTAAGAAAGAATAGTCCAAAACGTCCCTTAAAACGTGTAAAGTAATCCGATTCTGCCTGGGATTTGCGCAACCTGTGACGGCCCGTCGTACTGCGACGGTCCGTCACGCAGGTCGTCGCAGCATCTTAGAACTCCATTTTTCTCTAAGTAGACTGTGGCGGTCCGTCACACCTGTGACGGTCCATCCTGCACCTCCGTCATTACGGTCAGAGACTCGTTTCCCGTACCAAATTATCAAGAGTTGAAGTGTTTTGCAATGGGAGCTTACGATGGCTCGTCGTGGCTGTGACGGCACGTCCTGCAGGTCTGTCACAGATTACAGAGAGTCGATTTTAATGCTCAATTTTCAGAATTCTAAGTGTTCTGGAACGAGACACCCTCGACGGTCCATCGTGCCCCTGACGGCCCGTCGTGGTATCCGTTGTCTCACCTAGTTTTCCAGAAATAAAATCTGCTGCTTAAAACGACTAAACAGGTTGTTACAATAGATACCAATTTACCCCCATCGTTTCTCCTCGAACGATCAAAAGAAGAAAAGCAAGGCGAAAAGAAGTACCTGAATCTGTAAACAGATGTGGGTATTTTTCTTGCATATCTGCCTCCTTCTCCAAGTAGCCTCTTCAACCGGTCGATTCTTCCATTGAACTTTGATGGATGCAATTTCTCTCGACCTCAACTTGAGAACTTCTCTATCTAATATAGCAACCGGTTCCTCCTCATAAGTCAAATTCTCATCAAGCAAAACTGAATCCCAACGGATAATGTAGTTTCCATCTCCATGGTATCTTTTCAACATGGACACATGAAATACCGGATGCACTACGGACAGCCCTGGGGGCAAGGCTAATTCATAAGCCACCTCCCGTATTCGCTTAAGTACTTCAAATGGTCCAATATACCTCGGACTTAGCTTACCTCTTTTACCAAACCGCATCACCCCTTTCATGGGCGAAACCTTCAACAAGACTTGTTCACCCTCCATGAACTCTAAGTCTCTAACCTTCCGATCTGCATATTCTTTTTGCCTACTTTGCGCCGCTAGAAGCTTTTCTTGGATAGATTTCACTTTCTCTATCGAATCCCTCAAAAGGTCAGTACCCCAAGGTCTAACCTCAAATGCATCAAACCACCCAATGGGAGACCTACATCTCCTAACATACAATGCTTCAAATGGAGCCATATCAATGCTTGAGTGATAACTATTATTGTATGAAAACTCCGCTAAGGGTAGGAAGTTATCCCAATGACCACCAAATTCTATCACACATGCACGAAGCATATCCTCTAACACTTGAATCGTTCGCTCAGATTGACCATCGGTCTGATGGTGAAATGCAGTGCTAAGGTCTAACCTAGTACCCAATTCAGCATGCAATGTTTTCCAAAACTTAGAAGTAAACTGCGTACCTCTATCTGATATGATGGATAGTGGAACCCCATGCAATCGAACGATTTCTGAGATATAGATCTTGGCTAACTTCTCTGCATTGTAAGTCACCTTGACCGGAATAAAATGAGCAGACTTAGTTTACCTATCAACAATCACCCAAATGGAGTCATACTTACCCATTGTCTTTGGAAGACCAACCACAAAGTCCATTGCGATTCTCTCCCACTTCCATTCAGGAATGGGCATTCTCTGAAGCGTTCCTCCGTGCCTCTGGTGTTCATACTTTACTTGTTGACAGTTTTGACATTTGGCAATAAACTCAACAATATCGCACTTCATTCTACTCCACAAAAAGTGTTGCTTTAGGTCGCGATACATCTTGGTTGCACCCGGATGTATAGAATACCTGTACTATGAGCCTCTGTCAGAATAGTGTTGATCAAATTATCGACGCGGGGTACACATACCCTTCCCTTAATCCTCAAAACCCTTCCTCGTCGATTGTTGCTTCTTTCTAGCCTCTCTTTGCAAACACTTTATCTCGAATCCGGATCAATTTCTCATCATCAAACTGCTTCCCCTTAATCTTGTCAAGGAAGGAGGATCTTGCCTCCACACAAGCTAACAATCCTCCCTTCTCATTTACTTTTAACCTCATGAGGTCATTAGCGAAAATCTGCACTTCTCTAGCCATGGGCGTCTAGAAGCTTGCAAATGAGCTAGAGACTTCCCATGCTTCCCGCCTTTCTACTCAAGGCATCTGCCACAACATTCGCCTTCCCCGGATGATACAAATAGTGATGTCGTAGTCCTTCAGTAGTTCCATCCATCTCCTTTGTCTCAAGTTCAAATCTTTCTGAGTAAAGACATACTGTAGACTACGATGATCCGTATAGATTTCACACTTAACCACATATGAATAATGCCTCCATTGCTTTAATGCAAACACTACCGCGGCCAATTCCAAGTCATGGGTTGGATAGTTCCGTTCATGCACTTTTAATTGTCTTGAAGCATAAGCAATCACATTCTTTTCTTGCATCAGCACTGCACCCAAACCCGAATAGGATGCATCACAATAAACAATAAAGTTCTTACCCTCTACCGGCATGGTGAGGATAGGTGCGGTAGTCAACAAAGTCTTGAGTTTCTGAAAACTTTCTTCGCACTCATCCGACCATACAAATGGAACATTCTGCTTAGTCAAGTTCGTCAATTGATGCAATAGAAGAGAACCCCTTGACAAATCGGCGGTAGTAGCTAGCTAACCCAACAAAACTTCGTATTTCTGACACATTAGTGGGTCTTACCCAATTCTTCACTGTCTCAATCTTAGAAGGATCCACCATCACTCCTTCCTTAGAAACCATGTGCCCTAAGAAGGACACTCCATCTAGCCAAAACTCACACTTAGAGAACTTGGCATAAAGCTTTTTCTCCCTCAACATTTCCAATACAATTCTCAAATGCTCCTCATGTTCCTTCTTACTTTTAGAGTATATCAGTATATCATCAATAAATACGATCACGAAGAGATCCAAATACGGCTTAAATATCCCATTCATCAAGCTCATGAACGCAACAGGGGCATTCGTAAGACCAAAGGACATCACTACAAATTCATAATTCCCATACCTACTCCTAAAAGCAGTCTTTGGCACATCTGTTGCCCGTATTTTCAATTGATGATAACCGGATCTCAAGTCAATCTTAGAGAAGACACAAGCACCTTGTAATTGATCGAACAAGTCATCAATGCGAGGAAGAGGATACTTGTTCTTAATAGTTACCTTGTTCAACTGTCGGTAGTCTATGCACATCCGAAACTCCCCATCCTTCTTCTTCACACAAAAACCGGAGCACCCCAAGGAGATGCACTTGGTCTAATGAAGCCTTTGCTCAACAACTCTTGAAGTTGGGCCTTTAACTCTCTTAACTCCGCGGGAGCCATTCTGTAAGGGGGTATAGAAATGGGGCGAGTACCCGGTTCAAGATCGATACAGAAGTCAATATCCCTATCTGGTGGCTTACCAGGAAGATCTGCAGTGAACACATCCAAAAACTCACAAACTACCGAAACCGACTCAATCGAAGGTACTTGGGTAGTGTCATCCTTGAGATGTGCAAAGAAAGCTAAACACCCTTTACTAACCATTTTCTTAGCACGAAGAAAGGATATGATATGCACCGGATTGGAGGTGTAGTCCCCCTCCCACACTAACGGGTATGTCCCAGGCTTGGCTAACGTCACAGTCTTAGCATTACAATCCAAGATCGCAAAATTCGGAGAAAGCCAAGTCATACCCAGAATTACATCAAAATCAACCATATCTAAGATAACCAAATCTACATAAGTGTTGCTCCCCCACAAGTTCACCAAACAAGACCTATATACCTTTTCACTACCACAGACTCACCCACCGGAGTAGAAACACGAATAGGCATATCAAGTAATTCACAATGTAAATTTAGACCATTAGCAAATGAGGAAGATACATAAGAAAATGTGGATCCGGGATCAAACAATACAGAAGCCATGCAATCACAAACCAGAAGATTACCTGTGATGACAGCATCAGATGTCTCCGCCGCCGATCTCTTAGGGAAAGCATAACAATGAGCCCTTTCATTTGTTTGTCCGTTGCCCCTACCGTGTTGTGATGTAGTGGCTCCAATTTGCCCATCACCTCTGCAATTTTGGTGACCACCATTACCTCGACCACCACGTCCTCCAGAATAATGGCCTCTACCATGACCACCTCTACCTCTAGCTATTGGGGGTCTATAGCTCTGTTTTGGACAATTACTCCTAATATGTCCAATCTTCCCACATCCATAACACTCTCTGGATTCAGGCATAGGTCTCTCGGAGTAGTGTTGACCGTGCTGAGGCGGACCCCCAACTACAGTCTGTAGTGAAGACTGAATTGGTCGAACTGAGTAACCTCCGGAACTCTGTCCTCTAGAGTAAGAACCATTAAACTCACCTCCCCTTCGAAACCTTTTTTATGTCATGTCGTGGTGAAGTCATCTGGCTTCACTCCTTCCCCTCTATCACACAAGTCTACCACCTCTTGGAAGGATTTTGCCGTAGCCGCTACCTGTAAGGCTGAAATCCGCAATTCTGACCTCAACCCCTTCACAAAATGGCGAATCTGTTCTTGTGGACTGAAACAAAGTTGGGTGGCATACCTGGATAATGCACGAAATTTGGCCTCATATGCGTTAACCATCATCCTACCTTGCTCTAGACTCAAGAACTCATCCCTTTTTCTATCTCTCAAAGTCCTTGGGATATACTTTTCCATAAACAAGCTAGAGAGTGATGCCCAAGTCATAGGTGGTGCCTCTGTTGGTTGACACTCAACATGTGACCGCCACCACATTTTGGCGTTCCCTTGAAACTGATAACTCACGAACTCCACGCCAAACCGTTCTACGATACCCATCTTGTGTAGTAGCTCATGACAATGAACCAGAAAATCGTAAGCATCCTCAGATTCTGCACCCTTGAAGACTGGAGGTTTCAATTTTAAGACGTGGAAATGTGCTTATCTCCAATGATGCATCCATGCGGGGAGCCATAGCGGCCACATGTCGTATCTCTGAAACCGGAGGTGTTGGTGCAGAAACCACTGGAGGTGCTTGACGCTGATCAGATATCGCGCTAACATAAGCAAGAACCTGATTGATCATCTCTGGGGTAGGTTGGGGTGGCAATTCCTCATTTTGCACTTGTTCATTCTCCCCTTCCTTACCCTCTCTTATAACCTCCTCGGTCGGTGGAGGAGTCACCGCCTTAGTATCAGATGGGCTAGGGGCTCGTCCTCTTTCTCTAGAGGACGTCCTCCCACGACCTCTTCCACGGCCTCTTGCCGCTGCTCTTCCTCGAGCCACAGTCCCAGTGGCTGGCTCAGACGTTTCTTGCCGTGCCGTTGTTGCTGCTGGTGCGGTCGTTGCTCTAGTTCTAACCATCTGCGAAATAGAGTGAAGATGGTCAGATACCAATTTGTATCACCTAGATACTAATTGGACTCAAGTAGTAGCACGAAAGAAAGAATGAAAGAATGGAATTTTCCTAAAGTCCTATAGCCTCTCAAAGAAAAGTAAAGGCTTCCCCCTACCATTCCTTAAGACTCTACTAGACCCGTTCTTGTGTGATGAGACCAATGAACCTAATGCTCTGATACCAAGTTTGTCACGACCCAAAACCGAGCCGCGACAGGCACCCACATTTACCCTCCTATGTGAGCGAACCAACCAATCTAACCCTTAACATTTCAATGTATATCAACAGAAAATAATGCGGAAGACTTAAACACATTAATAAAAATAATTCAAAACTATTATTACTATCCCCAAAATCTGGAAGTCATCATCACAAGAACATCTATCCTCAAATTACTAAACTAAGAATATCTAAGAAAACAAAATAAATAGAACGCTAGTCCATGCCGGAAGTTCAAGGCATCAGGACTTGAAGAAGAAGACTCAGTCCAAGCTAGACGCATTAGCTCACCCTTAATTTCCGATGTAGTGAAGACTGGCTAGAATTACTGCTGAGTTGAAGTTGACGGGACGTTTGGTGCATTCCACAAATAACAAAGAAGAAAACATAAAAGTAGGGGGTCAGTACAACCACAAGTACTGAGTAAATATCATCGGCCAACTCAAATAGAAGATAATATATATCAAGTAATTATAAATCAACTATAAACTCAAATGTAGCAACAACAAGTACTATAATCATCAAAAAGTACCATCAAGTTCATCCATGAGGGCTCAAGCCTCAATACCATACTCATTTGGGAATTAAGTTTATTAGATTGAGTATATTTATCATCTTTCAAGATTCATTATCTTTCTTCCTCTTGTGTCGGTACGTGACACTCCGATCCCATACCACTATGTGTCGGTACGTGACACTCCGATCCCCTAATTCTACGTGTCGGTTCGTGACACTCGATCCCCTACATGTGTCGGTACGTGACACTCCGATCTCATATATGTGTCGGAACGTGACACTCTGATCCCCTATATCTACGTGTCGGTTCGTGACACCCGTCCCACTAATACTATGTGTCGGAACGTGACACTCCGATCCACTAATACTATGTGTCGGAACATGACACTCCGATCCACTAACCTCATTCTATCCGTTCATCAAGCCTTTTCTATACCAAGGCATCATCAATCCCATTACTTTAATTCATCGAGCCTTCTTTTATACCAAGGCATCATCATTAATAACGTAGATTAAAGTTTCTTTCAAGATTTGGGATTCAATGGTTTTCATCATACTTGTTTTATAAAATTCACATAATCATATTCATGCAAGCATACAATTAAGCATATAGACAGGTTTACAATACCACCAATACATATCATTCACTATTAAGAGTTCACTACGACTATCGTAAATACAATAACCTACCTCCACCGAAGAATTGGAATCAACAAGCAATTTCCCAAGCTTTGATATTCCCTCTTCCTCTTGATCGATCAATTTCTCTCTCTCTCCTTGTTCTTTCTATTTTCTTTATTCAAACCCTCTTTCTTTTACCCTAATTAACATATAATTGAGTGTAAAAGATGGCAATAATACCTCACTAATTAACCCAAAGTTACCTCTTTTATCCCTCAAGAATTGGAGTTATTAATATAAACCCACGAAATCTAAAATTAAGTAAAGAATAGTCCAAAACGTCCCTTAAAACGTGTAAAGAAATCCGATTCTGCCTGGGATTTGCGCAACCTGTGATTTAGATTTAGTATCAATAGTTTAGTGTTTAATATTATGGTTATGGTACTTCGGGCTTGGGATTTAGGGTTTATGATCAAGTTAGGGTTGGGGTTAATTTTTGGGTTAGGATTGTGATTTAGGTTGTTTTTAAGGTTTTAGGTTTTGAGTTAAGGATTTGAGTTGTAATATCTATGCTTTAGTGTTTAATATAATGGTTTTGGTATATTCGAATTTGGGTTTAGGGTTAGGGTTAAGGGTAATGGTTAGGGTTAGTTTTGGTCTTGAGGGTCTTTTAGGTTTTAGGTTTTGGGATTTAGGATTTTTTTGGTTTAAAATCTATGATTTAGTGTTTAAGGTTTGGGTTTTTGTATTTTGGTCTTAGGATTTCAGACAATGGTTAGGGTTAAGTTTAGGGTTAGGGTTTAGGTCAGGGTTAAGTTTAAGCTTTAATTTTTTTTTTTAGGTTTTAGGATTTTTGGTTTAGGATTTGATGTTCAAAAGCTATGGTTTAGTGTTCAATGTTTGAGTTTTTGCATTTTGGACATATGGTTTAGGGTTAGGATTAGGATCAGGGTTAGGGGGTAATTTTTTTTGTTTTATGTTTTATGGTTCAACCTTTGGAATTTGAGGTTAGCAATTTATGTTTTAGCATTTCAAGTTTAGGTTTTTGTATTTTGGGCTTAGAGTTTTGGGTTTATAGTGTAGGGTTAGGTTTTTTGGGTTTTTTTAGGTTTTTGGGTTTAGGGTTTAGGATTTGAGGTTTTACGTTAATGGTTTAGTGTTTAATTTTGGGGTTTGGTATTTTAGGCTTGGGGTTTAGGGTTTAGATTAGGGTTAGAGTTTACGTTAATAGTTTAGTGTTTAATTTTGGGGTTTGGTATTTTAGGCTTGGGGTTTAGGGTTTAGATTAGGGTTAGAGTTAATGTTAGGGTTATGGTTAGGGTTTAGTTATTTTTTATGTTTAAGGGTTTGTTGTTAAAGATTTGAGTGTAGGATCTATGGTTTAGAATTTAATGTTAGGGTTGTTTTTATTTTGGGCTTTGGGTTTACGATTTAGGTTTTTGGGTTAAAGTTAGTGTTATCATTAGTGCTTTTTTTAGGTTGTTATGTTTAGGGTTTTAGTATTTGAGGTTTACCATATATGTTTTAGTGTTTAATTTTTGGGTTTCGGTATTTTGGTCTTGGGTTTTAGAGTTTATAATTGTGTTAGGGTAAGGCTTAATGTTAGGATAGGGGTTAGGGTTTAGGTTGCTTTTAGTTTTTAGGATTTGGGGTTAAGGATTTAAGGTGTAGTATCTATGGTTTAGTGTTTACTATTAGGTTGTTTTTTATTATAGACTTTGTGTTATGAGTTTAGGTTTGAGTGTTAGGGTTAGGGTTAATTTTAGGAATAGGTTTAGGGTTAGGATTTAGGGTTGTTTTTAGTTTTTAGTTTTTGGGGTTTAGGATATTTTGTTTAAAATCCTTGGTTTAGTGTTCAGTGTTTACGTTTTGGTATTTTGTGCTTTGGGTTTTGGGTTAATGATTTTGTGTAAGGGTTAGGGTTTAGTTTATTTTTAGGTTTTAATTTTTTTTTATATTTTGGACTAACGATTTCATTTTTAGACATTCTTTTTTTCTTTGGACTTAGGGTTTAGAGTATGAGGTATAGTGTTTGGGTTATGGTTAGAATTAGGTTAGGATGTAGTTTTTTTTAGATTTTATGGTTCAGGGATTATAATTTGAGGTTTAAAAAATATGATTTAGTATGTAATGTTTGAGTTTTGGTATTTTGGGCTTACGGTTTTGGGTTTATGGTTTATGGTTAGCGTTTGGGTTAAGTTTTTGGGATTTCTTAGGTTTTTGTATTTAGGTTATGGATTTGAGGTTTAATATCAATGCTTCAATGTTTAATGTTTAGGTTTTCATTTTTTGGGCTTGGCGTTTAATGTTTATGATTGGGTTTGGATAACGGTTAAGGTTTCGGTTGTTTATTAGGTTTTAGGGTGTGGGGTTAAGGATTTGAGTTGTAATATTTATGGTTCAGTGTTTAATGTTAGGGTTTTGTTGTTTGACGCTTTGGGTTTTGGGTTTGTGATATAGGGTTAAGGTTATGGATAGGGTTAGGGTTAGGGTTAGAGATAGGCTAGACATAGTGTTTAGGGCTGTTTTTAGGTTTTATGTTTTGGTGTTTAATTTTTTTTTTTAAAAAAAAATATGGTTTAGTGTTTAATGTTTTGGTTGGGCTTAGGGTTTTAGATTAATAGTTTAGAGTTTGAGTTAGGGTAAGGGTTAGGGATTAGTTTTTTTTATGTTTTAGGGTTTGTGGTTTACGATTTGATGTTTCAAATCTATGGATTAGTGTTTAATGTTTGGATTTTTATAATTTAGACTTAGTGTTTTATTTTGACTTAGGGTTCAAGGTTTAGGGTTAAGGTTAGGATGTTGTTTTCTTTTTAGGTTTTACGGTTCAAGGGTCACTATATGAGGTTTAAAATCTATGGTTTAGTATTTAATATTTGGGTTTTGGTATTCTTGTCTTAGGGTTTCGGGTTTATGGTTAGGGTTAAGGTTAGGGTTTTTGTTTTAGTTAGGGTTTATTGTTTAGGATTTAGGATTTGAGGTTTAGTATCAATGGTTTAGTGTTTAATATTTAGTTTTTGGTATTTTGGGCTTGCTTTTTGGGTTTATAGTAGGGTTAGGGTTTGGGTAAATATTAGGGTTAGGGTTATTTTGAGGTTGCTTTAGGTACTAAGGTTTAGGGTTAAGGATTTGAGTTGTAATATTTATGCTTTACTATTTAATGTTAGGGTTTTGGTTTTTTAGGCTCTGTGTTTAGGGTTTAGGGTTTAGGGTTTAGGGTTTAGGGTTTAGGGTTATGGTTAAGGATAATATTAAGGTTAGGGATAGGGTTAGGGTTAGAGTTTAAGTTTTTTTTTAGGTTTTAGGTTTTGGAGTGTAGGATTTTTTATTTAGGTTCTATGGTTTAATGTTTAATGTTTGTGTTTTCGTATTTAAGGCTTGGGGTTTTTGATTAATGGTTGAGGGTTAGGATTAGAGTTAAGGTTAGGTTTAGCGTTTGGTTTAGACTTAGGGTTAGGGTTTAGGTATTTTTTAGGTTTTAAGGTTTGTGGCTTAGTATTTGAGGTTTAAAATGTATGGTTTAGTATTTAATGTTAGGGTTATCAGATTTTAGACCAAGGTTTTGTTTGTTCTGTATGGACATAGGAATTAAGTTTTATGGTTTAGGATTAGTATTAGGGTAATGGTGTAGATTTACATTAGGTTTTATGGTTAAGAATTTAGAATTAAGGTTTAAAATTTATGGTTTAGTACTTAATGTTTGGGTTTTTGTATTTTTTTTCTTAGGTATGCAGGTTTATGTTTATGGTTTAGGGTTAGGGTTAGGGTTTTGCGTTTTTTAGGTTATTGATATACCGTTGTTTCACGGTATAATTAATACTTTTTCCTTAAGTTTAGTGTGTCTGAATGTCTTTTTGTGCTAGTTTTTATATGAGTTTCTCTTTGTTTTGCAGGAAATCTGTCCAAAGTGGAATGCGGAGATTTTGAGTGAACAAAATCAAGAAAAGGCCACCTACGGAGTTGATGACGGTCCGTCGTGCTTGTGACGGTCCGTAGGTGGCAGCGTAGAGAAGCTGCTGAAGGAAGACTGTGAAGTCTGACCAAGTGTGGGGTTACGTAGCTTGTGACGATCCGTCGTGGCTATGACGGTCCGTCCTGCAGGTTCGTCATGAAATTCAGAGAAGTGATCCCAGTACCCAGATTCCAAGAGTTGAAGTGTTTTCAAACGAAGACCCTCGATGGACCGTTGTGCCTATGACAGTCCGTCATACTTGCCGTTGAGTGGAATGAAGAGAGCACCAGAAGAAATTGCTAAGTATGGGACGACGGAGTCCATGACGGTCCATCGCGACCACAACGGTGCTGCGTCGCGAGGTCCGTCGACCCAGCCGCCGTTTTGGCAGATTTCCAGCAATTAGAATCCTTGTTTAATTAGGTTTTATTTTTTTTAAATAGTTCGAAAAACCTCCTTTTTGAGGTTAGACTCTGCTAGATTAGACATCATATATTAGACTTTATTTGTTTAGTGTTTGATTTTTGGAGATTTTTACAAGTGATTTTTTGTGATTAATCAAGCAAAAATTCGGACTTTATTCTTTTCATTGAAGTAAGTACATGAATTCTTATTTAATATATTTGAATATTGTGTTTATGGCTATGAGTAACTAAACTCCATAACTAGGGTTGTGGGAACCATAGGCAAATAATGAGATAAACCCCTAGCTAAAATAAACAATTTAGACTAGTGTCTTTCATGTAGTATAATTCTTCACTTAGAAGTCTTTTTTAACGGATGATCAAGTTAAAACTCACCTAATGTACTTGCCGGACCAAGGGGTAGATAATAGGAAAAGAATTATTAAATAGGTTTAGTGTATACTATCTAATAGGTTAGTATTGATTGGTACGAGGTAATAACTTAGTCAAATATCGAATACGATGCTTAATATGATGTAAAGATAAGGGTTAGGAAAGCAACACACGTAGCCGGACCAAGGTGCTGGTGAGATTTTCTAGATGCCGGACCAAGGATTTAGAAATACATAACTTATCACTTTGCATGCAAGATACTAGGAAAGAATTGTTATTGTTAGAATTAACAAGTTATGAACCTGTGGGGAACACGTAAACCCTAGTTACTTTGATTAATTGATTAAAATTCAACTTTCAAAATTGTTAAGTGTCTCTTTCAATTTCGTTAGTTATTTTTACTCACGGAAATACAAACCCCCACTTTTATGTTTTACTTTCTAGGGAAGTCATCAACCGAAACAAAGTAATAACAAGTTGAAGTTAAGTCTAGACATTTTCCTCGTGGGAGCGATCCAAACCTCCACTAGTGGGTTTTTTACTTTGAATTGACGCGCCCGCTTTACTTCTCATTTGTGAAGTAAGTTTGAGCGTATCAAATTTTGGCGCCGCTGCCGGGGAATTTAGCTTTGAGATTAGAAACTTGAACTTATTATTAAGTTTAGTTGATATTTTCTTGATTTTACTTTGTTTTATTGTTTTTGATTTCCTTTCAGAAAAACTATCCTCCTTGTATGCCAAATACACAAAGAGGAAGAGAACCCTTGTTTCCCTACGATCACGAGCTAGAGCGTACACTGCGCAATATGAATCCAAACTTGGGAATAAATGATGAGGATCCAAACCAGAACATCCCCGATCCAGTGGATGTTCATTCATGTAAGATGTTACCCTACTCTCCGGGTGAACATCAACAGAGGGGAAAAAAAATCCCGTCCACGGCCGAGCATACTACAGAGGGTATGATAACATAGCAGACTCGGAGGGCCATTGTCTTGGCCCCTCTACCCACAGGCCACACTTTTGTGGTAACTAGTAGCCTGATGCAAATGCTCTCACTGCCAGAGGTTGTTTTCAGGGCTACCTTCTGGGGATCCACATGCCCATATAGCTAAGGTAAGGGCAGTATGTAAAAGTTGTGTGGGAAGGCCTGATTTGGATCTAGATGTAATAGGTCTCAGAGTGTTTCCTCTCTCACTGATGGGAGAGGTTGCTATGTGGTTCACTGAGCTCCCATGAAACTCCATCTTCACTTGGAACCAACTACGGGATGTCTTCTTAGCACGCTATTATCCGGTCTCCAAGAAACTAAACCACAAAGACAGGGTGAACAACTTTGTGGCACTACCAGGAGAGTCAGTCAGTAGTTCTTGGGATAGATTAACTTCATTCTTGAGAAGTGTTCCAAATCACCGTATAGATGAGGATCACTAAAGGAATACTTCTATCGGGGACAGGATGATAACAAATAAGCGGTTGTTGGACAATATAGCAGGTGGATTAGGAGGAATGCCATTATGCTGAGATTGCAGAAATCTAGAGAAAATATCCTGAAAAACAAAAGCTTAGAGTACTAGGAAGTCTGATACAAGAGGAGAAAACACACATTCGCAGTGCAGTCCACTCAAAACCCCAGCCACAGATGAATATCGTGAAGAAATGGCTCAGATGAGAACTGAGCTTGGGTTGGTACTAAAACATGTCAGTGGGGGTGAAGAAAGAAAGATTAGCAGTCAACTACTTGGCTAAACCATCAACTCCAAACAATGTGTGCTATTATGTGGAGGACACTTATGCAGTAAATGAGTAGACGGGGGGTTTCCGACCAAGAGTCCAAGGCTCGCATAAGGATAATTGGCGCAAAGGTCAAGGGAACCAAGGTCGGAACTATGGTAACTACAACCGTGAGGGTCATTATGTCCGAGATGGAAACTAGAACCGCGACAACAACTTTAACAGGGGTAACTATGCTAATATAAACGACAGGAATGGGACCTAGTGATGGCGCGAGTTGAGGATATGGTGCACAAAATTATGAGGAGGTTCGACACTAGTGATGAACACATTAAAGAGTTGAGGTGTGATTTAGCTAGTATTGGGCAAAAAGTTGATACACATGCAATTTTGATTAAACAGATCGAACTGCAAGTGGCCCAATTATCTGCGATAGTAATCACACGACAAACGGACACTCTTCCTAGCAACACTGTCCAAAATCCAAAGAATTATGCGCACTGTATGGCAATCACTACACGGGGTGGTAGGCAAAACTTTGACCCACCTATGCCATCTATTGAGGAAAATGTGAGAAAGGATAATCATAATGTGGTAAAGGGTAGTAGTGAAGCAGAGGGAAGTAATGGAAAAGATGCAGAAGTACCTATCAAGGTAATTCCCATGCCTAGGCCACCACCACCCTTCCCTCAGAGATTAGTGAAAAAGACCGAGGACGGTAAATATCAGCGCTTCATAACAATGTTGAAGCTGCTCTCTATCAATGTCCCTTTGGTAGAAGCTGTAGAACAAATGCCCGGTTATGCCAAATTTATGAAAGATCTGGTCACCAAGAAAAGATCAGTCACTTTTGAGGATGATGATAGATTGCAGCATTGTAGTGCTATTGCTACAAGATCCCTAGTACAAAAGAAAGAAGATCCGGGTGCATTCACTATTCCTTGTACAGTTGGGTCATTACATTTTGCAAAAGCATTATGTGATCTGCGGGCAATCATAAATCTAATGCCCCTCTCAATTTACAAGAAGTTGGGTTTGGGGGATCCAAAACCCACTGCGATGCGGCTACTGATGGCGGATCGGACAGTGAAAAAGCCCATAGGGATACTCCATGATGTGCTACTAAAAGTTGAGTCATTCATCTTTCCAGCAGATTTTGTTATTCTTGATTGCGAAGTCTATTTTGAGGTGCCCATTATTCTTGGGAGGCCATTCCTTGCTACAGGTAGAGCCTTAGTTGATATGGAGAAGGGACAGATGACATTTTGGTTGAATAATGAAGAAGCAACCTTCAACATTTGTAGGACCATGAGGTAGAGTGGTGAGCTCCAATCGATATCTGCCATATCCCACAAAGAAAAGATGAAGAAGGAGACAGAAAAGAAAAATGCAAAACACGAGTTTATGGTTTGGGATTTGGTGCTTGTAGACAGTTCTGGGGTGCCTTGTTTTCCGGGCAAGCTCAAGTCCAAATGGACTGGCCCTTACTTGATTGCCCAAGTATTCCCCCATGGGGTAGTTAAGTTAAAAGCCTAGGAGGGAGTGCGGTTTAAGAGGAATAAAGATAGAATAAAACTCTATTTTTGGCATAAAGCATCGGGGAATAAAGTGATAGAGGCATACCATCTTGATGAAGTCTGAGTAATCGAGTGTCCCCAGTCGTGCCGCGACATTAAATCAGGCGCTTGTTAGGAGGCAACCCAATACTTATCGTGTTTTTATAATGGTAGCATTTTTCTATTAGTGGGTTTTAAATTTGTAGACACATCACCAGGAAATTCCGCAGAAAGCTACTCCGCAGCAGCCACTAACGGATATATCGACGCACCGTTGTGTCTGAGACGGACCGTCGTATGCATCTGTCGTCTAGGTACGCTTTTCTGCTATTTTGAAATTAGGGCACACACGACGGAACCAACGACGGGTCGTCACAACTGCGACGGACCGTCGTCGGGGAACCGTCACGTGATTAATGAATTATACCCGACCCGCCGCGGCTGGACCCTTTTCCAAAATCTTACCGTTTAAACACCCCAACCCCTCATTTTCACCCCATTCATTCATTATTCCTCTCATCTCCCCTCTTTTTTCAACTTCAACATTTCCCCCTCAGTGATCATTACCCCCACCATTCTCCAAAGCCTTAAAGCTATCATCTACTAGTCGGAGCTGCTGCTGTAGGTGTCAACCTTGCCAACTGAGTCATTGTCCATTTGCTTTTTCTCCATTTCTAAGGTATGTGTCTCTAAATTTATACTCATATATCTTGTATTTTTGTTTATTAGTTAGCATTACACTTAGTTCCTCATAGTATTTTGTTTACTTTATACGATTCTGCCTGACCTAGGTTACAAATGCTCGAAATAACCATGTTTACCACCCTAGACATAGGTGCTTTTGCATTTCTAGTTTCCCAGGTAGTTGGGGTAGACACATGTAGGTCAAAAACACTGAAAGGTTGATGTGGGTTCATTGGGGTTGCTTAGGGTACCTTTAGTTCTGTCTCTGTCATTCAGAACGAGACCCCGATGATGGACCGTCGTAGGGTCCATTGCACAAGCCCTAGCATCCCTGTCCTACTGGACACATTTGACGGATCGTCGTCCTCGCGACGGTCCGTCCTGCATAACCGTCATGCTAGACAGAGACCCTGTTTCCAGGGATCTCTCATTTTCTTCCCAGTGTCCTTCAACGAACACATGTGACGGACCGTCGTACCCACGACGGTCCGTCCTGCATGACCGTTATAATGGTCAGAGACCCCTCTACTAAGGGTCTCCATTTTTTTTCAAGTGTCCTTCAACGGACACATGTGACGGACCGTCGTACCCACGACGGTTCGTCCTGCATGACCGTCATAACAGTCAGATACCTCTCTCCTAAGGGTCTCAATATTTTCTTCCAAGTGTTCTACGATGGACATCTACAACGGACCGTCGTAATTGTGACGGTCCGTCCTGCACACACCATCATGCTAGTCAGAGACTGTTTCTCAGGGTTCTCTATTTATACAGAGTCCAAGTACAACACGACAGACCTCCTGATGGTCCATCATAGTCACGACGAGCCGTCACCAGGCCTGTCGTGTGTCACTGTTTCTACAAAAATTGCATATTATTTTCACTGTTTTATTTCGTATGGTTTCGCTTGTCTTGATTGCCACTACTCGTACTAATAGGATCCTTTGCAGGTACTATCTACTATGGCACCCAAGCAAGACCGAACCTATGCACGCGGCCGATCAAAGTCAGTTTCCCTGTCTGCACGCTTGATCATCGGCTCTGATGATGAGCGGGACCCTGAGTATGTGACCCCAGGCACTTCCGCACCTTCCCGTGCTGCACGTGCTCTATGAGCCACACCCAAGACGGTGGCGTCTAGCGTAGTCACTGGTTCCCAGTCTGATGAGGAGCGCACACTGACCAGCACACCCTCTGGGTCAGCCACAAATGAGGAAGGAGCGTCTGGCTCCTTAGGAGTATCATGGTCCGAGGAGGCTTCAGGCTCTGCTGAGGTTCCCGCCCCCGCCACTGCTGGAGCATCGACCTCGTCTGATGAGGCTGACGGTTCATACTCTAAATCCGGCGCACCAGCTCAGGTCCCACCCCAGCGTCTAAACAGCCAAACTGGTTGTGTGTCGACGGCCAGTTTCAAGTTTACTACGACGCCAAGTTCCTGACTGATAAAGGAGTAATGACTAGGACACTCACCATGGAGCGGCGGGTACTCACAGGGAGTCTCCCAACGATTCCGGAGATCCAGAACCTCTTCACCAGGCATCGCTTAGAGTGGACAGCACGTCCGTTGGGACGATACAACTTGGAAATGGTCCGAGAGTTCTACACATCTTACGTAGCGACTCTCCGTTCACTGATCGATAGGCGGGCTGCTCCCGCTAAACACGCCCCACTAGAGCAGGTTCGAGTCCGGGGCGTGCAGGTTGACATTTCCCTGCCAGCCATCCGCCGGTTTCTATACGGCGAGAGTGCAGATGGTACTCGGACCCCGTCACTGCCGAGTTTGACTACCGCTGGCAGATAGTAAAGGATGGACATTTCTTGCGCGAGCCAGCACTGAGAGAGACCGCCAAGATGTGGATGACCCTGCACGTGTCAGTAGATGGAGAGGGTACCGATTGGGTCACTGAGCCGAATGGGCCCATCAAGAAGGCCAACCTCACGTTCGCCGCAAAGTTCTTGTGTCTGCTCGTCCGTCATTGCCTTTCCCCCACAGCTGCTGATAACATCATCACCTTGGATCGAGTAGTGTTCATGGCGGCGATGATAGTCGGATTTGAGGTGGACTTCGCATTGCTTCTCCAGACAGTCATGCACGAGAGGGCATTCAAGGTCACTACTACCTACCCCATCCCGTGTATGATCTTTGCCCTTTGCAGGTCCGCAGGTGTGCCCATATGGCACATAGATCAGTTGAAGACCCCGCAGGGCACCATTGACGTCGGCCTCATCAGAGACGAGGCCAATGAGTTGGCCCCACGTAGAGGGCCCCGTCCAGAGCTGCCACCACTTGCTGATGATCTTGTGGATACGATAGCCCAGGCCCGCGCAGCTACACTGGCATCCATTGACACTACCCCGGTCGAGTCTATCTCGCGTAGTAGCCCAGCCCCGAGCTCCTCTCGTACAGCCCCTCTACCGGTACTGGTCCCGCTTGCTAGGGTCAAAAAACTAGAGGCACAAATGGCCACTTTTCTGCATCTTATCCAGCCGTGGATGCAGAAGTCGATTACTGAGTCTGAAGCGCGTCTAGAGAGGAAGATGCAGCAGTTTACAGAGCGGAAGATTGCTGAGGTCAACCAGCATTTGGACGCCTTTGAGTTGAGAGTGTTAGCTCGTCCAGCCCCTCCGGTGGATGTGTCGACTCTTCAGGCTGCAGTCGACAGTCTTCGTGCCGACATCGACACGATCCTAGAGGCGAGGGTGCCGGAGTATGAGGCCCCTTCTGTCGAGCCTGTGAGGAAACAGTGCTAGCAGCCCTGTTTACTACTTAAGACATTCCACAAACTCCCCCTCGAGAGACTTCCAAGAGGAGTAGGGGTCGAATAGAGGATGAGGCGCGAGCAAGGAAGAATGAGCGCCGAGGGATGGAGGCTGCGAGGAGAGCCTCACTTGCTGAGGAGGAGGCGCACCAGATCAGAGCATCACAGTTAGCGGCTGGGGCATCTAGCTCCCGCACTGTAGAGACAGCATGAGGCACTACTGATGGTGCGGGTGTTGCAGAGGACACCAATAAGGGTGTCCAGATTGCAGAGGACGTGGGTTCCAGGGAATTGGACCCACCATATTGCTGATCAATGGCGCTTTGCGCCACAGGTTTGCTTCACCTACCACTCTAATATTTAGATATTTTTTATGCATTGGGGACAATTGCATGTTTTTTTTTGTTGGGGGTGGGGTATATGGAAAGTGAGTGTAGGGTGAAGTCTGAGTATCCCAACTAACTATCCTCTTTTGGGGTTTTCTTGCCTGTGTTCTTTTTCCCCAAAAGACTGATTACTTTTTCTGTTGAACCGGCATGTTTATATCTTTTGTACATAGTTTAACTCTGAAGCATGATTGCTAGAATGATATCCTGAGAAAACTGGAAAATGTTGCATGACTAGGCATAGTAACTGATAATTGTGTGGCTCTAAGCATGAAATAGAATTACACCATTGCATTACCCTAAGTCTTCAATTCGAACTAGGTATCTAATAATCTGGTATAGTGATGAGATGTGAAGTGAGTGTGAGGAAATTTGAATAGTCCACTATTGGTACTGAGCTAGAACTTGGCTGGTTAGTCCTGCTAGAAGTAAGCTGTAACAAACAATTAGAAAGGATCATAGGTCCTTATTCAAGATAGCCCATTTCTAGCCTAAATAAAAGAAAACAAATGAAAGTTATCCTTCTTTGATCCAAATAATCTGAGCTTAAAATTAGACCTTTCTTTTTCACCACAATTGATCTTTTCTGGGAACAATATGTTGGCCCTGGTCCCTCCTTTGACATGTGCACCTCAGCTTATGCCAAAAGCATAAGTTGAGGGTGGCTAATGGATAAACAACCTTCGTTATGGCCATGACCCGACTTTGGGTATTGTGTACCTTGACTCATGGCAAAGCCATGAGTTGAGGGTGGCTGTTTTGAGGAATGCTCTTGAAAGTGCAGTTGAAAGAACAAAGAGAGAGAAAGAAAAAAAGTAAAGTGACTCAAGAAATCGTTAAAAAAAAAATAATAAAAAAAAAAAAGAAAAAAAAGGGAAAAGAGTCACCTACACAAATGAAGAAAGAAGAGATAATAGCAAGGTGAAAGAATTGGAGAAACTGGGCGAGTTAAAGTTATAGAAAGTGAAGGTCTAGCCGATCTTCCAAGGAGGGCAAAAAGTCACTAAAGTATACCTAAATATACCCTACCTGACTCTGAGCCTATGTTACAAGCAAAGAAAGTCCTATCGTGATCCTAAGAGTTGTATAGCGAACATAAGGCAGTGAAAATAAAGGCAAGCTTATGGCAATAGGTATGAATGAGTGTGACTTTGTTCTGAGAGCGAGTGTTGAAAAGTAATCCTTATACTCAAACTAAAATCATTGTGTGAAAAATGAGGATTTTGTTTTGAAGTGAGGACACTAGTTGCAATACTGGAATTGTTGACACCTCGGTGAGAAATTGAATAGTATAGGTGTTAGTGCATGGTGAGTCTGTGTCATGTTCGAATCCCACAAAATTCAAGCCTAATAGTGAGAGCATGCATAGATTTGATGAGATTAATCGGGATTGATAGCCAAATGATTGCAAAGGATAAAACATTAATACTATTGTACAAAGATTCTGTAGTGAGTCATAGTGCGTCGCTTGAGGACAAACAACGAATTTAAGTTGAGGGTGTTGATATACCGTGGTTTCACGGTATAATTAATAATTTTTCCTTATGTTTAGTGTGTCTGAAAGTCTTTTCGTGCTAGTTTTTATATGAGTTTCTCTTTGTTTTGCAGGAAATCTGTCCAAAGTGGAATGCGGAGATTTTGAGTGAATAAATGCAGAAAAGGCCACCTACGGAGTTGATGATGGTCCGTCGTGCTTGTGACGGTCCGTAGGTGGCAGCGTGGAGAAGCTGCTGAAAGAATATGGGGAAGTCTGACCAAGTGTGGGGTTACGTAGCTTGTGACGGTCCGTCGTGGCTATGATGGTTCGTCCTGCAGGTTCGTCATGAAGTTCAGAGAAGTGATCCCAGTACATAGATTCCAAGAGTTGAAGTGTTTTTAAACGAAGACCCTCGACGGACCGTTGTGCCTATGACGGTCCGTCATACTTGCCGTCGAGGGGAATGAAGAGAGCAGCAGAAGAAATTGCTAAGTATGGGACGACGGAGTCCATGACAGTCCGTCGCGACCACGACGGTCCGTCGCGAGGTCTGTCTACCCAGCCGCGTTTTGGCAGATTTCCTGCAATTAGAATCCTTGTTTAATTAGGTTTTTATTTTTTTATAAATAGTTCGAAAAACCTCGTTTTTGAGGTTAGACTCTGCTAGATTAGACATCATATTTTTAGACTTTGTGTATTAGTGTTTGATTTTTGGAGATTCTTACAAGTGATTTTTGGTGATTAATCAAGCAAACTTTCGGACATTATTCTTTCTCATTGAAGGAAGTACATGAATTCTTATTTAATATATTTGAATATTGTGTTTATGGCTATGAGTAACTAAACTCCATAAATAAGGTTGTGGGAACCATAGGCAAATAATGAGATTAACCCTAGCAAAAATAACAATTCTAGAATAGTGTCTTGCATGTATTAATAATTCTTTCTCTTAGAAGTCTTTTTAACGGATGATCAACGTTAGAACTCGCCTTAATGCTACTTGCCGGACCAAGGAAGTAGATAATAGGAAAAGAATTATTAACATAGATTTAGTGTATACTATCTAATAGGCTAGTATTGATTGGTACGAGGTAATAACTTAGTCAAATATTGAATACGATGCTTAATATGAGGTAAAGATAAGGGTTAGGAAAGCAACACACTTAGCCGGACGAAGGTGCGGAGTGAGATTTTCTAAATGCCGGACCAAGGATTTAGAAATACAAAACTTATCACTTTGCATGCAAGATACTAGGAAAGAATTGTTATAGTTAGAATTATCAAGTTATGAACCTGTCGGGAACACGTAAACCGTAGTTAATTTGAATAATTGATTAAAATTCAACATTCAAAACTGTTAAGTGTCTCTTCAATTTTGTTAGTTATTTTTACTCATTAGGAAATACAAACCCCCCTTTTTATGTTTTTACATTCTAAGGAAGTCATCAACCGAACAATAGTAATAACAAGTTGAAGTTAAGTCTAGACTATTTTCCTCCTGGAAACGATCCCAACCTCACTAGTTGGGTTATTTACTTGATGTGACCGCTTTACTTCTCATTTGAAAAATATGTTTGAGCGTATCAGTTATTAGGTTTAGGATTTAGAATTTGAGGTTTAATATCAATGGTTTAGTGTTTAATGTTTGTGTTTTGGTATATTCGTCTTGGGGTTTAGGGTTTATGGTAGGATTAGTGTTAGGGTTAATGTTCAGGTTAGGGTTAGAGTTTAGGTTTTTTTTTAGGTTTAATGTGTGGGGTTAAGGATTTGAGTTGTAATATCTATGGCATAGTGTTAAAAGTTAGGGTATGGATTGTTTGGCCTTTGGGTTTAAGGTTTAATGTTAGGGTTATGGATAGGGTAAGAGTTAGGGTTCATTTTAGCGATATGGTTAGGGTTATGGTTTCGGTTTTTTCTTAGGTTTAGGTTTTGAGATTTAGTTTTTTTCCTGTAAAATATATGGTTTATTGTTTAATTTTTGGGTTTTTGGTATTTTAGGCTGGTCATTTCTGGATAATAGTTTAGGGTTAGGGTTAGGGTTAGGGTTTAGGATATTTTAGGTTTTAGGCTTTGTGGTTTTGGATTTTAGGTTTAAATTCTATGGTTTAGTATTTAACATTTTGTGTTTTCGTATTTTTGAGTTATGGATTATTTTTGGCCTTAGGGTTTAGGGTTAAGGTTAAGGTTAGGAGTAGGGTTAGGGTATAATTATTTTCAGTTTTTTTTTAGTGTTTAGCATTTGAGGTTTAAAATTAATGGTTTCGTATTTAATGTTTGGGTTTTGATAGTCTGGGCTTAGGGTTTCAGGTTTATGATTTAGTGTTAGGGTTAGGTTTTGGGTTTTTTTGGTTTTTTTAAAGGGTTTAGGATTTATATTTGGGTTTTTGTACTTTGGGCTCATAGTTTAAGGTTTATGGTAGGGTAAGGGTAAGGTTAATGTTAGGGTTAGGATATAGGTTGTTTTTTGAGTTTTAGGGTTTGTGGTTAAGGATATGAGTTGTAATATCTATAGTTTAGTATTTAATGTTAGGGTTTTGATATTTTTAGCTTTAGGTTTAGTGTTTAGGGTTTAGAATTATGGTAAACTATAGGGTTAGGGTTAGTGTTAAGGTTAGGGATAGGGTTAGGGTTTAGGGATTTTTTATATTATAGGTTTTGGGGTTTAGGTTTTTTGTTTTAAAATCTACGGTTTAGTTTTTAATGTTTGAGTTTTGGTATTTTGGGCTTCGTATTTCAGGTTAATGATTTAGGGTTAAGCTTAGATCTAAGGGTTAGGTCAAGGTTAGGTTTAGGATTTAGGGTTTATTAGGTATTAGGGTTTATGGTTTAGGATTTTAGGTTTAAAATCTATGGTTTAGTGCTTATTGTTTAGGGTTTTGTATTTTTAGTAAGTTTTTTTTTGGAATTAGGGTTTAGGGTTAGTATTAGGGTTAGGGTTTAGTATTTATTTAAGATTTATGGTTCAGGCTTAGCATTTTCTATTTAAAATATTTTGTTTAGTATTTAATGTTTGGGTTTGGGTATTTTGGGCTTTGGGTTTTGTGTTTATGATTTAGGGTTAGGGTTAGGGTCAGGTTTTGGGTTTTTTAGGATTTTAGGGTTAAGGTATATAATTTGAGATTTAATATCAACAGTTAAGTGTTTTACTAGTGGGTTTTTTATTTTTGACACAGTGTTTAAGGTTTATGGTAGGGTTAACGGTAAGGTTATTGTAGGTGTTAAGGTATAGTTTATTTTTTAAGTTATAGGGTTTGGGGTTAAGGATTGTAGGTGTAATATCTATGGTTTAGTATTTAATGTTAGCGATTTGGTAGTTTTGGCGTGGTTATGGGCTTAGTGTTTATGGTGAGTGTTAAGTATAGGGTGAGGGTTAGAGTTTGGCTGAGGGATAGGATTAGCGTTTAGCTTTTAGCTTTTGGGGTTTAAGATTTTTTATTTAAAATCTATGGTTTAGTGTTTAATGTTTGGGTTTTGGTGTTTTGCGCTTTGGGTTTTTGATTAAGGTTAAACCTAGGATTTAGGTTAAGGTTAGGTTTAGGATATAGGTTGTTTCTTAAGTCTTAGGGTTTGTGGTTACTGATTTGAGGTTTAAAATAATTTAGTGTTTCATGTTTAGGGTTTATATTTTTGTCTAATGTTTTTTTTTGACTTAGGGTTTAGGGTATAGGGTTTAGGGTTAGGATTAGAGTTAGGATGTAGGACTGTTTTTAGTTTTATGGTTCAGCGTTTAGGATTTGCAATTTAATATTTATTGTTAAGTATTTAATGTTTGTGTTTTGTATTTTGGGCTTAGGGTTTAGGGTTTAGGGTTTAGGGTTAGGATTAGGGTTTAGGGTTTTGAATTTGAGATTCATAACAATGGTTTAGTTTTTAATGTTTGTGTTTTGTAATATTGGGCTTGGGTTTTAGGGGTTATGATCGGGTTAGGGTTGGGGTTATTGCTACGTTAGGATTAGGTTTTAGGTTATTTTTTCGGTTTTAGGGTTTGGGGTTAATGATTTGAGTTGCAATATCTACGATTTAGTTTTTTAAAGTTAGGGTTTTGGTGAATTGGGCTTTGGTTTTAGGGTTCCAAGTAACAATAAGGGTATGGTTAGGGTTAGGGGTAGGATTTAGGATTTCTTTAGGTATTAGGTTTTGGGGTTTAGGATTTCTAGATTAAAATCTATGGTTTGTTGTTTAATGTTTGGGTTTTATTAGTTTGGGCTTAGGGTTTTCGGTTAATGGTTTTGGGTTAGGATTAGGGTTAAGGTTAGGTCAAGGTTTGAGTCATGGTTAAGGTTAGGTTTTACAGTTATTTTAGGTTTTAGGGGTTGTGGTTTGGGATTTGAGGTTCAAAATCTATGGTTTAGTGCTCAATGTTTCGGTATTCAAAATTTGGACTTAGGGTTTAGGATTAGGATTAGGATTAGGAATAAGGTTAGGGTGTAGGTTTTTTTTTATGTTTTATGGTTCAAAGTTTATTATTTGAGGTCGAAAATCTATGGTTTATTATTTAATGTTTGGATATTTGTAGTTTCGGCTTAGGATTTCGGGTTGATGGTAAGGTTTAGGGTTTGGGTTTTGGTTGTTTTTAGGATTTAGGTTTTTGTGTTAAGGTTTGAGTTGTAGTATTTATGCTTTAGTGTTTAACGTTAGGGTTTTACGTTAATGGTTTTGGGTTAGGGTTAGGGTTAAGGTAAGGGCAGGGTTTGGGTCATGGTTAAGGTTAGGTTTAAGGGTTATTTTAGGTTTTAGGGGTTGTGTTTTGGGATTTGAGGTTCAAAATCTATGGTTTTGTACTCAATTTTTTGGGTATTCATATTTTGGACATAGGGTTTAGGATTAGGATAAGGATTAGGATTAAGGTTAGGGTGTATGTTTTTTTATGTTTTATGGTTTAAGGTTTATTATTTGAGGTCGAAAATCTATGGTTTATTATTTAATGTTTGGATATTTGTAGTTTGGGCTTAGGGTTTCGGGTTTATGGAAAGGGTTAGGGTTAGGGTTAGGGTTTAGGTTGTTATTTGGATTTAGGGTTTTGTGTTAAGGTTTGAATTGTAGTATGTAGATTTTAGTGTTACGGTTAGTGTTAAGGTTTTTGTTGTAACGACCTATTTAGTTGTTTTGAGCAGCAGATTTTATTTCTGGAAAAGTTGGCTGAGACGACGGACCCCACGACGGACTGTCATGGGAACGACGGACCGTCGAGGGGGTCTCGTTCCAAAACACTTAGAATTCCGAAATTTGGGTACTGAAATCGACTCTCTGAACTTCGTAACGGAATGGCAGGACGGACCGTCGTGGGCACGACGGACCGTCACAGACCCTTTAATGGAATTGAGTCTCTGAACTCTGTGACGGAGCAGCAGGACAGACCGTCGCAGGCACGGCGGGCCGTCACAGGCTGCGTAATCCCAGGCAGGGTCGGATTTCTTTAAATGTTTTAAGGGACGTTTTTGACTATTCCTGCTTTAATTATAAAGTTAGTGAGTTAATGTTAATAAGTCTAATTACTTGGGGGTTAAAAGAGGTAACCTTAAGTTAATTAGTGGGTTATTATTGTCATCTTTTATACTTAATTATATGCTAATTAGGTTAAAAGAAAGAGGGTTTGAATAAGAAAAATAGAAAGAACAAAGAGAGAGAGAGGATTGAACGAGAAAGAGGAGAAGCGAAGAGGAAACAAAGCTTTGGGGAAATTGCTTGCTTGATCACTGTTCTTCGGTGGAGGTAGGTTATGGTTTTTATTCTATTCGTAGTAAACTCTTAATAGCGAATGATATGTATTGGTAGTATTGTAAACCCTGCTATATGCTTAATTGTATGTTTGCATGAATGTGATGATATAATTGTGATAAAATAAGCATGATGAAGCTATTGAATCCCAAATCTTGAAAAAACCTAATCTCTTTGTTAATGATGATGCCTTGGTATAAGAGAAGGCTTGATGAACTAAAGTATTGAGATTGATGATGTCGTGGTATAAAAGAAGGCTTGATGAATTAATAGAATGAGATTAGTGGAGCGGGTGTCACGAACCGACATGTAGAATTAGGGGATCGGGTGTCATGAATTGACACGTAGTATTAGGGGGACCGGGTGTCATGAACCGACACGTAGAATTAGGGGATCGGGTGTCACGAACCGACACGTAGAATTAGGGGATCGAGTGTCACAAACTGACACGTAGAATTAGGGGATCGGGTATCACAAACCAACACGTTGATTTAGGGGATCGGAGTGACACGTTCCGACACATAGTAGTAGGGGATCGGAGTGTCACGTACCGGCACAAGGGGAATAAAGATAATGAATCTTGAAAGATGTTAATATACTCAATCTAATGAACCTAATTCCCAAATGAGTATGGTACTGAGGCTTGAGTCCTCATGTCTGAACTTGGCGGTACTTATTAATGATTATAGTACTTGTTGTTGCTACATGTTGAGTATTGTAATTTATTTATGATATTACTTGATATATACTGTTTCCTATTTTGAGTTGGCCGATGATACCTACTCAGTACTTGTATTTGTACTGACCCCCTACTTTTATGTTTTCTTCCTTTTTATTTGTGCAGTACAGCAAACGGACCGTCCTCTTCAACTCAATCGCAATTCTAGCCAGTCTTCGTCACACCGGATCTTCAGGGTGAGCTAATGCTTCTAGCTTGGACTGGATCTTCTTCCTCATGTCTTGATGCCTTAAAGTTCTGGCATGGACTAGATTTTACTTGTTTTAGCTTCTTAGAATACTCTTAGTTTAGTAATTTGATCATAGATGTTCTTGTGGTGATGACTTCCAGATTTTGGGGAATAATAGATGTTCAATTTTAGAAGTTATTGAATTGGTTTTTATTAATGAGTTTAAGTCTTCCGCATTTACTTTCTGTTGATATTATATTGAAATGTTAGAGTTTAGATTGGTTGGTTCGCTCACATAGGAGGGTAAGTGTGGGTGCCAGTCGCGGCTCGGTTTTGGGTCGTGACAAACTTGGTATCAGAGCATTAGGTTCGTTGGTCTCATCACACAAGAACGAGTCTAGTAGAGTCTTATGGAAAGGTAGGGGGACACCTTTACTTTTCTTTGAGAAGCTATAAGACTTTAGGAAAATTCCATTCTTTCTTTCTTTTTTTCGTGCTATTACTTGGATCCAATTGGTATCTAGGTGATACAAATTGGTATCTGACCATCTTCACTCTATTTCGCAGATGGTTAGAACTAGAGCAACGACTGCACCAACACCGACACCGGCAAGACAAGAAGCGTCTGAGCCAGCCACTGGGGGTGTAGCTCGAAGAGGAGTAGCGGCAACAGGTCGTGGAAGAGGTCGTGGGAGGACGTCCTCTAGAGGAAGAGGACAAGCACCTAGCCCATCGGGTACTAGGGCGGTGACTCCTCCACCAACTGAGGAAGTGATAAGAGAGGGTGAGGAAGGGGAGAATGAACAAGTGCAGAATGAGGAATTGCCACCCCAACCTACCCCGAAGATGATCAATCAGGTTCTTGCTTATCTTAGCGGGTTATCTGATCAGGGCCCGACACCTCCAGTGTTTTCTTCACCAGCACCTCAGGTTCCGGAGGTACAACATGCAGCAACTATGGAACCCCGCATGGATGCCTCATTGGAAATAGGCACGTTTCCTCGTCTGACTACAAGGCCAATAATGACAAATGATCAGCATGAACTTTTAAGTATGTTCTTGAAATTGAAACCTCCAGACTTCAAGGGTGCTGAATCTGAGGATGCCTATGATTTTCTGGTTGACTGTCATGAGCTACTACACAAGATGGGTATAGTAGAACGGTTTGGTGTTGAGTTTGTGACTTATCAGTTTCAAGGGAACGCCAAAATGTTGTGGCGGTCACATGTTGAGTTTCAACCAACAGAGGCACCACCTATGACTTGGCCATCATTCTCTAGCTTGTTTATGGAGAAGTATATCCCCCGGACTTTGAGGGAGAGGAAAAGAGATGAGTTCTTGAGCCTAGAGCAAGGTAGGATGTCGGTTACTGCATATGAGGCGAAGTTTCGTGCATTATCCAGGTATACCACCCAACTTTGTTTCAGTCCACAAGAGCGGATTCGCCTTTTTGTGAAGGGGTTGAGGTAAGAATTGCGGATTTCCGCCTTACAGGCAGCGGCTACGACAAAATCCTTTCAAGAAGTTGTAGACTTCGTGATAGAGGTTGAAGGAGTCAAGCCAGATGACTTCACCATGGCATCGACATCAAAAAGGTTTCGAAAGGGAGGTGAGTTTAATGGTTCTTACTCTAGAGGATAGGGTTCAGAAGGTTACTCAGTCCGACCAATTCAGTCTTCACTACAAACTATAATTGGGGGTCCACCTCAGACCGGTCAACACTTCTCTGAGAGACCTATGCTTGACTCTAGAGGTGTTATGGATGTGGGGAGACTGGACATATTAAGAGGAATTGTCCAAAACAGAGTTATAGACCCCCAATAGCTAGAGGTAGAGGTGGTCATGGTAGAGGTCGTTATTCTGGAGGACGTGGTGATCGAGGTAAGGGTGGTCACCAAAACGGCCGGGGTGATGGGAAACTGGAGCCACTACAGCACAACATGGTAGGGGCAACGGGCAGACAAGCGATAGGGCCCATTGTTACGCTTTCCCCGGACGGTCTTAAGCGGAGACATCTGATGTTGTTATCACAGGTAATATTTCGGTTTGTGATTTCATGGCTTCCGTATTATTTGATCCTGGATCCACATTTTCTTATGTATCTTGTTCATTTGCTACTGGTCTTAATTTACCTTATGAATTACTTGACATGCCTATTCGTGTTTCTACTCCGGTGGGTGAGTCTGTGATAGTTGAAAAAGTATATAGGTCTTGTTTGGTGACTTTTGTGGGGAGCAACACTTATGTAGATTAGGTTATCTTAGAAATGGTTGACTTTGATGTAATTCTGGGTATGACTTGGCTTTCTCCGAATTTTGCGATCTTGGATTGTAATGCTAAAACTGTGACGTTAGCCAAGCCTGGGACAGATCCGTTAGTGTGGGAGGGCGAGTACACTTCCAATCCGGTTCGTATCGTGTCCTTTCTTCGTGCTAAGAGAATTGTTAGTAAGGTTTTTTAAGCTTTCTTGGCACATCTCAGGGATGACACTACCCAAGTACCTTCAATTGAGTCGGTTTCGATAGTCCGTGAGTTTTCGGATGTGTTTCCTGCAGATCTTCCTGGTATGCCACCAGATAGGGATATTGACTTATGCATTGATCTTGAACCGGGCACTCGCCCCATTTCTATACCCCCTTATAGAATGGCTCCCGCGGAGTTAAGAGAGTTAAAGGCCCAACTTCAAGAGTTGTTGAGCAAAGGATTCATTAGACCAAGTGCATCTCCTTGGGGTGCTCCGGTGTTATTTGTGAAGAAGAAGGATGGAGTTTTCGGATGTGCATAGACTATAGACAACTGAATAAGGTAACAGTTAAGAACAAGTATCCCCTTCCTCGCATTGATGACTTGTTCGATCAGTTACAAGGTGCTTGTGTCTTCTCTAAGATCGACTTGAGATCCGGTTATTATCAATTGAAAATACGGGCAACGGATGTGCCAAAGACTGCTTTTCAAACCCGGTATGGGCATTACGAATTTGTAGTGATGTCTTTTGGTCTTACGAATGCCCATGTTGCGTTCATGAGCTTGATGAACGGGATTTTTAAGCCATATTTGGATCTCTTTTGTGATCGTATTTATTGATGATATACTGATATACTCAAAGAGCAAGAAAGAACATGAGGATCATTTGAGAATTGTATTGGAAATGTTGAGGGAGAAAAGGCATTATGCCAAATTCTCCAAGTGTGAGTTTTGGCTAGATTCAATGTCCTTCTTGGGGCACGTGGTTTCGTAGGATGGAGTGATGGTGGATACTTCTAAGATTGAGACAGTAAAGAATTGGGTAAGACCCACTAATATTTCAGAAATAAGGAGCTTCGTTTGTTTAGCTAGCTATTACCGTCGATTTGTCAAGGGATTCTCTTCCATTGCTTCCCAATAGACGAACTTGACTAAGCAGAATGTTCCATTTGTATGGTCGGACGAATGGGAGGAAAGCTTTCAGAAACTCAACACCTTATTGACAAGTGCACCAATTCTCACCTTACCAGTGGAAGGTAAGGATTTCATTGTTTATTGTGATGCATCCTATTCGGGTTTGGGTGCAGTGCTAATGCATGAGAAGAATGTGATTACTTATGCTTCAAGACAATTAAAAGTGCATGAACGTAACTATCCAACTCATGATTTGGAATTGGCCGCGGTAGTGTTTGCATTAAAGCAATGGAGGCACTATTTATATGGGGTTAAGTGTGAGGTCTATACGGATCATCGTAGCCTACAGTATGTTTTTACTCAGAAGGATTTGAACTTGAGACAGAGGAGATGGATGGAACTACTGAAAGACTACGATATCACAATCTTGTATCATCCGGGAAAAGCGACTGTTGTGGCAGATGCTTTAAGTAGAAAGGCGGGAAGAATGGGAAGTCTAGCTCACTTGCAAGTTTCTAGACGACCATTGGCTAGAGAGGTTCAGATTCTGGCTAATGACCTTATGAGGTTAGAAGTAAATGAGAAGGGAGGATTTTTGGCTTGTGTGGAGGCAAGATCTTCCTTCCTTGACAAGATTAAGGGAAGGCAGTTTAATGATGAAAAATTGATCCGGATCCGAGATAAAGTGTTGCGAGGATAGGCTAAGGAAGCACAAATCGATGAGGAAGGTGTTTTTTGAGGATTAAGAGAAGGGTATGTGTACCCCGCATCGATGATTTGATCAACACTATTCTGACAGAGGCTCATAGTTCAAGGTATTCTATACATCCAGGTGGAACCAAGATGTACCGTGACCTAAAGCAACACTTTTGGTGGAGTAGAATGAAGCACGAAATTGTTGATTTTGTTGCCAAATGTCGAAATTGTCCAAAAGTAAAGTATGAACACCAGAGGCCCGGAGGAACACTTCAGAGAATGCCCATTCCTGAATGGAAATGGGAGAGAATTGCACTGGATTTCGTGGTTGGTCTTCCAAAGACAATAGGTAAGTATGACTCTATTTGGGTTATTGTTGATAGGTTAACTAAGTCTGCTCATTTCATTCCGGTCAAGGTGACTTACAATGCAGAGAAGTTAGCCAAACTTTACATCTCAGAGATTGTTCGATTGCATGGAGTTCCGCTCTCCATCATATCAAATAGAGTTACGCAGTTTAATTCTAATTTTTGGAAAACATTGCATGCTGAATTGGGTACTAGGTTGGATCTTCATTGATAAACTTTTCTTCACCTGTGAAGATCTCCTCAAAATTTGCACAAGCAGTTTGGGCAATCTCCTCTTCATCTTATATCCATTCCCCTTCGTCACTTATAAGCTTGTGCAAAATTAATTTCCTTCTTCTTCCTCTTATAATTGAATGGAAGTATTCAGAATTTGTGTAACCATCTTTGAACCATTGTAGTTGGGTTTTCTATTTCCAAATAGTGTCCTCCAAGTTTAGGAATTTGATATATTTAGCATTAATTTCATATAAGGCACATCTTTTAGCATCAGTTTGGTGTATAATGTAACCCTCCTCTGCCTTCTGAACCTGTTCCTCATATATTCTGACATTCTGAAAAATATCCCTAAACTCTTTCCTTGACCAAACACTAAGGGTGTTGTCCAGCCTCTTCATTTTGTTATAAAATTTCCACATACCAGTACCATCCACCTCTCTATCCCAACTATTTTGCACAGTTTCCATAAAAAGAGGGCTATCCACCCATAAATTGAGGAACTTGAAGTACTTGATGTGATTTGAATCTTTGTAAATCATTTCAATTAAAAGAGGACTGTGATCCGTACTAGTAGAAAACAAGTTAGTGATAGTGGTTTGAAGCATACTTTCAAGACAAAAGTCATTATCCATAGCCCTTTCAAGTCTCTTCCAGATTATGTAGTTAATACCTCTCTTATTGGACCTTGTGAATTTGTGGTCACTTAAACCAATGTCCATAAGGCCACATGCTTCAATAACTGCTATAAAATCCATGTTTTTCCTCATATTGTAAGGGGCCCCTCACATTTTTTCCTCCACTGCGGTTATAACATTGAAGTCACCTACTACACACCAAGGTTTGGTCTCTTCATTGGCCTGTTGAAGCATCTTGTCCCAAAGAGGTCTCCTCATATAATCCTTACACTTTGCATAAACAAAAGTAGTAATGAACTGCCTCTGTAACTCATTGTGTTTTATGTCGCAAGTGATTTGCTCTTCATCTTCATCAAGAATATTACAGTCAATATCGCTGCTCCAAAAAACCCAAATCTTGCCATTATAGTTTCCAGTGCATTTTTCATATTCAATTGAACTTTGAAATTCTGTTCATGAATACTTTCTAGTTGCATTTTTCATATTCAATTGAACTTTGAAATTCTGTTCATGAATACTATCTAAAAAGGTGTCCAAGATAGTAATTATTGATAATTGGTGGAGTTTCATGAGCATTTTGAGTATCTCAACAGCCCTTGGGTGTTGATCCCTCTCACATTCCAAATGATTGTACAAATCATTGGGAAGATCTAGTTGAGAATAACATAGTATTTGGTCTGCCAGCTGTGATAGTGTTGATGTCTTGATTCTTGAAGTGAAACTTTTCATGTTTGAACCCCCTTGGAGAAAAGCCTTGCTTTTTTGAAACCTCTTTAGGGTTAGGGTTAAGGTTAAGGTCATTTTTGAGGTTTTAGGATTTTGGGTTAATGATATAAGTTGTAGTGTCTATGAATTAGTGTTTAATGTTAGAGTTTTTTTATTATAGACTTTGTGTTAATAGTATAGGTTTTAGGGTTAGGGTTAGGGTTCGTGTTAGGGAAAGGGTTATAGTTAGGGTATTGGTTTTTTTAAGTTTTTTTGTTCTACAGTTTAGGATTTCACATTTAATATCAATGGTCTAGTGTTTAAGAATATTTTTTTAGTACTTTGGGCTTGGATTTTAAGGTTTATGGTTCGGTTAGGGTTAGGCTTGGGGTTAATGTGTGGGTTAGGATTAGGATTTAGATTGTTTTTATGGTTTTAGGGTTTTTGGTAAAGGATTAGAGTTGTAATATCTATGCTTTAGTGTTTAACATTATTGTTTTTGTATATTGGACTTTAGGCTTAGGGTTTAGGGTTTAGGGTTTGGGTTACGGATAGGGTTATAGTTAGGGATAGATATAGGCTTTAGGGTTTTTTAGGTTTTAGGTTTTGAGATTTAGGAATTTTTTTGTTTAAAATCTTAGGTTTATTTTTTAATGTTTGGGTTTTGCTATTTTAGGATTAGGGTTTTGGGTTATGGTTAGAATTAAGGTTAGGGTTAGGGTTTAGGTTAGGGTTAAGATTATGTTTTAGGTTTTTTTTTGGTTTTAGGGTTTGTTTTTTAGGATTTGAGGTTTAAAATCTATGGTTTAGTCTTCAATGTTTGTGTTGTTGCATTTTGGACTTAGGGTTTGTGGTTAGGATTAGGATTAGGGTTAGTGTGTATTTTTTTTAAGTTTTATGGTTCAACCTTTAGCATTTGAGGTTAACAATCTATAGTTTATCATTTAATTTTTGGTATTTTGGACATCGAATTTCGGGTTTATTGTTTAGGGTAAGGTTTTGGATTTTTAAGGTTTTGGGGTTTAGGGTTTAGGATTTGAGGTTTTACGTTAATGGTTTAGTGTTTAAATTTTTTGGTTTTCCTATTTTGGGCTCGAGTTTTAGAGTTTATGGTAGGGTTAGGGTAAATGCTATGGTTAGATTTAGGGTTTAGGTTGTTTTTTATGTTTTAGGGTGTGGGGTTAACAATTTGAGTTGTTGTATCTATGGTTTAGCATTTAATGTTAGAGTTTTAGTATATTAGGCTTTGGGTTTAGAATGTACGTTTTAGAGTTAGTTTTAGGATTAGCGTTAGGGTTTTGGTTTTTTTTTTTTTATCTTTTTGGGGTCTAGGGTTTTAGTATTTGAAGTTTAACATAAATGTTTTAGTGTTTAATGGTTGGGTTTTTGTATTCTAGTCTTGGGGGTTACGGTTTATAGAAGCGTTAGGGTTAGGGTTAATATTAGGTGTATGGTGTTTTTTAGGTTTTAGGATTTGGGGTTAAGGATTTAAGTTGTAGTAATGGTTTAGTGTTTAATGTTAGAGTTTTATTATTATAGGCTTTGTGTTAAGTGTTTAAATTTCAGGGTTAGGGTTAGGGTTTGTGTTAGGGATAGGGTTAGGGTTAGGGTTTTGGTTCTTTTTTTTTGAGGTTTTAGTTTTTGGGATTTAGGTTTTTTTGTTTAAAATCTGTGGTTTAGTGTTTAGTGTTTAGGTTTTGGTATTTTGGGCTTGGGTTTTTGGGTTAATGAATTTGGTTAGGGTTAGTGTTATGGTTAGGGTTAGGGATTGTGTTAGGCTTTAGGTTTTTTTTAGGTTTTAATGTTTGAGTAACGATTTCTTTTTGGAACTTTTTTTTTTTATTTGGACTTAGGGTTTAGGGTAACCATTAGGATTATAATTAAGGCTAGGGCGTAGATTTTTTTAGGTTTTATGATTTAGGGTTTATTATTTGAGGTTTAAAATCTATGATTTAGTATTTAATGTTTTAGTTTTGGTATTTTGGTCGTAGGTTTTCTGGATTTTGGTTTAGAGCTAGGGTTTGGGTTAGGGTTTTGGGTTTTTTAGGTTTTAGTATTTAGGGCTAATGATTAGAGGTTTAATATCAATGGTTTAGTGTTTAATGTTTTGGTTTTTATTTTTGGGCTTGGGGTTTAGGGTTTATGGTAAAGCTAGGGTTAGGGTTAAGGTTTAGGTTGATTTTTATATTTTAGGCTTTGGCGTTAAATATTTGAGTTCTAATTTATATGGTTCTGTGTTTAATGTTAGGGTTTTGGTATTTTAGTTCTTTGGGTTTTGCATTTAGGGTTTATGTTAGGATTAAGGTTGAGGATAGGGTTACAATTACAGTTTAGGGTTGTTTTTAGGTTTTAGGTTTTGGGATTTAGGATTTTTGGTTTCAAATATGTAATTTAGTGTTTAATGTTTGTGTTTTGTTATTTTGGGCTTGGTTTTCGTGTTATTGGTTAAGGGTTAGGGTTAGGGATTATATTTGTTTAGGTTTTAGTGTTTGTGGTTTAAGATTTGAGGCTTAAAATCTATGGTTTAGTGTTTAATGATTGAGTTTTTGCATTTTGTACTTAGGGTTTTTTTGGACATAGGATATAGGGTTTACTTTAAAGGTTAGGGTTAGGGTTATGGTTAGGGTGTAGGTCTCTTTTATGTTTTATGTTTTAGGGTTTACCATATGAGGTTTTAAATCCATGGTTTATTATTTAATGTTTTTCTTTTGGTATTTTGTGCTTAAGGTATAGTGTTTATGGGTTAGGATAAGGGTTAGGCTTAAGTTTAGGGTTAGGGTTAGGTTTAGGGTTTTGGATTTTCTTAGGTTTTTGGGTTTAGGGTTTAGGTATTTTGGGATTGTTGTTTAGGTGTTATAGTAGGGCTAAGGTTAGGGTTAATGTTACTGTTAGGCTTGTTTTTAGGTTACTTTTTAGGTTTTATACTTTGGTGTTAATGATATGAGTTTATAAAATTTATGGTTTACTGTTTAATGTTAGGGTTTTTGTATTTTGGTCTTTGGGTTTAGAGATTAGGGTTTAGGGTTAGGGTAAGGATTGAGGTTAGGGTTAGTGTTTGTGTTTAGATTTTTTAGGTTTCGGTTTTGGGGTTTAAAATTTGAGGTATAAAATCTATAGTTTAGTGTTTAATGTTTGGGTTTTCATATTTCCGACTAACGTTTTTTTGGACTTCTTTTTTTCTATGGATTTAGTGTTTAGGGTTCGGGTGTAGGTCTCTTTTATGTTTAATGGTTCAGTGTTTAGCATATGATGTTTAATATCTATGGTTTATTATGTAATGTTTGTGTTTTGGTATTTTGCGCTTAAGTCTTTGGGTTTATGGTGTAGGATTAAGGTAAGGTGTGAGGTTAGGGTTAGGGTTAGGGTTTTTGTTTTTCTTAGGTTTTTGGGTTTAGCATTTAGGTATTTTGGGCTAGCTGTTTATGTTTTATAGTAGGGTGAGGGTTATAGTTAATGAAAGGTTTAGGGTTGTCTTTAGGTTTTTTTATGTTTTAGAGTTTGGTGTTAAGGATTTGAGTTTATAATATTTATGGTTTAGTGTTAAATGTTAGGGTTTTTGGATTTTAGGATTTGGTTTAGATATTAGGGTTTAGGGTTAAGGTTAGGGTTGGGCTTAAGGATAGGGTTACTGTAAATGTTTAGTTTTTTTTGGTTTTCGGTTTTGGGGTTTAAAATTTGAGGTTTAAACTCTAAACCATAGATTTTAAACCTTAAATACTTAACAACAAACCCTAAAACCTAAAAAAAAAAATAACGTTAACATTGACACAAACCCTAACCCTTATGCTAACCCTAACCCTAACCCTAAACCATTAACTCGAAACCCCAAGCCCATAATACAAAAACCCAAACATTAAACACTAAACCATAGATTTAAACCAAAAAAAATCTTAAACCATAAAACCTAAAACCTAAAGAAAAAACCTAAACATTGTCCCTAACCTTATCCCAAACAAAAACAATAACCGTAACTCTATCCTTAACCCTAACCCTAAACAAGAAACCCGAAGCCTAAAATACCAAAACCCTAACATTAAACACTTAAGCATAGATATTACAATACAAATCCATAACCCCAAACCATAAAACCTAAAAAATAACCTAAACCCTAATCCTATGTCTAACATTAACACTAACCCGAACCCTATCATAAACCCTTAATCCGAAGCACAAAATACCAAAATCAAAACATTAAACACTAAAAACTTGATATTAAATCTCAAATCCTAAACCCTAAACCCAAAAATCTAGAACACCTAAAACCCTAACTCTTACGCTAAACCATAAACAAAAAACCCTAAGCCCAAAATAAAAAAACCCAAATATTAAATACTAAACCAAATATCTTACCCCTCAAATGCTATACCCTAAACCATAAAACATAAAAAACCTACACCCTAACCCTAATCCTAACCCTAACCCTAACAGTAAATTATCAAACCTAAATCCTAAGTAAAAAAAAAAAATCTGAGTCAAAATTACAAAAAACCAAAAATTAAATACTAAACGACATGTTTTATACATCAAATCTTAAACCAAAAACCTGAAATATAAAGAAACATAAATCCTAAACCTAATCTTAACCTAAACCGTAACCCTAACCCTAACCTTAATCCTAACCCTAAACCATTAACCCGAAGCCCCAAGCCGAAAAAATAAAAACCCTTACATTAAACACTAAACAATATAGTTTAAACCTAAAAACCTTAACCACAAACCCTTAAACCTAAAAAACCCTAATCCCTAACCCTAACTCTAACCATAATCCTAAACCATTAACCCGAAACCCCTAGTCCGAAATACCAAACCAAACATTAAACACTAACCATAAATTTTAAACCAAAATCCTAAACCCTAAAACCTATAACCTAAAAAAAACAAAACCCTAACATTAACCCTAACGCTATACTAAACTCTAACCCTAAACCCTAAATCCTAAACCCAAAGCCCATAATACAAATATCCTAACATTAAACACTAAATGATAGATATTACAACTAAAAACCTTATAACCAAACCTTATAACCTAAAATAAACCTAAGACCTAACATTAACCCTAACATTAACCCTAACCGTAACACTACTCCTATAAATTAACCTCAAATACAAAAAATTGAACCATAAAATCTAAAAGAAACTTACACCCTTACCCTAACCCTAATCTTAACTATAACCCTAAATCTAAACCCCAAACTCTAAAACCTAAGCCTAGAGAAAAAGTCCAAAAATAAACAAAAAGAAAAAATTAGTCCAAAATATGAAAACCCAAAGATTAAACACTTAACCATAGATTTTAAACCACAAATCCTAAACCACAAACTCTCAAAAATAATAAAAACAAAAATACTAACACTAACCCTAACTTTAACCGTAACCTTAAAATTAACTTTAATCCTAACCCTAAATAATTAACTGGAAATCCCAAGAAGAAAATACAAAAAACCCACACATTAAACACTAAACAATAGATTTTAAACCAAAAATCGTAAAACCCAAAACCTAAAACCTAAAAAAAACCTAAACCATAACCCTAATCCTATTCCTTACAAGAACCCTAACCCTAAACTTATCTTCCACCATAACCCTAAGCCCTAAATCGTAAACCCTAGGTCCTAAGCCCAAAGCCCAAAATAATAAATCTAAACAATATATACGATCAATCAAATCCTTAACCCCAAATTATAACCTAAACCTTAACCTTAAACCTAATAGTAACCCTAACCCAACTATAAACACTAAGCCCCAAGACATAAGTACCAAAACCCAAACATTAAACACTAATTCATTGATATTAAACCTCAAATCCTAAGATCTAAACCCAAAAAACTAAAATAACCCAAAATTCTAATCCTAACCCTAACTCTTACCTTAAACCATACATGAAAACCCTAAGACCAAAATAACAAAATCCAAACATTAAATACCAAACCATAGTTGTTTAACCTCAAATGCTAAACCTTCAACCATAAAACCTCAAAATAAACCTACACCCTAATCCTATTCCTAACTCTAACCCTAAACCTACGTTCAAAATATGAAAATTGAAACATTAAAAACTAAACAATAGATTTTAAACCTCAAATCCTAAACCACAAACACTAAAACCTAATAAAAACCTAAACCCTATCTTTAACCTTGACCCAAACATTACCATAACCTTAACCCTAACCGTAATCCTAAACCATGAACCAAAAACCCCAATCCTAAAATGCCAAAACCCAAACATTAAACACTGAACCATATATATTTAATCAAAAAATTGTAAACTGCAAAACCTTAAACTTAAAAACAACCCTAAACCCTATTTCTAACCCTAACCCTAACCCTAAACATATCCTTAATCATAACCCTAAACTCTAAACCCTAAGCTCAAAATACAAGGTTTAATGGGAAAAACTCATATCGATACGACCTTGAAGAGTCTGTTAATGTATTTGCAAAGTATATCATATAATAATGAGGCACAAAAAATTTTAATTAAAGTTTGACCTAATATTACTTGTTAGAATTTGTGGAAAAATAGATGTGCGGTGAAATATGGAGGCAAAACTTCCATTTTAACAGGAGTTCAACATTCTACTTTTAAAGAGATACTTCACACGCTCATCACAACATTCTCGAAGGTTCAATGGACTTATGATTTGAAAAACTTGATTAATATGAGTGATCAATGTATGCAGTAGTATAAAGTATTAGTGGAACAATGGGGAAAACCTCCAGCAGACATGTACAAATTAGACACTAATAGAAGTGCAATGCAGAACTCTGGTATGATCGGGGATGGTGGAATTCTGATGAATTATTTAGGTAATATGATATATACCTATGCTATATAACTATTTTTTGGTACTAACAATAATGTAGAGATTAAGAGAGTATTACATGGACTAGACTTGTGTGAGAAACATGGTTAGACAAGCATTGTTTGGGAAGTAGATTCGGAGCTATTGAGCAAATGGATTAATTAAACAAGTATCATAACATGGCGAAACAGGAGAGATATTCAAGTAATTTCAAAATGTTCTCATGTAGTCATATATACATAGAGGCCAATAGCACTTTGATTTTTCTATCAAAATGGAGTCACACGAAATATATAATTCAACATTTTTGCACTCATCATCAACTAACTAGAGAAATCAAAGGAAGCTATCTCTATGAGAAGATTGGAGTGCAATGTTTTTGTAAGACCCAAAACATGAGTTAAGGTGTCTGGAGCCTAAAATATTTTTCTTAAAGTTCTAATGTACTAAATATTCTTAAATTATAGTATATAGGCAGTAAGTATCTAAAATATTGGAGGTATTAGAAGTCGAACGTCAAATGGCGAATAAGACGTTCGACGACTAAGTTACCTAGATGTCTTATATATGGTTCTATGTGTTTATGGGTGTTTAATGATTCTCTGAGGTGGTAAAATGTCTGATTATATTGTTTATAGTCAGTGTGCAAAGTTTGAAGTTATTTGGAAGTCGAACATCAAGGGACGATCAAGACGTTCAATGACTAGTCGGCTATGTGCCTCATGTGTCTATACATGCTTAAATTTTTATGAAACGAGTTTAAAAAGTATATAAATGGTATATAATGATGTTAAATGATTTAATATGAAGTTTATATATGTTTGGAGGTCAAACAACCAAGAACGTCCAAGGTGTTAAAAAGATAGCCCCTAAGACGTTCATCGTATGTCATGATGGGGCTTGGACTGTTTGGACGTCTTATAGGTGTTTTTTTTGTATGAAATATGTCTTGAATGAGTATAACTTGTTAAGTTTCATAATCACGTTATAAACATCCGGGTACGACTTCTAGAGGGCCCCAAATGAAGGACCCAAAGTAGTCTAAGACACTGACCGAGCAGTGTTCATTGACGGACCCAACGAAGGATTATTGGTCCAACAATGGGTCTTCAAGCAAGTATCGTCGAGGGATCCTTGACTTGGTCAATTATTAAGCCAATATTGGCTAAGGTTCAGGCACAGAGGCCAGGCACGGCCCGTCATGGCCTCTACGCCCCGTCATTGCCATCATGGTTACTATTCTAGAGGACAGGGTTCCGGAGGTTACTCAGTCCGACCAATTCAGTCTTCACTACAGACTGTAGTTGGGGGTCCACCTCAGACCGGTCAACACTCCTCTGAGAGACCTATGCACGAACCCAGAGAGTGCTATGGATGTGGGGAGATTGGACATATTAAGAGATATTGTCCAAAACAGAGTTATCGACCCCCAATAGCTAGAGGTAGAGGTGGTTATGGAAGAGGCCGTCAGTCTGGAGGACGTGGTGGTCGAGGTAATGGTGGTCCCCAAAACGGCCGGGGTGATGGGAAAACTGGAGCCACTACATCACAACATGGTAGGGGCAACGGACAGACAAACGATAGGGCCCATTGTTATTCTTTCCCTGGGAGATCGGAGGCGGAGGCATCTGATGCTGTCATCACAAGTAATCTTTTGGTTTGTGATTGCATGGCTTCTGTATTGCTTGATCCTGTATCCACATTTTCTTATGTATCTTCCTCATTTTCTAATGGTCTTAATTTACATTGTGAATTACTTGATATGCCTATTCGTGTGTCTACTCCGGTGGGTGAGTCTGTGGTAGTTGAAAAGGTATATAGGTCTTGTTGGGTGAATTTTGTGGGGAGCAACACTTATGTAGATTTGGTTATCTTAGAAATGGTTGACTTTGATGTAATTCTGGGTATGACTTGGCTTTCTCCGAATTTTGCGATCTTGGATTCTAATGCTAAAACTGTGACGTTAGCCAAGCCTGGGACAGATCCGTTAGTGTGGGAGGGCGACTACACATCCAATCCGGTTCGTATCGTGTCCTTTCTTCGTGCTAAGAGAATGGTTAGCAAGGGTTGTTTAGCTTTCTTGGCACACCTCAGGGACGATACTGCCCAAGTACCTTCGATTGAGTCGGTTTCGGTAGTCCGTGAGTTTTTTGATGTGTTCCCTGCAGATCTTCCTGGTATGCCACCGGATAGGGATATTGACTTCTGTATTGATCTTGAACCGTGTACTCGCCCCAATTCTATACCCCCTTATAGAATGGCTCCCGCGGAGTTAAGAGAGTTAAAAGCACAACTTCAAGAGTTGTTGAACAAGGGCTTCATTAGACCAAGTGCATCTCCTTTGGGTGCTCCGGTTTTGTTTGTGAAGAAGAAGGATGGGAGTTTTCGGATGTGCATAGACTACCGGCAGTTGAACAAGGTAACTATTAAGAACAAGTATCCTCTTCCTCGCATTGATGACTTGTTCAATCAATTACAAGGTGCTTGTGCCTTCTCTAAGATTGACTTGAGATCTGGTTATCATCAATTAAAAATACGGGCAACAGATGTGCCAAAGATTGCTTTTCGAACAAGGTATGGGCATTATGAATTTGTAGTGATGTCTTTTGGTCTTACGAATGCCCCTGCTGCGTTCATGAGTTTGATGAACGGGATTTTTAAGCCATATTTGGATCTCTTTGGGATCGTATTTATTGATGATATACTGATATACTCTAAAAGTAAGAAGGAACATGAGGAGCATTTGAGAATTGTATTGGAAATGTTGAGGGAGAAAAAGCTTTATGCCAAATTCTCTAAGTGCGAGTTTTGGCTAGATGCAGTGTCCTTCTTGGGGCACGTGGTTTCTAAGGAGGGAGTGATGGTGGATCCATTTAAGATTGAGACGGTGAAGAATTGGGTAAGAGAGGTCCAGATTCTGGCTAATGACCTTATGAGGTTAGAAATAAATGAGATGGGAGGATTGTTAGCTTGTTTAGAGGCAAGATCTTCTTTTCTTGACAAGATCAAGGGAAGACAGTTTGATGATGAGAAACTAGGTCGAATTCGAGATAAACTGTTGCAAGGAGAGTCTAAAGAAGCAACAATCGATGAGGAAGGTGTTTTGAGTATTAAGGGAAGAGTATGTGTTCCTCGTGTTGATGACTTGATCCACACTATTATTACAGAGGCTCATAGTTCCGGATATTCTATACATCCTGGTGCAACCAAGATGTATCGTGACCTAAAGCAACACTTTTGGTGGAGTAGGATGAAGCGTGACAAAGTGGATTTTGTTTCCAAATGCCCAAATTGTAAACAAGTAAAGTATGAACACTAGAGGCCCGGAGGAACACTTCAGAGAATGCCCATTCCTGAATGGAAGTGGGAGAGAATTGCAATGGACTTCGTGGTTGGTCTACCAAAGACATTGGGTAAGTTTGATTCCATTTGGGTGATTATTGATAGGTTAACTAAGTCTGCTCACTTCATTCCTTTCAAGGTGACCTACAATGCAGAGAAGTTAGCCAAAATCTACATCTCAGAAATCGTTCGGTTGCATGGAGTTCCACTCTCCATCATATCAGATAGAGGTACGCAGTTTACTTCTAAGTTTTGGAGAACACTGCATGCTGAATTAGGTACTAGGTTGGACCTTAGTACCGCGTTTCACCCTCAGACTGATGGTTAGTCTGAGCGAACGATTCAAGTGTTGGAGGATATGCTTCGTGCATGTGTGATAGAATTTGGTGGTCATTGGGATAGCTTCTTAGCTTTGGCAGAGTTTTTATACAATAATAGCTATCACTCCAGTATTGACATGGCTCCATTTGAAGCATTGTATGGGAGGAGCTGTAGGTCTCCCATTGGTTGGTTCGATGCATTTGAGGTTAGACCTTGGGGTACTGACCTCTTGAGTGATTCGTTAGATAAAGTGAAGTGCATTCAAGGAAAGCTTCTAGCAGCTCAAAGTAGGCAAAAAGAATATGCAGATCGGAAGGTTACAGATTTTGAGTTTATGGAGGGTGAACAAGTCCTGTTGAAGGTTTCGCCCATGAAAGGGGTGATGCGGTTTGGAAAAAGAGGTAAGCTAAGCCAAAGGTATATTGGTCCATTTGAAGTACTTAGGCGAGTAGGGGAGGTGGCTTATGAATTAGCCTTGCCTCCAGGGATGTCCGGAGTGCATCCGGTATTTCATGTGTCCATGTTGAAAAGATACCATGGGGATGGAAACTATATCATCCTTTGGGATTCAGTTTTGCTTGATGAGAATTTGACTTATGAGGAGGAACCGGTTGCTATTTTGGATAGAGAGGTTCGCAAGCTGCGGTTGAGAGAGATTGCATCTATCAAAGTTCAATGGAAGCATCGACCGGTTGAAGAGGCCACTTGGGAGAAGGAAACTGACATGCAAGAAAAATACCCACATCTATTTACGGATTCAGGTACTCCTTTCCACCCTTGTTTCTCTTCTTTTGATCGTTCGAGGACGAACGATGGGTAAATTGGTATCTATTGTAACGACCTGTTTAGTCGTTTTGAGCAGCAAATTTTATTTCTGGAAAATTGGCTGAGGCGACGGACCCCACGACGGACCGTCATGGGCACGACGGACCGTCGCAGGGTCTCGTTTCAATATACTTAGAAATTCTAAAATTGGGTACTGAAAATTGACTCTCTGAACTTCGTGACAGACTTGCAGGACGGACCGTCACAGGTGTGACGGACCGTCACAGACCCTTGGGGCAAATTTGGGTCTCTGAACTTTGCGACGACCTGCAGGACGGACCGTCGCAGGCACGACGGCCCGTCACAGGTTGCGTAATCCTAGTCTGGGTCGGATTTCTTTACACGTTTTAAGGGACGTTTTTGACTATTCCTGCCTTAATTATAAAGTTAGTGGGTTAATATTAACAAGTCTAATTACTTGGGGGTTAAAAGAGGTAACCTTAAGTTAATTAGTGGGTTATTATTGCCATCTTTTATTCTTAATTATATACTAATTAGGGTAAAAGAAAGAGGGTTTGAATAAGAAAAAGAAAAAGAACAAAGATAGAGAGAGAGGAATCGATCGAAGAGGAAGAACACAAAGCTTGGGAAATTGCTTGTTTGAATTCAATTCTTCGGTGGAGGTAGGTTATGGTTTTTCACACTATTCGTAGTAAACTCTTAATAGCGAATGATATGTGTTAGTAGTATTGTAAACCCTTCTATATGCTTTATTGTATGCTTGCGTGAATATGATTATGAAATTGTGAATAAATAAGCATGATGAAGCTATTGAATCCCAAATCTTGAAAAGAAACCCTAATCTACTTTGTTAATGATGATGCCTTGGTATAAAAGAAGGCTTTATGAACGAAAGTGGTGAGATTAGGGGATCGGGTGCCACGTTCCGGTACGAGTATAGAGATAGAGGATCGGGTGCCACGTTCCGGTACCAGGATAGAATGAGGATCAGAGTGTCACGTTCCCACACCAGGATAGTATATGGATCGGGTGACACGTTCCGGTACCAGGATAGAATGAGGATCGGAGTGTCACGTTCCGACACCAGGATAGTATATGGATCGGGTTCCACGTTCCGGTACCAGGATAGAATGAGGATCGGAGTGTCACGTTCCGACACCAGGATAGTATATGGAGCGGAGTGTCACGTACCGACACGAGGGGAATATATATAATGAATCTTGAAAGATTCTAATATACTCAATTTAATGAATCTAATTCCCAAATGAGTATGGTATTGAGGCCTGAGTCCTCATGTGTGAACTTGATGGTAATTGTTAATGATATAGTACTTGTTGTTGCTACATGTTGAGTATCATAGTTAATGTTATGATATTACTTGATGTATATTGTTTTCTATTTCGAGTTGGCCGATGATACCTACTCAGTACCCGTGTTTTGTACTGACCCCTACTTTTATGTTTTCTTCTTTGTTATTTGTGGAGTGCAGCAAACGTGCCGTCATCTTCGACTCAACAGTAATTCAAGCCAGTCTTTACTACATCGGAAATTCATGGTGAGCTAATGCTTCTAGCTTGGGCTGGATCTTCTTCCTCATGTCTTGATGCCTTGAAGTTCCGGCATGGACTAGCTTTTACTTGTTTTAGCTTTTTAGAATACTCTTAGTTTAGTCATTTGATTATAGATGTTCTTGTGGTGATGACTTCCAGATTTTGGGGAATAATAGATGTTGAATATTAATAGTTATTGAATTGGTTTTTTTTAATGAGTTTAAGTGTTCCGCATTACTTTCTGTTGATATATATTGAAATGTTAAGGGTTAGATTGGTTGGTTCGCTCACATAGGAGGGTAAATGTGGGTGCCAGTCGCGGCTCGATTTTGGGTCGTGACAATGATTTAATAAAAATGGCATGAAGTATGATTTCAAAGAAAATATCCCTTTTTAAATGCATGTTTTTGCAAGGTTGCCACACATAGTACATTTTGTGCTAATCCCATTCTTCTATACTTTCGACACAAGTGTAGGTTATGGATTCTTATAGGATATCTATAATAATTAGGAGCTTGATAGGTTATTCCCAAGCTCAAGGAAAGGGATCCATGAGTCCAAGGATGTCTTAATGTGTACTTATTTTAAATTCTATTAAATATTATATAGTTTTGTATAATTTCTTAAGGGTCGTATCTCTAATGTATTCTAATGTTGTTGAATCTAAGATTTCAAAGAGACTTAGAGACTATATATGTATTATTACTTACATTTTATATGTATATGAAGTAAAGTTTCTAGCATATGAGGTGCTATGAAAAGTTGTAAATTTTCTGCTAAATTTACTATGTCTATGCGATAAATTATAACTATAGGCTTGTATAAGACCTTCAAGAGGTCAAGTACGCCGTGTTAGTTCAAGGGGGTTCCAAGGTCGTGACAAACGTTGTACCAGAGCAAAAGATTTTTTAACAGTTGTTTAGGTCCAAGAAGTATCATATTGCCACATCTAGTAGAGTCTTGTATCATTGTTGGTGATTCACGACACATCAAATGGTACGAGAGGCTATAGGACGCTAGAGTTTCCCTGATTTATCATTCTTATGTCGTGCCATAGAAGTTAACTCTATAAGATCTCTCTCTTATGTTTTCTTGTATAGTGATATTTTAAATGTTATTGCTTGGATGAGATTTCTCTATGCTTGGGAGAAAAGGTGAGTTTAAAATGCTTATCTTTGTTTTATTGTTTGAAAGAGTATGTGTGAAGGTGACTTGAAGGGTTAACTAGACTTAGGTAGGGGTATGGGGTTCTATCTACGTCTTGCACTAGTTTGCCTTAATGGAGAGCTTAGGAGATAAATATTATGTATCAGTATGATAACAAATGTAAATGTGCTTATGTGATGATCTGTATGCTTATAAAGATGTAAATATCCTAGTATGCTAAATATATGGAGTTATGCATGCATAAAGGTTATAGATGAGTGGATTATTGTGATAATTGTAGTTCTTGTTGGGATACTTGATTTAGTAGAGTTATGGGGCTTTGATTGATCATTGAACATATTAACTCTATGGGGATTATGATTGGTTATGTTACCTTACTATGTATGAAATATCTCTATTTGATGATGTCATGCAAATTTTGGCAATATATTAAATCTTTGTTAAATAGTAAGAAATGTCGAATAATGTATGTCATGATATAGGTAAAGCATGCTAGAAGTTATGGTGGTTAAATTGAATTTTCTTAGATGGTCGTATTTCCTATATCGTTTTGTATGATGGTAGCCTTATGCTATGAATTCAACTTGAAATGCTTACCAATGAAAGTATGCTACCCAATGAATATGTTTTTAAAAGTGTGCATTGTTTTCCTTTGTATATACGTGGTACTTGATGAGTTGCTAGTATAAATTGGAGTCCTTTGTAAAGACTTGATCCTAGTTTTGATGATAGTATGCATGCATATGAAGGATTAGCTTGTAAAGCTTTTCTTATATTGCCATCCTTGTCCCCTTAATTGTCTAAATGTTGCATTTCTTTCGGGATATTTGGAAGATTGCTCACTATAAAGACTAAGCAACTTACTGCAACATGTTTGGAGAACCAACTAAATTATCCTTTTATTGGATGTTGTTGATATATGTTTAATATTAATGAATATGAACATGATAATGAACGTGGCAAGGAAATTTCCTATTTAGATTGAAGAATGAGAATCATATGACATGATGAGTCGTAGAGTTATTTCTAAACTTCTTATAGTGTTATGAACCTCCTTGTTGTTTTCCTCAAATTATGTATGACCTTGGTGTCTATTATATTGTATAAAAACCTTATGTGGTTGAATGACATGACCTAACTTGATAATTAGGGATAAATTGCCTAAGAGAAGATATTTAGAATGCCTTGCTAGACTTACTGTGAATCCCTCTGACAAAGAAATCACTTTAAGTGATGAAAATGAACATTGTTTAGTTAAGATCCTTTTGAGTTGGGGTTCAATTAATCCTAACTAGTCTTACCCTAAGTTGGGTGTGGTTATTGAGTAGTGAGGTTGTAGAAATTATTTACATTGTCCTTCTATTCTTACTTGAATTGGTAAATAATGAATTCTTAGTAATCTCGTTCATGAATGTAGTATTGCATAAAGTGTGAATTGCATGACCTTTATATGATTGGTATGAATTGATTGATATCATCTTGGAGACATGGTAAATTTTCCAAAAAGCATGAAGAGAAATTTTTTATAAAGTCCATGTTTCTTATGTTGACATGCATTTTAATGTGCTAATTGTGAAGTTGTCTTCATAAGGTAAGACAAGGAACTTGGTAATAGTCACTTGTAGGGTTAATTGATTAGCCTTGTAATGGAACTTGAGTCTCTTGTACAATTAAATATGTTGACTCTCTTGAAAATTATGTGACTTGATTATTTGGAATACAATATTGTACGTTCATTCTTTAAATGTGAAAGCATGTCTAGCTAAGTGTCCATGTGTGTGCCTATAATTTGTGTTATTTTGCAAAATCAGGCTTAGTGCAAGGGTGAATATTATGTTATGAAATGAAATTCGTGGAATGACTTCCTATTTTGTTGTGATGTACTTGGTGTTACTTCTCATTTAGAATTCACTAAAAAGAAAAATATATTCATGTCTTGGCTTGAAAGTTGAGATTTCTCATTTTTAAAGAAATTTAACTTTTACTTTGCTAAGGTGTGAACTCAGGATACATGAAAGTGTGTTGAGGATCAACACATTCCTCCATGTACACCACTAAGCATGGTGTGGCTGAGTAGGACCTTCATGTAGGTCTAACTAATGAAGATCTTTGCGATTCAACTAACTGAAGTTTATGTGCATTGATGTATGAGTGCATAAGTAACATTGAGTATGGGTTATGATCTGCCTATGAGTATATTTTCAAGATTTTCTTGTGATGAATTAAGATGTAATGATCATGTTCTGATTATGAGAAGGATGTTCTCCTATGAACAAGAAAAAGACCTTTGTGTTTGATGCATTAAAAAGTGAGTGTGTATTGATATTTCTTGCTTGTCTGCATTGTGTGCTAAATGATTTGATGATATTTTAAATGATATAAACTGTTCGTATATGCATTGAAGTCCTTGTTGTGATTACCAAGACCTATGTGTCATTCAAGGACGAATGTTCCCAAGTAGGGGATATTTTAAGATATCCAAAATGAAATAAGGTGTATATATCCTAACATGTTTTTCTTAAAGTTGTAATGTCCTAAATATGCTTAAAATATAGTATATAGGCAGTATCTACAATATTAGAGGTATTGGAAGTCGAACGTCAGGGCAAGACTAAGATGTTTGATAACTTAGTCACTTAGATGCTTAATATGTTGTTATATGTGTTTATGGGTGTTTCATTCCCTTCTAATGTTCTAATATATTTTATTATAATGTTTAGAGGCAGTGTGAAAAGTTTGATGTGATTTGGAAGTAGAATGTCAAGGGACAACCAAGACGTTCGACAACTAGTCGCTTTTGTGCCTCATGTGTCTATACATGCTTAAATTTGAATGAAATGAGTTTAAAAATTCTTTAAATAGTTAATAATTATGTTAAATGATACTATATGAAGTTTCAAGAAGTTTGGAGGTCAAAAGACCAAGAACATCCAAGGCATTAAAAAGATTTCACAAACAAAAATTCTGAAATGATGTTCATGCTCTTCCTTGAAATTAGAGTACATGAGAATGTCATCAATGAATACTATGACGAAAGAGTCAAGGTATTCACGGAAGACTCTTTTCATGAGATCCATAAATGCAGTAGGTGCATTCGTGAGACCAAATGACATAACTAGGAAATCATAATGGCCATAACGGGTACGAAGTTTGTCTTTGATATATCTCCATCTATAATCCTAAGCTGATGGTATCCGGAATGAAGATCAATCTTCAACAAGAAAATAGACCCTTGATAAGCTGATCGAAAAAGCATCTATTCTATGAATTGGATATTTATTCTTGATAGTGACTTTGTTGAGCTGGCGATAATCGATACACATTCTAAGTGTTCCATCTTTGTTTTTCACAAACAACAATGGAGCGCCCCAAGTGAATATGGTCGGGTGAATGAAACCCTTGTCAATGAGATCTTTTAAATACAACTTCAAGTCCTTGATTTCTAATAGAGCCATTCTGTAAGGATGAATTGATATTTGTTTAGTATCGGGTTGTAAGTTGGTACAAAAGTTAATATTTTGAAGGGGAGAAACTCAAGGCAAATCATCACAAAATACACCTTGGAACTCATTCACTACAGTCACTGACAGTATGGAAGGAATGTCATTATCTAAATCATTAACACTCACAAGATGACAAAATAACCCCTTGGACATCATTTTACTGGCCTTAAGGTTCGAATTCAAGGGATTAGAACGACTCGAGTTGTACCCCTCCCAGACTATCTCTTCTTCATTAGGGGAAAAAAAATCTCACAACCCTACTACGACAATCCATGAAAGCATAAAAAATATGAAGCTAGTCCATACCAAGAATAACATCAAAATGATGCATGGGTAAATCAACCAAGTCTTCACACATACTTTTATCACATAGAACTATTAGGCAATCCTTGTATACTGTATATGTTCTTCCATTTTATCCTAAAGGTATAGTAACCACTAAATAATAATGCATAACTTCAATAGATATCTCAAAAGTGAGATCAAGCTAAGGAGTTACAAAGGAAATCATAGACCCTGGATCAAGTAAAGCATAAAAAGAAGTCGAGAATACATGCGGCATACCTGTGACCACATCAGCGGACTTCTCTTACTCGTCCCTGTCCTTAAGGGTGTATAACATGTTCCTCTTAGGAGGTTTGGTTGCTGTTGCATCCGGTGGATAAGGCCTACGCTGACCATTACTTCCAGCAAGACTTCTTTTTTGTAGGCAATCCTTAACCATGTTCCCGTTCTTACCGCAACCGCAACATGCATTAGTTCCCTGTTTGCACTCCTAACTGTGAGCTTTACCACACTTACCACAATCCTTTCTAGGACGCTGCATTTCACCTTCGTTGCCCTTCTTGGGCTCGGTTCTGCCTCATCTATGTAATGTACTCCTCTGAAAGATAGAGTTCCCTAAACATTGTTGCCCCTTTTTAAGTATGGGATGCTCACGAATGCAAAAGTTAATCCAGTTGGCCCCATTGCTAGGACCTGCCTGTTCTTGAGTCTTAGGCCTCCTCGCATCACAAACACCCCTCTTCTTCCTGCTGTCCTCTACCCGCTGGACATGCACCATAAATCTGGAAAGGTCCATGTTATCGCGGAGCATCGTAGACAGAACTCCTCCTCCAAATCTATGTTGATTCCTGTGATTAACCTGATCATGTCATCCCTACTATTAGATACAAGGAAAGTATCATACATAGAGAGTTTAACAAACTTCAAGGAATACTCCCTGACTATCATAGATCCCTGCTTAAGGTTGATAAACTCCACAACCTTGGCCTCCCTGATCTCTATAGGAAAGAATCTCTAAAGAAAGTCTGTCTTAAACAACATCATACAGAGCGGAACTCTGCCCAAAACTCGTTTATCTTACCACATCTTTTACCAAGTCTGTGAAATATCCTTGAGTTGATAGGAAGTTAACTCTGTTTTTTCAGTATTTGTTGCCGCTATTGCCACCAAAATCTTATTCACCTTAGACATTGTTAAAATTGAGGATTCATCCTCATAAAGTCTCTCACCCTGTCATCCATACTGTGAACCGGTGGGTTTTCCCTCTAAACATTATGCCGGTTGAACTGGTCAGTCATGGCCTGGGCCTTCATAGTGATGGCCTTTGCCATCTGGACAAGATATGCCCTCACCTCTATATCAGTCAACCCAGCAGGGTAAACCGGTACAACCACTCCTTCAACTGGAGACAAAAGTGGAACCTGATAGCCCCCAGAAACTGCTCCTTCTCTCTTTTTACCAATTGTTCTCCTAGTATTCATTATCTAAAAAACAACAAGGATTGATGTTAGACACGCTCATAACACGAAGAAAAAAAGACATTAGGAAAGGCAAAATAAGATCAGAAGAAGGAAATTTTCCTACGCATCATACAGTCTCTAATTCAGGATCGTGGTGCACTTCGCTACCATGATTTAGAAACTACTCAATGTGGTTGATATGAACATATTATCCTCGGAACTGAACCTAGAGCTCTGATACAAACTTTGTGATGTCATGAGTCTATACCCAAAACGAGACCAGCGTCGTTGACCTCTTAGAGGTCACAAACAAGCCTAGATACGTCATTCTTAATTCATCTATGTTAATTTTAGATGAAAATTTGACTTTTTGTTTTCTTATTTCATGGTGAACATTTTAAACATAGCATCATAGGCGTTCACAAATCAACCATCTAATATAGTGATAATCAAATGAAAGAAATAGTTCATAATTGTATTAAACGTATTCTTGCAAAAACAACACCAATAGAAAGTCTGAAATAAATTGTGAAAGAAACACTAGTGGATATTCTTTACTAGATAAAGGCTACATCTAAGCTAGATAATAATGATAGACATCCTCGAACGCATGAGGGACTACAAAGTCCTGATGAAAGCTCCACGTCCGGACCGCTGCAACGTCAGCCTGTAAGCTTAGCATCCACCTGTTCCTGCACCTAAAAATATAGAGTTGTATGTGATTATTAGTACACACTTTTACTAAGTATGGGTATATGCAAGCACACACCAATGAAATGAATGAGTAAGAATAGCTCTTTCCTAACAACATGATTTATACAAAGTGAAGTCAGTAGACTTGCTAAATTTGGATTAGGAAAGTCAGTGGGCCTGCAAAATTTTGATTAGGAAATCAGTGGACTTGCCATATTGGATTAGTAAAATCATGCCATGAGAGTAACATGCATCATCATACGTATAATATTGCACACAACAAATAACGTCTTACACATAGAAGATAACATATTGCATATAAAACATAACATATTGTGCATAACACAAAATATCTTTCGTATCATTCATTAATATGCCATGAGACTTTGGAATTATGGACTCAACATCAAGACTTTAAAAAAAATAGGGATGAACATATGGGACCTCCACTGGGGAGCCATCTTTAGCAAACACAGAATTTTCCTCATTCATTCATTCATACTTCACTTCATATATTCATAAGCAAGTGTAGACACCAACTATACCTAAGATGTAGTTTAAGACTTTCATCGGGTTCACTGTGCAATTTTCAAGAATGTTCTAGTGTCATTACCTATGTTTATATCACCTCTAGATTATCAAATCCCATCACCTTTGGTATCATTCATTTCTTTATGTGCATCATTTGAGCTTATACTCATTCATTCTTTGTGAACTTTAAAATTAACCGACATAGATCATGTGAGCATCATGAAATCCAGTGTCTCCCCCACACCGAAAAGTGGTGCAATCACCGACCAAAGTGACCCAAAACATGCTAGGGTACATGGGAATTGAACCCCGCCAGATCCCTATATTGGCAGTATAGGATTGAAGACAAGGAGTATAAAGAAATCCATACCCGACATGCCAGACAGTCTCATCTCATGAGAGTTATGTGAACCTCCTCCCTTCCCGAAAGAAGGCATCACCACTCATAACTAGTCTATCGGTGATCAGTATAAAGTTTCATTACATCCAACTAATAGGTCATGGAAGTTGGCTTCTAGTCTAAGGATATCATAACTCAATAGATAATTTTTCATCTCATCATTAGTATTAAGTGTATTAATCTCAATACTTTCATTATAGTGTTCATAGAGAATGGTTTATTCAATATCTTTACACTCTCATAGGTAAGTATGTTTGGTAACTTTTACTTAGGCTCAATTGAGATTTCTCTCATCTTTTACATTAGCCTCATATACTGTTGTCACCAAAATAATTAGCATTAGAACATTTGCTCTTCATAATTACTGACCCCTTTATTTTTTTATGTGAATATTCATTTCATCATATGCCTATGCACTTGAAAATATAGTGTGTTTCAAACTATTACTTAACCCTTCTAGGGCTCATCATTTCATTGTTAATATCATAATTTCATTACATACATCTTAGGTTCACTTACTTCTAACGTATGCTAGACTTATGGGTCTATACATACAAGCCATGAGGCTTTATTCATAGTTGTTTATGTGATTCATATCTTTCTAAGATTATGTGGTACAAGACTTATTAATCTTGTATGTATGTCAATATCTCGATTCCCATCTATGGAGGCAAAATTATGTTGGACATTTATTCACGTATGACTTATGTATAAAATACAAAAATTTTTGTCAAGGGAACCCTTTTTCGAATCCCTTGGAAAACACTTACATTTTCCTTTTTTTCAAAACAATTTCGGTCACACAACATTGGAACCGAGATCGATCCCCAACGTTGTCATTTTTTTTCTTTATTTACTCTTTTTATTTTATACGTTTGGGGATCTAGAGGTTGTTGGATCGATCCCCCACAGCCTCATTATATTATTTTTCTTGGATCTTGACTTTTTTTGAGTTGACCGTGAGGTTGTAGGATCGAACCCCCACAACCTCACTTCATTTTTCTTTTAATTCTCATTGTCCTCCTATAGGTCGTGGGTTCGATTCCCATGCCTCACACTTATTTTCTTTTCATTTTCCTTAAGAATGAGCGAGGGTTTGTGGGTTCAAATCTCACTCCTCTCATATCTTATTTTTATACATTATTTTCCGCTCGGCGCACGGTTCGATTCCCCGTTACCACATTGTTTTTCACTCCTTTATTTTCACAACATTTAATGTGGTGAGGTCACGGGTTCGACCCTTAGTGACCTCACTTGTTTTTCTTCACTCTTCAAGACATTTTAAACAAATTAACTTTGTTCAAATTAATCAACAAGGTGCTGGAAATTTGAGTTACATTTTAAGCTTCTTTACCATTCCATTACACGTTTGTTCTTAGGGAAATTTAATAGTGCATTTAGATAAACATGTGTACATTAAATACAAAAAACTAACGTGCCATTTAAATTCCTCAACCATGACCAATAGCCACATCAACACACCCAAACACACATTGTTACATTTTCGGAAAACATAAATATAAGTCACATAATTATGAACATACATATAAACACATTAGCATCACAAAAACACGTTTTATCCCTAGTTTTCTACTAGAAAACATAACCAACCTATGATTCAATTGGAGCTAGTAACAGGGACATGCAACGAGGAACAACCCTAGTTTTTGGACTAAATATACTTAACCTTAAGGGATCTCTTTTGAAAGGGACCAACAGAGAAGAGAACCCAAAAATTATTGACGTTCAATCCTCGACTTGCTAATGAATGAAGTCCTCCAAACACACGTCCAACACCAAAAATTCAACACCAAAGTTCACGAACTACCTTCTCTTTGCCTACGTAATTGATTTCGTTGTTTGTTTTTATATTTCGTGGTAAGTTCTTCAAGTGAAGAACTTGGTTTTTCTTTCTGTTCTTGAAGTTGTTTTGGCAGAGAGAACGTTAAAGAGAAGAGATATTAAACGTGTGTTGCGAGATAGACGTGAGAGGAGAGAGTTATCTTAGGCTTAGGAGTCTAGTTTAGTACATAGTCAAATAAGGTTTTGTTAAATATTAAAAATCTGATTTCCCTTTTATTTAAATCAGACAATAAATAATAAGAGTATTAATTAATTACATTAATTTACCAACTTCAAAAAAACAATTTAAATCATCGCTTCCACCTATGTTCGAACCCGGGTGGAGAAAGACTTCACTCTAAGAGCCAATATTCGGCCCTCTCTCCCAAAAATGCCCCTCCACCATATTAATCAAATAATTAATTATATACTTAAGGTAAATACGATAATACCCTTAGCCTAGAAAAAGACCATTTTAACCCCTAGACCCTCCAAACCTAATATTTTCCATTTTTAAGTCCTGTAAAGACTCATTCGAGTAAATCTTCATATTAAAGAGCCCTACATGGTTGGATCCAACCTTTTCTAGCTAAAATAACTACCCAAGTTAGTAGCTTGGTTGTAGAAAGGGTTCAGAGTTTTGGTAGTACACGCATCAATCTGTGTGACGGTCTAATCGTAGGCATTCTAGATACATTAAGCATTACTTATCATATAAATTATTAGGGTTGTTACAGCTATCCACCCAACATTTAAGGAATTTGAAATATTTTGTATGGATCCCCTCATTGTTAATGATCTCTAATAGCAATGTTCAATTGTCAGAACCATTAGAAGAAAGGTGGGTGATAGTAGTTTGAGGCCTAGTCTCTAGCCAGTTATAATTTATCAACCCTCTAGCAAGCCTTTTCCAGATTTTTTTATTGAATCCTCAATTATTAGACCAAGTGTATTTTGGCCACTAAAACTAATGTCCATTAGACCATAGGCTTCTATAATAGAAATAAAATGTAGACTTTTTATGATATTGTAAGGAATTCCTCCTAATTTTTTGTCTGTGAAAGTTATAACATTATAATCCCCCATTGAGCCCCATGGTTTCTACTTAATACATTCTTGATGGAGCATTTTATCCCATAGAGATCTTCATAGGTACTCTTTACATTTGACATAGAGAAAAGTCATGGTGAATTATTTTTGAAGCTTGTTGTGGGTGAAATCACAGGTAATTTGCTACTCATCCTGATCTTTCACCACACAGTCAACATCCCCATTCCAAAAAAGCCATATTTTACCATTGCAGTTGGCTATTGCATTATCCATGGCTTGTCGATTCTTGAAGTTCATTACATTACTACTATCTACAAAAGACTCTAGAATAGCAATAATGGCTATGTGATACATTTTCTTGAACATTTTAATTCTTTCCATGACTCCCTGAGTGTTGATTCCCCTTAATTTCCAAATGATTGTACTAATTATTGGGAAACTCTAGAAGAGAAAAGCCTTGTGTTTGGTCTACTCGTAGTGACAATTTTAATGTCTTGATTTTGGAAATGGAATTTCTTATGTTTCAATCTTCTTGGAGATAAACCTTTAGTTTGAATCTCCTGTTGAATGTCCTCTTTCAAATCTTGATCATTTTGAGGATTAAATGCTCTTATCAAAGCAATTCTAGTCTCATTATCATTAGGTTCCTGCCCATATTGATCATTTCTATCACCTTCATCTTCTATATTGATCACGTAATATTCATCAATTAGATGGGCAGTATTGAGTTAGAATTTGCCACATTCTATATTAGGTGGTAATCTGGGAGGAGGTCTTAATATTTTATTCTGATCAAAATTGTTGATCTGACCCTTCTAATTGTCCTCAACCTCCACCTCTTTACCTGAATTCACACTCATTTCCTGTTTGTTTTCCTGATCTATCTCTTGTTTTTTATTGCGTCTTCTCATAGAAACATCTCTTTTCTGTTTGCTAGGCTTATTTTTGCTAGTTGGAGTATTTTCTACTCTACCTTTAGTAGTATTGTTGTTCAACTCCTTCTCCCTATTGTTCCTATTATGGGACTTTATTTGTTCAGCATCCCTACTTTGTATTCCCTTATGCATTTCCTTGTTGCTTGTAGGTGTGTTGTCATTTTGTTGTTCCTTTTCCTGTCTTTTTATGTTTTCTCTTTTTGTTGTTTTTTCTTGCTAATATGGTCTATGCAGTCAAAGTTTTCGTAAGTGTATTCCTCCTCATGCTTATCATGACGTAGGTTCCCCCTTTGGTTACCTCTTCCTGCATGTTAGTAATGTTCTCCTTACACCCCCCTTCCATAACTCCAACACTTACAACCAACCAACTATATGAGATATTCAATTCACTAGTTATAGGGTTCTCAGCTATGATACCTGAATTGTTATTTATCCCTTCCTTTTGCTGCTACAATCGGTGTTGATCTGCTCTGTTTCTAATTTTTTCCTCGTTTTGATTTACTTGGCTTGTGGTCCTTTCCTCATATGTTTCCTGCTATGGGGATTCTGCATTTTTATTATTGTATTCCATTAGCCTTTGCATGCCTTGCTTAATTGCAGTGTTTTCTTTTATTTTCTTGTTTGTTGCTTCTACCACCCTTTGATCTTTGTTTCCTCTGTCCTCTTCTTGTGCATTATGATCTTCCTGTAATTCCACATCAGTAAAAGATAATGGTTGAGAATTAGTAGTTATACCCACTAGTTGGATATGTTTTGTAGTTTGGTTTGTAATAGTAGCTTTCCACACAGTGTTTGAACCTTCATGTTCCTGTTGTCTTGTATTTTTCCTTTTTTTGAGTTTGCCATTTATCCACTTTTTGCTGTTCTTTTTGCCTCTACTTTTATTGTCCTTACCTTGTCGTTGTTGTTGTTCTCTATTCTCCTTGCCTTTGCTCAATTTATCTTCCTGTTCTTTTGCTTTGTTGGAATTTTTGTTTTTTGTTTTATTGGCACCTTCTTTTTCCTTTCTCTATATATACTACTCATCCGTCATTTTGGATTTACATTCATCAATATCATGTCCCTGATGTTGAAAGACTCACAGTATGGGAGAACATTCTCAAATTTTATAGGCTGCAAGATTCCAACGGTGTCATCCTCAGAATCTAGTCCTACACAAACATGTCTAGGTCTAGGCATAGTCAAGTCTATTTGCTTCTTAACTTTGCCCATTCTAGCCCTAGACCTTTTAATAGAGGCAGTGTCTAGATAGAAAACCTTGCCAACTGAAACTAACAAGGGAGTAACAAAAGGTGTTTTGCAGTAATGCCATGGTAATCCAAATTGCAAAATCAAGAAAGGAACAATGGGGGTTCCTCCTCAGGTATAAAAAAATGGTGTTCTATGCTTGTATCCTCATTAATTTATCTTCAATAGTCATCCTTTGCTCAGTCCAGACTGTGTTATAACCTAACTCCTTTTGTAAATCAACAAACACATGTTTTGAATTGTAGTGTGCTATGTTGACCCCCTCCCCAAACTCACTTAATTGAATTAGTTGTATAAAACATTTCTTGATAAGCTCAACCTTAGGCATGGTAGTACTAAATTCCCAATTTATATATACTTGAAATCCATAGTCAATGTATGCATGTAATCCTACATATCAATAATTATAACAGGCTGTTCCTGCTTGGTAGTTTGTTTGGGAGTGGTTCTCAGCACAATAGTTGGGGCTTGGGCATGAATATGTGTCAGTCTTTCTGCCAAAGAACATTCTTCTTATTGTTGGAAGAACTTGTATTGAGGTTAGGAACATTTCCGTTAGCATTTTGAACATTAGTACTTCTTCTCTCAAAGTTGCTAGAAATAATAGGAAATTCTCTATGATAGAGATTTTGCCTATTGTTGTATTACAGATATTCCTTTTGATTGTGTTCCTTGTTACTTTCCTCAATGTTCTGGTTTTGCTCCCATTGTTTGTTATCACTCTTAACCATTTTCCCCTAACCTTTACTACTAACTCTACCCTCCAAGATTACATTGGTAATGCATTCTCATAGTAATCATTTTAATGTTGATACTCATTTTTTATATATACCTCCCTCTGCTCTTGTACACTATTCCTACCACTGACTTTCCCATGGCATTTTCATGCTCATGGCCATTATTGACTTTATAACTATAATTGAGATTAGAGTTGTAGTTAGTACAATTACCTGCTTGATTTGCCGCCCTTTCTTGCTTCTTGAAGGTTTGGTGATGGCCATGTCCTTGAGCATCTGCAGCTTTAGGATTGAATGCAAATGAGGAGTTTGTTGAACTCTTCCCTTCAAAAGTATCTTCTTCACGAACTAAGGACTTGTTGTGTTGAATATTAGAGGTTAAGCTTGCTTCCACAGATTCCTCTCTTAGGGTTTCTTCATCGATGTTCTTCTCCTTGTTCACCTGTCCACAATTATCCTTCTTGTAACCTCAATGAGTTGTACAAGTAGAGGTACAAGTGTTGGTCCTTCCTTGCCCAGTATTATTCCTATTATTAGTTTCTCCTATAACATTGTTCGTTCGGCTACAATTTTGACCCCTACGTTCTTGTTACCTACGATTTTAGATTCCATTTCAATTGATATTTTTGTGAGATGAACATCTTCCCATTGTGAATCCACCCCAATAATTGTTTCCTATTTACTTTGCTAGGAAGATGGTCGATTTTGCTTTTTCCCTTCGCGACCACTATTCGCGATATTCCCAGAATCCCCACCTTCATTTCTTTCAATTGGTTCATTAGTATTTCTTGAATATTTATTATCGTGTAGCTTAAACTAACTAGAATAATTTGTTTCACGATTGTAGTCTTGATTACACATGATTGATTCTAAGGAAATATTTTTGTCATTTCCTTCTTCTTCACTCCGAGAAAGTTCACTATTCATCACACCTTGAGATTTTGACTTCCCGGAGTTATTCAATGAAATAAAAGGGTATTCAACAAAGGGTTGGTTTCATTGCTCCAAGCGACCATTATGGAGGTGGTCCAATAGTCTGAGATTTACCGCCGGCGGCTCAGGTGCCATTTTAGCCGTTCCGAACTAGCCGTTAGATGCGCTTGTTAATTGTAACATTAGATAGTGTTTGTTCTAGTTAGATAATTTAGAGAGAGAACTAATTTGGCATTTTTTGGTTGGAATTTTGGTGATTGGGGTTTCAAGTTAATGGTTTAGGCTTAAGGTTGGAGTTAGGATTTAAGTTATGGTTAGGTTTATGGTTAAGGATGTTGTATATTTTTAGGTTTTTGGTTTAGGATTTGTGGTTTAAAATCTATTCTGTAGTGTTTAATGTTTGGGTTTTTGAATTTTTTACATAGCTTTCTTTTGGACTTAGGGATTAGGGTTAGAGTTAGGAATAGGGTTAGGTTGTAGATTATTTTTTATATTTTACTGTTATGGATTTAGCATTTGAGGTTTAAACTATATGATTTAGCATTTAATGTTTGTGCTTTGGTATTTAGGCTTATTGTTTTGGGTTTATACTTTAGGGTTAGGGTTAAGATTTTTTGTTTGTAATTTTTTTGGGTTAAGGATTTAGGATTTGTGATTTAATATCAATGGTTTCGTATTTAATTTTTGGGTTTTAATATTTTGTGCTTGGGGATTAGGGTTTATGATAGGTTTAGGTTTAGGGTTAATACTAGGGTTAGGATTTGTCTTTAGATTTTTTTTTGTTTTAGGGTTTCGGGTTAACGCTTTGAATTGTAATATCAATCGTTTAGTGTTTAATGTTAGAGTTTTGGTATATTGGGATTTGGATTTAGGGTTTAGGGGCTAGGGTTAGGTTTAAGAATATGGTTAGGCTTAGGGTTTAGAGTTTGATTGGGTTTTAGGTTGAGGTTGAAGATTTTCTTTTAAAATATAAGGTTTAGTTAATGTTTGGGTTTTAGTATTTTAAGCTTAGGGTTTTGGGTTAATGGTTTAGTGTTAAGGTTGTAGTTAAGGCTAGGGTAAGGGTTTGGGTTCGGGTTTAGGATTTTATTAGGCTTTAAGGTTTGTAGTTAGGATTTATGTTTAGAATCTATGGTTTATTGTATAATGTTTTGGTTTTCCTATTTTAGACAGGGTATAGGGTTAGGATTAGAATTAGGGTTAGGGTGTAGGTTTTTTAGGTTTTCTTGTTCAATTTTTAGCATTTGAGGTTAAAAATCAATGGTTTAGTATTTATTGTTTGAATTCTTGTATTTTGGGCTTAGGGTTTCCGTATGATAATTTAGCGTTAGAGTTAGGGTTAGGCTGTTTTTTTATTTTTTTATGTTTAGAAATTTTCATTTGAGGTTTAATATAAACGGTTTAGTTTCTAATGTTTGAGTTTTCGTATTATTGTCTTGGGGTTTAGGGTTTATAGTAGGGTTAGGATTACGGTTTATATTAGGTTTAAGATTAAGGTTAAGATTATGGTTTAGGTAGTTTTTTAGGTTTTAGGGTTTGGGTTGAAGGATTTGAGTTGAAATATCTATTGGTTAGCGCTTAATGTTATGGATTTGATTTTTTGGGCTTTGGGTTAAGGATAGGGTTAGTGTTAGGGTTAAATTTAGGGTTTAGGTTTTTTTACATTTTTGGCGTTGTGCATTTGGATTTGATGTTTAAAATATGTAATCTACTTTTTAATATTTTTGTTTTCGTATTTTGGACTTGGGTTTTAGGGTGTAGGATTAGCGTTAGGGTTAGGATTTGGGTTAGGGTGTAGGTTTTTGTCACGACCCAAATCGGGGACGCGACTGGCACCCACATTTACCCTCCTATGTGAGCAAACCAACCCATCTAAACCTTAACATTTCAATGTATATCAACAGAAAATAATGCGGAAGACTTAAACTCATTAATAAAAACAATTCAAACTATTATTATTATCCCCAAAATCTGGAAGTCATCATCACAAGAACATCTATCCTCAAATTACTAAACTAAGAATATCTAAGAAAACAAAATAATAGAAAGCTAGTCCATGCCGGAAGTCAAGGCATCAAGACTTGAAGAAGAAGATCCAGTCCAAGCTAGACGCATTAGCTCACCCTGAATTTCCGAAAGTAGTGAAGACTGGCTAGATCTACTGTTGAGTTGAAGTTGACGGCAAGTTTGCTGCATTCCACAAATAACAAAGAACAAAACATAAAAGTAGGGGGTCAGTACAACCACAAGTACTGAGTAGATATCATCGGCCAACTCAAAATAGAAAACAGTATATATATCAGTTAATATCATAAATCAACTATAAACTCAACATGTAACAACAACAAGTACTATAATCATCAATAAGTACCATTAAGTTCATCCATGAGGGCTCAAGTCTCAAATACCATGCTCATTTGGAAATTATGTTCATTATGTTGAGTATACTATCATCTTTCAAGATTCATTATCTTTCTTCCTCTTGTGTCGGTACGTGACACTCCGATCCCCTACCACTATGTGTCGGTACGTGACACTCTGATCCCCTATATGTGTCGGAACGTGACACTCTGATCCCCTATATGTGTCGAAACGTGACACTCCGATCCCCTATATGTGTCGGAACGTGACACTCTGATCCCCTATATGTGTCGGTACGTGACACTCTGATTCCCTAATTCTACGTGTCGGTTCGTGACACCCGTCCCACTAATACTATGTGTCGGAACGTGACACTCCGATCCCCTAATACTATGTGTCGGAACGTATAACGACCTGTTTAGTCGTTTTGAGCAGCAGATTTTATTTCTGGAAAAACTAGTTGGGACGACGGATGTAACGACGGACCGTCGTGGTTACGACGGCCCGTCGAGGATGTTTCGTTCCATGACACTTAGAATTCTTAATTTTGGATATTAAAATCGACTCTCTGTAATCTGTGATGGACCTGCAGGACGTGCCGTCACAGCTACGACGAACCGTCATGAGGCACCGTTTCAATATACTTAGGAATCCTGAAATTGGGTACTGAAAATCGAGTCTTTGACCGTCATGACGTAATGTGCAGGACGGATCGTCACATGGGTGACGGACCGTCACAGTATCCTTGGTGGAAGAATAGAGTCGACGACCTTCGTGACGGACCGTCGCAGTCACGACGGCCCGTCACAAGTTGCGTAATCCCAGGCAGAATCAGATTTCTTCACACATTTTAAGGGACGTTTTGGACTATTCTTTCCTTAATTATAGATTTCGTGGGTTTATATTAATAACTCAAATCCTTGGGGGATAAAAGAGGTAACTTTGGGTTAATGAGTGGGGTATTATTGCCATCTTTTACACTTAGTTATATGTTAATTAGGGTAAAAGAAAGAGGGTTTGAATAAGAAAAAGAGAAAGAACAAAGAGAGAGAAAAGAGAAACGAATTGAGGGAGATTTAACGAGAAGAACAAAGCTTGGGAAATTGCTTGTTGATTCCAATTCTTCGGTGGAGGTAGGTTATGGTTTTTACGATATTCGTAGTGAACTCTTAATAGTGGATGATATGTATTGGTGGTATTGTAAACCTGTCTATATGCTTAATTGTATGCTTGCAAGAATATGATTATGTGATTTTGATAAAACAAGCATGATGAAAACCATTGAATCCCAAATCTTGAAAGAAACTTTAATCTACTTATTAATGATGATGCCTTGGTATAAAAGAAGGCTTGATGAATTAAAGTAATGGGATGGATGATGTCTTAGTATAGAGAAGGCTTGATGAACGGATAGAATGAGATTAGTGGATCAGAGTGTCACGTTCCGACACATAGTATTAGTGGATCGGAGTGTCACGTTCCAACACATAGTATTAGTGGATCGGAGTGTCACGTTCCAACACATAGTATTAGTGGATCGGAGTGTCACGTTCCGACACATAGTATTAGTAAGACGGGTGTCACGAACCGACACGTAGAATTAGGGGATCGGAGTGTCACGTACCGACACATATAGGGGATCGGAGTGTCACGTTCCGACACATATAGGGGATCGGAGTGTCACGTTCCGACACATATAGGGGATCAGAGTGTCACGTTCCGACACATATAGGGGATCCGAGTGTCACGTACCGACACATAGTGGTAGGGGATCGGAGTGTCACGTACCGACACAAGAGGAAGAAAGATAATGAATCTTGAAAGATGATAAATATACTCAATTTAATCAACTTAATTCCCAAATGAGTATGGTATTGAGGCTTGAGTCCTCATGGATGAACTTGATGGTACTTGTTGATGCTACATGTTGAGTTTATAGTTGATTTATGATATTAACTGATATATATTGTTCTCTATTTTGAGTTGGCCGATGATATCTACTCAGTACTTGTGGTTGTACTTACCCCCTACTTTTATGTTTTCTTCTGTGTTATTTGTGGAATGCAGCAAATGTGCCGTCAACTTCAACTCAACAGTAGATCTAGCCAGTCTTCACTACTTTCGGAAATTCAGGGTGAGCTAATGCGTCTAGCTTGGACTGGATCTTCTTCTTCAAGTCTTGATGCCTTGACTTTCGGCATGGACTAGTTTTCTACTATTTTGTTTTCTTAGATATTCTTAGTTTAGTAATTTGAGGATAGATGTTCTTGTGATGATGACTTCCAGATTTTGGGGATAATAATAATAGTTTTGAATTGTTTTATAAATGAGTTTAAGTCTTCCGCATTATTTTCTGTTGATATATCTTGAAATGTTAAGGTTTAGATGGGTTGGTTCGCTCACATAGGAGGGTAAATGTGGGTGCCAGTCGCGTCCCCGATTTGGGTCGTGACAGAACTTGACACTCCGATCCACTAATACTATGTGTCGGAACGTGACACTCCGATCCACTAATCTCATTCTATCCGTTCATCAAGCCTTTTCTATACCAAGGCATCATCAATCCCATTACTTTAATTCATCAAGCCTTCTTTTATACCAAGGCATTATCATTAATAGGTAGATTAAAGTTTCTTTCAAGATTTGGGATTTAATGGTTTTCATCATGCTTGTTTTATCAAAATCACATAATCATATTCATGCAAGCATACAGTTAAGCATATAGACAGGTTTACAATACCACCAATACATATCATTCACTATTAAGAGTTCACTACGAATATCGTAAAAAACCATAACCTACCTCCACCGAAGAATTGGAATCAACAAGCAATTTCTCAAGCTTTGTTCTTCTTCTCGTTTCTATCTCTCAATCGATCAATCTCCCTCTCTCTTTTCTTTTTTTTTTTTATTATTCAAACCCTCTTTCCTTTACCCTAATTAACATATAATTAAGTGTAAAAGATGACAATGATACCCCACTAATTAATCCAAAGTTACCTCTTTTATCCCTCAAGAATTTGAGTTATTGATATAAACCCACGAAATCTATAATTAAGGAAAGAATAGTCCAAAACGTCCCTTAAAACGTGTAAAGAAATCCGATTCTAACTGGGATTACGCAACCTGTGACGGGCCGTCGTGACTGCGACGGTCCGTCACGAAGGTCGTTGTGAGGGCCAGGACTTTATTTTCACCAAGGACACTGTGACGGTCCGTCACACGTGTGACGGTCTGTCCTGCAAGTCCGTTACGAAGTTCAGAGAGTCGATTTTCAGTACCCAATTTCTGAATTCCTAAGTATATTGAAACGACACATCTGTGACGGACCGTCGTGCCTATGACGGTCCGTCGTGGTGTCCGTAATCTTAGCCAGTTTTTCCAGAAATAAAATCTGCTGCTCAAAACGACTAAACAGGTCCTTACAATAGATACCAATTTACCCATCGTTCATCCCCGAACGATCAAAAGAAGAAAAACGATGGCGAAAAGGAGTACCTCAATCTGTAAATAGATGTGGGTATTTTTCTTGCATATCTGCCTCCTTCTCCCAAGTAGCCTCTTCAACCGGTCGATTCTTCCATTGAACTTTGATGGATGCAATCTCTCTCGACCTCAACTTGCGAACTTCTCTATCTAATATAGCAACCGGTTCCTCCTCATAAGTCAAATTCTCATCAAGCAAAACTGAATCCCAACGGATAATGTAGTTTCCATCTCCATGGTATCTTTTCAACATGGACACATGAAACACCGGATGCACTCCGGACAGCCCTGGAGGTAAGGCTAATTCATAAGCCACCTCCCCTACTCGCTTTAGTACTTCAAATGGTCCAATATACCTTGGACTTAGCTTACCTCTTTTGCCAAACCGCATCACCCCTTTCATGGGTGAAACCTTCAACAAGACTTGTTCACCCTCCATGAACTCCAAGTCTCTAACCTTTCGATCTGCATACTCCTTTTGTCTACTTTGCGCCTCTAGAAGCTTTTCTTGGATAGACTTCACTTTCTCTAATGAATCCCTCAAAAGATCAGTACCCCAAGGTCTAACCTCAAATGCATCAAACCAACCAATGGGAGATCTACACCTCCTCCCATACAATGCTTCAAATGGAGCCATATCAATACTGGAGTGATAGCTATTATTGTATGAAAACTCTGCCAAAGGTAAGAAGCTATCCCAATGACCACCAAATTCTATCACACATGCACGAAGCATATCCTCCAACACTTGAATCGTTCTCTCAGACTGACCATCGGTCTGGGGATGGAACGCGGTACTAAGATCCAACCTAGTACCCAATTCAGCATGCAATGTTTTCCAAAACTTAGAAGTAAACTGCGTACCTCTATCTGATATGATGGAGAGTGGAACCCCATGCAATCGAACGATTTCTGAGATGTAGATTTTTGCTAACTTCTCTGCATTGTAAGTCCCCTTGACCAGAATAAAATGAGCAGACTTAGTTAACCTATCAACAATCACCCAAATGGAGTCATACTTACCCATTGTCTTTGGAAGACCAACCACAAAGTCCATTGCGATTCTCTCCCACTTCCATTCAGGAATGGGCATTCTCTGAAGTGTTCCTCCGGGCCTTTGTTGTTCATATTTCACTTGTTGACAGTTTGGACACTTGGCAATAAAGTCAACAATATCACGCTTCATTTTACTCCACCAAAAGTGTTGCTTTAGGTCACGATACATCTTGGTTGCACCCGGATGTATAGAATACCTTGAACTATGAGCTTCTGCAAGAATAGTGTTGATCAAATCATCAACTCGGGGTACACATACCCTTCCCTTAATTCTCAACACACCTTCCTCATCGATTGTTGCTTCTTTAGCCTCTCCTTGCAACACTTTATCTCGAATCTGGATCAATTTCTCATCATCAAACTGCTTCCCCTTAATCTTGTCGAGGAAGGAGGATCTTGCCTCCACACAAGCTAACAATCCTCCCTTCTCATTTACTTCTAACCTCATAAGGTCATTAGTAAAAATCTGCACTTCTCTAGCCAATGGGCGTCTAGAAGCTTGCAAATGAGCTAGACTTCCCATGCTTCCCGCCTTTCTACTCAAAGCATCTGCCACAACATTCGCCTTCCCCGGATGATACAAGATAGTGATATCGTAGTCCTTCAGTAGTTCCATCCATCTCCTTTGTCTCAAGTTCAAATCTTTCTGAGTAAAGACATATTGTAGGCTACGATGATCCGTATAGACTTCACACTTAACCCCATATAAATAGTGCCTCCATTGCTTCAATGCAAATACTACCGCGGCCAATTCCAAGTCATGAGTTAGGTAGTTACGTTCATGCACTTTTAATTGTCTTGAAGCATAAGCAATCGCGTTCTTCTCTTGCATTAGCACTGCACCCAAACCCGAATAGGATGCATCACAATAAACAATGAAATTCTTACCTTCAACTGGCAAGGTAAGGATTGGCGCGGTAGTCAACAAGGTCTTGAGTTTTTGAAAGCTTTCCTCACACTCATCCGACCATACAAATGGAACATTTTGCTTAGTCAAGTTCGTCAGTTGGGAAGCAATAGAAGAGAATCCCTTGACAAATCGGCGGTAGTAGCTAGCTAACCCAACAAAACTCCGTATTTCTGACACATTAGTGGGTCTTACCCAATTCTTCACTGTCTCAATCTTAGAAGGATCTACCATCACTCCTTCCTTAGAAACCACATGCCCCAAGAAGGACACTGCATCTAGCCAAAACTCACACTTAGAGAACTTGGCATAAAGCTTTCTCTCCCTCAACATTTCCAATACAATTCTCAAATGCTCCTCATGTTCCTCCTTACTTTTAGAATATACCAGTATATTGTCTATAAATACGATCACAAAGAGATCCAAATACGGCTTAAATATCCTATTCATCAATCTCATGAAAGCAGCAGGGGCATTTGTAAGACCAAAAGACATCACTACAAATTCATAATGTCCATACCTAGTCCGAAAAGCAGTCTTTGGCACATCTGTTGCCCGTATTTTCAATTGATGATAACCGGATCTCAAGTAGATCTTCGAGAAGACACAAGCACCTTGTAGTTGATCCAATAAGTCATCAATGCGAGGAAGAGGATACTTGTTCTTAATAGTTACCTTGTTCAGTTGTCTGTAGTCTATGCACATCCTAAAACTCCCATCCTTCTTCTTCACAAATAACACCGGAGCACCCCAAGGAGATGCACTTGGTCTGATGAAGCCTTTGCTCAACAACTCTTGAAGTTGGGCTTTTAACTCTCTCAACTCCACGGGAGCCATTCTATAAGGGGGTATAGAAATGGGGCGAGTGCCCGGTTCAAGATCGATACAAAAGTCAATGTCCCTATCTGGTGGCATACCAGGAAGATCTGCAGGGAACACATCCAAAAACTCACGGACTACCGAAACTGACTCAATTGAGGGTACTTGAGTAGTGTCATCCTTGAGATGTGCCAAGAAAGCTAAACACCCTTTACTAACCATTTTCTTAGCACGAAGAAAGGATATGATACGCACTGGATTGGAGGTGTAGTCGCCCTCCCACACTAACGGGTCTGTCCCAGGCTTGGCTAGCCTCACAGTTTTGGCATTACAATCCAAGATCGCAAATTGCGGAGAAAGCCAAGTCATACCCAGAATTACATCAAAATCAACCATTTCTAGGATAACCAAATCTACATAAGTGTTGCTCCCCACAAAGTTCACCAAACAAGACCTATATACCTTTTCAACTACCACAGACTCACCCACCGGGGTAGAAACACGAATAGGCGTGTCAAGTAATTCACAATGTAAATTTAGACCATTAGCAAATGATGAAGATACATATGAAAACGTGGAGCCAGGGTCAAATAATACAAATGCCATGCAATCACAAACCAAAAGATTACCTGTGATAACAGCATCAGACGCCTCCGCTTCAGATCTCCCAGGGAAAGCGTAACAATGGGCCCTATCACCAGTCTGTCCGTTGCCCCTACCATGTTGTGTCGTAGTGGCTCCAATTTGCCCATCTCCTCTGCCGTTGTGGTGACCACCATTACCTCGACCACCACGTCCTCCAGATAAGCGGCCTCTACCATGACCACCTCTACCTCTAGCTATTGGGGGTCTGTAACTCTGTTTTGGACAATTCCTCCTAACATGTCCAATCTCCCCACATCCATAACACTCTCTGGAGTCAGGCATAGGTCTGTTGGAGTAGTGTTGACCGTTCTGAGGTGGACCCCCAACTACAGTCTGTAGTGAAGACTGAATTGGTCGACTTGAGTAACCTCCGGAGCTCTGTCCTCTAGAGTAAGAACCATTAAACTCACCTCCAATTCGAAACCTTTTTGATGTCGATGTCGTGGTGAAGTCATCTGGCTTCACTCCTTCCACTTCTATCACAAAGTCTACCACCTCTTGGAAGGATGTTGCCGTAGCCGCTACCTGTAAGGCTGAAATCCGCAATTCTGACCTCAACCCCTTCACAAAACGGCGAATCCGCTCTTGTGGACTGAAACAAAGTTGGGTGGCATACCTTGATAAAGCACGAAACTTAGCCTAATATGCGTTAACAGTCATCCTACCTTGCTCGAGACTCAAGAACTCATCCCTTTTTCTATCTCTCAAAGTCCTTGGGATATACTTCTCCATAAACAGGGTAGAGAAGGATGCCCAAGTCATAGGTGTGGCCTCTGTCGGTTGACACTTGACATGTGATCGCCACCACATTTTGGCGTTCCCTTGAAACTGATAGCTTACGAACTCAACGCCAAACCGTTCTACTATTCCCATCTTGTGTAGTAGCTCATGAAAATCAACCAGAAAATCATAAGCATCTTCAGATTCTGCACCCTTGAAGACTGGAGGTTTCAATTTCAAGAACTTACTGAAAAGTTCGTGCTGATCGTTTGTCAATATCGGTCCAGTAGTCAGACGTGGAAATGTGCCTATCTCCAATGAGGCATCCATGCGGGGAGCCATAGTAGCCGCATGTCGTACCTCTGAAACCGGAGGTGTTGGTGCAGAAACCACTGGAGGTGCTTGACCGTGATCAGATAACCCGCTAAGATAAGCAAGAACCTGATTGATCATCTCTGGGGTAGGTTGGGGTGGCAATTCCTCATTCTGCTCTTGTTCAGTTTCCCCTTCCTCACCCTCTCTTACTACCTCCTCAGTCGGTGGATGAGTCACCGCCCTAGCATCAGATGGACTAGGTGCTCGTCCTCTTCCTCTAGAGGACGTCCTCCCACGGCCTCTTACCGCTGTTCTTCCTCGAGCTACAGCCCCAATGGCTGGCTCAGTCGTTTCTTGTCTCTCCGTTGTTGCTGCTGGTGCGGTCGTTGCTCTAGTTCTAACCATCTGGGAAATAGAATGAAGATGGTCAGATACCAATTTGTATCACCTAGATACCAATTGGACTCAAGTAGTAGCACGAAAGAAGAATGAAAGAATGGAATTTTCCTAAAGTCTTGTATCCTCTCAAAGAAAAGTAAAGGCGTCCCCCTACCGTTCCTTAAGACTCTACTAGACCTGTTCTTATGTAATGAGACCAACGAACCTAATGCTCTGATACCAAGTTTGTCACGACCCAAATCGGGGACGCGACTGGCACCCACATTTACCCTCCTATGTGAGCGAACCAACCCATCTAAATCTTAACATTTCAATGTATATCAACAGAAAATAATGCGGAAGACTTGAACTCATTAATAAAAACAATTCAAACTATTATTATTATCCCCAAAATCTGGAAGTCATCATCACAAGAACATCTATCCTCAAATTACTAAACTAAGAATATCTAAGAAAACAAAATAATAGAAAGCTAGTCCATGCCAGAAGTCAAGGCATCAAGACTTGAAGAAGAAGATCCAGTCCAATCTAGACGCATTAGCACACCCTGAATTTCCGAAAGTAGTGAAGACTGGCTAGATCTACTGTTGAGTTAAAGTTGACGGCACGTTCGCTGCATTCCACAAATAACAATGAACAAAACATAAAAGTAGGGGGTCAGTACAACCACAAGTACTGAGTAGATATCATCGGCCAACTCAAAATAGAAAACAATATATATATCAGTTAATATCATAAATCAACTATAAACTCAACATGTAACAACAACAAGTACTATAATCATCAATAAGTACCATTAAGTTCATCCATGAGGGCTCAAGCCTCAAATCCATGCTCATTTGGAAATTATGTTCATTATGTTGAGTATACTATCATCTTTCAAGATTCATTATCTTTCTTCCTCTTGTGTCGGTACGTGACACTCTGATCCCCTACCACTATGTGTCGGTACGTGACACTCCAATCCCCTATATGTGTCGGAACGTGACACTCCGATCCCCTATATGTGTCGGAACGTGACACTCCGATCCCCTATATTTGTCGGAACGTGACACTCCGATCCCCTATATATGTCGGTACGTGACACTCCGATCCCCTAATTCTACGTGTCGGTTCGTGACACCCGTCCCACTAATACTATGTTTCGGAACGTGACACTCCGATCCCCTAATACTATGTGTCGGAACGTGACACTAATACTATGTGTCGGAACGTGACACTCCGATCCACTAATCTCATTCTATCCGTTCATCAAGCCTTTTCTATACCAAGGCATCATCAATCCCATTACTTTAATTCATCAAACCTTCTTTTATACCAAGGCATTATCATTAATAGGTAGATTAAAGTTTCTTTCAAGATTTGGGATTTAATGGTTTTCATCATGCTTGTTTTATCAAAATCACATAATCATATTCATGCAAGCATACAGTTAAGCATATAGACAGGTTTACAATACCACCAATAAATATCATTCACTATTAAGAGTTCACTACGAATATCGTAAAAAACCATAACCTACCTCCACCGAAGAATTGGAATCAACAAGCAATTTCCCAAGCTTTGTTTTTCTTCTCGTTTCTATCTCTCAATCGATCAATCTCCCTCTCTCTTTTCTTTTCTCTTTTTCTTATTCAAACCCTCTTTCCTTTACCCTAATTAACATATAATTAAGTGTAAAAGATGACAATGATACCCCACTAATTAATCCAAAGTTACATCTTTTATCCCTCAAGAATTTGAGTTATTAATATAAACCCACGAAATCTATAATTAAGGAAAGAATAGTCCAAAACGTCCCTTAAAACGTGTAAAGAAATCCGATTCTAACTGGGATTACGCAACCTGTGACGGGCCGTCGTGACTGCGACGGTCCGTCACGAAGGTCGTCGTGAGGGCCAGGACTTTATTTTCACCAAGGACACTGTGACGGTCCGTCGCAACTGTGACGGTCCGTCCTGCAAGTCTGTTACGAAGTTCAGAGAGTCGATTTTCAGTACCCAATTTCAGAATTCCTAAGTATATTGAAACGAGACATCTGTGACGGACCGTCGTGCCTATGACGGTCCGTCGTGGTATCCGTAATCTTGGCCAGTTTTTCCAGAAATAAAATCTGCTGCTCAAAACGACTAAACAGGTCGTTACAGTTTTTCTATATTTTATGGTTCAGGGTTTTGCATTTACGGTTTAAAATCTATGGTTTAGAATTGAATGATTGGGTTTTGGTATTATGGTCTTAGGATTTCGATTTATGGTTAAGGTTTAGGGTAACATTTTTTGGTTTTTTAGGTTTATTTGTTTTTTGTTTGGAATACGAGATTTATTATAAATAGTTTAGTGCTTATTGTTTTTTGTTTTGGTATTTTAGGCTTGGGGTTTAACGTTTATTGTAGAGTTAGGGGTAGGGTTAATGTTAGGGATAAATTAACGGCTTATATTGTTTTTTTTGGTTTTATGGTTTGGGATTAAGGATTTGAGTTGTAAAATTAATGTTTTAGTATATAGTATTGGTGTTTTGGTATTTTGGGCTTCTGGTTAAGCGTTAAGGGTTTAGGGTTAGGGTTAAGTATAGAGTTTGGGTTAGGGACAGGGTTAGGGATAGGGTTTGAGTTTAGGGTACTTTTAGGTTTTAGATTTTAGGATTTAGGATTTTTTGTATAAAATATAGCTTTTAGTGTTTAATTTTTGGGTTTTAATTTTTTGGGCTTGGAGTTTCGGCTGATTGGTTTAGGGTTAAGGTTAGAGTTAGGATTTATGTTATGGTTAGATTTAGGTTTTAGGATTTTTTAGGGTTTAGGGTTTGTGGTTTTAGGATTTGAGGTCTAAAATCAATGCTTTATTTCTTAATGTTTGGGTTTTTGTATTTCTGACTTAGGTCTCTTTTGGACTTAGGGTTTAGTGTTTAAAGTTAGGATTAGGGTTAGTGTGTAGGTTTTTTTTATGTTTTATTGTTCAATTTTCAGCATTTTAGGTTAAAAATCAATGGTTTAGTATTTAATGTTTGAATTATTGTATTTTGGGCTTAGGGTTTCCGATTGATGGTTTAGGGTTAGAGTTATGGTTAGGTTGTTTTTTTATTTTTTTATGTTTTGAAATTTTGATTTCAGGTTTAATATAAATTGTTTGGTTTTTAATGTTTGAGTTTTCGTATTTTTGTCTTGGGGTTTAGAGTTTATAGTAGGGTTAGGATTAGGGTTTATATTAGGTTTGAGATTAGGGTTTAGGTAGGCTTTTAGGTTTTAGGGTTTGGGTTGAAGGATTGGAGGTGCAATATCTATTGGTTAGCATTTAATGTTAGGATTTTGTTTTTTTGGGCTTTTATTTTTGGATTTAGGGTTAAGGATAAGGTTATGCTAAGGGTTAAAGTTAGGGTTTAGATTTTTTTAGGTTTTAGGCTTTGTGCATTTGGATTTGATGTTCACAATCTGTAATTTATTTTTTAATATTTTTGTTTTCGTATTGTGGACATGGGTTTTAGGGTTTAGGAATAGGGTTAGGGTTAGGATTAGGGTTAGGGTGTAGGTTTTTCTATATTTTATGGTTCAGGGTTTTGCATTTGAGGTTTAAAATATATGGTTTAGAATTTAATGATTGGGTTTTGGTATTATGGTCTTAGGATTTCGATTTATGGTTAGGTTTAGGGTTATGTTTTTTGGTTTTTTTACATTTATTTGATTATTTTTTGAAATTCAAGATTTATTATCAATAGTTTAGTGCTTATTGTTTTTTATTTTGGTATTTTACGCTTGGGTTTTAATGTTTACGGTAGAGTTAGGGTTAGGGTTAATGTTAGGGTTAGATTTAGTGTTAATATTGTTTTTTAGGTTATATGGTTTGGGGTTAAGGATTTGAGTTGTAATATTTATGTTTTAGTATATAGTATTAGGGTTTTGGTATTTTGGGCTTCTGGTTAAGCGTTAAGGGTTTAGGGTTAGGGTTAAGGATAGAGGTGGGGTTAGGATCATGGTTAGGGATAGGGTTAGAGTTTAGGGTACTTTTAGGTTTTATGTTTTGGGGTTTAGGATTTTTTGTTTAAATTATATGTTATAGCGTTTAATTTTTGGGTTTTGATTTTTTGGGCTTGGGGTTTCTGGTTTTTTTATTAGGGTTAAGGTTACAGTTAGGATTTAGGTTATGGTTAGGTTTAGGTTTTAGGATTTTTTAGGGTTTCTGGTTTAGGATTTGAGGTCTAAAATTAATGCTTTATTATTTAATGTTTGGGTTTTTGTATTTTGACAGGTTTCTTTTGGAGTTAGGGCTTAGTGTTTACGGTTAGGGTTAGAGTTAGGGTGTAGGTTTTTTTAGGTTTTATTGTTCAATTTTTTGTATTTGAGGTTAAAAATCAATGGTTTAGTATTTAATGTTTGAATTCTTGTATTTTTGGTTGAGGGTTCCCGATTTATGGTTTAGGGTTAGAATAAGGTTAGGTAGTTTTTTTATATTTTTAGGTTAGAAATTTTGATTTGAGGTTTAATATAAACTGTATAGTTTTTAATGTTGGAGTTTTCGTTTTTTTTCTTGGTGTTTAGGGTTTATGATAAGGTTAGGGTCAGGGTTAATTAGGGTTAGGATTAGTTTTTATGTTGTTTATTAGGTTTTATGATTTAGGTTAAGGACTTGAGTTGTAATATCCATGGTTTAATGTTTAACGTTAGGGTTTTTGTATATTTGTTTTGGGTTTAGGGTTTAAGGGTTAAGTTTAGGGTTAAGGATACCATTAGGGTTAGGGTTAGGGATAGGGTTAGGGATAAGGTTTAGAGTTTTTTTTGTATTTCAAGTTTTGGGATATAAGATTTTATGTTTAAAATCTATGGGTTAGTGCTTAATATTTTATTTGAATTACGCTTGGGGGCATAAGGGGCTAAGCAACACCCCTAGGCCTTAACATTAATAATAAAAAAAGTACAAAGAGGGGGACATAAACCTAACCTCTGAACCTATGGTTGTTTAGAGTCATATTTCCAAAAGGTAAGTCAACTCTTCCCCTTAGAAAAAAGATGAAACAAAAAATACTACAAACCTAGAAGAGAGGACTCCTTTGAATACATAGTATCGACGAATCTGAAATAAGGGAGACTCTCCCTTTACATTTTAAAATTTAAATACAACCTATTCTAATCTATTCAAAGAAGCTATACATTTTAAAATATAACTAAGTTTAAAAGAAAAACATTATTGTCTAAGGAGTTTCCTTGATCTTTTTGGTTTTCATCCTTCTGAAACATCGTATTCCTTGCTTATCTTGTTGGTAGTGTGCCTTGGCTTCTGCTGGACTCATCTTACTGTCAAAATAGATATCATAAGTAACCGTTTTTTGGCTAAATTTTGATAAAGAATCTGCCACAAAATTGGCTTCTTTGTAAATACGCTGACATTTGAATTCTTGTACTTTGTTGATGAGGTGTTGAAGCTTTTCCACCTGTGATGCTATGTTCCATTAGGTGTTTGTCTTATTTACCAGCCATTCAACTAGAAGTTTAGAATCTATCTCTAGTAGTATTTTTCTGCAACCCATCTCTAGCCCCCAAGTTAGGCCAAAATTTTCAGCCCCTATTTCTGCTTAATTATTTGTACCAAGTCAAAGTGGGAAAACAAATGAAATTATCATCTTACCTTGTTGATCCGTGATGATACCCCCTGCTCTGATCTTGCCTTGGTTTTCAATTGTACGTCCATCCGTATAGATTTTAATCCATTGGTCTGGATATCTTTGATATTGTATCATACTTACTTTTGTTTCGTGAATACAAGCTTCCCCTTTTTGAAAGAGACCTTTCCATGTTGCAGGCCAACTGATTTGAGGAAAGGTTACAGTTCTCGTGTAAGTATCCATGTAAATTACTTTCTTGACTCTACTCATTATAGGGGTTCCTCCTCCATATCTGCTTGCACATCTACTCTTCCACAAGTTCCAGCATATTATGATAGGAGTGGCCTGTAAGATAATTTTTGTGCCCCATTTTTGTGCTTTGTGTCCCTTGTTAAGGATGTTCTCTATTGTATCCATACTTTACCTGTTAGAACAAAAAAAAAGAGTTAGACAATTCTTTTCCAAAAATAGTAAGTTTTTTATTGGTGGGACGTTTCCCTTTTAAGCTCTCCTAACAAGGAATGAAGTTTTGAATGGAATGTTCTTATGCCAAAGAAAAAAGTTTTTTGTTTTTTTTCCCTAATTTCATTCCTTGATTATGAACATGTGAATCTTCCGTTATTATTGAGTGTCCATATTGCCTGATCTGGAAGATGCATTGAAATGGCCAGCTCTACAGCACGAATGCTTGGTACTTGGATGCTAGGGGCTTGATGAATGAGCTTGCTCAAATTCCACCTGCAATTACTCTAAAATTCTGCCATTGTACTTTTAATGAATCTGTTAGTGTTGGCGAAAAACTGAGCTAGGTGCACAATACCTAGCCAATTATCCCACGAAAAGGAGCAGGATCCAGAGTTAAGCTTTCATTATATGTGTTTCTCCATACTGTCCCTTATTTGTAATATGTGTTTCAAAGCAATTAAGTCTCTTGAGAATCCTTTTTTGGAATTTGAATTTGATCTTTGGCAGTATCTTGCTTTTATGAATTCCCCCTACAAAGTGTGTTTTTTCCTAAAAGATACACCATTGTTTGTATTGGAAATCCATAGAAACATCTTGAATGTTCCTCATACCAACGCCTCCTTCATCATATGGAAATCTTATATTTTTCCATGAGGCCTAATGATATATCCTAAGGAATTGTAGAGGGTGATGTTGTTTCAAAGAGAATGTGAATGGGGAGCGATTGTAGAAAATGTATAATAAGGATTGCTCTGCCTCCATAACTCAGTTGTTTAGTATGTCATCCTATGATCCTGCAAATAAGTTTATTAACCAAGTCAGTGAAGTAAATAATTTTAGGTCTACCAACAAAGATTAGGCATGCTAAATTGGTTAGAGGTCCCTAGTTCTGTCTGAATCTTGTTATTCTTTTGATACTATCTCATGTGGTGTCAAATGAATTAGGATGGACCATGAATTGACATTTGTCTCCATTAACCATCTGACCAGATATATATTCATAATTTTTCAAGGTTTGTATGATGACCTTTAGTGTTTTGGCCCTTCTTAATGTTAATAAAATGATATCATCTTGGAAACATAAGTTTTCACTATTGGCTCTTCTTTTCCATAGAGAAACAATGAAATTCAATATTGTTGTTGAGGTTATTGAGATTTCTTGGCAATACCTCTGCACCTAAAATTAATAGGGCAGGTGATAAAGGGTCTCCATGCTTGAGCCCTAAAATAATATCTCTTACCATTAATGATAATGGAATACGAGTTATTAACCATAATCCTCCACACCATGTCTATGAACTTTTCATCAAATCCCATCTTGATTAATAGTAGACAAATATAAGCACATAAAACTCATCCACAGGCTTTTGCCATATCAAATTTGATAATGACATTATTTCCTATGATAGGTTTCCTAATCTGATGTATAATCTTTTGTGCTAGCATGATATTCTCAGTAAATTTCCTCCCTTTAACAAATCCTTATTGGTTGAGAGAAATCAATCTTGGAAGCATAAAACATAGCTTCTTAAGGTTATTAACCTTAGGTAACAAAACAATGCATGATTGGGAGAAGTATTTGGATATCATTTGACTACTGACGAAGGCACTAATGACTTCATGAAAGTCAAGCTTGAAGATATTCAAACACATATGGAAAAAAGTGTCATTCATACCATCTGGACCAGAAGCAGATGTGGGACTCATTCAGAACACCACCTTTTTTATTTCCTTCATAGTTGGCATATTAATAAGCTTTTCATTTTTATCCCGACTAACCATTCTTTGAATATATTCTAACATATCTTCCTTTATAGTTTTATCCTCACTAGTGAAGGTTTTCTTGAAATGATCACATGTTACATGTCCAATGGTATCATCTCCTTGCAGCCACTCTCGATCTTCACTAATGATTTTATGAATAAAGAGCCTTCTTCTTCTTCCTCTAATCAAGGAATGAAAATATTTTGAGTTTGTATCACCATAGCTGAACCTTTGAAGCTGTGTTTTTTGCTTCATCATTTAAGCCTCAAGCTTTAGGAACTTAATATAACTGGCATGGAGTTCATGGTGGATACTTTTGTTTCCTTCTGAAGGAATCATGATAATGTTTTCTTCTGCTTTTCTTACCTTTTCTTCATACTCCTTGACTTGTGAAAAAATATCTCAAAATTCTTTCTTCGACCATTTGCTCAAAGTGTTGACCAGCCTTTTGAGCTTGTGATGAAATTTCAACATTAAATTACCTTACACATCCTTTTCCCAACATGCTTCCACAGTCTTCATAAAGATATGATTATCTACCCAACAATTTAAAAACTTCAACTACTTGGTATATTCCATATCTTTTGCAGTCAGTTCCATGACCAGAGGGTTGTTATCTTAACTTGTAGATGGTAGGTGAGTTATGGTAGTTTGAGGCATGGATTCAACCCAATTATCATTAACTAAGGCCCTGTCCAACCTTTTGAAGATTCTTTCGGCAATGTCTCTCGGATTACACCAAGTAAATCTCAATCAACTAAACCTAGGTCTATAAGTCCACAAGCTTCAATTAAATATATGAATTCATAACTTTTCTCATTGTTATATGACACACCTCCTATTTTTTCTTCCCTTGTTGTGATCACATTAAAATCACCAACAGTACATCATGGTTTATCATTTCCATTGTCCTGTTGAATAAATTTGTCCCATAGAGGTCTTCTGAGTTGATCCTTACATTTGACATAAATGAAGGTGATTGTGCACTCATTTTAAACTTCATTATTCTTGAAATCATAAGTGATTTGTTGTTCATCCTCATCTCTGATAACGCCTTCAATGTCCACATTCCAGAAAACCTAGTTTTTTCCGTTGCAACTGGCAACAACATTTTCCATAGCCAATTGAATTTTGAAGTTTTGATATTCATACTATCTGTAAAAGGTTCAAGAATTGTTATGATAGAAAGGTGGTACATTTTCATTAGATTCCTTAGTATTTCCACAGCACGTTGAGTGTTAATTCCTCTCATATTCCATATAATTGTACTAATCATTGAGATGATCTTGAGGAAAACATCCTAGTGGTTGGTCTTCCTGCAGTGACAGTGGTGATGTGTTGCTTTTTTAAATGAAATTTATTATGTTTTAATCCCCTTGGTGATAATCCTTAAGTCTTAGTAGCTTTATGCATTTCAAGCTCAGTAGATTGATCAATCTGAGCACTAAAGGCTCTAATAAGTGCCTCACTTGTCTCATCATCATCTTCTTGATGAACCATTGATTTATTATCTCCATCCACCTCATCCTCAAAATTACAAACCTCATATTCATCAATATCAGTATCAGTGTTAAGTTAGAATTCTTGTTCTTTCTTATCTTGGGGTTCTTCTCCCTCCCCTCTTTCTTGTTCCTTATTACCCTCATTCTCTTGCTCTTTATTCATCCTTATTTTGGAAGAATGCCTTTTCTTATCACTTGGTTTATACTTACTTTTAGGGTATTTTCGTTTTATCTGTATTTCGATAGGTGTCCTTTTCCTTTGTCTTTGAGATTGAATTCTGATTTTCTGTGTGATCCTTATCCATAGGTTGATTCTTTATGCTACAAGTATCCTTGTCTTGCTACTATTTGTGAGCCTGTTGTTGAGGTGGCTTTTGTTTCACCTGGTGCTTATTGCTTTTAGTAGTGATTCAGGCTCTAAAGTCTCTATTGTGGACAATAGGTACCCCCTCATCCAAAGCATGAGGATAATTCCCCCTTTGGTCACCCCTTCCTGCATGTTATTTTGGCTCTCCTGAAATCCCCCATCTATCCCTCCATCAATTTCTCCAGATAAACCATCAATTTCATATTCTTTACTAGAGGTATGTTATTGACTTCCTTTTGCCTTAGCATGGCTTGCTTATTTATGTTGTTTTCATTTATTTTCTTCTTTGTTGCTTCTACCTTACTTTGCTCTTTGCTGCCTCTGTCCTCTTCCTATAAATTGTGATCTTCCTGCAATTAAAGTTTAGTAGAGGATAAATGCTTAGAGTTAGTAGTTATTGTTTCCTGATCGTTGTCTTTTAAAGTCTTGTTTGTAGAAGTAGGATTCCAAATAGTCTTTGGAGTTGCATATTCTTGTTGCCATGTATTTTTCCTTCTTTGAGTTTGCCATTCCTCCTCTTTTTGTTGTTTCGTTTGCGTCTGCCTATTATTGTCTTTAATTTTGATATTGTGGTTGTTTGCTAGTCTCCTTGCTTTTGCTCTGTCTATCTTCTTGGTGTTTTGCATTGGTTGTGTCTTTGTTTTTGTTAATCTTTTCACTTTCTTTTTTCCTTTCTCTATCTATACTCCTCATCCCTTATTTTTTATTTAAATTCTCCAATTTCGTGCCTCTGGTGTCTACATTACTCAATGTATGGGGGAACATTTATATATTCCACTGGCTGCGAAATTCCAATAGTGTCATCCTCATGATCTAGTCCTACCTAAACATGTCTAGGGGTAGACTTAGTCCAGTCTATTTGCATCTTAACATTGCCCATTCCACACCTTTACTTTTTAATAGAAGTAGTGTCTAGATATAAAACCTTTTCAACTAATTCCAACAAGGGAGTAAGGCAAGGTTTTTTGTAGCGATGCCATGGTAATCCATGTAGTCAAAATCCAGAAAGGCACAATAGAGGTTTTCTTTTTGAGGTGCAAAAAAACATGTCCATGCTGAGTCCAAACTGTGTTATAATCTAACTCATTTTGTAAATCAGTAAACATATGTTTTTCATTTTAGTGTGCTATGTTGACCCCCCCCCCCACCTGATTGACTTTTCTATATGAAACTCTTCTTGGTAAGCTACACCTTAGGCATGGTAGTACTAAACTTCACAACTAATGTATACTTACAATCCATAGTCAATGTATGCATATAATCATTCATATCAATGATTACAGCAGGCTGCCCCTACTTGGTAATTTGTATAGGAGTAGTTCTCAGCACAACAGTTTGAGCTTGAGAAACATGTATATGTCTCAGTCTTGCTACCAAAGTTTGGACCACAGTATAAGGAGTAGGTTCCTGAACCTAATCCTGTTTGGTAGCTTGGATGCTCTTATTTATGTTGGATGATTTGGTATTAAGGTTAGGAATATTATTGTTAGCAATATAAACATAAGGACCTATTTTATCAAACTTACTACAGTCTTAGGAAACTCTCTATGGTAGAGGTTTTGGCTACTGTTCTCCTGCTGATTTTCCTGCTGATTCAGTTCCTGATTCCTTTCCTCATTATTTTTGTTTTGCTCCCATTGTTTCTTGTCACTCTTAACCTTTTGCCCCTTACCTTGACGACTGGTTCTACCCTCCAAGTTTCCTTTGGTATTGTCCTTCTCACTTTAATAATTTTCCTATTGGTACACATTTTGAGGTTTAAAATCAATTATTTAGAATTTAATTATTTGGTTTTTTGTATTTTGGGCTTAGGGTTTTATGTTTATGGTTTAGGATTTGGATTAGCTTTTGGTTTTTTAGGTTTTTAGGTTTAGGGTTTAGGATTTGAGGTTTAATATAAATGGTTTATTGTTTATTGTTTGGGCTTTAGCATTTCGGGATTGGGGTTTAAGGTTTTTGGTAGTGTTAGAGTTACGGTAATGTAAGGGGTATCGGCAGTTTTTTTTATTTAGGTTTTAGGGTTTGGGGTTAAGGATTTGAGTTTTAATATATATGTTTTAGTATATAATATAAGGGTTTTGGTATTTTGGACTTTTTGTTAAGCGATTAGGGTTAAGGGTTACAATTAAGGATAGGGTTGGGGTTAGGGTTAGGGTTAGGGATAGAGTTAGAGTTTAGGGTGTTTCTAGGTTTTATGTTTTTGCATTTTGTATTTTTTCTTTAAAATATTTGGTTTGGTCTTCAATGATTGGGTTTCGCTATTTTGGGCTTGGGGTTTCGGGTTAGTGGTTTCTGGTAAAGGTTAGAGTTAGAATTTAGGTTATTGTTTGATTTAGGATTTAGGATTTATCGGTTTTATAATTTTTGGTTAAGGATTTGTAGTTTAAAATCTATGCTTTATTGTTCAATTCTTGGGTTTTTGTATTTTTAACTGAGGTTTCCTTTGGACTTCGGTATAGTTTATGGTTAAGAATAGGGTTAGGGTGTAGGTTTTTTATGTTTTATGGTTCAGAATTTAGCATTTGAGGTTTAAAATCTATCGTTTAGTATTTAATTTTTTGGTTTTGAATTTTGGGCTTATTGTTATGGGTGTATGTTTTAAGGTTAAGATTAACCTTTTGTGTTTTTTAGGTATTTGTGTTTAGGGTTTAGGATTTGACATTTAATATCAATGGTTTGGTATTTAATGTTTGGGTTTTGATATTTGGGGCATAGGGTTTAGGGTTTATTATAGGGTTAGGGTTAGGGTTAATGTTAGGGATGGGGTATTTTTTTTTGGGTTTAGGATTTTTTTTTAAAAAAAATCTATGGTGTAGTGTTTAATGTCTGGGTTTTGGTATTTTGGGGTTAGGGTTTCAGGTGAATGGTTTAGGGTTAGGGTTGGGGTCAAGGATAAGGTTAGGGTTTGGGTTAAGTTTAAGGTTAGGGTTTATGGTCTTTTAGGTTTAAATGATTGTTGTTAGGATTTAATGTTCAAAATCTATGGTTTAGTTTTTAATGTTTGGGTTTCCGTATTTTGGACTAGGGTTTTAGGGTTAGGATTGGAACTAGGGTTAGGGTGTATATTTTTTTAGGATTTATGGTTCATGTTTTAGCATTTGATGTTAAAAATATATGGTTTATTATTTAATGTTGGGATTTTAGTATTTTGGAGTTCTAGTTTATATTTGATTGTTTAGGGTTAGAGATAGGGTTAGGATTAGATTTTTATAAAGGTTTTTGGGTTTAGAAATTAGGAATTGATGATTAATATCAACGGTTTAGTGTTTTATGTTTGGGTTTTCTTATTTTTTGCTTGGGGTTTAGTGTTTGTGGTAGGGTTAGATTTACGGTTAGGGTTTAGGTTTTTTTTTTTTTTTTAATAGTTTTAGGTTCTAGGGATAAGGATTTGAGTTGGAATATCTCATGTTCAGTGTTTAATGTTACGGTTTTGTTTTTTTGTGCTTTGGGTTTAGGTTTTAGGGTTTAGGGTTTAGGGTAAAGGTTAAGGATAGAGTTAGGGTTAGGGTTCATGTTAGGGATAGCGATAGGGTTAGGGTAAGTGTAGGGTTTATTTTAGGTTTTATGTTTTGATATTTAGGATTTTTTATTGAAAGTCTACGATTTAGTGTTTAATGTTTGGGTTTTGATATTTTTGGCTTGGTGTCTCGGGTTAAATATTTTTGGTTACGGTTAGGGTTAGGGTTTAGGTTCTTTTTTAGGTTTTAGGGTTTAGGGTTAAGGATTTGAGTTTTAATATATATGCTTTAGTGTTTAATGTTAGGGTTTTTCTTTTTTGGACTTTGGGATTAGGATTTAATATTTAGGTTTAGGGTTAAGGTTTAATATTCTCAAAAATGTACTTGTATTTTGAAGAGTCTATTAGGTTTTAAGAATATGTATTGGTGTACATATACATCCCAATGTACAATATTGAGTAATATTGGGCATGCTTGACAATATTGGTTTAAGTGTTTTCGCCAATTTCTATGTATTATCAAGTAACATAAAATACTCTTTGATGTTAAGCCAATTCCTATGTATTAAGATATACTTGATGTCCAAATACCCCAATACAATATTGTTTAGGAATTGTACTTGCAATAAAGACTCTAAGATAAAATGTCTGATTCCTTAGCTCACATATTAGGTACGAGGCATCCAAGTATCAAGTGTAGGTACGATAGAACATGATCATTTAAAATGATCATGTAGATTAAGTAGTGCCAAGTGCATAGTGAGGGTCCTTGGACATGAAATGCGCAACAAAAAATGTTCAAGACACCAAGCGACCAAGCCCTAATCGAATTTGGTTAGGGCTCTTAAAGGGCACGCGTTCGTGCAGGTAAAGCCACATGGGGCATAGATTCCTAACAAGTCCTAGGCTCTAACTAAATTACCTAACTAACTAACTAACTAACTGTTAACTAAAATACACTAACTATTGTACCCGAAATCCTAAAACCTAACTGGGTGATACTAGCGGGTAACTAACTAAAAAAACATCCTACTATCTAACCTAGGATGGTCCAAAGGGGTTGGTTATGGTTCTAGTGACTTGCGGGTACTTTAGTTATTACTATAGGTCACCTAATTAATTAAATTAATAAATTAATCAATTAATTAAAAATCCAAGTCAAAGCCGAAACCCTTATAAAAAATTCAGATTTGTCTAAGTCAAATGCTCTTCTGTTTTTACTAAATTTAGGAGGGAAGTTTTTGTAATTTAAGCGGAGGGTGTTTTGGGTAATTCACGGGAAGACTATATATTCATATAAGGTCAGTTTTAGATAACTTTTACAAGTCCCAAATCATATCAAACGAAATATCTCTCAATCTCTCAAGAATGCTCTCTTTTCCAATCTACATTGAAGATAAGAAAAGCTTGATGAAGAAGACGAAGATTTCAAAGTTTCCAATCAGATTTTCTTGGATTCTTCATCTATAAAGTATGGGTTCTTCACTCTTGGTATTCATTTCCCCAAGAGTTCCTTTAAAGGTAATTTTTTATGAACTTCAAATACTAAGGTTTTTACTGTACAAAAAGGATTTTCTTCCTTACCCTAGATTTATGATTTTTAACGAAAAGTTAACATTTTCTATGGTTTATTTCGCATGAATTGATGAGTATTTGATTGATAATGTTTGAATGTCCAGTGATATATGATGTTTCTCGAAGTAATGGTTTTGAATGGGGTGTTTATAGTATTTGATAACGTGTAAACGTTAGGGTTGGAATTTAAGGTTTTAATGAACCCTTTAACGACACGTTTCCCTTCAACTACTCTATACATTGATCTTGTACATGATTTGATCAGTTGTTCTTTATTATGTTATTGAGTATTTCACTATGTATGATTATGAATATTTTAATATGAAGAAGGTTCTTGAAAGAAAGAGGTAAGTCTTATAAACTTGTGATTACTATACAATGTTAATGTTAGCCTATGAATCACGATGTTATGTCATGAAAGCATATATGATGTTTTTATGTGTATATGATTGGCTATGAACATTTTAAATGTGATATCATTTCGCGACCAAATCGAGCCGCGAGTGGCACCCACACTTATCCTACTATGTGAGCGAACCAACCAATCTAAACCTCAACATTTCAATATAATATAAAAAGAAAGTAATGCGGAAGACTTAAAACTCATTAACAAAATCAATTATTAACTTCTAAAATTTATCAATTACTATCCCCAAAATCTGGAAGTCATCATCACAAGAACATCTATCCTCAAATTTCTAAATCTAAGAGTATCTAAGAAGCAAGAATAAATAAAAAGTTAGTCCATGTCGGAACTTCAAGGCATCAAGAATTAAGAAGAAGAGCCTGTCAAAGCTAGAAGCATTAGCTCACCCTGAAATCTGGTGTAATGAAGACTAGCTAGAGTTGCGGTTGAGTTGAAGACGACGGTACGTTTGCTGCACTCCACAAATAACAAAGAAAGAAACATACAAGTAGGGGTCAGTACAAAACACAAGTACTGAGTAGGTATCATCGGCCAACTCAAAATAGAAAATAGTATATATCACATAATATCATAAATCAACTACAATACTCAACAGGTAGCAACAACAAGTACTCTAATCATTAATAAGTACACCAAGTACACCCATGAGGACTCAAGCCTCAATACCATACTCATTTGGGAAATAGGTTCATTAAATTGAGTATATTAACATATTTCAAGATTCATTCTTTTTACTATCCTGGTGTCGGAACGTGACACTCCGATCCTCATCATACTATCCTGGTGTCGGAACGTGACACCCGATCCATATACTATCCTGGTGTCAGAACGTGACACTCCGATCCATATTCTATCCTGGTGCCAGAACGTGACACCCGATCCATATACTATCCTGGTGTCGGAACGTGACACCCGATCCATATACTATCTTGGTGTCGGAACGTGACACTCCGATCCATATTCTATCCTAGTGCCGGAACGTGACACCCGATCCATATACTATCCTGGTGTCAGAACGTGACACTCCGATCCATATTCAATCCTGATGCCAGAACGTGACACCCGATCAATATACTATCTAGGTGTCGGAATGTGAAACTCCGATCCATATTCTATCCTGGTGCCGGAACGTGACACTCGGTCCTCTAACCTCATTCTTTTAGTTCATCAAGCCTTCTTTTATACTAAGGCATCATCATTAACAAAGAGGTTTTCAAGATTTAGGATTCAATAGCCTCATAATGCTTATTTTATCACAATTATATAATCACATTCATGCAAGCATACAATTAAGCATATAGAAGGCTTTACAATACTACCCAATGCATATCATTCGCTATTAAGAGTTTACTATGAAATAGCATAAACAATAACCTACCTCCACCGAAGAATTCGTGATAAAGAAATCTACTTTTCCAAAGCTTTGTTTTCCTCTTCGTTCTCTCCTCTTGATCGATCGTTTCTCCCTCTCTCGTTTCTTTCTATTTTTCTTATTCAAACCCTTTTTCTTTTGACCTAATTAATATATAATTAAGTATAAAAGATGACAAAAGTAACCCACTAATTAACTCAAGGTTATCTCCTTTAACCCCAAGTAATTGAATTATTAACATTACACCACTAACTTTATAATTATAAGTAGGAATAGTCCAAAATGCCCCTTAAACATTTAACAGAAATCCGACCCAGTCAGGGTTACGCAGTATGTGACGGCCCGTCGTGCCTGCGACGGTCCGTCCTGCTGCTTTCGTCACAAAGATCAGAGACTAAATTTCACTAAAGGGTCTATGACAGTCCATCGTGCCCACGACGGTCGGTCCTGCTATGTCGTCGCGAAGTTCAGAGAGTTGTTCTAAGTACCCAAATATCAGAATTCTAAGTGTTTTGGAACGAGACACCCTCGACGGTCCGTCGTGCTCATGACGGTCCGTCGTGGGATCCGTCGACTCAAACTATTACTACTAGAAATACTCTACAGCTCAAAATGGCTAAACAGGTCGTTAGAATAGATACCAATTTACCCATCGTTCGTCCTCGAACGATCAAAAGAAGAAAAACAAGGGCGAAAAAGAGTACCTGAATCTGTGAACAGGTGTGGGTATCTTTCTTGCATATCAGCCTCTTTCTCCCAAATGGATTCTTCAATCGGCCGATTCTTCCATTGGAATTTGATAGATGCAATCTCCCTTGACCTCAACTTGCGGACTTCTCTATCTAGAAAAGCAACAGGCTCCTCCTCATAAGACAAATTCTCATCAAGCAGAACTGAATCTCAACGGATGATGTAGTTTCCATCCATATGGTATCTTTTCAACATAGATACATGAAATACTGGATGCACTCCTGACATTCCTGGGGGCAAGGCTAATTCATAAGCTACCTCCCCCATGCGCTTCAGAACTTCAAATGGACCAATATACCTTGGGCTAAGCTTACCTCGCTTACCAAACCGCATCACCCCTTTCATGGGCGAAACCTTCAGCAAGACTTGCTCACCCTCCATAAATTCCAAGTCTCTAACCTTTCGATCCGCATATTCCTTCTGCCTACTTTGAGCCGCTAAAAGCTTTTCTTGAATGCATTTCACTTTATCTAATGATTCCCTCAGAAGGTCAGTACCCCAAGGTCTAACTTCAAATGCATCAAACCACCAAATGGGAGACCTACATCTCCTCCCATACAATGCCTCAAATGGGGCCATACCAATACTTGAGTGATAGCTATTATTGTACGAGAATTCTGCTAAGGGTAAGAAGTTATCCCAACGACCACCAAATTCTATCACACATGCACGAAGCATGTCCTCCAACACTTGAATCGTTCGCTCAGACTGACCATCGGTCTGAGGATGGAACGCAGTACTAAGGTCCAACCTAGTACCCAATTAAGCATGCAATGTTTTCCAAAACTTAGAAGTAAATTGCGTACCCCTATCTGATATAATGGAAAGTGGAACTCCATGCAATTGCACAACTTAGGAGATGTAATGTTTGGCTAACTTCTCTACATTGTAAGTCATCTTGACCGGAATGAAGTGAGCAGACTTAGTTAACCTATCAACAATTACCCAAATGGAGTCATACTTACCCATTGTCTTGGGAAGACCAACCACGAAATCCATTGCAATTCTTTCCCACTTCCATTCAGGAATGGGCATTGTCTGAAGTGTTCCTACGGGCCTCTGGTGTTCAAATTTTACTTGCTGACAATTTGGACATTTGGCAATAAAATCAAAAATGTCACACTTCATTCTACTCCACCAAAAGTGTTGCTTTAGGTCAGGATACATCTTGGTAGCACCAGGATGTATAGAATACCTTGAACTATGAGCCTCTGTAAGAATAGTGTGAGTCAAATCATCGACGCGGGGTACACATACCATTCCCTTAATCCTTTAAACACCTTCCTCATCGATTATTGCTTCTTTAGCCTCTTCTCGCATCACTTTATCTCGGATCCGGATCAATTTCTCATCAGTAAACTGCTTTCCCTTAATCTAGTCAAGAAAGGAAGATCTTGCTTCCACATAGGCCAAAAATCCTCCCTTCTCATTTACTTCTAACCTCATAAGGTCATTAGCAAGAGTCTGAACCTCTCTAGCCATTCGGCGTCTTGAAACTTGCAAGTGAGCTAGACTTCCCATGCTTCCTGCCTTTCTACTTAAGGCGTCTGCCACAACATTAGCCTTTCCTGGGTGATACAAGATGGTAACATCATAGTCCTTCAGTAGTTCTATCCACCTCCTCTGTCTCAAATTCAAATCTTTCTGAGTAAAGACATATTGTAGGCCACGATGATCCATATAGATCTCACACTTAACCCCATATAGATAGTGCCTCCATTGCTTTAATGCAAACACTACCGCGGCCAACTCCAAATCATGGGTCGGGTAATTACGTTCGTGCACCTTTAATTGCCTTGAAGCATAAGCAATTACATTCTTCCCGTGCATTAGCACTGCACCCAAACCCGAATAGGATGCATCACAATAGACAATGAAATTCTTACCTTCCACTGGCAGGGTAAGAATAGGTGCAGTAGTCAACAAGGTCTTGAGCTTCTGAAAACTTTCTTCAGACTCGTCCGACCATACAAATGGAACACTGTGCTTAGTCAAATTTGTCAATTGGGAAGCAACAGAGGAAAATCCCTTGATAAATCGACGGTAGTAGCTAGCTAAACCAACAAAGCTTCTTATCTATGTAACATTAGTAGGTCTCTCCCAATTCTTCACTTCTTAAATCTAAGATGGATCCACCATCACTCCATCCTTAGAAACTACGTGTCTTAAGAAGGACACCGAATCTAGCCAGATCTCACACTTGGAGAATTTGGCGTAAAGCTTTTTCTCCCTCAACATTTCCAATACAATTCTCAAGTGCTGCTCATGTTCTTTCTTGCTCTTTGAGTATACTAGTATATCATCAATGAATACAATGACAAAGAGATCCAGATATGGCTTAAAAATCCCATTCATCAAGATCATGAAAGCAGCAGGGGCATTCGTAAGCCCAAAAGACATTACTAAGAACTCATAATGCCCATACCTGGTACGAAAAGCAGTCTTGGGCACATCCGTTGCCCGTATTTTCAATTGATGGTAACCGGATATCAAATCGATTTTTGAGAACATATAGGCACCTTGTAACTGATCGAATAAATCATCAATGTGAGGAAGAGGATAGTTTTTCTTAACAGTTACCTTATTCAGTTGTCTGTAGTCTATGCACATTCGAAAACTCCCATCCTTCACAAACAAAACAGGAGCACCCCAAGGGGATGCACTTGGTCTAATGAAGCCTTTGCTCAACAACTCTTGAAGTTGCGCCTTTAACAGTCTTAACTCAGCGGGAGTCATTCTATAAGGGGTTATAGAAATGGGGCGAGTACCCGGTTTCAGATCAATGCAAAAGTCAATATCTCTATCCGGTGGCATACCAGGAAGATCTGGAGGGAACACATCCAGAAACGCACGGACTACCGAAACCGACTCAATTGAAGGTACTTGGTTAGAGTCATCCCTTAGGTGTGCCAAGAAAGCTAAATACCCTTTACTAACCATTCTCTTATCACGAAGAAAGGAGATGATACTAACCGGAGTGGAAGTGTAGTCGCCCTCCCATACTAACGGATCTGTCCCAGGCTTGGCCAACGTTACAGTTTTAGCATTACAATCTAAGATTGCAAAATTTGGAGAAAGCCAAGTCATACCCAGAATTACATCAAAATCACCCATTTCTAAGATAACCAAGTCTACATGAGTATTGCTCCCCACAAAAGTCACCAGACAAGACCTATATACCCTTTCAACTATCACAGACTCACCCACCGGAGTAGACACACGAATAGGCATGTAAAGCAATTCACAAGGTAAATTAAGACCAGTAGCAAATGAGGAAGATACATATGAAAATGTGGAGCCAGGATCAAATAATACAGAATCCATGCAATCACAAACCAAAAGATTACCTGTGATAACAGCATCAGATGTCTCCGCTTCAGACCGCCCGGGGAAAGCGTAACAATGGGCCCTATCGCCTGTCTGTCCGTTTCCCCTACCATGTTGTGTTGTAGTGGCTCGTGTTTTCCCATCACCCCGGCCGTTTTGGTGACCACCATTACCTCGACCACTACGTCCTCCAGAATGACAGCCTCTTCCATGACCACCTCTACCTCTGACTATTGGAGGTCTGTAACTTTGTTTTGGACAATAACTCTTAATATGTCCAGTCTCCCCACATCCATAACACTCTCTGGATTCAAGCATCGGCCTTTGTGAGAATGACGAAGTCTGGGATAACCACCAAACTCAGAGAAATGTTGACCGGTCTGCGGTGGACCCCCTACTACAGTCTGCAATGAAGACTGAATAGGTCGGGCTGGGTAACCTCCTGAACCCTGCCCTCTGGAGTAAGAACCATTAAACTCACCTCCCTTACAAAACCTTTAGATGTAGATGCCATGGTGAAGTCATCTGGCTTCACTCCCTCCACCTCTATCACGAAGTCTACCACTTCCTGAAAGGATATTTCTGTAGCCGCTACCTGTAAGGCTGAAATCCGCAAATCTGACCTCAACCCCTTCACAAACGACGAATCCGCTCTTGTGGACTGAAACAAAGCTGGGTGGCATACCTGGATAATGCACAGAACTTAGCCTCATACGCAGTAACCGACATCCTGCCTTGCTCTAGGCTCAAGAACTCATCCCTCCTCCTATCCCTCAAGGTCCGGGGGATACCTTTCTCCATAAATAAACTAGAGAATGACGCGCAAGTCATAGGTGGTGCCTGTGCGGGTTGACACTCAACATGTGACCGCCACCAAATTTTGGCATTTCCCTGAAACTGATAGGTTACAAACTCAACACCAAATCGTTCCACTATGCCCATTTTATGTAATAACTCATGACAGTTAACAAGAAAATCATAGGCATCCTCAGATTCAGCACCCTTGAAGACTGGAGGTTTCAATTTGAAGAACTTACTGAAAAGTTCATGCTGATTACTTGTCATTATAGGCCGTGTAGTCAGACGAGGAAACGTGCCTAATTCCAATGAGGCATCAATGCGGGGAGCCACAGTAGCTGAATGTTGTACCTCCGGAACCTGAGGTGCTAGTGCAGAAAACACTGGAGGTGTCTGTCCTTGATTAGATAACCCGCTAAGATAAGCAAGAACCTGATTAATCATCACTAGGGTAGGTTGGGGTGGTAACTCCTCATTCTCCTATTGTTCATTCTCTCCTTCCTCACCCTCTCTTATTACTTCCTCAGTCGGTGGAGGAGTCACCGCCCTAGTACTAGATGGGCTAGGTGTTTCTCTACTCCCTTTAGAGGATGTCCTCCCACGACCTCTTGCCACTACTCCTCTTCGAGCTACAGCCCCAGTGGCTGGCTCTGACGCACCTTGTTTTGCCGGTGTTGGTGTTGGCGCAGTTGTTGCTCTAGTTCTAACCATCTGCGAAATAGAGTGAAGATGGTCAGATACAAATTTGTATCACCTAGATACCAATTGGATCCAAGTAATAGCACGAAAGAAAGAAAGAAAGAATGGAATTTTCCTAAAGTCTTATAGCCTCTCAAAGAAAAGTAAAGGCGTCCCCCTACCGTTCCTTATGACTCTACTAGACTCATTTTTGTGTGATGAGACCAACGAACTTAATGCTTTGATACCAAGTTTGTCGCGACCCAAATCGAGTCGCGGGTGGCACCCACACTTATCCTACTATGTGAGCGAACCAACCAATCTAAACCCCAACATTTCAATATAATATAAACAGAAAGTAATGCAGAAGACTTAAAACTCATTAACAAAATCAATTATTAACTTCTAAAATTTATCAATTACTATCCCCAAAATCTGGAAGTCATCATCACAACAACATCTATCCTCAAATTTCTAAATCGAAGATTATGTAAGAAGCTAGAATAAATAAAAAGCTAGTCCATGCCAGAACTTCAAGGCATCAAGACATTAAGAAGAAGACCAAGTCCAAGCTAGAAGCATTAGCTCACCCTGAAATCTGGTGTAATGAAGACTGGCTAGAGTTGCGGTTTAGTTGAAGACGACGGTACGTTTGCTGCACTCCACAAATAACAAAGAAAGAAACATACAAGTAGGGGTCAGTATAAAACACAAGTACTGAGTAGGTATCATCGGCCAATTCAAAATAGAAAATAGTATATATCAGATAATATCATAAATCAACTACAATACTCAACAGATAGCAACAACAAGTACCCTAATCATTAATAAGTACACCAAGTACACCCATGAGGACTCAAGCCTCAATACCATACTCATTTGGGAAATAGGTTCATTAAATTGAGTATATTAACATATTTCAAGATTCATTCTTTTTACAATCGTGTTGTCGGAACGTGACACTCCGATCCTCATTATACTATCCTGGTGTCGGAACGTGACACCCGATCCATATACTATCCTGGTGTCAGAACGTGACACTCTGATCCATAATCTATCCTGGTGCCGGAACGTGACACCCGATCCATATACTATCCTGGTGTCGGAATGTGACACCTGATCCATATACTATCCTGGTGTCGGAACATGACACTCCGATCCATATTCTATCCTGGTGCCGGAACGTGACACCCGATCCATATACTATCCTGGTGTCGGAACGTGACACTCTGATCCATATTCTATCTCGGTGCCGGAACGTGACACCCGATCCATATACTATCCTGGTGTCGGAACGTGACACTCCGATCCATATTCTATCCTGGTGCCGGAACGTGACACCCGATCCTCTAACCTCTTTCTCTTAGTTCATTAAGCCTTCTTTTTTACTAAGGCATCATCATAAACAAAGAGGTTTTCAAGATTTAGGATTCAATAGCCTCATCATGCTTATTTTATCACAATTATATAATCACATTCATTCAAGCATACAATTAAGCATATAGAAGGGTTTACAATACTACCCAATACATATCATTCGCTATTAAGAGTTTACTATGAAATAGCATAAACCATAACCTACCTCAACCGAAGAATTCGTGATCGAGAAATCTACTTTTCCAAAGCTTTGCTTTCCTCTTCGTTCTCTCCTCTTGATCGATCGTTTCTCCCTCTCTCTGTTCTTTCTATTTTTCTTATTCAAACCTTTTTTCTTTTACCCTAATTAACATATAATTAAGTATAAAAGATGACAAAAGTAAGCCACTAATTAACTCAAGGTTATCTCCTTTAACCCCCAAGTAATTGAATTATTAACATTAAACCACTAACTTTATAATTATAAGGAGGAATAGTCCAAAGCACCCCTTAAAACATTTAACAGAAATCTGACCCAGTCAGGGTTACGCAGTCTGTGACGGCCCGTCGTGCCTGCGACGGTCCGTCCTGCTTCTTCCGTCACAAAGTTCAGAGACTAAATTTCACTAAAGGGTCTATGACGGTCCGTCGTGCCCACGAAGGTCCGTCCTTCCATGTCGTTGCGAAGTTCAGAGAGTTGTTCTCAGTACCCAAATTTCAGAATTCTAAGTGTTTTAGAACGAGACACCCTCGACGATCCGTCGTGCTCATGACGGTTCGTCGTGGGATCCATCAACTCAGATTGTTATTACCAGAAATACTCTACAGCTCAAAACGACCAAAGAGGTCGTTACATATCATGAAAATACTAAGAAAATGCAAGCTATGATATTCAGTTGTATGCCTTGCACAAGATGACTATGTTATGTTAATCTCACATACGAAGGGTTGCGGTGAAAGGAAATTCTAATCTAATCCTCAAAAATCTCATGATCATGTTCATACAGGGATTTAACCTCCTATTACCTGTGATAAGTTTATGATGAAAGAAAACTTAAAGGTTATTTCAAAAAACAAGGACTTAAGCTAAGCACCGATGGACTAGATATGAGAAGTGTCCCTTCCCTAGTTTAAGGTAGGTTCACAATGATTGTCATGAGATTGAGGCTGCCATGTAATGTTGAACTATGGGTCTCTAATACATCTCCTAGTTCTTGAACTATGTTGCCACCATAGGATGCTACCTAGTGGATCCACCTAGAAAGATATGTCTTGTAGTTCTACTTTGTCCGGTAGAGCACCTCTTTTTGGTGTGGAGAAGATATCAGGTTCCATGTTTAACTCACACGGTTTATGGTGGTTAAGGTGAATATTCCCTCATGTAAAATGAAAGACAAGTACATGAAAATTAACTAGGGTTACATGAGGAATCTACTTAGTATAGGTAGGGGTATGGGTGTCTACCTAGAAATTACACAAGTTAACTCTAAGGGAAGTCCCAGGAGATTGTTCTTATTTAATATGATGACATGAAATATATATGTTTAGGACACATGATGTTACTCTTACATGATTGTTGGTCATTATGATCAATACATTATTAGGTTATATTGTTATATGAAGTGATGACTACTTATGTTACAAGTTACATGAAGCAAAGCTTTACTTATGGTGTCCTATCTTATCTTTTTGGTGGAGTGGGGTTATGGGTCTTCACATGACCATTGAACTTGTAGGTTAGGGATGAGATCATTGGTAAGTGTTTTGTATGTTATTGAATATATTAACATAACTCTATGAAAATATGTCTTTGGTTATGACAATGTTGTAAGTTGATGGTATTTTGTATTTGTACACTTTATAAGGTATGTGCATTGAATAGTTTCAAACGACTTAGCATGTTTTCTAATGAAACGATAAATGATCCCTTTTCATGCATGTCCTTATGTGTTATGTGCATATACCCATAATTAGTACATGTGGCGTACTAAACTCATTACTTTATATTACTACAACTGTAGGTTCCGGCAATTGAAGTTTAAGCAGGTCGATTTAAGAAGCTTGGAACTCTTTCTTCAAGTCTTATAGGTACTTATGTTCGGGGATTCTATATTCCTTTTTCCATCTTTATGAACACATTAGTAGAATTTAAGAGTATTAATTTCAATTTATGCTCTTTGGATTCTTTTGTATTCAGGCATATATGGTATATTAAGTATTATTGGCTAAGTGAACCATTGCATTCTTTAGATGGTTTAATATATCAGAGACAGATTTCTAGTTTATTGTATGTTTGTATGTATGCTAAGTATGAAGTCTAAGTATAATTCAATAGTAGTATGTTAAAACATTTAATTCTTCAACTAAATTTAACGGTATGATTGTGATGAAAGGTAAGAAGAGGCTTGTCTGCAACCTCTAAGAGGTTAATGATGCCGGTCTTATTTGTGGTGTACTCTCAGAGTGTGAAAGAACGATAGAGTTATGGCTAGGGTTAAGGCTCCGGATAAGGTTAGAGTTAGGGATTAGGGTTCTTTTTAGGTGTTTTTTTTGGGTGTAAGATTATTGGATTAAAATCAATGTTTAGTGTTTAATGTTTGGGTTTTGGTATTTTTGGCTTGGGGTTTTGGTTAAATTATTTATGGTTAGGGTTAGGATTAAGGTTAGAGTTAGTGTTTTGGGTAGGGATTCGTTTTTTTGGGTTAAGGGTTTGTGGTTTAAGATTTGAGGTTTAAAATCTATGGTTTAATGCTTAATGTTTGGGTTTTTGTTTTTGGGCTTGGGTTTTCAAGTTAATAATTTACGGTTAGGTTTAATGTTAAGGTTAGGGTTAGGGTTTATGTTAAGGTTAGGTTTAGGATTTAACTTTTAGGGTTTGTTGTTTAGGATTTGAGGTCTACTAAAATCTATTGTTTAGTGTTTAATGTTAGGGTTTTTGTATTTTTGACTTACTTTTTTTTGCAGTTAGGGTAAGATTTTAGATCTTAAGGTTAGGGTTTGGATTAGAGTTAGGGTGTATTTTTTTTTTTGGTTTCATGGTTCAAGGTTTATCATTTGAGGTAAAAAAATCTATTGTTTAGTATTTACAGTTTGGGTTTTGATTTTTTTTGCATAGGGTTTTTGGTTTATGGGTTAGGGTTAGGGTTTTGGTATTTTTAGTTTTTTGGGTTGAGGGTTAAGGATTTGAGATTTAATATCAATTGTTTAGTGTTTAATGTTTGGATTTTGGTATTTTGGGCTTGGGGTAAGGATTAGGGTTTAGGTTGTTTTTTAGGTTGTAAGGTTGGGGGTTAAGCATTTGAGTTGTAATATCCATGGTTTAGTGTTTAATGTTAGGAATTTTGTATCTTGGGATTTTTTTAAAAAAATGAACGACTTTTGTGGGGGGTCAGAGGCTAAAAAACACCATAGGCCTTATCATTGCATAATTAAAAAATGTAAAAAGAAGGGGGCTTTACCTTACCTACAAATTATTGTGGGTTAAGTTTTGACCTACTTACTAAAATTAGTCAACTTACTCTTACAAATTGGTCAAATTGTAATGATATAAATATCTAGAATATAATAAGTGAGGGAGACTCTCCCTTTACATTTTGATAGGATTAAAAGTATTCCTATTCAAACTATCTACAAAATTAGTTGAATGGATTCAAAATTAAAGATGCAATAAAGTTGTAAGAATGATTAAGATCAATTAGACAATAATATGATGATTAAGGTGGATGTTTGATCCGTTTGAGTGGTTTCCTTCTAAAACTCTCACAACCTGCGGAATGCCCTAGAAGTAACACGGCATACTTGACCTCTCGGAGGTCTTATAGAAGCCCATAGTTATCATTCATCGCATCGACATAGTAAATTTAGCGGAAAATTTAAAACTTTTAATAGCACCTCATATGCTAGAAACTTTACTTCATATAAATATAAAATATAAGTAATAATACATATATAGACTCTAAGTATCTTTTCCATCTTTGAATCAACCATTAGGGATACGAACCATAAGACATAATACAAAACTATACAATATTTAATAGTCTTTACAATAAGTACACATTAGGACATCCTTGGACTTAAGGATTCCTTTCCTTGAGCTTGGGAATCACCTATCAAGCTCTTAATCATTTAATATATCCTTTACGCATTCATAACACATACTTTGGCTAAAATGTAGTGAAGAATCAGATTAACACAAGAATGTACTATGCATGGCAACCATGTAAAAACATGCATTTACAAAAAGACATTTTCTTTGAAATCACACGTCATGCCATTTTGAGTAAATCATTACAAAACCTTTATCAATATCATATATATATATATATATCATTTTCATACTTCATAAAATACAATCAAAGGCCAAACATCATAAAAAATCACATATTGAATTTATGTCTATTTTGAGGTCACTTTATAGTGAGCTCATTCCTCTTTACAGTGAATTCTTCCTTTTAATTCATTAGTCTCCTAAGTAATCCTTTAGGAATACTTGGTTCAATGTATTACCTAAGAACCACAAGTAACATCATATATATTATCTACACAAGACAGCACATACCATCATTGAAGTACAATAGCACATAGACATAGTTAAGTCAAGACCTTCATCATATAGTCAATAAGATCAATACTATGCATAAAGAATCATATCATGCACATCTTCATAACAAGTAGACAAATAGTACAAAATCATGCATAGGAACACATGCATAGTGACATGCATTAGAAAACCTTCCTAGAACATCCTAAGGAGCTAATTGTGCTATATCTATATGGGTTCATTACATCCACCTATTTAAAGTAACCTCCCTTAAGTCATTCTATTTAGGATCCTAGTCATTTAACTTTCTATTTCCATTTTATTCCTCCCGTTCCAGTTCAGAGGGTGCCACTGTTGAAGATGCATCATGCCGCCCTGCCTCGACTGATGAGGCCTAGACTTTGGAGGATGCTTCGTAACCCCCATATGAGGATCCTCCACTGGTTCTTAATCAGCCAAACCGGTGGTGCGTAGAGGGGCAGCACCTGATATAAAGGGTGCCAAGCTGTTCAATGATAAGGGTGTCATGACCCAGACTGTTACATTTGAGAGGCGGGTTCGTACAGGGATGCTATAGTGAGGAGTTGGTGCGAGAGTTCCACGCCTTTTACGTAGAGACTCTCAGATCTTCTTTGGATATGTGGTCTTATCCCTCAAACAGGAACCACTTACCTATATTCCAGTACCTGGCCGCCGGGTGGACATTTTTCCCACCTTTTGTCATTTCTTAATTAGTGTTGATACTTATTCCAATAGAGACCCCCCTCACCCCTGAGTTTGACTTCTAGTGGAATTATCTTAAGCAAGGCCATTTCAAGCGCGATAAGAATGTGAGAGAGACCACAAAGAGGTGGATTGCCTAGAGGCCTTATCAAGAAAGACAACATCATATTTGCTGCCAAGTTCATTTGGCTCTCGGTCCAACACTGCCTATCCCCCACAACTAATGAAAACATACTTACATAGGATAGAGCTGCCATGGTTGCTGCTATGGTCGCGGGGTTTGTGGATGATTTTCAGAGTCTATTGTTGTAGTCATCCATGAGAGGGCTTTTAAAGACTCGACCACTTACCCCTTTCCGTGTATGATTTTTGAATTGTGCAGGGCAGCTTGAGTGACCATTTGGCACAATTCTGTTCTCCAAACTTCTACTGGGATAGTGTACATCGGTCTTATCATGGATGAGGGTAATGAGGTGTCACTAAATAAGGGTCCCCAAGTACAGATACATCCATTGGGTGAGAACCTCAAAAATACGGTAGAGCAAGCCAAAATGGATGATCATGTTTCTTCAAAGCCCATCGTCAATATCCCGGTTGATTCTTTCCAGGTAACCAGTGGAGCACCGAGTTCCTCCCAATTTACACCATCAGCAGCGCTGGTCCCGATTGCTTAGCTCTAGAAGCTAGAGGCCCAAATTTGGCACATTGTTTTATTATATCAACCCTTGGATGCAGAAGTGCATTGCCGAGGCTGAGGATTGGATTAAGAAGAGGATTGACCATAAGACAGAGAAGAAGATTTTGGCGGTCCAGCAGCTCCTTGATGCATTTTAGTGCAGAGTCCTCGAACAGTCAGCTCCCACTATTGATTTGACGATTCTCCAGCTTTCTTTGCTGATTCTAAGGGTTGATGTGGTAGGATGTGTAGGTTCCCGAGCTTAAGGCCACACATGCAAATCCTGCTTAGGATACGGTGCTTGCTTTAGTGTTCACTACCTCTGCTTCACCTCTGCCCCTGCCACGTGAGTGTGCCAAGAGGCACCAAACTAGAGACTATGAGGAGGCTAGGGCTTTGACAAAGGAGTGCAATGAGATGTAGGCCATAAGGAGATATTCTTTGGTAGATGAGGATGCCCGACAAATGAGGGCTCGTTATGTAGCTTTTAGGGAATCTAGCTCCAGGATGATGATGTTTAGAGGAGAACCACTGAGGGTTCTATCATTGTTGCAGATACTATTGATGGTGTCCTTACTAATGATGGAACGGATTCTCGTGAACCGGACCCGCCAACTTTTTTATCGTCGGCGCTATGCACCTCATGTTTGTTTCACCTACCACCTTTTTTAATTTTTACTTTGCATTGGGTACAATTGCATGCTTTCTTTTTGGGGGTGTAGTAAATGGAATGTGAGTGCTAGGTTGAAGTTTAAGTAGCCCAACTCACGATCCTCTCTTGGGATTTTCTTGCTTGTGCTCTTTGGCCTAAATAGACATTTTATTTTACTGTTGAACCGGCATGTTTAATATATTGTAAAAAGTATAAATGTTAAATATGAAGCATGATGGCTAAATAAAAATATATCCCGTTCTAAAGAGAATTCTTTCATAATTAGGCATAGAAATGTTGAATGTATTAGCTCTAAGCATGACATAGACATACACCATTGCATGACCCTCAATCTAACACTCGAACTAGGTGTGTGATAATCTGGTTGGGTAATGAGGTGTTAAGACAGTGTGAGGAAAGTCTAATAGTCCACTTTTGGTACCTAACAAGGACTTGCCTGGTTAGGAAAGTATCACAGGCCCTGGTTCAAATTAGACGATCTTTACCCTAAATGAATGAAAACCAAATGAAATTATTCCCTTTTTTATCAAAAATTTTGAGCTTACAATGGACCTTTTTTTATAGCCAACTCATTTTTTGTTTAGAAGTCTTTTTAACGAGTGCACACGTTAGAACTTGCCCCATTTCTACTTGATGGACCAAGGAGGTAATTAAAAGGAAAAGAATTATCCACATATATTTAGTATACACTATCTAATAGGCTAGTTTAAATTGGGGTGAACTAGTAACTTAGCCATACATTGAATATGATGCTTAATTTAAGGTTAAAGGTAAGGGTTAGTAATTCAAACACACGTAGTCGGACCAAGGTACGAGTGAAATTCTCTAGTTTTCGGACCATGGAATTAGACATACCTAATATATAACTTTGCATGCAAGACACTAGGAAAGAATTGTTATAACTAGGATTACAACATTATGAACCTATGGGGAACATTTGATACTAGTTTCTCTCATCACTTGATAAAAATCAAAGTTTTAATCTTGCTACTTGTTTACTTAGAAATAATTGAACATATTTGTTTCACAAAACCCCCCTTTTAATTAACTATTTCCGGAAAGGACTTGACTAAATAGACGTAATCATGGACTAAAGTGAAGTCTAACATATTTTCCTCATGAGATCGACCGCAACCTAAAAATTCAGTTCATTACTTGATATGAACAGTTATCCTTAATTAGGAAAGAATAATTTTTGTGTATCATATACCCTAACTCTAATCATAAAACAAACCCTAAACCCTAAAAAAAACCTAAGCCCAAAATACGAAAACCCAAACATTAAGCACCAAATGATAGATTTTAAACCTCGAATCCTAATCCCCAAACCCTAAAACCTAAAAAAATGTGAACCCTAACACTAACCCTTACTCTAACCCTAACCCAAAACCATTAACCCAAAACCCCAACCCCAAACTACAAAAACCCAAAGAATAAACACTAAAAAATAGATTTAACCAAAAATCCTAAACACCAAAACCTACAACCTAAAAATAATAATAAACCTTAACCCTTATCCTATACTTAACATAAACCCTAACCTTAACCCTATCCTTAATCATAACCCTAAACTCTAAACTCTAAATCGTAAACCCAAAATACCAAAACCCTTAAATTAAAAAATAAACCATAGATATTACAAATCAAATCCATAACCTCAAAAATTAAAACATAAAAACCAACTTAAAATTCTAACACTAATACTAACCCTAACCCTTACCCTTCCATAAACCTGAATTCCCAAGCCAAAAATATGAAGACCAAAATATTAAACACTAAACAATTGATATTGAACCTCAAATCCTATACCTAAAAACCTAAAAAAAACAAAACCCTAACCCTAACGCTAAACCCTAACGGAAAATACCAAAACCCAAACATCAAAATCCTAAACTACAGATTTTAAACCTCAAATGCTAAATCATAAATCATAAAACCTAAAAAAAAAACCTACACCCTAACACTAATAGGAACCCTAACCCAAATTCTAATCGTTAACCATAAAACCTAACCCCTAACTCGAAATAAAAACTGTAAGTCAAGAATAAGAAAACCAAGAACACTAGACCATAAATTTTAAACCACAAAACCTAAAACCTAAAAAAAAAACTAAATACTAACCCTAACCGAAACCCCAACCTTAACCCAAACCCTAGCGATAACCCTAAACAATTAACCCTAAACACCAAGCCCAAAATACAAAAACCCATACAATAAATACTAAACCATAGATTTAAAACAAAAAAATCCTAAACCCCAAAACAAAAAAACATAAAAAAACCTAAATCCTATCGCTAACCCTATTTCTAACACGAAACATGACCCTAACCCAATCCTTAACCATAACCCTAAACTCTAAACCCTAAAACCAAAGCCTAAAATACCAAAACCCTAGCATTAAAAACTAAACCATAGATATTACAACTCAAATCCTTAACCCCGAATTCTAAAACCTAAAAAATAACCTAAACCTTAACCAAAACCCTAATCCTAACATTACCCCTAATTAAAAACCTACGATAAACCTTAAACCCCAAAAATTAATCACTAAACCATTGATATTATGACTAAAATCCTAAACTCCAAAACTAATAACTTAAGAAAACCCAAAACCCTAAACCTACCCCTAACCTTAATACTAACCATAACCCATACCTTAACCCTAGCACTAACCCTAACCCATAAAGCAAAAAACCTAACAATACCCAAAACCCTAACCCTAACCCTAATCCTATCTTTAACCCTAAACCATACCCAAACCTTAACCCTAGCCCCAAACCTAAATAATAAACCCGAAACTCTAAGCCAAAAATACCCAAAACATTAAATACCAAACCATATATTTTAAACCTCAAATTGTTAACCTTGAACCATAAAACCTAAAAAAAACCTACAACCTAACTCTTATCCTAACTCTAAAAAACAACCTAATCCAGAACCCTAACCCTACCATAAACCCTAAACCTCAAGACTAAAATACCAAAACTCAAACAGTAAACATTAAAACATTTATATTAAATGTCAAATCATAAATCCTAAACCCAAAAACCTTAAAAAACCCAAAACCTTAACCCTAATACTTACCCGAAACCTAACCCTATGTCAAAAATACCAAAACCCAAACATTACATACTAAACCACACATTCTATACCTCACAACCTAAAAAAACCTACACCCTAACCCTAATCCTTACCCTAACCTAGACCATAATCCTAAACGTTAAACTCTTAACCCTAAGTCCAAATAAAAACTCTAAGTCCAAAGTATGAATACACATACATTAAACGCTAGACCATATTTTCTAAACCTCAAATACTAAACCATAAATCCTAAAACAAAAAAAATTCTAAACCCTAACCCTAACCGAAACCCTAACCCTAACTTTGAACCATTAATCCCAAACTGCAAGCCCAAAATACAAAAACTTAAACATTAAATAGTAAACCATAGATTTGAATAAAAAAATCCTAAACCCCAAAACAAAAAACCTAAAAAAACCCTAAACCCTAGCCCTAACGGTATCCGTAACAAGATCCTAACCCTAAACCAATCTTTAACCCTACCCCTAAACTGTAAACCCTAATACCAAAGGCCAGAATACAAAAACTCTAACCTTAAACACTAAACCATTGATATTACAAGTCAAACCATAACACCAATCTCTAAAACATAAAAAAACTAAACCCTTATCCTAATCCTAACCATAACTCCAACTTTACAACAAACCTAAACCCCAAAACATACCAAACCCCAAACATTAAATAATAATTCATTGATATTAAGCCTCTAATCCTGAACCCTAAACCTAAAAAGCTAAGAAAACCAAAAACCCTAACACTTATGCGAACCCTAACCTTAACCCTAAATCTGACCCAATCCTTATCCCTAATGCTAACCCTAAACCATAAAACCAAAACCCTAAGTCCAAAATACAAAAACCCAAATATTAAATACTAAATAATAGATTTTAAACCTCAAATGCAAACCCTGAGCCATAAAACCTAAAAATAAACCTATACTTTAACTTTTATCCTAACCTTAACCCTAAACCCTAAACCCTAAGTCAAAAATAAAAACCCTAAATACAAAATACAATACCTAAACATCAAACACTAAAACATAGATTTTAAACCTCTCATCCTAAACCACACACGTAAATCATTCACCTAAAATCCCATGCCCAAAGTACCATAACCCAACATTAAGCACCTACCTTAAATTTTAAACCAAAAATAATAAACCCTAATATCTATAACCTAAAAAACCCCAATACCCTAACCATAACACTATCCCTAACCCTAACCCTAACCCTAACCCTATCCTTAACCCTAACCCTAAACCTAAATCCCAAAATACCAAACCCTAACATTAAACACTAATCTATAGATATTACAACTCAAATCGTTAGCCTAAACCCTAAAACCTAAAAAACAACCTAAATCATAACCTTAACACTAACATTAATCCTAACCCTAACCCTACCATAAAACCTAAACCCAAAGACCAAAATACTAAAACCAAAACATTAAACACTAAACTATTAATATTAATCTCAAATTTTAAACCTAAAAACCTTTAAAAAACCTAATCCTAACCCTAACCCTAACCCTAACGTTAACCCTAACTCTAAAACTAAACAATAAACCCAAAAAATTATATCCAAACTACCACAACCCAAACATTAAATACTATAACTTAGAATTTATAACTCAAATGTTAAGCTCGGAACAATTAAACCTAAAAAAAAATACACCGTACTCCTTAACTGAAACCTAAGCCCTATGTAAAACATACAACACTAAGTCCAAAATATGAGAACCCAAAAATGAAACACTAAACCATAGATTTTAAATATCAAATATATAGTCACAAACCCTAAAACCTAAGAAAAACCTATGACCTAATCATAACCCTAACCTAAACCATAAAACGAAAACACTAATCCCAAAATACCAATACCCAAAAATTAAATACGACAAAATTAAATACGACAAAATATCAAATATATGTATGACTGGATCTCCTTCTCTTCATATCACTAATCTATAATAAAATAAGTTGTACGACTAATATTAGTAGCTAACCAATCAATTTTAGCCACTTGATCACAATAAAATAGTAACGAAGCAATAAGATGCATTCTATGTAGTGAGTACTTTCTTTCCTTCCATATCCCTTTAATCGCGTCTATATAATGTACAACCTTCATATCAGGTCCTCCCCAAAACTCCCTGCAATATTTATGTCATTTAACGTTTCAATAATTTCCCTGCACATCCAGTCACATCCCTTATCATAACAAATATAAAAAAATCTTTGAGCATAATAATGTAATAGAGTCAATATTAATCATGGTTTGTGATCACTATAGCTTGCAGCGATAACATTACTTTTAAAGTGATCAAGCAAGTTCATAGGTTAAATTAAAGAGGACTCCCCACCATAGATGTCCCAACACACAGTAATCACCAGAACATCCTCCCCACTATTTACCATGTAAAAGGAACAACTTACAACTCACTAACACATACCAATTGTCCTAAGAAACTCAAGCACAAGAGGGAGAAAATTGTAGTAGCTTACCTTGCTGGACAAAACTACCTCTTGGAAAGACATGGATTCTTCAATGTAAAGGTTTTCCTCCTTAACTTGTATTAAATTACACCTTCCAATATCTTGAAATACCTATTATTTAAAAACCCTAATGATATTTATGGGCTGTTGTATGAATCTAAGATAGAGAAGAGAGATAGCTCTAGTAATCAGATTTTTTTGTCAAAGTAAAAATGGTTGGAAAAAGGTAATATCAATCTCTTTTCAAGGGACCTACTTTTGCCCGCTTTCTCACTAATTTTGGGCCATAATTTTTAAATTAGGTAGTTGTAGTTTTCTATATTTGGACCTTTTGTAACCTTTCTTCTACTTCATTTGCAGCCAACATGTGTCTTTAATTTGGGCCACACCTTTAAGTAGGTGATGCACCTACTTCTCCATTAAAATTGTTTCTTGTGGGCTTGGGAAGATTAGGCGTTGGTTGTCAATTTTCCCCCTATTCTTTTATTCATTTTGGCTAAATTAATGCAAATAGTTCTAGTGTACTTGCCTTATAACATAGTCAAAAAAGTCTAAGTAGGTGATGAACCTACTTGGTCATTTTGGCTAGTCAATAAGTCAAAGTAGGTGATGCACCTACTTGTCACCTACTAGCTTAGTGAAGTCAAGGAAGCACCTCAATATTTTGTTTCTTTTGTAGACCTTAATAACTTCATCATAACTTAGAACTTATATACACTATGTAACTTTATACTTTAGACTCAAATACAACCTTGTGATCTTAACTTTAAATACTTCCATCGGTATCAACTTAATTGGGTAGCATTAAAATCTCTGCACATTTCACTTTAAACCTTTTTTATTGCAACCAATCGCACAGGATACCGAATATATACTTATACCACAAGTCATTTTAAAAGAATTATATAAATAGAACTAGTTCACGTAGAATATGGGGTGTTACATCCTCCCCGTCTTATGATCATTCGTCGTCGAATGATAGGTAGACCTTGTGGTTCGGTTATCTCTAAATTTCATATAGTGATTTGAAGGAGTCCCCATTGTAAATAGAAAGGACTATCCAAAATACATAGACTAACCTAAAACATGTATATACAAACTTAGCATGACGTCTGGATACATATGGTTCATAAAATAGTAATATGAAAAAATAAATCTCTTCTTTACCATGTAATTCACTGATGAAACCCAAGTAGTGTTCATACAAATAAGATTGTAATACACCTGAACAACAGACATGCAAATGACATATCAAATTAAAAAATTCTAGCAGGATTCATGACCATATAAGGGGACCACATGATCTCTGATCATTTATATAGATATTTAAAATTTGAAGGACAACTTAGTATCTCTGTAACATCTTATATTTTCAAGTATCTTCTGTAATACTTATGGTTAAACATTCTGATCTTATCATCCGGGCCTTAACAATTATGAATAACAATAATATATGTAACAACCCTAACAATGTATAAGATAAGTAATGTTTAGCGCGTCTAGAATGCCTACGATTAGACCGGATTCACACGGATTGATGCGCATAGAACCAGACCTCGGAACCTTTTCTACAGCCAAGAAAACTAACTTGGTGAGTTAGTTGATCTTGCAAAAGGTTGGGTCCAACCATGTAGGGATCTCACATACGATGATTAACTTGAAGGAGTCTTTAGCGGACTTATAAAGAGGAAATCTTAGGTTTGAAGGGTCTAGGTTTAAAATTTTCTTTTTACAAGTGAAGGGTAATATCATAATTACCTTAATTATATAATTAAATATTTAATTACTAAGGTGGAGGGGCAATTTGTGGAGAGAAGGTCGAAATTGAGCCCTTGAAGTGAAGTCTTGCTCCACCCGAGTTCGTACCTAGGTGGGAGCAATAATTTAATGTGAATTTTTTAATTGGTGAATTAATTTAATAAATTAATAATTAATGGATTATTTAAAAAGGAAAATCAGATTTAAGTATTAATTATTATATATTTATTAATTAATGTGTTTTTATGACTAAGTCTCCTAGTTGACTAAGTGTAAACTACTTCAACTCTTTTAACACTCTCTCACGCTTATCTCTCTCACGTTTCTTCACTCTTTTCACATTCTCTCTGCAAAAAAACTCTTCACTCTTTTCACATGCTCTCTGCAAAAAAACACAATAACTGATCTGCAACTAAACGTCCTTAACACTTCAAGAACTTTCACGTTAAAAACTTATTCAAACATACCCAAAAACGTTAGGCAAAAAGAGGAGTTTTTCCGTCAAGTTAGTGTTGAAGCTTTTGGACTTAGAAGTGTTCTTCGGAGGAGTTTTTGGGCAGAAAGTCAAGGGTTCAACGTCAAATAGGTATGGTTTCCTTCTCTGTTGGTCCCTTTCCCAAGAGACCTCTTAAGGTTTATAATATTCATTAGAAAACTAGGATTGTTTTCCCTTTTGCATGCCCATGTAACTAGCTCCCAATGAATCATGGGTTGGGTATGATTTTTAGTATATTTAGTTGTATATTATGTTTTCATGATGAATATGATTATGCTTGTGTACTTGAAATTTTATTAGAGAGAACCATGTATTCGAAAGATTGGGCAAGAATAACATGTGCAAAATGCTACTGTGAATGAGGTTTCAGGTATAAAGCATCAAGTTTGATATTGTTTTTGTTGTCATTTTACGTTCAAAAACCTATTTAAATCTTGATATTCATTAAAATGGAAGTGGGGCTGATTTGAGTATTAAAATTTTTTCTAAATGAATCCATGAAATACACCCCAAAATGTGTTGCATGATCCATGAATTTTCCTATGTTTTAAAGTGAAACTATTGGTGAAAATAAGCTTAAAAAATGATTCAGTTTCCATCAAAAATTATAAGTTTAGCTTATGCTAAAGTATAGAGGAGTACATCTTGAAATTTAATTGATTTAAAAGGGGTGAGGCCACCAGGGTTCGACCCTGTGACCTCTCCGGTGTGATACCTTAAACTCGTAAGAAAAACAAATGGGGTCAGGGGGGATTCGAAATGGGTTTTACTAGATGATAAAGGAGAATTCAAAAAAAAAATAAAAAAAAATGGAGGCGTGGGAATCAAACCCATGACCTCCAGGCTGGAAATGAACTGAAAGAAAAATAAAAGAAAGGAAGTGTGAGGTGTAAAACATGATACCAGGACCTATAATATACGAAGGAGAAAGGGAAAATTAAAGAAAATAAAGTGTGGTTGTGGGGGTTCGATCACAAAACCTCATTGCCAACGCTTAGATAAGTCAATATTTAAATGAAAATAAAATAAAGAGTCTTTGGGGGTTCGAACACACAACCTCTCAGTCACTAGAGAAATAAAGAAAGATAAAGAGAGGGTGTGGGGGTTGATCCCACAACCTCCTTGCTGATGCGAAATGAACAAGAAAAAATAAATAGAAAGATAAAAGAGGGATGTGGGGGTTCGAACCCACAACATCTCGGCCAAGGGAGAGACTTTCTAAAGAAAAGGAACTAAAAAGAATTGTTATTGTTGGGGCTCAATATAGGGTCCTAATGTCCTATGACCGAAAAATGAAATCAATGAAAAATGTAAGTGTTGTCCAACGGATTCGAACTTCGGTTCCCTTGCCCAAATATTTGTATTGATACATAATTCATATGTTAATTAAATGTTCAAGAATAATGCCACCTACTTAGATTGTAATACAGATCTTGGCATACATACTTGATAAGTAAGTCTTGTGCTAGGTAATTTTAGGAACATATGAGTCACTTATAGAACTTTAAATCAGGCCTCATGGCTTGTATGTAAATTGAACTATGAATGAATCCTCATGGCTTGTATGTATAGACCCATAACTCTAGCATACATTTAAAAATAAGTGAACCCAAGATCTATGAAATGAAATGATGTAACCCTATAAGGGTTAAGTACGAGTGTAAAACACACTAAATGGCCAAGTGCATTGGCATACCGTTAAATGATTATTATGTAATTAAATTATGAAACCATAGAAAGGTTAAGTAAGAGTATGAAATACAAAAATGGCCAAGTGCATTGGCATATGATTAAGTGAACATTCACGTAAAAAGAAGTCAGTAATTATGAAGAGCAAATGTGCTAATGTTAATGAATGTGGTGACAACATGATATGAGGCTAATGTAAAAGATTAGAGAAATCTAAAATGAGCCTAATTACATATTACCAAAACGTACTCACCTATGAGAGTGTAAAGTTAATGAAGAGACTAGTCTCTATGAACACCCTAATTAAATTATTGAGATTAACACAAATAATATTAATGATGAGATTAGAAATATCTATTGAGCTATGATGTCCTCATACTAGAAGCCAGCTTCCATGACAGATGAATTAAATGTAATGGAACATTATAAAGAGCACTGCTAGACTAGCTATGAGCGGCGATATCTTCTTTCGGCAAGGGCGGAGGTTAAAGTAACTCTAATTAGATTAGACTGCCCGGCATGTCTAGTATGGGTCTATTATATCTCCTAGTCTTCAAACCTATAATGCAAATGTAGGGATCTGGCGGGGTTAAATTACCATGGACGCTAGAATATTTTGGGTAACCTTGGTCAATGACACCCCTTTTCATTATGGGGAGACACTAGATTTCATGGTGCTCACATGATCAATTTTGGTTAAAGTTAAAGTTCCCAATGAATGAATGAGGCCAGCCTCAAATGATGCACATAATGACATAAACGATACCAAAGGTGTTAGAATAGAATAATCAAGAGGTGAGCTAAACTCAAGTAATGACACTAGGTTATTCTTGGTCATTGCACAACAAACCCGATGAATGTCTTAAGCTACATCCTAGGTATAGCTTGTATTCACACTAGCCTATGAACGAAATAAAATGAAGTACGTACAAATGAATGAAGAAGAATCTTTTTTGTTAATAACGATTCCCTAGTTTAGGTCCTATATGTTGATCCCTCATTTTTGAAAGTCTTAATGTCAAATCCATGATTCCAAGGTCTCATCGCATATTAATAAATGCTATAATAGATGTTATGTGTTGTGTGCAATTATGATGATGCATGTTACTATCATGGCATGACATTCCTAGTTTAAATTTGGAAAGCTCACTAACTTTCCTAATACAAATGGGGAAAGTCACTGAGTTTACTAATTCAAATTCGAAAAGTTCACTAACTTTTGTAAAGCCAATTTGGCAAGTTCACTGACTTGACTTTTCATAATCATGTTGTTAGGAAAGAGCTATTCTTACTCATTCATGTACCTGGTGTGTGCTTTGCCTACACATACATAGTAAAAGTGTGAAATAATTCCATACAACTGCATATAGTTAGGTGCAGGAACAGGCAGATGCTAGAGTTTATAGGTTGACATGCAGCTATCCGGACGTGGCACTTTCATCCAGACAATGTAGGCCCTCATTCTTTCAAGGATGTATACCGTGATTATCTAGCTTAGATATATGCTTTATCTAGTGGAGCATGCTCCTCTAGTGTTTCTTTCCTCTTTTATTTAAAACTTTGTATTGGTGCCGTTTTGGCAAAAATCTTTTTAATGAAATTATGAACTGTTTCTTTCATTTGATTGTCTCTATATTAGGTGGTTGATTTGTGAACTCCTATGATGTTAAGTTCAAAATGTTTATCATGAAATAATAATTAAAATAGTTTACATTTTCCACTAAAATTAACCTAGATTAAGTGAGAATGACAAATGTAGGATTGTCTACAACCTCTGAAAGGTCAACGATGCCGATCTCGTCGGGGGTTTAGGTCCGATTGTGACAAAGTTGGTATCATAGCACTAGATTAAATTATGAGACTAATAATTTCAAATCAACCACATTGAGTAGTTTCTAATTCATGCTAGTGAAGTGCACCACTATCCTTAATGAGAGACTGCATTTCTGACCTTTTCGTATCTTTCCCAATAATTAACTTCTTGGTGTTATGAGCATCTCTAACATGAAATCCTTGTCAGAGGAGAGGAGTAGAAGCTGCTGGGCACAATCAAGTTCCACACAAGGTTCTAGCTGAAGGAGTGATGGCCTCTTTGGCCTAGATGTCATAGACCATCACTATGCAGGCCCAGGCCATGACCGCCCAATTCTACCGGTAGAATGTTTAGATTGAGAACCCACCATTGCGTAGCATGGCGGACAGGCTGAGAGACTTCACGAGAATGAACCCTCTTATTTTCAATAGGTCTAAGACTTCATAGGACCCCCAGGAGTTTGTGGATGAGGTGCGTAATATTTTGGTGGCTATGGGACCCACATATAGTAAGAAAGTAGAGCTGGCTTCCTATAATCTCAAGGATGTTGCACATACTTGGTAAAAGGTGTGGCAGGATAGCCGAGCTTTGGACGGAGTTGCAATCACATAAGAGATGTTTAAGTAAGCCTTCCTGGAGAGATTCTTTCCTAGGGAGATGAGAAAGGCAAAGGTTGATGAGTTTATCAATCTTAAGTAGGGATTAATGACACTCATGGAGTATTCCCTGAAGTTTATAAAACTATCAAGGTATACTATTTTCCTTTGTATATGACAACAAGGTAAGATGATTAATGAAGTTTGTTAAATAATCTAGGTATGTTACTTAACTTGTATCTAACAACAGGGACGAGATGAGCAGGTAATGTCGGTCTGCGATGCTCCATGATAAAATGGACCTCTCCAGGTTGATGGTGCATATCCAGCGGGTAGAGGACAACCACAAAAAGAGGGAAGTTTGTGATGTTAGGAGGTCGAAGCCTCAAGATAAGGCACGTCCCAGCCATTGAGTACATAGAAACAATTTCGGCATCCATGAGATGCCCAGGTTCAAGAAGGGGAAACAGAGTTTTGGGAATTCTTATTCCCAGAGGAGTACAACACCTACAGAAGGCAGACCTGCGCCCAAGAATGGCAATGGAGGTGAGATGCAGAATCCCAATAAGAAATTGTGCGAAGTGTCGCCGTGCTCATAGTGGAGAGTGCAAACATGGCACTAATTCCTGTTTTGGTTGCGGCAAGAGTGGGCATATGGTTAGAGACTGCCCACAGAACAGAGGTCAGGCTGGAGGTAATGTTCAGGCTGTGCCTAATCCACAGGGTTAAGTAGAAGTCGAGCCTCCTAAGAGGAACAGGTTCTATGCCATAAAGGGAAGGGAGGAGCAGGAGAACTCTGCTTATGTGGTCACACGTATGCTGCAAGTATTCTCAACTTTTGTTTATGCTTCACTTGATCGAGGGTCTACGCTTTCCTTTGTAACTCCTTTGCTTGATCTCACTTTTGACATATTTTTTGATGTTCTTCATGATCCTATAGTGGTTAGTACACCATTAGGACAAAATGTAAGAAATGATAGAGTACACAAGGATTGCCAAATAGTTGTAAATGGTAAGAATATGTGTGCAGACTTGGTTGAGTTCCCATGCATGATTTCGATGTTATTCCTTGCATGGACCTGCTTCACAATTGGTATGCTTGTTTGGATTGTACAACTAGATTCATCCTAATCCCTTGATTTCGAACCTTAAGGCCAATAAAATGATGTCCAAGGGGTTATTTTTTCTTATTGTGTGTGTTTATGATTTAGATCATGACATTCCTTCCATAGACTTAGCGTCTGTTATAAATGAGTTCCTAGATGTAATTCCTGATGATATTCCTGGAGTCCCTCCTCCTTGAAATATTGACTTTGGTATAGACTTAGAACCCGATAGTAAACCATTTTCGATTACTCCCTAAAAAAAAGGCTCCAGATGAACTCAAAGAGTTGAAGTTTCATTTAAAGGATCTCACTTATAAGGGTTTCATTCATCCGTGAATATCTCCTTGGCTGCTCTAGTGTTGTTTGTGAAAAAGAGGATGGAACCCTAAGAATGTGTATCGATTATGGTCATCTTAAAAAGTCACTATTAAGAATAAGTATCCACTTCCCATAATAGATGACTTTTTTGACCAACTCGAAGGATCTAGCTTCTTTTTAAAAATTAACCTCCATTCAGGGTGCCATCACTTTAGAGTTAGGGATGAAGATATCCCAAAGACAACCTTCCGTACTCGTTATGGACACTAAGAGTTCTTAGTTATGTAATTTGGTCTCACGAATGCACCTACTACATTTATGAACCTTCTGAATAAGGATTTCCGTGAGTACCTGGACTCATTCATCATAGTATTCATTAATGACATTATCATCTAGTCTAAGACCAAGAAAGAACATGAACAACATTTGAGACTAATCTTGTAGGTACTTGGACTACATTAACTATATACCAAATTCAGCAAGTGTGATTTTTGGCTGATATCAGTGACCATCTTGGGTCATGTTGTGTCCGATCAAGGTGTAGAGGTGGACCCTAGGACACTAAGTCTATTAAGAACAGGCCATAATCTCTTAATACCACAAATATCCATAGCTTTTTGGGATTGGCTGGTTACTACCGCAGGTTTGTGGAGGCATTTTCTACCATTGCTGCCCCACTAACACCTATGACAAAAAAGGCATGTTTGAATAGACGGAGACTTGTGAGAAGAGTTTCATGGATCTCAAGGATAGACTAACTTCAGGCGTGATGCTTACTTAGCCTAAGTGTCGTGAGAATTACAGTGTTTATTGTGATGCATCTAGGGTTGGTTTGGGTTGTGTTCTTATGAAGGGTGGTACGGTAGTAGCTTACACGTTCAGACAACTCAAGGTTCATGATAATAATTATCCCTCTCATGACCTGGAGTTAGCAGCTTTGGTGTTCGCACTGAAGGTGTGGAAACAGTACTTGTATGGTGTGCATGTAGATGTGTTCACAGAACACAAAAGTCTCCAATACATTATACAGAGGGAGTTGAATCTACGTCAGCGGACATGGTTGGATCTGTTGAAAGACTATGACATGAATGTGCACTACTATCCAAGAAAAGCTAATGTTGTAGTTGATGCTTCGAAGAGGATAAGCATGGGAAGCACAACTCACGCTGAGGATGAGGAGAAAGAGTTAGTCAAAGATGTACAAAGACTGGCCAGACTGGGTGTGCAATTTGTTGACTCTACTAGTGTGGGTGTCTCAGTTCATCCCAGATCTAAATCATCCTTGGTAGTTGAAGTCAAGCAGCGACAGCATCTAGAACATGTGTTAATGGAGCTGCAGGACTCAATGTAGATAATGATTAATGATTCTTTCTCTTTTGGAGGTGGCGGCATACATAGGTACCAGGACTGTCTTTGTGTGCCAGATGTGGATGATTTGCTAATTATGATTTTTGCAGAGGCCCATGGTTCCATATATTCCACACATCCAGGTTCTACCAAGATATATCATGGTCTTAAGAAAATTTATTGGTGGGATGGCATGAAGAAGGACATTGTAGAATATGTGGCCAAGTGTCCTAATTGTAAGCATGTTAAGGTAGAACATCTTAAGCTTAGCGGTCTTACATAAATTATTAAGGTCCCGACTTGGAAGTGGGAGGACATTAATATGGACTTCGTGGTTGGTCTTCTAACGAGAACGAGACATCATGAATCCATATGGGTTATTGTGGATAAGATGACTAAGTCTTCCCACTTTATCGTTGTGAAGTCTACTTACAGAGCCGAGGATTAAGCGAGACTCTACATTGATGAGATTGTGATATGACATGAGATTCCTTTATCTATCATTTCAGATAGAGTATCTCAGTTTACTTCACATTTTGCATGATCTTTCTGGAAGAGCTTCGGCACGCAGGTAAAAATTATTAGTACCTTTCATCCTCAGACAGATGGGCAGGCAGAGCACACTATCCATACATTGGAGGACATGTTGAGAGAGTGTGTGATTGACATCAGGGGTAGTTGGGATGACCACCTGCCTTTGATAGAGTTCTCGTATAATAATAGCTATTACTCCAGCATTGGAATGGCACCGGTTGAGACACTTTATGGTAGGAGGTGTAGATCTCCAGTTGGGTGGTTCGAGGTTGGATAGTAATCCATTTTGGGTCTAGAGATAATTTATGAGGCCTTAGAGAATGTAAGAGTGATTAGGGACTAGTGCTTACAATAGAAATAAGTCATATGCAGATAAAAGAAAATGTCCCTTAGAGTTTGATGTTGGTGAGCAGGTCTATCTGAATATATTACTTATGAAGGGGGTGATGAGGTTTGGCAAGAAAGGGAAGTTGAGTCCAAGGTAATGTTGGGCCATATGAGATCCTACAACGTGTGGGTGAGGTGGCCTATGAGTTTGCATTGCCTTCGAAGCTTGCTTCTATCAATCTAGTCTTTCATGTATCCATGATAAAGAAGTGCCTAGGTGATCCAGCATCGATTCTACCTGTAGAAGTTATGGAGGTTGATGAAGACTTGTCCTATGAGGAGGTACCTGTTAAGATCTTACACAGCCAGGTCAAGCGACAACGAAACAAGGAGGTTTCCGCAGTGAAACTATTGTGGAGGAATCATCTTATTGAGGGTTCTATGTGGGAGGCTGAGGCCGATGTGAGATCCCGCTAACCTCATCTTTTCAACTCTTGAAGTTAGATTCCCTACTCTAAAGTCTACGTTTCCTTAGCTATACATTCTTTCTTGCTATTGCGTGATTCTGTGTAGTAACTATGTTATGATCTATTTGGCATTAAGCGAAATAATTAGTAGTGTCATTCGGGGACGAATGTTCCTAGGGGGGATAATGTAACGACCCTAAAAATGTATAAGATAAGTAATGCTTAATGTGTCTAGCTAGCCTAAGCTTAGATCTGGTTAACACGGATTGATGCTCGTTTAACCAGACCTCGGAACCCTCGCTACAGCCAAGACAACTAACTTGAGTACTTATTTGAGCTTTTAAAGGTTGGTTCCAACCATGCAGGGCTCTCGAATGTGATTATTTACTTGAAAGAGTCTTTACTGGACATAAAAAGAGGAAATCTTAAGTTTAGAGGTCTAGGGGTAAAATGGTCTTTTTCCAAGCTAAGGTTAATAAAGTAATTAACCTAAATATATAATATGTTTTTTAATTATAAAGCTGGAGGGGCAATTGTTGAAGAGAAGGTCGAAATTGAGCCCCTGAAGTTAAATATTGCTCCACCCGCGTTAGAACCTAGGTAGGAGAAACGATTTATGGTGATTTTTTTAATTGGTGAATAAATTTAATAAATTAATATTCAATGGCTGATTAAAAAAGGAAAATCAAATTTTATTATGAATCATTATTTATTTATTCATTAGTGTGTTTTTATGACTAAGTCTCCTAGTTGACTAAGTCTAAACTATTTACACTCTTTTCTTACGCTCATCTCTCTCACAGTTCATCACTCTTTCACGTTCTCTGTGCTAATAGACACAAGAACTGATCAGAAACTAAACGTCCTTCACACTTAAAGAACTTTCACCTTAAAAATTTATTCAAACATAACCAAAAACGTTAGGCAAAGAGAAGAGTTTTTCGATCGAGTTAGTGTTGAAGCTTTTGGACTTAGACGTGTTCTTGGGAGGAGTTTTTGGGCAGCAAGTCAAGAGTTCAATGTCACAAAGGTATGGGTTTATGCTCTTTTTTCCCTATCTAAAGATACCCCTTAAGGTTCAGATTATTCGTTCGAAAACTAGGATTGTTTCCCCTTTTGCATGCCCCTGTCACTAGCTCCCAATGAATCGTAGGTTGGGTAAGATTTCTGTTATATTCAGGTGTTTTTTATGTTTTCGTGATGAATTTGATTATGTTTGCATAAATGAAAATGTATGACAGACAACCATGTATTTCAAAGTTTATGCAAGTATGTACATGTGCAAAATGTTATTGTGAATGAGGTATCGAGTTAAGGCTTCAAGTTTGGTATTGTTTTGGTTGTCATTTTACGTGCATACACCTATGTATATCCTGATGTTCATTAAAATGGAAGTGGAGCTGGTTAGAGTATCAATATTTTGTCTAATCGATTCCATCAAATAAACCCAAAAAGGTGTTACATGTTTTTTGAATTTTCCTATGTTTTTAACAGGAACTATTGGTATAAATAACTTAAGAAAATGATTAAGTTCCCAGCAAAAAATTATAACTTTAGTTTAGGCTAAACTGCAAAGAGGAGTAAACCTGGAAATTTAATGTATTTTAAAGGTATGAGGACACAAGGATTCGCGCATGTGACCTCACCCGTGTGATACCTTCAACTCGCAAGAAAAAAACGGGTTCAAGGTGATTCGAAATGGGGTATAATGGCTGAGGAAGGAGAATGCTAAAAAATTAAAGAAATAAAATGGGAGGCGTGGGAATCGAACCCACGACCTCGAGGCAGCGAATGAAGTGAAAGAAAAATAAAACAAAGAAATTATGAGGTGTGTAATTGAACCCACGAATTAAAGGCTGCGAAGGAGAAAGGGAAAATAAAAGAACATAATGTGAGGATGTGGGGGTTCATTCCCACAAACTCACTGCCAACGCATAGGTAAGTCAATATTTAAATGAAAATAAAATAAGGAAGTTGTGGGGGTTCGAAACCACAACCTCTAAATCCCTAGCGAAATAAAGAAAAATAAAGAGAGGTTGTGGGGGTTCGATCTCATAACCTCCAGGTTGAGGCGAAATGAACAAGAAAAAAATAAATAGGAAAATAAAATTGGGCTGTGGGGATTCGAACCTACAACCCCTCGTCCAAGGGAAAGACTTTCTAAAGAAAAGGAACTAAAAAGAAATGTTAATGTTGGGGCTCGAGCTAGAGTCTTAATGTCATGAGAATAAAAAATAAAATCAAGGAAAAATGTAAGTGTTGTCCATGGGATTCGAACTTGGGTTCCCTTGCCCATATTTCCGTATTGATACATAAGTGAAATGTGAATTAAATGTTCAAGAATGATGCCACCTACTTTGATCAAAATCGAGATCTTGTCATACATAGAAGATTCATAAGTCCCGTACTACATAATATAAGGAAGATATGAGTCACTTAACGAACTATGAATGAAGCCTAATGGCTTGTATTTATAGACCTATAAGTCTAGCATACACTTACAAATAAGTGGATCTAAATGTGTGTAATGAAATGATGTAACCCTAGAAGGGTTAACATATGAGTGTAAAACGCACTAAATGGCCAAGTGCATTGACATACAATGAAATAATTATTATGTAATGAAATGATGAAAACCCATAAAGGTTACATAAGAGTGTAAAACACACAAATGTCCAAGTGCATTGTCATATGATGAAATGAACATTCACGTAAAATAGGGTGAGTAATTATGAAGAGAAAATTTGCGAATGTTAATGAATGTGGTGACAACATGATAAAAGGCTAATTTAAAAGATAAAATCAATCTCAAATGAGCCTAAGTAAATGTTACCATAACGTACTAACCTATGAAAGTGTTGAGATTAACAAACTTATTACTAATGTCGAAATGAGAAATCATCTATTGAGCTATGATGTCCTGATAATAGAAGCCATCTTCCATGACGTATGAGTTGAATGTAATTGAAATATTGAGCACCGATAGACTAGCCATAAGTGGTGATGCGTTCTTTCGGGAAGGACAGAGGTTCATCTAACTCTCATGAGCTGAGATTGTCCGGCATGTCGAGTATGGATCTCCTTATATCTCCTAGTCATTAAGCTTATACTGCCATTATAGGGATCTGGTGGGGTTAAATTCCCATGTATGCTAGCATGTTTTTCGTCACCTCAGTCGTTAATTCCACCTCTTTTCGGTGTGGGGGAGACACTGGATTTCATGATGCTCATATGATCTAAGTCGGTTAAAGTTAAAGTTTACAATTGAATGATTGAGGCCATCCTCAAATGATGCACATAATGAAATGAACGATACTAAAGGTTTTAGGATAGAATAATCAAGAGGCGAGATAGATTCAAGTAATGAAACTAGGTTATTGACCATGGCACAACAAACCCGATGAAAGTCTTATACGACATCCTAGATATAGCTGGTGTTCACACTAGCCGATGAATGAAATTATATGAAGTACGTATTAATGAGTGAAGAAGACTCTTTGTTTGTTAAAGAAGACTTCCTAGTTAAGGTCCCATATGTTGATCCCCCATTTTGGAAATTCCTAATGTCAATTCCATGATTCCAAGGTCTTATGGAATATAAATGAATACTATAAAAGATGTTATGTGCTATCTGAAATATGATAAGTGTGATGATGCATGTTACTCTCAAGGAACGACTTTCCTAGTCCATATTTGAAAAGTTCACTAACTTTCCTAATCCAAATTTTGAAAGCTCACCGACTTTCCTAATACAAATTTGTAAATTTCTCTAACTTTCCTAATCACAATTTGGCAAGTTCACTAACTTGACTTTCCATAATCATGTTGTTAGGAAAGAGCTCTTCTTACTCATGCGTGTCCTGGTGTGTGCTTGCATGCACCCACACTTATTAAAATTGTGTAATAATCCCATACAACTCTATATTTTTAGGTGCAGGCACAGGCGAACACTAGAGTTTATAGGTTAACGTGCAACTATCCAGAGGTGGTGCTTTCATTCGTACTTGGTAGACCCTCATGCTTTCGAGGATGTCTACCGTGATTATCTACCTTAGATATTTGATATAACGATTGGTGTCGTTTTGGCTAAAATATTTTTTATGCAATTATAAAATGTTTCTTTTGTTTGATTATCTCTATATTAGATGGTTGATTTGTGGACGCCTATGATGTTAAGTTCAAAATGTTTATCATGAAGTAATAATTCAAAAAGTTCAAATTTTCTGCTACAATCAACCTAGATTATGTGAGAATGACGTAAGTAGGCTTGTCTTCGACCTTTGGGAGGTCAACAACGGCAGTCTCGTCTGGGATCTATATTTTGGTCGTGACAATATCTCCCAATTTATTTTGTATATCAACAGTACACATAAAATCATAGGCTATAGGAGAAGTACTTTCCCTTCTCTTTTTATTTCATAACACTTTTCAGAGGTGAGTTTTTTGAGAACGCACAACCATTAATAGAAATCTAAAGTTTTATGCCGCTCCTGCGTAATATACTATGCTAAGTTATTTATATATGGTTGAATAAATTACATATATTACCAACCTTTTCTGGTAAAAATCGTCACTACATATTGATAGAAGGAAATATTTTCCCAAATTGTTCAAAACTCAAATAAATAAACATAGAGGGGGCATAGTACACGGATGAATAAGTCACATTGGGCATGACATTGATATACCGTGGTTTCACGACATTTTTAATGCTTTTTATTTAAGTTTAGTGTTTGTCCAACGACTTTTTGCATTAATTTATGTAAGTTTCTTTTTATTTGATTAATGCAGAGGTTTTTGAGTAAGAAATACAGAAAAGTACCACCTACTGAGCTTGTGACGGTCCGTCATGCATGTGACGGTCCCTAGAAGGCATCGTAGTGAAGCTGTTGAAGGAAGATGGGGAAGCCTGACCAAGTGTGTGGTTATGGAGTGTGTGATGGACCGTCGTAGCCATGACGGTACGTCCTGCTAGTTCGTCATGAAGATCAGAGAAGTAGTCCCAGTACCAAAATTCCAAGATTATAAGAGTTATGGAACGGAGACCCTTGACAGACAGTTGTGCCTGTGATGATTCTTCATACCTGCCGTCGAGGATAATGAAGAGAGCAGCAGAAGAATTTGCAAAGTATGGGACGATGGAGTCAATGACGGCCCGTCGTGACCATGATGACCCATCGCGAGGTCCGTTGACCTTGCCGCATTTTGACAGATTTCTAGCAAATATAGTCCCTCCTTGATTAGGTTTTTGTTTTTATAAATAGTTTAAAAAACCTCATTTTGGGGGTTAGAATCTTTGGTGATTAGACTCTCTTACAGTTAGACTCTTTGTTATTTTAGCTTCTTTTGTGGATTAGACTTTGTGATTATTATTACACTTTTGGAGAATCTTTAGTCTTCGAATAATATCAGTAATTAATTGTTGGTGATTAATAAAGTGAATTTCTAGATTTTCTTCTTTCTCATTGAAGTATGTGCATGAATTCTTATATTACATATTCGAATATTGTGATTATGGATATAATTAAATAAACTTCTAACTAGGGTTGTGTGAACCATAGGCGAATAATGAGGTAAAACCTAACTAAATTAACAATTCTAGAATAGTCTCTTGCATGTATTTATAATTCTTTCGCTTAGATGTCTTTTTAACGGATGGCCAACGTTAGAGCTCGCCTTAATTCTACTTGTCGGACCAAGGAGGTAGATAATAGGAAAAGAATTATCAACATAGATTTAGTGTATACTATCTAATAGGATAGTATTGATTTGTACGAGGTAATAACTAAGTTAAATATTGAATATGATGCTTAATATGAGGTAAAGGTAAGGGTTAATATAGCAACAGACGTAGCCGGACCAAGGTATAAAATGAAATACTTTAGATGCCGGACCAAGGATTTATAAATACCTAACTTATCACTTTGCATGCAAGATACTAGGAAAGAATTGTCATTGTTAGAATTATCATGTTAGAAACCTGTGGGGAACACGTAAACCCTAGTTACTTTTATTAATTGATTAAACTCCAACATTTGAAGCTGTTTGTTGTCTCCTTTAATTTACATAGTTATTTTCATTCATTTAGAAGTAAAAAAAAACTTTTATTGTCTTTGTTTTCCAAGGATATGATTGACTAAATAGTAGTAATAATAGATTGAAGTTAAGTCTGAACTATTTTCCTCGTGGGAACGATACAAACCTCATTAGGTTTCTTTACTTGATAAGACCGCTTTACTTCTTATTTGAGAAGTAAGTTTGAGCATATAAAATTTTAGCGCCGCTGCCGAGAAAGTAGCTTTTAGAATAACTTAAACTTATTACTAGTATGTAGTCAATATTTTCTTAATTTTACTTTCTTTATTATTTTTTATTCTTGTAGAACTATATTCCTTGTATGCTAAATAAACGAAGAGGAAGAGAACCCTTTTTTCCCTAAAATCACGAATTAGAGCGTACATTACGCAACCTGAATCGAACCATGGGTATTAACCAGAACTTCCCAGCTGCGGTTGATGTTCATGGTCAGTTATTACCTGATGCTCCGGTTGAAAACCAACACTGGGAACAAAATCCCGCTACACGGCCCCAAGAATACTATAGAGGCTATGACAATATAGAAGACTCCGATGGGACACTTTTCTTACCCCCTTTGCAACCAGGCCCCAACTTTGTGGTAACTTGTAGCCTAATGCTAATTCACACTGCTAGAGGATTGTTTTCAAGGCTACCTTCTGAGGATCCACATGACCATATGTAACGACCTGTTTAGTCGTTTTGAGCAGCAGATTTTATTTCTAGAAAATTGGCTGAGACGATGGACCCCACGACGGACCGTCTAGGCACGACGGACCGTCGCAGGGTCTCGTTTCAAAACACTTAGAAATTCTGAAATTGGGTACTGAAAATCGACTCTCTGAACTTCGTAATGGAATGGTAGGACGGACCGTCACAGGTGTGACGGACCGTCACAGATTCTTTAATAAAATTGAGTCTCTGAACTCTGTGACGGAGCAGCAGGACGGACCGTCGCAGGCACGACGGCCCGTCACAGACTGCGTAATCCCAGTCTGGGTCGGATTTCTTTACACGTTTTAAGGGACGTTTTGGACTATTCATACTGTAATTATAAAGTTAGAGGGTTAAGGTTAATAAGTCTAATTACTTGGGGGTTAAAAGAGGTAACCTTAAGTTAATTAGTGGGTTGTTATTGCCATCTTTCATTCTTAATTATATGTTAATTAGGGTAAAAGAAAGAGGATTTGAATAAGAAAATAGAAAGAACAAGTGTCACGACCCAAATCGGGGACGCGACTGGCACCCACATTTACCCTCCTATGTGAGCGAACCAACCCATCTAAACCTTAACATTTCAATGTATATCAATAGAAAATAATGCGGAAGACTTAAACTCATTAATAAAAACAATTCAAACTATTATTATTATCCCAAAAATCTGGAAGTCATCATCACAAGAACATCTATCCTCAAATTACTAAACTAAGAATATCTAAAAAAACAAAATAATAGAAAGCTAGTCCATGCCGGAAGTCAAGGCATCAAGACTTGAAGAAGAAGATCCAGTCCAAGCTAGACACATTAGCTCACCCTGAATTTCCAAAAGTAGTGAAGACTGGCTAGATCTACTGTTGAGTTGAAGTTGACGGCACGTTTGCTGCATTCCACAAATAACAAAGAACAAAACATAAAAGTAGGGGGTCAGTACAACCACAAGTACTGAGTAGATATCATCGGCCAACTCAAAATAGAAAACAGTATATATATCAGTTAATATCATAAATCAAATATAAACTCAACATGTAACAACAACAAGTACTATAATCATCAATAAGTACCATTAAGTTCATCCATGAGGGCTCAAGCCTCAAATACCATGCTCATTTGGAAATTATGTTCATTATGTTGAGTATACTATCATCTTTCAAGATTCATTATCTTTCTTCCTCTTGTGTCGGTACGTGACACTCCGATCCCCTACCACTATGTGTCGGTACGTGACACTCCGATCCCCTATATGTGTCGGAACGTGACACTCCGATCCCCTATATGTGTCGGAACGTGACACTCCGATCCCCTATATGTGTCGGAACGTGACACTCCGATCCCCTATATGTGTCGGTACGTGACACTCCGATCCCCTAATTCTACGTGTCGGTTCGTGACACCCGTCCCACTAATACTATGTGTCGGAACGTGACACTCCGATCCACTAATCTCATTCTATCCGTTCATCAAGCCTTTTCTATACCAAGGCATCATCAATGCCATTACTTTAATTCATCAAGCCTTCTTTTATACCAAGGCATTATCAATAATAGGTAGATTAAAGTTTCCTTCAAGATTTGGGATTTAATGGTTTTCATCATGCTTGTTTTATCAAAATCACATAATCATATTCATGCAAGCATACAGTTAAGCATATAGACAGGTTTACAATACCACCAATACATATCATTCACTATTAAGAGTTCACTACGAATATCGTAAAAAACCATAACCTACCTCCACCGAAGAATTGGAATCAACAAGCAATTTCCCAAGCTTTGTTCTTCTTCTCGTTTCTATCTCTCAATCGATCAATCTCCCTCTCTCTTTTCTTTTCTCTTTTTCTTATTCAAACCCTCTTTCCTTTACCCTAATTAACATCTTATTAAGTGTAAAAGATGACAATGATACCCCACTAATTAATCCAAAGTTACCTCTTTTATCCCTCAAGAATTTGAGTTATTAATATAAACCCACGAAATCTATAATTAAGGAAATAATAGTCCAAAACGTCCCTTAAAACGTGTAAAGAAATCCGATTCTAGCTGGGATTACGCAACCTGTGACGGGCCGTCGTGACTGCGAAGGTCCGTCACGAAGGTCGTCGTGAGGGCTAGGACTTTATTTTCACCAAGGACACTGTGACGGTCCGTCACACCTGTGACGGTCCGTCCTGCCAGTCCGTTACGAAGTTCAGAGAGTCGATTTTCAGTACCCAATTTCAGAATTCCTAAGTATATTGAAACGAGACATCTGTGATGGACAGTCGTACCTATGACGGTCCGTCGTGGTGTCCGTAATCTTGGCCAGTTTTTCCAGAAATAAAATCTGCTGCTCAAAACGACTAAACAGGTCGTTACAATAGATACCAATTTACCCATCGTTCATCCCCGAACGATCAAAAGAAGAAAAACGATGGCGAAAAGGAGTACCTGAATCTGTAAACAGATGTGGGTATTTTTCTTGCATATCTGCCTCCTTCTCCCAAGTAGCCTCTTCAACCGGTCGATTCTTCCATTGAACTTTGATGGATGCAATCTCTCTCGACCTCAATTTTCGAACTTCTCTATCTAATATAGCAACCGGTTCCTCCACATAAGTCAAATTCTCATCAAGCAAAACTGAATCCCAACGGATAATGTAGTTTCCATCTCCATGGTATCTTTTCAACATGGACACATGAAACACCGGATGCACTCCGGACAGCCATGGAGGTAAGGCTAATTCATAAGCCACCTCCCCTACTCGCTTTAGTACTTAAAATGGTCCAATATACCTTGGACTTAGCTTACCTCTTTTGCCAAACCGCATCACCCCTTTCATGGGTGAAACCTTCAACAAGACTTGTTCACCCTCCATGAACTCCAAGTCTCCAACCTTTCGATCTGCATACTCCTTTTGTCTACTTTGCGCCGCTAGAAGCTTTTCTTGGATAGACTTCACTTTCTCTAATGAATCCCTCAAAAGATCAGTACCCAAGGTCTAACCTCAAATTCATCAAACCAACCAATGGGAGATCTACACCTCCTCCCATACAATGCTTCAAATGGAGCCATATCAATACTGGAGTGATAGCTATTATTGTATGAAAACTCTGCCAAAGGTAAGAAGCTATCCCAATGACCACCAAATTCTATCACACATGCACGAAGCATATCCTCCAACACTTGAATCGTTCTCTCAGACTGACCATCGGTCTGGGGATGGAACGCGTTACTAAGATCCAACCTAGTACCCAATTCAGCATGCAATGTTTTCCAAAACTTAGAAGTAAACTGCGTACCTCTATCTGATATGATGGAGAGTGGAACCCCATGCAATCGAACGATTTCTGAGATGTAGATTTTTGCTAACTTCTCTGCATTGTAAGTCACCTTGACCGGAATAAAATGAGCAGACTTAGTTAACCTATAAACAATCACCCAAATGGAGTCATACTTACCCATTGTCTTTGGAAGACCAACCACAAAGTCCATTGCGATTCTCTCCCACTTCCATTCAGGAATGGGCATTCTCTGAAGTGTTCCTCCGCGCCTTTGGTGTTCATATTTCACTTGTTGACAGTTTGGACACTTGGCAATAAAGTCAACAATATCACGCTTCATTTTACTCCACCAGAAGTGTTGCTTTAGGTCACGATACATCTTGGTTGCACCCGGATGTATAGAATACCTTGAACTATGAGCTTCTGCCAGAATAGTGTTGATCAAATCATCAACTTGGGGTACACATACCCTTCCCTTAATTCTCAACACACCTTCCTCATCGATTGTTGCTTCTTTAGCCTCTCCTTGCAACACTTTATCTCGAATCCGGATCAATTTCTCATCATCAAACTGCTTCCCCTTAATCTTGTCAAGGAAGGAGGATCTTTCCTCCACACAAGCTAACAATCCTCCCTTCTCATTTACTTCTAACCTCATAAGGTCATTAGCCAAAATCTGCACTTCTCTAGCCAATGGGCGTCTAGAAGCTTGCAAATAAGCTAGACTTCCCATGCTTCCCGCCTTTCTACTCAAAGCATCTGCCACAACATTCGCCTTCCCCGGATGATACAAGATAGTGATATCGTAGTCCTTCAGTAGTTCCATCCATCTCCTTTGTCTCAAGTTCAAATCTTTCTGAGTAAAGACATACTGTAGGCTACGATGATCCGTATAGACTTCACACTTAACCCCATATAAATAGTGCCTCCATTGCTTCAATGCAAATACTACCGCGGCCAATTCCAAGTCATGAGTTGGGTAGTTACATTCATGCACTTTTAATTGTCTTGAAGCATAAGCAATCACGTTCTTCTCTTGCATTAGCACTGCACCCAAACCCGAATAGGATGCATCACAATAAACAATGAAATTCTTACCTTCCACTTGCAAGGTAAGGATTGGCGCGGTAGTCAACAAGGTCTTGAGTTTCTGAAATCTTTCCTCACACTCATTCGACCATACAAATGGAACATTTTGCTTAGTCAAGTTCGTCAGTTGGGAAGCAATAGAAGAGAATCCCTTGACAAATCGGCGGTAGTTGCTAGCTAACCCAACAAAACTCTGTATTTCTGACACATTAGTGGGTCTTACCCAATTCTTCACTGTCTCAATCTTAGAAGGATCTACCATCACTCCTTCCTTAGAAACCACATGCCCCAAGAAGGACACTGCATATAGCCAAAACTCACACTTAGAGAACTTGGCATAAAGTGTTCTCTCCCTCAACATTTCCAATACATTTCTCAAATGCTCCTCATGTTCCTCCTTACTTTTAGAATATACCAGTATACCGTCTATAAATACGATCACAAAGAGATCCAAATACGGCTTAAATATCCCATTCATCAAGCTCATGAAAGCAGCAGGGGCATTTGTAAGACCGAAAGACATCACTACAAATTCATAATGTCCATACCTAGTCCGAAAAGCAGTCTTTGGCACATCTGTTGCCCATATTTTCAATTGATGATAACCGGATCTCAAGTCTATCTTCTAGAAGACACAAGCACCTTGTAGTTGATCGAATAAGTCATCAATGCGAGGAAGAGGATACTTGTTCTTAATAGTTACCTTGTTCAGTTGTCTGTAGTCTATGCACATCCTAAAACTCCCATCCTTCTTCTTCACAAATAACACCGGAGCACCCCAAGGAGATGCACTTGGTCTGATGAAGCCTTTGCTCAACAACTCTTGAAGTTGGGCTTTTAACTCTCTCAACTCCGCGGGAGCCATTCTATAAGGGGGTATAGAAATGGGGCGAGTGCCCGGTTCAACATCGATACAAAAGTCAATGTCCCTATCTGGTGGCATACCAGGAAGATATGCAGGGAACACATCCAAAAACTCACGGACTACCGAAACCGACTCAATTGAGGGTTGAGTAGTGTCATCCTTGAGATGTTCCAAGAAAGCTAAACACCCTTTACTAACCATTTTCTTAGCACGAAGAAAGGATATGATACGCACCGGATTGGAGGTGTAGTCGCCCTCCCACACTAACGGGTCTGTCCCAGGCTTGGCTAGCGTCACAGTTTTGGCATTACAATCCAAGATTGCAAATTGCGGAGAAAGCCAAGTCATACCCAGAATTACATCAAAATCAACCATTTCTAGGATAACCAAATCTACATAAGTGTTGCTCCCACAAAAGTTCACCAAACAAGACCTATATACCTTTTCAACAACCACAGACTCACCCACCGGGGTAGAAACACGAATAGGCGTGTCAAGTAATTCACAATGTAAATTTAGACCATTAGCAAATGATGAAGATACATATGAAAACGTGGAGCCAGGGTCAAATAATACAGATGCCATGCAATCACAAACCAAAAGATTACATGTGATAACAGCATCAGACGCCTCCGCTTCAGATCTCCCAGGGAAAGCGTAACAATGGGCCCTATCACCAGTCTGTCCGTTGCCCCTACCATGTTGTGTCGTAGTGGCTCCAATTTGCCCATCTCCTCTGCCACTGTGGTGACCACCATTACCTCGACCACCACGTCCTCCAGAAAAGCGGCCTCTACCATGACCACCTCTACCTCTAGCTATTGGGGGTCTGTAACTCTGTTTTGGACAATTCCTCCTAACATGTCCAATCTCCCCACATCCATAACACTCTCTGGAGTCAGGCATAGGTCTCTCGGAGTAGTGTTGACCGTTCTAAGGTGGACCCCCAACTACAGTCTGTTGTGAAGACTGAATTGGTCGACTTGAGTAACCTCCGGAGCTCTGTCCTCTAGAGTAAGAACCATTAAACTCACCTCCCCTTCGAAACCTTTTTGATGTCGATGTCATGGTGAAGTCATCTGGCTTCACTCCTTCCACTTCTATCACAAAGTCTACCACCTCTTGGAAGGATGTTGCCGTAGACGCTACCTGTAAGGCTGAAATCCGCAATTCTGACCTCAACCCCTTCACAAAACGGCGAATCTGCTCTTGTGGACTGAAACAAAGTTGGGTGGCATACCTTGATAAAGCACGAAACTTAGCCTCATATGCGTTAACCGTCATCCTACCTTGCTCGAGACTCAAGAACTCATCCCTTTTTCTATCTCTCAAAGTCCTTGGGATATACTTCTCCATAAACAGGGTAGAGAAGGATGCCCAAGTCATAGGTGTGGCCTCTGTCGGTTGACACTCGACATGTGATCGCCACCACATTTTGGCGTTCCCTTGAAACTGATAGCTTACGAACTCAACGCCAAACCGTTCTACTATTCCCATCTTGTGTAGTAGCTCATGACAATCAACCAGAAAATCATAAGCATCTTCATATTCTGCACCCTTGAAGACTGGAGGTTTCAATTTCAAGAACTTACTGAAAAGTTCGTGCTGATCGTTTGTCATTATCGGTCCAGTAGTCAGACGTGGAAATGTGCCTATCTCCAATGAGGCATCCATGCGGGGAGCCATAGTAGCCGCATGTCGTACCTCTGAAACCGGAGGTGTTGGTGCAGAAACCACTGGAGGTGCTTGACCGTGATCATATGACCCGCTAAGATAAGCAAGAACCTGATTGATCATCTCTGGGGTAGGTTGGGGTGGCAATTCCTCATTCTGCTCTTGTTCAGTTTCCCCTTCCTCACCCTCTCTTACTACCTCCTTAGTCGGTGGAGGAGTCACCGCCCTAGCATCAGATGGACTAGATGCTCGTCCTCTTCCTCTAGAGGACGTCCTCCCACGGCCTCTACCACGGCCTCTTACCGCTGTTCTTTCTTCGAGCTACAGCCCCAGTGGCTGGCTTAGTCGTTTCTTGTCTCTCCGTTGTTGCTGCTGGTGCGGTCGTTGCTCTAGTTCTAACCATCTGCGAAATAGAATGAAGATGGTCAGATACCAATTTGTATCACCTAGATACCAATTGGACTCAACTAGTAGCACGAAAGAAGAATGAAAGAATGGAATTTTCCTAAACTCTTGTAGCCTCTCAAAGAGAAGTAAAGGCGTCCCCCTACCGTTCCTTAAGACTCTACTAGACCTGTTCTTGTGTGATGAGACCAACGACCCTAATGCTCTGATACCAAGTTTGTCACGACCCAAATCGGGGACGCGACTGGCACCCACATTTACCCTCCTATGTGAGCGAACCAACCCATCTAAACCTTAACATTTCAATGTATATCAACAGAAAATAATGCCGAAGACCTAAACTCATTAATAAAAACAATTCAAACTATTATTATTATCCCCAAAATCTGGAAGTCATCATCACAAGAACATCTATCCTCAAATTACTAAACTAAGAATATCTAAGAAAACAAAATAATAGAAAGCTAGTCCATGCCGGAAGTCAAGGCATCAAGACTTGAAGAAGAAGATCCAGTCCAAGCTAGACGCATTAGCTCACCCTGAATTTCCGAAAGTAGTGATGACTGGCTAGATCTACTGTTGAGTTGAAGTTGACGGCACGTTTGCTGCATTCCACAAATAACAAAGAACAAAACATAAAAGTAGGGGGTCAGTACAACCACAAGTACTGAGTAGATATCATCGGCCAACTCAAAATAGAAAACAGTATATATATAAGTTAATATCATAAATCAACTATAAACTCAACATGTAACAACAACAAGTAATATAATCATCAATAAGTACCATTAAGTTCATCCATGAGGGCTCAAGCCTCAAATACCATGCTCATTTGGAAATTATGTTCATTATGTTGAGTATACTATCATCTTTCAAGATTCATTATCTTTCTTCCTCTTGTGTCGGTACGTGACACTCCGATCCCCTACCACTATGTGTCGGTACGTGACACTCCGATCCCCTATATGTGTCGGAACGTGACACTCCGATCCCCTATATGTGTCGGAACGTGACACTCCGATCCCCTATATGTGTCGGAACGTGACACTCCGATCCCCTATATGTGTCGGTACGTGACACTCCGATCCCCTAATTCTACGTGTCGGTTCGTGACACCCGTCCCACTAATACTATGTGTCGGAACGTGACACTCCGATCCACTAATCTCATTCTATCCGTTCATCAAGCCTTTTCTATACCAAGGCATCATCAATCCCATTACTTTAATTCATCAAGCCTTCTTTTATACCAAGGCATTATCATTAATAGGTAGATTAAAGTTTCCTTCAAGATTTGGGATTTAATGGTTTTCATCATGCTTGTTTTATCAAAATCACATAATCATATTCATGCAAGCATACAGTTAAGCATATAGACAGGTTTACAATACCACCAATACATATCATTCACTATTAAGAGTTCACTACGAATATCGTAAAAAACCATAACCTACCTCCACCGAAGAATTGGAATCAACAAGCAATTTCCCAAGCTTTGTTCTTCTTCTCGTTTCTATCTCTCAATCGATCAATCTCCCTCTCTCTTTTTTTTTCTCTTTTTCTCATTCAAACCCTCTTTCCTTTACCCTAATTAACATATAATTAAGTGTAAAAGATGACAATGATACCACACTAATTAATCCAAAGTTACCTCTTTTATCCCTCAAGAATTTGAGTTATTAATATAAACCCACGAAATGTATAATTAAGGAAAGAATAGTCCAAAACGTCCCTTAAAACGTGTAAAGAAATCCGATTCTAACTGGGATTACGCAACCTGTGATGGGCCATCGTGACTACGACGGTCCGTCACGAAGTTCGTCGTGAGGGCCGAGACTTTATTTTCACCAAGGACACTGGGACGGTCCGTCACACCTGTGACCGTCCGTCCTGCAAGTCCGTTACGAAGTTCAGAGAGTCGATTTTCAGTACCCAATTTCAGAATTCCTAAGTATATTGAAACGAGACATCTGTGACGGACCGTCGTGCCTATGACGGTCCGTCGTGGTGTCCGTAATCTTGGCCAGTTTTTCCAGAAATAAAATCTGCTGCTCAAAACGAATAAACAAGGTCGTTACAAGAAGAGAGAGAGAGAATTGAACGAGAAACAGAGAAACGAAGAGGATAGCAAAGCTTGGGAATTTCTTGCTTGATCACTAGTCTTCGGTGGAGGTAGGTTATGGTTTCTCTTACGATATTCGTAGTAAAACTCTTAATAGCGAATGATATGTATTGATAATATTGTAAACCCTGCTATGTGCTTGATTTGTATGCTTGCATGAATGTGATTATATAATTGTGATTATATTAAGCATGATGAAGCTATTCAATCCCAAATCTTGATAAAAACCTAATCTCTTGTTAATGATGAGGCCTTGGTATAAAAGAAGGCGTGATGAACTAAAGTAATGAGATTGATGATGCCTTGGTAAGAAAAAAGGGTTGATGAATTGATAGAAGGAGATTAGGGGATCGGAGTGTCACGTTCCGACACATAGAATTAAGGGATCGGGTGTCACGAACCTACACATAGTATTAGGGGGACCGGGTGTCACGAACCGACACCTAGATTTAGGGGATCAGGTGTCACGAACCGACACGTAGATTTAGGTGATCGGGTGTCACGAACTGGCACGTAGATTTAGGGGATCGGAGTGTCACGTTCCGACACATAGTAGTAGGGGATCGGAGTGTCACGTACCGACACAAGAGGAATAAAGAATATGAGAGAGCGGAGTGTTACGTACCGACACGAGGGGAATAGATATAATGAATCTTGAAAGATGCTAATATACTCAATCTAATGAATCTAATTCCCAAATGAGTATGGTATTGAGTCTTGAGTCCTCATGTGTGAACTTGATGGTAATTGTTAATGATATAGTACTTGTTGTTGCTACATGTTGAGTATCATAGTTGATTTTATGATATTACTTGGTATATACTGTTTTCTATTTTGAGTTGGCCGATGATATCTACTCAGTACCCGTGCTTTGTACTGACCCCTACTTTTATGTTTTCTTCTTTGTATTTGTGGAGTGCAGCAAACGTGCCGTCGTCTTCGACTCAGCAGTAATTCTAGCCAGTCTTCACTACATTGGAAATTCAGGGTGAGCTAATGCTTCTAGCTTGGACTGGATCTTCTTCTTCAAGTCTTGATGCCTTGAATGTTCGGCATGGACTAGCTTTTATTTGTTTTAGTTACTTAGATATTTTTAGTTTAGAAATTTGAGGATAGATGTTCTTGTGGTGATGACTTCCAGATTTTGGGGATAATAATAGTTATTGAATTGATTTTATTAATGAGTTAAGTCTTCCGCATTACTTTCTGTTGATATTATATTGAAATGTTAGGGTTAGATTGGTTGGTTCGCTCACATAAGAGGGTAAATGTGGGTGCCAGTCGCGTCTCGGTTTTGGGCCGTGACACCATATAGCTAAGGTAAGGACAGTGTGTAAAAGTTGTGTGGGAAGGCCTGACTTGGACTTGGATGTAATAGGGCTAAGAGAGTTTCCTCTCTCACATTACGGGAGAGGCTGCTATTTCGTTCACTGAGCTCCCTTATAACTTAATTTTAACTTGGAACCAACTAAGGGTCATCTTCTTAGCACGCTACTACCAGGTCTCCAAAAAACTATACCACAAAGACAGTGAAAAACTTTGTGTCCCTAACAGGAGAGTCAGTTAGTAGTTCTTGGGATAGATTCACCTCGTTTTTTAGAAGCGTCCCAAATAGCCGTATTGATGATGAGTCACTGAAGGAATACTTCTATCGGGGCCAAGATGATAATAATATAGCGGTTTTGGATACAATAGATGGTGGTTCTTATAGGGAATGTCCTTATGCTGAGATTGCTAAAAAGTTAGAGAAAATCTCCCGGAACAATAAAGATTAGAGAATAAGGAAGTAAGATATTGGGAGAAATACTTTCGCAGTGCAATCCTCTCATAACGCAGTTACTGATGAGATTCGGGAAGAGATGGCTCACATGAAAACTGAGCTTGGGTTGGTATTAAAACAAATATCACTGGGGTGCAGAAAAGATAGATGCAGTTAACTACTTGTCTAAACCACCACCTCCAAATGATGAATGTTATTATGCGTAGGATTCCTATGCGGTAAACAAGAAGACGGGGGGGGGGGGGGTTCGACCGAATTCCCAAGGCTCAAATCATGATAATTAACGCCAAGGTCAAGGGAACCATGGTCAGATCTGTGGTAACTATAATGTGAGGATCATTATGTCTTAGATGGAAACCATAACCGCGATAACAACTTCAACAGGGTAACTATAGTAACAGAAATGATTGGAATGGACCCTATGTCCCTCCTCAAAATCGTGAAGTTACTCCTAAGGATGGTGGAGATAGTATGAAGTGAGTTAAGGATATGTTGCACAAAATGATGTGGAATTTGGATGCAATGATGAGCACATTAAATACTTATGGAGTGATTTAGCGGGTGTTGGGCAGAAAATCGATACACATGCAATCGAGTTGCAAATGGCCCAATTATATGTTACTGTGAAAACATGCCAACCGGGCACTCTTCCTAGCAACACTGTCCAAAATCCAAAAAATGATGCACACTGTATGTTAATCACTATTTGGGTTAGTAAGCAAACCATTGACCCAGCTATGCCATCTAATGAGGAAAAGGTGATAAAGGATAATGATAAGGTGGTAGAGGGTAGTGGTGAAGCAGAAGATAGCACTGAAAAAGATGCGGAAGTCCCTATAAAGGTAATTCTCATTCCTAGACCACCACCACCTTTCCTCAAAGATTAGTGAAAAAGACCGAGGATGGTAAATATCGGCATTTTATAACAATATTGAAGCAGCTTTCTATCAATGTCCCTTTATTAGCAGCTCTAGGACAAATGCCCGGTTATGCAAAGTTTATGAAAGATCTGGTTTACAAAGAAAAGATCGGTCACTTTAGAGGATGATGATAGAATGTAGCATTGTAGTGCTATTGCTACAAGATCTCTCGTACAAAAGAAAGAAGATCCAGGTGCGTTCACTATTCCTTGTACAGTCGGGTCATAACATTTTGTGAAAGCATTATGTGATCTGGGGGCAAGCATAAATCTCATGCCCCTCTCGATTTACAAGAAGTTGGGTTTGGGTGAGCCAAAGCCCACCGCAATGCGGCTACTGATGGTCGATCGAACAGTGAAAAGAACTATAGGGATACTCCACTATGTGCTAGTAAAGGTGGAGTCGTTCATATTTCCAGCGGATTTTGTTATCCTTGATTGTGAAGTCGATTTTGAAGTGCCTATTATTCTTGGGAGGCCATTCGTTGCTACAAGTAGACCCTTAGTTTCTATGGAAAAGGGGCAGATGAAATTTGGGAAATGAAGAAACGACCTTCAACATTTGTAGGTCCATGAGGCAGAGTGGTGAGCTTTAATCGGTATCTGTTATATCCTACAAACAAAATATGAAGAAGTATTTGACCTAAAAAGTGAAAAAAGAGGGTTTATGGTTTGGGATTTTTTGCTTTTAGAAGGTTCTAGGTTGCGTTGGTTTCGGGAAAGCTCAAGTCCAAATGTACTTTCCCTTACTTGATTACCCAATTATTCCCTCATGGAGAAGTTGAGTTTCAAACAAAGGAGGGAGTGTTGTTTAAGGTGAATGGAGAACGCATAAAACCTTGTTTCTGGTATACTGAATCGGAAAATGAAGGGATCGAGGCATACCATCTTGATGAAGGCTGATTAATCAAGCGTCCTCAGTCATGCCGCGATGTTAAATCAGGTGCTTCTTGGGAGGTAGCCCAATACTTATAATTTTTCTTTCAAATAATGGTTGCATTTTCTACTAATGGGTTTTAAATTTGCAGGCAGATCACTATGAAATTCTGCAGCAAATCACTCTGCAGCAGTCACTGACGGACCCATCGATGACCCATCACGAAAGCGATAGACCGTCGCATCAATCCGTCATACTAGCTACATCTTTCTGTTATTTTCAAAAATAGGTCACATACAACGGAACGAACGATGGCCCATCAAAAATGCGACGGACCGTCAATGGGGACTCGACGCGTCATTAATGAAGCGTACCTGACCTGACCTAAATGTTTTTTAATAAAAAATTCTTAATATTTAAAAACCCCACCCCTTGAATTCACCCATTTCCTTCTGTCCTCCCATTTCCCTCCCTTTTCAACTTCAAATTTCTTACCTCTCTTTCAACCGATCATTTTCCCAAATTCCCCAATTCCTAAAAGTCCATCCTCTACTAGTCGGAGTCTGCTGCTGTGGTTATCTACTTGATCACCAAGTAACTTCCTCGTTTGTTTTTCTCAAATTCTAAAGTATGTGTCTCTTATTTCTACCCATTTACATTGCATTTTTGTTTATCAATTAGTATTATCCTATATCTTATTGATGGGTTAATTCTTTAATACATATTCTGCCTGACCTACGTTGAAGAATCCTCAAAATTGCATTGTTAAAACTCTAAAAATAGCTGCTTTAGCATTGCTAGTTTACTAGGTATTTGAGTTTGACACATATAGGTTAAAACACTAAAAATTCCATTTGGGTAATAGGGGATGATTGTGGCATCCCTAGTTCTTTCACTAAAAGACAGAACGAGACCCCGATGAGGGACAGTCGTACCCACGATGGACCATTATAGGGTCCGTCCCCACATCCCGAGCACCCTACTGTCCAATTTTCTCCATGTGTCCACCAACGGACACATGAGACAGATTATTATTCCCACGACGGTCCATCCTGCACAACCATTCTGGTGGTCAGAGAAACTATCCCTAAGTGTCTCTAACTTTTTCTAAGTGTCCTCCAAGAGACACATGCAACAAATCATCGTTCCAACAACGGTCCATCTTGTATAACCATTCTGGTTGTCAGAGACCCTATTCCCAAGGGTCTCTCACTTTTTCTAAGTGTCCTCTTATGGACATTTACGACGGACCGTCATACCATCGACGGTCTGTCCTGCATAACCGTCATGGCGGTCAGAGACCTCTATCCGAAGGGTCTCAAATTTTTCCCAAGTGTCCTCTAACGGACATCTACCACGGACCGTCACACCCTCGACGGTCTGTCCTGCATAACCTTCATGATGGTCAAAGACCCCTCTCCTAAGGGTCTCCATAAGTGTTTCTAAGTGTCCCACGACAGACATATACGATGGACCGTCATCATTACTACGCTCTGTCCTACTTATCCATCATACTTGTCAGAGACTTTCCTTCAGGAGTCTCCACCTAAACATAGTTTAAGTAAGCATGAAGGACCCCATGACAGTCTTTCCTAGTCACGACGAGCCATCACTTGATGTCTCCCGATTATACCAGAGATCCACAATATATTTACCAGACATCGACTGGAGTGGACAACGCGTTCATTGGGCTGTTATAGTGAAGTGTTGGTCCGAGAGTTCTATGCCTCCTACGTGGCTACTCTCTGATCACAGATTGATAGGCTGGTTTCACCCGCCAAACAGGCCCCACTGCAGCATGTCCGAGTACGTGGAATTCACATTGATATCTCCCTACCTACCATTCGCCGGTATCTATATGGCGAGGATGTTGATGAAAACAAGACCCCTCTCACCGCCGATTTTGACTACCGTTGGAAAATTGTCAAAGATGACCAATTCTTGCGTGAGCCATTGCTGAGAGAGACCACCAAGAGATGGATGGTCGTGCACTTGTCTGTTGATGGAGAGGGTGGTGATTGGGTAACCACTCCGAAAGGAGCCATCAAGAAGGCTAACCTAACCTTCACGGTGACGTTTTTATGGTTAATTGTCCGCCACTACCTTACCCCCACAACCGTTTATAATATAATCACATGGGATCGTGCAGTACTAATGGCGGCGATGATAGCCGGGTTAGACGTTGACTTTTCTTGGCTTTTACAGGCGATCATGCACGAGAGGGTTTTTAATGGCACAACTACTTACCCTTTCCTATGCATGATATTTTCTTTATGCAGGTCCGCAGGTGTGCCCATCTTGCACATTGATCAGCTCAAGAACCCGCTGGGCATTGGTTATATCGGCCTCATCAGGGATGAGGCCAATTAGTTGGCTCCACGCAGAGAAACCCATCAAGAGTTATATCCACTTGGTGACAATCGTGCTTATACGGTAGCAAAGCCTGGCATGGCTACGCATGCTGCTTCCACTAACACTACCCCGGTCGAGTCTATCCCGGATAGTAGCATTGCCCCGAGCTCCTCACGCTCAGCCCCTTTCTCCGCTCTGATCATGCTTTCTACGGTCCAGAAACTAGTGGAACAGATGGATAAACTTTTGCATCACATATAGCCTTAGATATAGAGGTCTATTGTGGAGGTAGAAGAGAGCTTAGAGGAGAGAATCGTCCACCACACAGACCGGATGATCGCTGAGGTTTATCAGTGCTTGGACGCTTTTGAGTTGCGGGTGCTAGCCCAGCCATCCCCTCAGGGGGATGTGTCGACCCTTTAGGCTTCAGTCGGGAGTCTTCGCGCCATGCAGAGGACACAATGATGGCGGCCTTATTCGCCACTTTTGAGATTCCGCCACCTCCCCCTCGAGAGCATGCCAAGAGTCTTAGAGGTCGAGAGGAGGATGAGGCTACAACACGGAAGAAGGAGGGCTGTCAGATTGAGGCTGCAAGTAGAGCCTCGCTTGCTGATGCGGAGGGGCGTCGGATGAGGGCCGTAGAGTCAGTTGCTGGGCTTCTAGCTCAAGAAATGTGGAGATAGAGGGAGACACTGTTGTTAGTGTTATTGCTACTAAGGACACTACTGAGGGTGTCCAGATTACAGGGGTATTGGTTTCCGGGGATCCGTACCTACCAGCTTCCTAATTGTCGGCGCTTTGCGCCCCAGTTTTGCTTCACCTACCACTCTTGTATTTAAATATTTTATGCCTTTGCGGAAATTGCATGTGTTATAGTTGGGGGTGGGGTAAGTGTAAAGTGAGTGCTAGGGTTAAGTCTGAGTAGCCCAATTCACTATCTTGTTTTGCAGTTTTCTGGCATGTGTTTTCCCAAGAGACTGATTATTGTTACTGTTGAACCTTCATGTATATATTTTGTGTACAAAGTTTAATTCTGAAGCATGATGGCTAAAATAATATCCTAATTAAATTAAAATGATGCATGACTAGGCATAATAATTGATAAATCTGTGGCTCTAAGCATGAAAAAGAGATACACCACTACATGATCCTAAGTCTAAAGTTCAAACTAGGTGACTGATAATCTTGTAGAGTAATGAGATGTCATGTGAGTGTGAGGAAGATTTTAATAGTACACTATTTGTACTGAGCTAGAACTTGCCTGTTTAGTGCTGCTAAAAGTAAATTGTAAGACACAATTATGAAAGGATCATAGGCCCTAGTTCAATATAGCCCATTTTTAGCCTAAATAAAACAAAACCAAATGAAATTAATCCTTATTTGATGTAAATTATTTGAGCTTAAACTAGACCTTTTTTTTTTCCCCAAGTGATCTTTTTTGAGAATAATGTGTTGGCTTTTGTCCTTCCTTGGACATACCTTATGCCGAAAGCATAAGTTGTGGGTGGCTAATGCAGTAAACAACCCTTTTTATGGACCTGAACCAACTTTGGGTATTGTATACTTTTACTCATGATAAATCCATGAGTTGAGGTTTGCTATTATGAGGAATGCTCTTGAAAATGGGGTTGAAAGAACAAAGAGATAGAAAGAAAAAAAGTAAAGTGACTCAAGAATCAGTTGAAAGAAAAATGAAATAAAAAAAATATACAATAAATACAAGCAAGAAAAGAAGAGAGTCACTTACACAAATGAAGAAAGAAGGGAAAATAGCAAGGTAAAAGAATATGGGAAATTGGAAGAAATAAATTGATGAAAAGAGGTATGTTTAGCCGATATGTCAAGGTGGGCAAAAAGTTTCTAAAGTATACCTAAATATACCCTACCTGACCCTGAGCCCATGATACAAGCTAAGAAAGTCCTATCATGAAAATAAGGGCAAGGTTATGGCAATATGTATGAATGAGTTGTGAATCTGTTCAGAGAGTGAGTGTTGAAAAGTAACCCTTATACTCAAACTGAAATCTTTGTATGAAAAATGAGGATATTTTTTGAAGTAAGGACACTAGTTGCAATACCGCAAATATTAACACCTGGGTGAGATATTGAAGAGGATATGAATTAGTGCATAGTGAGTTTGTGTCATGGTCTGATTCCACATAATTTAAGCCTAATAGTTATAGCATGCATAAATATGATGAGACTAATCGGGATTGATATCCAAATGATTGCGAAAGATAAAACATGGATACTATTGTACAACAATTTTGTAGTGAATCATAGTGTGTCGCTTGAGGAAAAACAACGAATTTAAGTTTAGGGTGTTGATATACCATTGTTTCACCATATTTTTAATGATTTTTTCATAAGCTTAGTGTGTGTCCAAAAGAGTTTTTGTATTAATTTTTATGTAAGTTTCTCTTTATTTGTAGGAAATCTTCTAAAAGCTTAATGCGGAGGTTTTTGAGCAAGAAATGCAGAAAAGTACCACCTACAGAGCTTGTGACGGTCCGTTGTGCCTCTGACGGTCAGTAGTTGGCATCGCAGTGAAGCTGCTGAAGGAAGATGGGGAAGTCTGACCAAGTTTGGGGCTAAGAAGTGTGTGACGGACTGTCGTAGCCATGACGGTCCGCCCTGCTTGTTCATCATGAAGATTACAGAAGTAGTCCCAGTACCCAAATTACAAGAGTTTAGGTGTTATGGAACGGACACCCTCGAGGGACCGTTGTGCCTGTGAGGATTCGTCATACCTGCCGTCAAGGATAATTAAGAGAGCAGAAGTAGAATATGCAAAGTTTGGGACGATGGAGTCCATGACGGCCCGTCGTGACCATGACGACCCGTCGCGAGGTCTGTCGACCTAGCGGCGTTTTGAAAAGTTTCCTGCAAATAGAGTCCTTCATTGATTAGGTTTTTGTTTTTCATTAATAGTTCGAAAAACTTTGTTTTTGGGGTCACACTTTTTGGTGATTAGACTCTGTTATAGTTAGACTCTTGGTTATTTTATCTTCTTTCGTGGATTAGACTTTTTAAATATTATTACACTTTTGGATAATCGTTAGTCTTCGAATAATATCAGTAATTTATTGTTGGTGATTTTTTTTATTAATAAAGTGAATTTCTTAATTTTATTCTTTCTCATTGAAGTAAGTGCATGAATTCTTATATTACATATTTGAATATTGTGATTATGGCTATGGGTAACTAAACTCTATAACTACGGTTGTGGGAACCATAGGCAAATAATGAGGTAAAACCAAACTAAATTAACAATTCTAGAATAGTGTCTTGAATGTATTTATAATTCTTTTGCTTAGAAGTCTTTTAAACGGATGGCCAACGTTAGAACTCACCTTAATTCTACTTGCCGAACCAAGGAGGTAGATAATAGGAAAAGAATTATCAACATTGATTTAGTGTATACTATCTCATAGGCTAGTAATGATTTGTACGAGGTAATAACTTAGTTAAATATCGAATATTATGCTTAATGTCAGGTAAATGTAAGGGCTAGTATAGCAACACACGTAGTCGAAACAAGGTGCGGAGTAAAATTTTTTATATGCCGGACCAAGGATTTAGAAATACATAACTTATCACTTTGCATGCAAGATACTATGAAAGAATTTTTATAGTTAGAATTATCAAGTTAGAAACCTGTGGGGAACCCGTAAACCCTAGTTAGTTTTATGAATTGATTAAACTCCAACATTTGAATTTGTTAGTTGTCTCCTTTAATTTAGCTAGTTTATTTAATTCACATAGAAGTAAAAAAAAAACCCTTTCATTGTCTTTGGTTTCCAAGGAAATGATTGACTAAATAGAAGTAGTAATAGATTGAAGTTAAGTCTGAACTGTTTTCCTCGTGGGAACAATCCTAACCTCATTAGTTGGGTTTTTATTTGATACGACCTCTTTACTTCTTATTTGAGAAGTAAGTTTGAGTTTATCACACACATAGGCAGACTACTTCAAAAGGGAGCGCGCAAGGTTTATTCGCATTAAGCTTTAGAAATACATGGTGTACATTTTCATATAAACCATAGGTTAGAGTGTGAGCAAATAAACTATAGGGAATGTAGGAATGGACTATATGATCACATGATGCATGAGTACATAATCTAAGAGATGTAGTAGATATGACATGTACACATATTAGAAAATGAAATACAGAACACAAATCATATTGAGCAAGTGTAATATATTGCATGGATAGGTGGACTAACATATCAATGAGCACAGATATGAAATATGAGCAAGTGAGCACATAATAGATGGACAGAAAAGCTATAAGTCCTGGAATGTTTAATAAAGTAGGTTACGAGGTATACAAAATTTATAAAAAATGGTCGTATGATTAATTAGTATGCATTACCTATACAATATGGACAAGTGGCTTGCGGGAAGAAACCGTTGCAAGAAATAGCATGTATGGAAAAGTTCCTATGAAAACATCAATAAACAAGGGTGCTTTGAAGCGGAGAACAATTGCATATATGCATTCCATCACGTTAGGTAACATGTGATAAGGCAATCCACAAAGGGAAAATGATATACAAATATATAAGTTATAGAACATGCAGCATGCATAATTATATAACAAATCATCTTTGGAGACTACGATATATCCTATCAAACCACCCTACCATTCTAAGGTGAACACACTGTCTTAAGCATTTAAGTTACAGGTGGGATAGTTCTGTTCATATTCCTTACTTGCCTCAAAGCACATACAATTGATTTTTCCATCTACTATCTCTAATCTCCTAAGAATTCTTATAGGTGTTCTCCTATAGGGAGTTGTCTTCTGTATAGGTCAATATAAATAGTATAGTTAAGATAGAAAAAGAAAATCCTCAAAAAAAAGTTCATCTTTTAGAGTAGGAGGCCGAACTCAGCTTTGCCTTCATTACTAGCTTCTGTTATATCACAATCAATGACTGATGTCCCTTGAAGGCTTAAAAAGAAAATTAATAGTGAAGCTAGAACGCACCATGAAATATGAACTCTAATAACATGTAAATAGCAGGTACCTATGAAGTTATATCATGATTCATAACGTCTTATAGTTAGCTGATTTACTCTTAACTAGATAGGCCTGGCCATACTAGTAGATTTCCTTCTTTTTCTTAATAATAAGTGAGGGTGCTCCTACTCTTCTCCCATGAAAGATAGCAAATAAGAACAACTAGCAATATGTATATTGCAGGTAGAAAAGTATCGACAAAGTCCCAAATCAACCTTGTGCTCACCAATATCTGCTGAGTATAATATGCTTCTATTGGGGCTAGTAGTTGAGTAATTATACCTGCAGTACCAAATAGTAACGAAGAAGTAAGCTACAATCTATCTAGTGAGCATTTTAATTCCTTTCCTATCCCTTTAATCGTGTGGATATACTGTGTACAACCTTCGTGTCAGGTCCTACCCTAAACTCCCTGCATTATTTAAGTCCTTTAACGTATCCAGAACTTCCCCGCACATCAAGTCACATTCCTTATCATAACATACACAAAACAATCTTTGAGAATAATAATGTAATAAAAAAATATGAATCATAGTTTATGATCACCAACACTTGAAGAGCTAACATTAATATTAAAGTACTAAAACAATCTCATATCTTAATCTAAAGAGGACTCCCCACCATAGTTTTTCCAGCATGTACGAATCACCAGACCATCCTCCGCAATATTCACCATGTAAAAGTAACAATTTCCAACTCATTAACACATACAAAGTGTCCTAATTCTCTCAAGCGTAAATAGAAGAAAATTGCAGTAGATTACCTTGTTGGACATAACTACCACTTGCTAAGACTTGATTGTTCAAGGTAAAGGTTGTCCTCTTTAACCTGTCTTAAATTATACCTTCAAATATCTTGAAATACCTATTATTCAGGAACGCTAATGGTATTTAATGGTTGTTATATGAATCTAAGAGAGAGAAGAGATAAACCTCTAGCAATCAGATTTATTTTTCACAATAAAAATGGTTGGAAAATGTTGATATCAATCTGTTTTGAATGGACTTGTTTTTGCCGACTTTCTCTCATTTTGGGCCAGAATTTGTCAATTAGGTTACCGACCTACTTGGAATTTTCATTGGACTTTTTGGACGTAAGAAAATTGGCCCTTTTTTCACCATACTTGTACTTCATTTGCAGCCAACATGTGTCTTTAATTTGGAGCACACCTTTAAGTTGGTGATGCACCTAGTTTTCCATTAAAATTATTTCTTGTCGGCTTGGGAAGATTGGGCCTTTGTTGTCCATTTTCCCCTTATTATTCTATTAAGCTTGGGCTAAATTAATGCAAATAGGTGTAGTGTACTTGGCCGAATAACACAGTCTCTTAGTAGGGGATGTACCTACTTTGTCCTTTGGGCTGGTTAATAAATCAAAGTAGGTGATGCACCTACATGTCACCTACTAGCTTAGTGAAGTCAAGCAAGGACCTCTATTTTGTTCCATTTCTAGACCTTACTAACTTTAACATAACTTAGAACTTTTATACACTATGTCACTTCATAGTTTAGATTCAAATACCAACTTGTGATCTCAAGTTTAAATGCTTCCATCGACATAAACTTAACTGAGTCGTATCAAAATCTTTGGACAGTCCACTTTAAACATATTTTATTGATACTAATCGCATAGGATACCGAATCTATCACCATACAACAAGGAAGTTTATAAGCAATATATAAATAGAACTAGTACACATTGAATACGGGGTGTTAAACCATAACCTTAAAACCGAAGCTAAAAATACAAAAACCCAAACATTAAATACTAAACAATAGATTTTAAACCTCAGATGCTAAATCATGAACCATAAAACCTAAAAAAACACCTACACCCTAACAATAATCATAACCCTAACCAAGACACTAATCCTAAATCATAAACCCTAAACCCTAAACCCTAAGTCCAAATAAAACTGTAAGTCCAAAATATGAAAAGGCATACGTTAAACACTAGAAAATAGATTTTAAACCTAAAATAGGCCTAAAACCTAACCGTAACCCAATCCCTAACCCTAAACCATTAACTCTGAATCCCAAGCCCAAAATACCAAAACCCAAACATTAACTACAACATTATAGATTTTAAACAAAAAATATCTAGGCCCCAAAATCTAAAACCTAACCCTAACCTTAAACCCTAAACCCAAAACAAAAATACCAAAAACATAAATTAAACACTAAACCATAGATCTTACTACTAAAACCCTTAACCCCAAACCCTAATACCTAAAAAACAACCTATACCCTTACCCTAACCTAACATTAACACTAACCCTAACCGTACCATAAACTCTAAATCCCAAACCAAAAATACCAAAACCAAAACATTAGACACTAAACCATTAATACCAAAACTTCATATTCTAAACCCTTAACCCAAAAATCTAAAAAAAAACAAAAACCCAAACCTTAAACCTAACTCTAACTATAAACCATAAACCATAAACCATAAAACCGAGACCTTAAGCCCAAAATACTAATATCCAAACACTAAATACTAAAGCATAGTTTTTAAACATCAAATGCTAAATACTTAACAATAAACCCTAAAAAACATACACCCTAACCCTATACTTAACTCGAATTCTAACCCTAAATCCTAAACCCTAAAAACTAAGTCAAAAAAAAACCATAAGTCCAAATTATGAAAACTCAGACAACCAAAACTAAAGCACATATTTTAAACCTCAAATCCTAAACTACAATCCCTACAAACTAAAAAAACCTAAATACTAAACAACAAACCCTAAAACCTAAAAAAACGTAAACCCTAACCCTAACCCTAAACAATTAAATCGAATTCCCAAACCCAAAATACAAAAAAAAAAAAAAAAAAAAAAAAAAAAAAAATCAAAAACTTAAATAATAAACAATAGATTTTAATCAAAAAATTCTAAACCTAAAACCTAAAACAAAATAAAATTCATAAATCCCAACCCTAACCCAATCCCTAACACGAACCCTAACCCTAAACCCAAAGCCCGAAATACAAAAACCCTAAGATTAAATACTAATCCACAGATATTACAACTCAAATCGTAACAAAAAACTCTAAAATATACAAAATAACATAAACCCTAACCCTAACATAAATCCTAACCCTAACCCTACCATAATTTCTAAATACATGCCCAAAATACAAAATACAAAACATCAAACACTAAACCATTGATATTAAACCTCAAATCCTTAAACCTTATACAAAAAAAACTTAAAAAAACAGAACGCTAACCCTTGTCCTAACCTTAATAAAAACCCTAACACTAAACCACAAACCAAAAACCGTAAGCCCCAAATACCACTATCTGATCATAAAAAAAAATAAGCATAAAATACCAAAAACCCAAATATTAAATAGTAAATAGAAAAGGGTAAAAATTTCCCCTGAATTATGTGAAATAGACCATTTATACCCTCTATAAAATTTTGGGATAAAAAATACCACTAGCCTTATCTTAGGAGACCAAAAATACCCTAATCTTAACCTTAACCCTAAACCCTAAACCCTAAAAAAAACCTAAGCCAATAATATGTATTCCTAAAAACTAAACACTAAAGTATAGATTTTAAACCTCAAATCCTAAACCACAAACACTAAAACCTAAAAAACCTAAACCCTAACCCTAACTTTAACCCTAACCCTAACCCTAAACTATTAACCCGAAATCCCATGCCCAAATTACAAAAAACCAAATATTAGACTCTAATCCATAGATATTAAAAAAATCCTAAACCCCAAAACATAAAACATAAAAAAAACCCTACACCTTAACCCTTACCTTATACTTAACATAAACCTTAACCCTAACCTATCCTTAATACTAACCCTAAACCCTAAGAACAAAATACCAAAACCCTTAAATTAAACAATAACCATAGATATTTCTACTCAAATTTATAACTCCCACATTAAAACAGAAATAAAAACCTACACCCTTACCCTAACATAAACCCTAAACCCCAAGCCCAAAAATACCAAAACCTAAATATTAAACATTAATGCATTGATATTAAAGCTCAAATCCTAAAACCTAAACATAGAAACCTAAAAACCCAAAAAAACTAAACACTAATCCAAAAATACCAAACCCAAACATTAAATACTAAACCTTAGATTTTAAATCTCACATGCTAAATCACGAACCAAAAAACCTAAAAACAAACGTAACCGATTACCCTAATCCTAACCCTAACTCAGACCCTAATCATAAACCTTACCCTAAATCCTAAGTCCAAATAAAAATTACAAGTCTAAAATATATAAACAAAGACATTAGAGAAGACCATAGATTGTAAATTTCAAATCCTAAACAACAAACCCTAAAACCTAAAAAAAAACTAACTCTAACCCTATACCATTAACCCTAAACCCCAAGCCTAAAATACAAAAACCCAAACATTTAATACTAAACCATAAATTTTAAATACAAATCCTAAACCCCCCAAAAAATAATTATAAAAAAAACTAAACCTTAGCCCTAACCTTATCTCTGAAACGACCCTATCACTAACCTAGTCTTAACTTTAACCCTAAACTCTAAACCCTAAACCCAATGTCCAAAATGCCAAAACCCTAACATTAAGTACTAAACCATAGATATTAAAACTCAAATCCTTAACCCCAAACTCTAAAATCTAAAAACAACCTTAACCCAAACATTACCCCTAACCCTAACCCTAGTATAAACCCTAAACCCCAAGCCAAAAAAATACAAAAACCCAAACATTAAACACTAAACCATTGATATTAAGTCTCAACCTAAAAACCTAAGAAAACCCAAAATCCTGACCCTAACCCTAACCTTAGCCAAAACTTTAACCCTAACCCGAACCATAAACCATTCCCCTAAAACCCCAGTCGCAAAATACGATAAACAAAACATTAAGCACTAAACAATAGATTTTAAGCCAAATATTCTAAACCCCAAAACCAAAAAACTAAAAAACCCAAAACCCTAACCCTAACGCTCTCCGTAACACGAATCCTAACCCTAACCCTATCCTTAGACCTAATCCTAAACCTAAAGCAAAAAATACAAAAACCCTAACATTAAACACTAATCCATTGATATTACAATTTTAATTGTAAATCCAAAACCCTAAACCCTAAAAAATAACCTAAACCCTAACCCTAACTCTAACATTAATCCTAACCCTTAACCTTCAATAAACTTGAAACCCCAAGCCCAAAATACGAAAAACAAAACATTAAACACTAAAATATTAATATTAAACCTCAAATCCTAAAACGTAAATTTAAAAAGCTAAGAAAACAAAACTCTAACCTTAATCCTAACCCTAACCCTAACCTAAACCCTAACACAAAAATGCCAAACCCATTTATTAAATACTAAACGATAGATATTAAAACCCAAATGCTAAATCATGAACCATAAAAAAAACCTATGCCCTAACCCAAATCCTAACCCTAACCCAGACACTAATCCTAAACCTTAAACCCTAAACCCTTTTTCCAAATAAAAATTCTAAGTCCAAAATACGAAAAACACAGACGTGAAACACTAGATCATATTTTTAAAAACTCAAATCCAAAATCACAAACCCTAAAACCTAAAAAAACCATAATGCTAACCCCAACAATAACCCGAAACCATTAACACTAAACCCAAAAAAAAAATACCAAAGACCAAAACATTAAATATTAAACCATTAATTTTAAATCAAAAACCCTAAACCCTAGCCCTACCCTATCCCTAACACGAACCCTAACCCTAACCCAATCCTTAACCTTAACCCTAAACTCTAAACCCTAAAACCAAAACTGAAAAAAATACCCTAACATTAAACACTAAATCATAGATATTACAAATCATGAGCTGAGATTGTCAGGCATGTCGAGTATGGATCTCCTTATATCTCCTAGTCTTCAAGCTTAAACTGCCATTATAGGGATCTTGTGGGGTTAAATTCCCATGTATTCTAGCATGTTTTTAGTCACTTTAGCCGTTGATTCCATCTCTTTTCGGTGTGGGGGAGACACTGGATTTCATGATGCTCGCATGATCTATGTCGGTTAAAATTAAAGTGCATAATTGAATGAATAAGGCCATCCTTAAATGATGCACATAATGACATGAACGATACCAAAGGTTTTAGGATAGAATAATCAAGAGGCAAGCTAGATTCAATTAATGAAACTAGGTTATGTATCATTGCACAACAAACCCGATGAAAGTCTTATACTACATCGTAGATATAGCTGGTGTTCACACTAGCCTATGAATGAAATGAAATGAAGTACGTAATAATGAGTGAAGCAGAATCTGTGTTTTTTAAAGAAGACTTCCTAGTTAAGGTCCCATATGTCGATCCCTCATTTTGGAAAGTCCTAATGTCAAGTCCATGATTCCAAGGTCTTATGGAATATGAATGAATACTATAAAAGATGTTATGTGCTATTTGAAATATGATAAGTATGATGATGCATGTTACTCTCATGGAACGACTTTCCTAGTCAAAATTTGAAAAGTTCACTGACTTTCCTAATCCAAATTTGGAAAGCTCACTGACTTTCCTAATACAAATTTGTAAAGTTCTCTAACTTTCCTAATCCTAATTTGGCATGTCCAATAACTTGACTTTCCATAATCATGTTGTTAGGAAAGATCTATTCTTAATCATGCGTGTCCTGGTGTGCTTGCATGTACCCATACTTAGTACAATTGTGTAATAATCACATACAACTCTATATTTTTAGGTGCAGGTACTGGCGAAAGCTAGAGTTTACTGGTTGATGTGCAACTATCCAGATGTGGCACTTTCATTCGGACTTGGTAGACCCTCATGCTTTCGAGGATGTCTACCGTGATTATCTAGCTTAGATATTTGATATAGCGATTGCAGAATTTTCCACTAGTATTTCATTCCACTTTTAGTTCAGACTTTTTATTGGTGTCATTTTGGCTAAAATATTTTTATGCAATTATGAAATGTTTCTTTTATTTGATTATCTCTATATTAGATGGTTTATTAGTGGACGCCTATGATATTAAGTTCAAAATGTTTATCATGAACTAAGAATTCAAAAAGTTCAAATTTTCTGCTACAATCAACCTAGATTAAGTGAGAATGACATATGTAGGCTTGTCTTCGACCTCTGAGAGGTCAACGACTCCAGTCTCGTCTAGGGTCTATATTTTGGTGTTGACAATATCTCCCAATTTATTTTGTATATGAACGGACACATAAAATCATAGGCTATAGAAGCAGTACTTTCCCTACTCGTTGTAACGACCTGTTTAGTCGTTTTGAGCAGCAGATTTTATTTCTGGAAAAACACGCTGAGACGACGGACCTGACGACGGACCATCATGGGCACGACGTACCGTCGAGGGGGTCTCGTTTCAAAACACTTAGAAATTCTGAAATTTGGGTACTGAAATCAACTCTCTGAACTTCGTGACGGAATGGCAGGACGGACCGTCGTGGGCACGACGAGCCGTCACAGACCCTTTAGTAGAATTGAGTCTCTGAACTCTGTGACAGAGCAGCAGGACGGACCGTCACAGGCTGTGTAATCCAAGGCTGGGTCGGATTTCTGTTAAGTAATTTAAGGGGCGTTTTGGACTATTCCTGCTATAATTATAAATTTAGTGGGTTAATGTTAATAGTTTAATTACTTCGGGGTTAAAAGAGATAACCTTGAGGTAATTAGTGGGTTAATTCCTCATCTTTTATACTTAATTATATGCTAATTAGGGTAAAAGAAAGAGGGTTTGAATAAGAAAAATATAAAGAACAAGGAGAGGGAAAGAGAAACTATGGAGAGAGAGGAACGAAGAGGATAGCAAAGCTTTGGCGAATTTGCTTGCTTGATCACGAATCTTCGGTGGAGGTAGGTTATGGTTTTTATGCTATTCGTAGTAAACTCTTAATAGCGAATGATATGTATTGGTAGTATTGTAAACCCTGCAATATGCTTAATTGTATGCTTGCATGAATGTGATTATCTAATTGTGATAAAATAATCATGATGAATCTATTGAATCATAAATCTTGAAAAATCCTTAATTTACATTGTTAATAATGATGCCTTGGTATAAGAGAAGGCTTTATGAACTAATGTAATGATATTGATGATGCCTTGGTATAAAAGAAGGATTGATGAATTGATAGAATGAGATTACTGGAGCGGGTGTCACGAACCGACACGTAGAATTAGGGGATCGGAGTGTCACGTTCCGACACATAGAATTAGGGGATCGGGTGTCACGAACCGACAAGTAGAATTAGGGGATCGGGTGTCATGAACAGACATGTAGAATTAAGGGATCAGAGTGTCACGTTCCGACACATAGAATTAGGGGATCGGGTGTCACGAACCGACACGTAGAATTAGGGGATAGAGTGTCACGAACCGACACGTAGAAAAGGGGATCGGAGTGTCGCGTTCCGACACATAGAATTAGGGGATCGGGTGTCACGAACTGACACGTAGAATTAGGGGATCGGGTGTCACGAACCGACACGTAGAATTAGGGGATCGGAGTGTCACGTTCCGACACATAGTAGTAGGGGAGCGGAGTGTCACGTACCGACACGAGAGAATTAAAGATAATGAATCTTGAAAGATGTTAATATACTCAATCTAATGAACCTAATTCCCAAATGAGTATGGTGTTGAGGCTTGAGTCCTCATGGTTTAACTTGGCGGTACTTGTTAATGATTATAGTACTTATTGATGCTACATGATTGAGTATTGTAGTTGATTTTATAATATTACTTGATATAATTTGTTTTCTATTTCGAGTCGGCCGATGATACCTACTCAGCACTTGTGTTTGTACTGACCCCCTACCTGTATATTTCTTTCTTTGCTAATTGTGGAGTGCAGCAAACAGACAGTCGTCTTCAACTCAACCGCAACTCTAGCCAGTCTTCATTACACCGGATTTCAGGGTGAGCTAATTCTTCTAGCTTGGACTGGATCTTCCTCTTCATGTCCCGATGCCTTGAACTTCCGGCATGGACTAGCTTTTTATTTATTTTAGCTTCTTGAAATACTCTTAGTTTAGTAATTTGATCATAGATGTTCTTGTGGTGATGACTTCCAGATTTTGGGAATAATAGATGTTGAGTTTTTAGAAGTTTATTGAATTGATTTTCATTAATGAGTTTAAGTCTTCCGCGTTGTATTTTGTTCATTATGTCTGAAATGCTGGGGTTTAGATTTGTTGGTTCGCTCACATAGTAGGATAAGTGTGGGTGCCACTCGCGGCTAGATTTGGGTCGTGACAAACTTGGTATCAGAGCATTAGGTTCGTTGGTCTCATCACACAAGAACGAGTCTAGTAGAGTCTTAAGGAATGGTAGGGGGACGCCTTTGCTTTTCTTTGAGAGGCTATAGGACTTCAGGAAAATTCAATTCTTTCTTTCTTTCGTGATATTACTTGGTTCCAATTGGTATCAAGGTGATACAAATTGGTACCTGACCATCTTCACTTTATTTCGCAGATGGTTAGAACTAGAGCAACGAACGCGCCAACACCAACACCCGCAAGACAAGAAGCGTCTGAGCCAGCCACTGGGGCTCTAGCTCGAAGAGGAGTAGTGGCAAGAGGCCGCGGAAGAGGTCGTGGGAGGACGTCCTCAAGAGGAAGAGGACAAGCACCTAGCCCATCTGGTACTAGGGCGGTGACTCCTCCACCAACTAAGGAAGTGGTAAGAGAGGGTGAGGATGGGGAGAATGAACAAGTGCAGAATGAGGGATTGCCACCCCAACCTACCCCAGAGATGATCAATCAGGTTCTTGCTTATCTTAGCGGGTTATCTGATCAGGGCCAGGCACCTCCAGTGTTTTCTGCATCAACACCTCCAGTTCCGGAGGTACAACATGCAGCTACTATGGCTCCCCGCATGGATGTCTCTTTTGAAATAGGCACGTTTCCTCGTCTGACTACAGGGCCTATAATGACAAATGATCAGCATGAACTTTTCAGCAAGTTCTTGAAATTGAAACCTCTAGTCTTCAAGGGTGCTGAATCTGAGGATGCCTATGATCTTTTTCTTGACTGTCATGAGCTACTACACAAGATGGGTATAGTAGAACGGTTTGGTGTTGATTTTGTGACTTATCAGTTTCAAGGGAACGCCAAAATGTGGTGGCGGTCACATGTTGAGTGTCAACAAACAGAGGCACCACCTATGACTTGGGCCTCATTCTCTAGCTTGTTTATGGAGAAGTATATCCCCCAGACTTTGAGGGATAGGAAAAGAGATGAGTTCCTGAGTCTAGAGCATGGTAGGATGTCGGTTACTGCATATGAGGCTAAGTTTCGTGCATTATACAGGTATGCCACCAAACTTTGTTTCAGTCCACAAGAGCGGATTCGCCGTTTTGTGAAGGGGTTGAGGTCAGAATTGCGGATTTCAGCCTTACGGGTAGCGGCTACGACAAAATCCTTTCAAGAAGTGGTAGACTTCGTGATAGAGGTGGAAGGAGTGAAGCCAGATGACTTCTCCATGGCATCGACATCAAAAGGTTTCGAAAGGGAGGTGAGTTTAATGGTTCTTACTCTAGAGGACAGGGTTCCGGAGGTTACTCAGTCCGACCAATTCAGTCTTCACTACAAACTGTAGTTGGGGGTCCACCTCAGACCGGTCAACACTTCTCTGAGAGACCTATGCTTGACTCTAGAGAGTGTTATGGATGTGGGGAGACTGGACATATAAAAAGGAATTGTCCAAAACTGAGTTATAGACCCCCAATAGCAAGAGGTAGAGGTGGTCATGGTAGAGGCCGTTATTCTGGAGGACGTGGTGGCCGAGGTAATGGTGGTCACTAAAACGGCCGGGGTGACAGGCAAACTGGAGCCACTGCAGCATAACATAGTAGGGGCAACGGGCAGACAGGTGATAGGGCCCATTGTTATGCTTTCCCTGGGAGATCTGAAGCGGAGACATCTGATGCTGTCATCACAGGTAATCTTTTGGTTTGTGATTGCATGGCTTCTATATTGTTTGATCTTTGATCCAAATTTTCTTATGTATCTTCCTCATTTGCTAATGGTCTTAATTTACATTGTGAATTACTTGACATGCCTATTCGTGTTTCTACTCCGGTGGGTGAGTCTGTGATAGTTGAAAAGGTATATAGGTCTTGTTTGGTGAATTTTGTGGGGAGCAATACTTATGTAGACTTGGTTATCTTAGAAATGGTTGATTTTGATGTAATTCTGGGTATGACTTGGCTTTCTCCAAATTTTGCGATCTTGGATTGTAATGCTTAAACTATGATGTTAGCCATGCCTGGGACAGATCCGTTAGTGTGGGAGGGCGTCTACACTTCAACTCTGGTTCGTATCATCTCCTTTCTTTGTGCTAAGAGAATGGTTAGTAAGGGGTGTTTAGCTTTCTTGGCACATCTCAGGGATGACACTATCCAAGTACCTTCAATTGAGTCGGTTTTGGTAGTCCGTGAGTTTCTGGATGCGTTCCCTGTAGATCTTCCTAGTATGCCACCGGATAGAGATATTGATTTTTGCATCGATCTGGAACCGGGTACTCGCCCCATTTTTATACCCCCTTATAGAATGACTCCCGCGGAGTTAAGAGAATTAAAGGCCAACTTCAAGAGTTGTTGAGCAAAGGCTTCATTAGACCAAGTGCATCTCCTTGGGGTGCTCCGGTGTTATTTGTGAAGAAGAAGGATGGGAGTTTTCGGATGTGCATAGACTATAGATAACTAAATAAGGTAACTATTAAGAACAAGTATCCTCTTCCTCGCATTGATGATTGGTTCGATCAGTTACAAGGTGCTTGCACCTTCTCGAAAATCGATTTGAGATCTGGTTATTATCAATTCAAAATACGGGCAACAGATGTGCCCGAGACTGCTTTTCGGACAAGATATTGGCATTATGAGTTTTTAGTAATGTCTTTTGGGTTTACGAATGCCCCTGCTGCTTTTATGAGCTTGATGAATGGGATATTTAAGCCATATCTGGATCTCTTTGTTATTGTATTCATTGATGATATATTATTATACTCCAAGAGTAAGAAGGAACATGAGGAGTACTTGAGAATTGTATTGGAAATGTTGAGGGAGAAAAAGCTTTATGCCAAGTTCTCTAAGTGTGAGTTTTGGCTAGATGCAGTGTCCTTCTTGGGGCATGTAGTTTCAAAAGATGGGGTGATGGTGGATCCTTCCAAGATCGAAGCAGTGAAGAGTTGGGCAAGACCCACTAATATTACAGAGGTGACGAGCTTTGTTGGTTTAGCTAGCTACTACCGCCGATTTGTCAAGGGGTTCTCTTCTATTGCTTCCCAATTGACAAGCTTAACTAAGCAGAATGTTCCATTTGTATGGTCGGACGAGTGCGAAGAAAGCTTTCAGAAGCTCAAGAATTTGCTAACTATTGCACCCATCCTCACCTTGCCAGTGGAAGGTAAGAATTTCATTGTCTATTGTGACGCATCCTATTCGGGTTTAGGTATAGTGCTAATGCAAGAAAAGAATGTAATTGTTTATGCTTCAAGGCAATTAAAGGTGCATGAACGTAACTATCTGACCCATGATTTGGAGTTGGCCGCGGTAGTATTTGCATTAAAGCAATGGAGGCACTATTTATATGGGGTTAAGTGTGAAGTCTATACGGATCATCGTAGCCTACAGTATGTCTTTACTCAGAAAGATTTGAATTTGAGACAGAGGAGATGGATGGAACTACTGAAGGACTACGATATCACTATTCTGTATCATCTGGGAAAAGCTAATGTTGTGGAAGACGCTTTAAGTAGGAAGGCAGGAAGCATGGGAAGTCTAGCTCACATGCAAGTTTCTAGACGCCCATTGGCTAGAGAAGTTCAGATTCTGGCTAATGACCTTATGAGGTTAGAAGTAAATGAGAAGGGAGGATTTTTGTCTTGTGTGGACGCAAGATCTTCCTTCCTTAACAAGATTAAGGGAAAGCAGTTTAATGATGAGAAATTGATCCGGACCCGAGATAAAGTGTTGCGAGGAGAGGCTAAGGAGGCACAAATCGATGAGGAAGGTGTTTTGAGAATTAAGGAAAGGGTATGTGTACCCCGCATCGATGATTTGATCAACACTATTCTGGCAGAGGCTCATAGTTCAAGGTATTCTATACATCTGGGTGCAACCAAGATGTACTGTGACCTAAAGCAACACTTTTGGTGGAGTAGAATGAATCGCGACATTGTTGATTTTGTTGCCAAATGTCCAAACTGTCAGCAAGTGAAGTATGAGCCCAGAGGCCTGGAGTAACACTTCAGAGAATGCCCATTCCGGAATGGAAGTGGGAGAGAATCGCAATGGACTTCGTGGTTGGTCTTCCAAAGACAATGGGCAAGTATGACTATATTTGGGTGATTGTTGATAGGTTAACTAAGTCTGCTCACTTTATTCCGGTCAAGGTGACTTACAATGTAGAGAAATTGGCCAAACTTTACATCTCGGAAGCGGTGCGATTGCATGGAGTTCCACTCTCCATTATATCAGATAGAGGTACGCAGTTTACTTCTATGTTTTGGAAAACATTGCATGCTGGATTGGGTACTAGGTTGGATCTGAGTACCGCATTTCACCCTCAGACCGATGGTCAGTCAAAGAGAACGATTCAAGTGTTGGAGGATATGCTTCGTGCCAGAGTGATAGAATTTGGTGGTCATTGGGATAACTTCTTACCCTTAGCAGAATTTTCGTACAACAATAGCTATCACTCAAACATTGATATGGCCCCATTTGAAGCATTTTATGGTAGGAGATGTAGGTCTCCCATTGGGTGGTTTGATGCATTTGAGGTTAGACCTTGGGGTACTTGAGGGATTCATTAGAGAAGGTGAAATCTATTCAAGAAAAGCTTTTAGCGGCTCAAAGCCGGCAAAAGGAATATGCAGATCGAAAGGTTAGAGACTTGGAGTTCATGGAGGGTGAACAAGTCTTGCTGAAGGTTTCGCTTATGAAAGGGGTGATGCGGTTTGGTAAGCGAGGTAAGCTAAGCCCAAGGTATATTGGACCATTCGAAGTACTTAAACGAGTAGGGTAGGTTGCTTACGAATTAGCCTTGCCTCCAGGGCTGTCCGGAGTGCATCCGGTATTTCATGTGTCTATGTTGAAAAGATACCATGGGTATGGAAACTACATCATTCGTTGGGATTCAGTCCTGCTTGATGAGAATTTGTCTTATGAGGAGGAACCTGTTGCTATTTTAGATAGAGAAGTCTACAAGTTGAGGTCGAGGGAGATTGCATCCATCAAGGTTCAATGGAAGAATCGACCAGTTGAAGAAGCCACTTGGGAGAAGGAGGCCGATATGCGAGAAAGATACCCAAACCTGTTTACAGATTCAGGTACTCCTTTTCGCCCTTGTTTTTCTTCTTGTAATCGTTCGAGGACGAACGATGGGTATATTGGTATCTCTTGTAACGACCTGTTTAGTCGTTTTGAGCAACATATTTTATTTCTGAACAAACAGGCTGAGACGACGGACCCCACAACGGACCGTCATGGGCACGACGTACCGTCGAGGGGGGGGGTCTCGTTTCAAAACACTTAGAAATTCTAAAATTTGGGTACTGAAATCGACTCTCTGAACTTCGTGATGGAATAGCAGGACGAACCGTCGTGGGCACGACGGGCCGTCACAGACCCTTTAGTGGAATTATGTCTCTGAACTCTGTGACGGAGCAGAAGGACGGACCGTCGCAGGCACGACGGGCCGTCACAGGTTGCGTAATCCCAGGCTGGGTCGGATTTCTGTTAAGTAATTTAAGGGGCGTTATGGACTATTCCTGCTATAATTATAAATTTAGAAGGTTAATGTTAATACTTTAATTACTTGGGGGTTAAAAGAGATAACCTTGAGTTAATTAGTGGGTTAATTCCTCATCTTTTATACTTAATTATATGCTTTGAATAAGAAAAATAGAAAGAACAAGGAGAGGGAAAGAGAAACGATCGAGAGAGAGGAACGAAGAGGATAGCAAAGCTTTGGCGAATTTGCTTGCTTGATCACGAATCTTCGGTGGAGGTAGGTTATGGTTTTTAAGCTATTCGTAGTAAACTCTTAATAGCGAATGATATGTATTGGTAGTATTGTAAACCCTGCTATATGCTTAATTATATGCTAGCATGAATGTGATTATCTAATTGTGATAAAATAAGCATGATGAAGCTATTGAATCATATATCTTGAAAAATCCTAAATTTACTTTGTTAATAATTATGCCTTGGTATAAGAGAAGGCTTGATGAACTAAATTAATGAGATTGATGATGCCTTGGTATAAAAGAAGGATTGATGAATTGATAGAATGAGATTAGTGGAGTGGGTGTCACGAACCAACACGTAGAATTAGGGGATCGGAGTGTCACGTTCCGACACATAGAATTAGGGGATCGGGTGTCACGAACCGACAAGTAGAATTAGGGGATCGGGTGTCAGGAACCGACACGTAGAATTAGGGGATCGGAGTGTTGTCATGTTTCGACACATAGAATTAGGGGATCAGGTGTCACGAACCGACACATAGAATTAGGGGATCGGGTGTCACGAACCGACAAGTAGAATTAGGGGATCGGAGTGTCACGTTCTGACACATAGAATTAGGGGATCAGGTGTCACGAACCGACACGTAGAACTAGGGGATCGGGTGTCACGAACCGACATGTAGAATTAGGGGATCGGAGTTTCACTTTCCGACACATAGTAGTAGTGGAGCGGAGTGTCACGTACCGACACGAGAGAATTAAAGATAATGAATCTTGAAAGATGTTAATATACTCAATCTAATGAACCTAATTCCCAAATGAGTATGGTGTTGAGGCTTGAGTCCTCATGGGTGAACTTGGCGGTACTTGTTAATGATTATAGTACTTGTTGATGCTACATGATTGTGTATTGTAGTTGATTTTATAATATTACTTTATATATATTGTTTTCTATTTCGAGTTGACCGATGATACCTACTCAGTACTTGTGTTTGTACTAACCCCCTACGTGTATGTTTCTTTCTTTTCTATTGGTGGAGTGCAGCAAACGAACCGTCGTCTTGAACTCAACCGCAACTCTACCTAGTCTTCATTACACCGGATTTCAGGGTGAGGTAATGCTTCTAGCTTGGACTGGATCTTCCTCTTCATGTCCCGATGCCTTGAACTTCCGGCATGGACTAGCTTTTTATTTATTTTAGCTTCTTGGAATACTCTTAGTTTAGTAATTTGATCATAGATGTTCTTGTGCTGATGACTTCCAGATTTTGGGAATAATAGATGTTGTGTTTTTTGAAGTTTATTGAATTGATTTTCATTAATGAGTTTATGTCTTCCGCGTTGTATTTTGTTCATTATGTCTGAAATGCTGAGGTTTAGATTGGTTGGTTCGCTCACATAGTAGGATAAGTGTGGGTGCCACTCGCGGCTCGATTTGGGTCGTGACACTCTTTTTATTTCATAACACTTTTTATAGGTGAGTCTTCTGAGAACGCACAACCATTATAATAAATCAAAAGTTTTATGCCGCTCCTGCATAATGTACTATGCTAAGTTATTTATCTATGGTTGATTAAATTACATATATTCCCATACTTTTCTAGTCAAAATCGTCACAATATAATTATAGAAGGAAATACTTTCCCAAATTGTTTAAAACTCAAATTAATAAGCATAGAGGGGGCGTAGTATACGGATGAATAAGTCACATTGGGCATGACACTGATATACCGTGGTTTCACGACATTTTTAATGCTTTTTCATTAAGTTTAGTGTTTGTCAAAAAGCCTCTTTGCATTAATTTTTGTTTATGTTTCTTTTTATTTGCAGGAAATCTGTCTAAAAGATTAATGCGGAGGTTTTTGAGCAAGAAATGCAGAAAAGTACCACCTACGGAGCTTGTGACGGTCCCTCATGCATGTGACGGTCCATAGAAGGCATCGTAGTGAAGCTGCTGAAGGAAGATGGGAAAGTCTGACAAAGTGTGTGGTTACGGAGTGTGTGACTGACCATCGTAGCCATTACGGTACGTCCTGCTTGTTCGTCATGAAGATAAGAGAAGTAGTCCAAGTACCCAAATTCCACAACCGTTCTGGTGGTCAGAGACATTCCTAAGGGTCTATTACTTTTTCTAAGTGTCCTCCAAGATACACATGCAACAAACCGTCATTCCTACGACGGTCCATCCTGTATAACCATTCTAGTTGTCACAGACCCTATATCCAAGGGTCACTCACTTTTTCTTAGTGTCCTCTTACGGACATTTACGACGGACCGCCATACCCTAGACTGTCAGTCCTTCATAACCCTCATGGCGGTCAGAGATTCCTATCCTAAGGGTATCCATTTTTTCCCAAGTGTCCTCAGACGAACATCTACCACGGACCGTCACACCCTCGACGGTCTGTCCTTCATAACCGTCATGACGGTCCGAGACCCCTCTCCTCAGGGTCTCCATACTTTTTTCTAAGTGTCCCACGACACACATAGATGACGGACCATCATCATCACTACGGTCCGTCCTACTTATCCATCATACTTGTCAGAGACTTTCCTTCAGGGGTCTCCACCTACACATAGTTTAAGTAAGACATATGAAAAACCCCATGACGGTCCGTCCTAGTCACGAAGAGCCATCACCTAATCTGTTTTATTTATTTTGTGTCGTTTGGTTTTGTTGTTTCTAGTACTAATATTGATTCGTTACATGTACTATATAGTATGGCATAAAAATAAGATCGAGTCTACGCACGTGGGCGATAAAAGTTTGTCGCCCCGTCTGCCCGCCTTGTCATTTGCTATGATGATGAGCGTGACCCCGAGTACGTTCCCCCACACACTTTCTACCCCATCCCGAGCTGCACGTGCTACCACAACAACGCCCAAAAAGGTGGCGTCAGTCATAGCCCCTGCCTCCCAGTATGATGAGGAGCGCACACTGACCGAAACACCTTCTGGTTAAGCTAGTCATGAAGAAGGTAAGTCTGGCTCCTTAGAAGTTTCGTGGTCGGAGGAAGCCTCGTGATCTGCTGAGGTCCCTGCACACCCCACAACTGCACATTCTGCCTCGTCTAATGAGGCTGATAGTTCTGAATACACACCGGCTCACCAACACGTGCTCTCACCCTGGTTGTCGTCCAGCCAAATCGATGGTGTGTCGAAAGGCAGTATCAAGTTTATTGAAATGCAAAGTTTCTTAATGACAACGGAGTCATGACACATACACATACATTAGAGAGGCGGGTCCTTACTGAAATTCTCCCGACTATGCAAGATCCACAATATCTTTACCAGACATCGGCTGGAGTGGACAGCGCGTTCCTTAGACCGTTATAGTGAAGTGTTGGTCCGAGAGTTCTACACCTCCTATGTGGCTACTCTTAGATCACAGATTGATGGGTTTGTTGCACCTGCCAAACAGGCCCCACTATAGCATGTGCGAGTACGTGGGATTCACGTTGATATCTCCCTACCTGCCATCCGCCGGTACCTATATGGCGAGGATGTTGATTACAACCAGAACTCTCTCACCGCTGATTTTGACTACTGTTGGCAAATTTTCAAAGAGGGCCAATTCTTTCGTAAGCCATCGCTGAGAGAGACCACCAAGAGATGGATGGCACTGCACTTGTCTGTTCATGGAGAGGGTGCTGACTGGGTAACCACACCGAAGGGAGCCATCATGAAGGCTAACCTAACCTTCACGGCGAAGTTTTTATGGTTTATTGGCTGCCACTACCTTACCCCCACAATCGTTTATAATATAGTCACATGGGATCGTGCAGTACTAATGGAGGCAATGATAGCCGAGTTTGGCGTGGACTTTTTTTGGATTCTATAGGAGGTGATGCACGAGAGTTTTTTAAGGTCACAACTACTTACCCTTTCCCGTGCATGATATTTTCTTTATGCAGGTCCGCAGGTGTGCCCATGTTGCACATTAATCAGCTCAAGACCCCGCTGGGTACTGTTGATATCGGCCTCATTAGGGAAGAGGCCAATGAGTAGGCTCCACCCAGAGGGCCCCATAATGAGTTGCCTCCACTTGGTGACAATCTGACATATACGGTAGCACAGGCTCGCATGGATAAGCAGGTTGCATTGCCCTGAGCTCCTCTCGCTCAGCCCCTTTCTCCGCTCTGGTCCCTCTTTCTAGGGTCCAGAAACTAGAGGAAAAGATGGCTACACTTTTGCATCACATCTAGCCTTAGATTTATAGGTCTATTTCGGAGGCAGAAGAGGGCTTGGAGGGGAGAATCATCCAGCAAATAGAGCGGACGATCGCTGAGGTTCATCAATGCTTGGAAGCTTTTGAGTTGCACGTGCTAGGACGGCCATTCCCTTAGGTGGATGTGTCGACCCTTCAGGATTTGGTCGAGAGTCTTCACGCAGAGATTGATATGATCTTAGAGGCTAGGGTGCCTGAGTCTAAGGCCTCTTCTTCAGAGCCTGCTGAGGACACAGTGATAGCGGCCTTATTCGCCACTTCTCAGATTCCTCCACCTCCCCCTCGAGAGCATGCCAAGAGGCGTAGGGGTCGACAGAAGGATGAGGCTACAACACGGAAGAAGGAGGGTCGTGAGATGGAGCCTGCAAGTAGAGCCTCGCTTGCTGATGCGTAGTGGCGTCGGATGAGCGTTGTAGAGTCAGCAGCTAGGCATCTAACATTAGAAATGTGGAGATAGTGGGAGACACTTCTGATAGTGTTGTTGCGTCTGAGGACACTACTGAGGGTGTCCATATTACCGGGGTAGTGGTTTCCGGGGAACCGGACCCACCAGCTTCCTGATCGTCGGTGCTTTACGCCCCAGGTTTGCTTCACCTACCACTCTTGTATTTCAATTTTTATGTATTGGGGACAATTTCATGTGTTATTGTTGGGGGTGGGGTAAGTGTAAAGTGAGTTGTAGGGTTAAGTCTGAGTAGCCCAATTTACTATCTTGTTTTGGGGTTTTCTTGCCTGTGTTCTTTTTCCCAAGAGAATGATTTTTTGTACTATTGAACTGGCATGTCTATATCTTGTGTACAAAGATTAAATCTGAATCATCATGGCTAAACTGATATCATAATGAAATGAAAATGATGCATGACTAGGCATAATAATTGAAAAATATGTGGCTCTAAGCATGACATAGAGATACATCACTGCATGACCCTAAGTCTAAAATTCAAACTAGGTGTCTGATAATCTTGTATAGTAATGAGATGTCATGTGAGTGGGAGGAAGATTTGTATAGTCCACTTTTTGTACTGAGCTAGAACATGCCTGATTAGTCCTGCAAAAACTAAGTTGGAATAGACAATTATGAAAGTATCATAGGCCCTTGTTCAATATAGCTTATTTTTAGCCTAAATAAAACAAAACCAAAAGAAATTAATCCTTCTTTTATCTAAATTATTTGAACTTAAACTTGACCTTTTTTTTACCCTAACTAATCTTTTCTGAAAATTATGAGTTGGCTCTGGTCTTTCTTTGGACATAGCTTATGCCAAAAGCATAAGTTGTGGGTGGCCAATGCAGTAAACAATCCTTTTTATGGACATGACCGAACTTTGGGTATTGTGTAATTTTACTCATGGTAAATCCATGTGTTGAGGGTGGATATTATGAGGAATGCTCTTGAAAATGGGGTTGAATGAACAAAGAGATAGAAAGAACAACAGTAAAGTGACTCAAGAATCAGTTGAATGAAAAGTGAAATAAAAAAACAATTAATACAAGCAAGAAAAGAAGAGAGTCACTTACACAAATGAAGAAAGAAGGGAAAATAGCAAGGTAAAAGAATATGGGAAATTGGAAGAAATAAATTGATGAAAAGAGGTATGTTTAGCCTATATGTCAAGGAGAGCAAAAAGTCACTGAAGTATACCTAAAATACTCTACCGTACCTTGAGCCTATGATACAAGCTAAGAAAGTCCTATCATGAAAATAAGGTCAAACTTATGGCAATACGTATGAATGAGTTATGAATCTATTCAGAGAGGGAGTGTTGAAAAGTAACCCTTATACTCAAACTGAAATCATTGTGTGAAAAATAAGGATATTTTTTTGAAGTGAGGACACTAGTTGCACAACCGGAAATATTAGCACCTCGGTGAGATATTGAAGAGGATATGAATTAGTGCATAGTGAGTTTGTGTCATGGTCTGATTCCACATAATTCAAGCCTTATAGTGATAGCATGCATAAATATGATGAGACTAATCGGGATTGATATCAAAATGATTGTGAAAGATAAAACATGGATACTATTGTACAAAGATTTTGTAGTGAGTCATAGTGTGTCGCTTGAGGACAAACAACGAAATTAAGTTTAGGGTGTTGATATACCGTGGTTTCATAGTATTTTTAATGATTTTGCCTTAAGTTTAGTGGGTGTCCAAAAGCTTTTTGTATTAATTTTTATGTAAGTTTCTCTTTATTTGCAGGAAGATGGGGAAGTCAGACCAAGTGTGGGGTTAAGGAGTGTGTGACGGACCGTCGTAGCCATGATGGTCCGCCCTGCTGGTTCATCATGAAGATCAGAGAAGTAGTCCCAGTACCCAAATTCCAAGAGTTTAGGTGTTATGAAACGCACACCCTCGACGGACCGTTGTGCCTGTGAGGATTCATCATACCTGTCGTTGAGGATAATGAAAAGAGCAGAAGAAGAATATGCAAAGTATGGGACGACGGAGTCCATGACGGCCCGTCCTGACTACGATGACTCATCGCGAGGTCTGTCGACCCAGCGGCGTTTTGAAAAATTTCCAGCAAATAGAGTCCTTCTCTGATTAGGTTTTTGTTTTTTATTTAAAAGTTCGAAAAACTTTGTTTTTGGGGTTAGACTTTTTGGTGATTAGACTCTGTTATAGTTAGACTCTTGGTTATTTTAGCTTCTTTCGTGGATTAGACTTTGTGACTATTACTACACTTTTGGAGAATCTTTAGTCTCCGAATACTATCAGTAATTTATTGTTGGTGGTTTTTTTTATTAATAAAGTGAATTTCTGGATTTTATTCTTTTTGATTGAAGTTAGTGCATGAATTCTTATATTACATATTCAAATATTGTGATTATGGCTATGGGTAACTAAACACTATAACTAGGGTTGTGTTAACCATAGGCGAATAATGTGGTAAAACCTAACTAAATTAACAATTCTAGAATAGTTTCTTGCATGTATTTATAATTCTTTCGCTTAGAAGTCTTTTTAAAGGATGGCCAACGTTAGAACTCATCTTAATTCTACTTGCCGAACAAAGGAGGTAGATAATTGGAAAAGAATTATAAACATAGATTTAGTGTATGCTATCTCATAGGCTAGTATTTATTTGTACGAGGTAATAACATAGTTAAATATCGAATACAATGCTTAATATGAGGTAAATGTAAGGGTTAGTATAGCAACACACATAGCCAGACCAAGGTGCGGAGTGAAATTTTTTATATGCCGGACCAAGGATATAGAAATACATAACTTATCACTTTGCATGCAAGATACTAGAAAAGAATTGTTATAGTTCGAATTATCAAGTAAGAAACTTGTGTGGAACACGTAAACCCTACTTAGTTTTATTAATTAATTAAACTCCAAGCTTTGAAGCTGTTAGTTGTCTCCTTTAATTTAGCTAGTTTTTTTTATTCATTTAGAAGTAAAAAAAAAACTTTTATTATCTTTGGTTTCCAAGCAAATGATTGACTAAATAGAAGTAGTAGTATATTGAAGTTAAATCTGAACTATTTTACTAGTGGGAACGATCCTAACCTCATTAGTTGGGTTTTTTACTTGATACGATCGCTTTACTTCTTATTTGAGTAGTAAGTTTGAGTGTATCAGATACATAGGCAGACTAGCTCTAAAGGGAACGCACAAGGTATATTGGCATTAAGCTATAGAAATACATGGTGTACGTGTTCATATAAACCATAGGTTAGAGTGTTAGCAAATGAACTATAGGGAATGTAGGAAAGGACTATATGATCACATGATGCATGACTACATAATCTAAGATATGTAGTAGATATGACATGTACACATATTTGAAAATGAAATACGGAACACAAATCATATTGAGCAAGTGTAATATATTGCATGGATAGGTGGACTAACATATCAATGAGCACATATATGAAATATGAGCACGTGAGCATATATCAGATGGGCAGAAAAGCTATAAGTCCTGGAATTGTTAAGAAAGTAGGTTACGAGGTATAAAAAATTTATTAAAATGGTCATATGATTAATTAGTATGCATTACCCACAATATGGACAAGTGGCATGCGGGAAGAAACTGTTGCAATAAATAGCAGGTATGGAAAAGTTCCTATGAAAACATCAATAAACAAGGGTGCTTTATAGTGGTTAACACTTGCATATAAGCATTCCATCACGTTAGGTAACATGTGATAAGGCAATCCACAAAGGGAAAATGATATACAAATAGATAAGTTATAGAACATGCAACATGCATAATTATATAACAAATCATCTTTGGAGACTGCGATATATCCTAAAGAACCACTCTACTGTACTAAGGTTAACACACTGTCTTAAGCATTTAAGTTACAGGTGGGATAGTTCTGCTCATATTCCTTACTCACCTCAAAGCACATACAATTGATTTTTCCATCTACTATCTCCAATCTCCTAAGAATTCTTATTGGTGTTCTCCTATAGGGACTTGTCTTCCATATAGGTGAATATAAATAGTACAGTTAATAAGGAAAAAGAAAATCCTCAAAAAAAATAGTTCATCTTTTAGAGTAGGAGGCCGAGCTTAGCTTTGACTTTATTACTAGCTTCTGTTATATCACAATCAATGCCTGATATCCCTTGAAGGTTTAAAAAGAAAATAAATAGTGAAGCTTGAACTCACCATGAAATATGAACTCTAATAACAAGTAAATAAAAGGTACCTATAAATTAATATCATGATTCATAACGTCTTATAGTTAGATAATTTGCGTTTAACTAGATAGGTCTGGCCATACTAGTAGATTTCCTTCTTTTTCTTAATAATAAGTTAGGGTGCTTCGGCTCTTCTCCCATGAAAGATAGCAAATAAGAAAAACTAACAATATGTATATGATCACTTTTTTCATATCCCTTAACTAGACTAGGATTGATGAATTACTGTAGGCATATAATAAATGATTCTGGTAATATCTCTATTCAATTTGGTGGAAGTCTATACATATGTATAATACTATACCCCTATCTGTACTAATGATGTGGATGAACTAGGTCCATCTTCTATTTAGTTAACATGAAATTCACCTATTTTTTTCTTATTGTTATCATGACGAACTATCAAAATTTGAATCGATACTAAACTGACTTCACTGTGTAAAAGGTTTAAAAAGTTGTTCCCAGGTGCGGCATTATAACTCAGTAGAATTGAAGATTTGAATACATTTTATTAACACATAAGCTTTAGCAATTACTCACTCATAACCACCTATCTAACTCAGCTATAGCATCCTCATATCATCGTACCCTTATTTTTAGGGAGTTTTACAGATTCCATCTCTTTCTAATGAGAAGTTGTCTATACATATTTGACCTATGTAATTTAAGATTCATTCTCACAAGAATCCTTTGTAAAAAGTAACTTTTAATCAAAACTAGTAGCTTAATGTACTAGATTCGGTTATGTACAACCAACTAATCATTACTTACTTCCAACGAATCAACTTTAATTTATTTATCCTTAACCTTCAGGAACATACTAATACTCTATAGCCAACACATAAATCATAAAAGGAACCAGCACACATAAATCATTTGCAACAATTGGCACACTTATCCCAAAGGTTTCTAATAATTAAAAGAATACAAATATTATTAGTACTTATTCTGTGTTTTTGGCACATACTTATAAATGCCAAAAATTAGCATACTCGGGAGGACATACGATGAGAATTTGAGCTTTGTCAGCCAATTAGGGCTATCTGTAGTAACACTATTGCATTGATACATCCACCTATAAAATTGTACCAGTGGCTTTTTTGAACTAAATGAAAGTGGTTTGACTATATCAATTTTGTGAACATGTACAACGCTGAAAATTCTATGTATATCAAAGACTAAGAAAAAGTGTCCTCTATAGGATAAAATCATGAAAGTATGGAGGAAATATAGAACTCAGTATCTGGTTACATCCTTCTAAGAAGATGTCCTTGAAATGCTACAGCAAATTAATGTAACTAGGTAACAAATCATTTTTTAACTAACGTGATGCAAATTGTACAAATGCGACTTTAAATACAAATAACATAAAAGACTTTACATACCTTATGGAGTGAGATGGTCGAACAAAATGATCTCAATCTAATCAAATTATGGTAACTTGAGGTCCTTTCTGTATGTTACATGCTGACACTTTAACAACTGACCTTAACCATAGTTAATATGAATTGCATGATCCGGTACAACTAGAAATGGACTTCTTAACGTCGCTCTATCGCATGATCAGGATTATGAAGGAAGGTAACATTTTCTAAATGTCCAAGCAGGCCCCTGATTATAAATGTTGCGCACAACACAGTCATACCTAAGGATCTACTAGACACGACTTTGTAGACCCCCTAGGATGAACTACTGTGATATTACTTTTGTACGCCCCCAACCCTTGGTGAGACGGATAAGTACCTTATGAACACATGCTTTACAAGTAATCTATGATGAGAAAGTAAACTACTATGCAGATTACTTATTTGAAGCTTTATATACAAAACATATTGACTAGCTGAACCTCTATATGTGACAAGTGAAACTATGAATACATATGATAGCTTCACAATGTCTACAAAGCCAATACTAGAATCCATGCTGGTTCCAGTTACAGATAAAAAAGACTCGACAAAGTCCCAAATCAACCTGGTGCTCACCAAAATCTACTGAGTATAATATGCTTCAATTGGGTCTAGTAGTTGAGTAATTATACCTTTAGTATGAAATGTAGAGTCCCCAATAAGGGACGTCAATATGAAAGAATGTATAAAATGTGTAAGGCATAATACAACCATATTTAACATGAGAGATCAAGTGAAACTAAATACCAATAAATAAGGATTCAAGACCACCTTTGCTTTGTATTTCTAGAATCGTGCATGACATTCTTTTCTCTACTTTTCTGTACTTTATAATCTGTATACAACATATTATACAAATGACCAGCTGATCAGTGGTAGAATACGATGACCCATGCTAGGTATTTTAACCGCTGAGATGTTGTCCTCATAATTTAACAAATTGGGATCGGCCCACGCTAGGCTTTCGCCCATGAGCTGCCACCCTTCCATACAAATTGGGATCGGCCCATGCTATTCTTCTACCCTTGAGCACCACCCTCTTACACCAATTGGGATCGGCCAATTCAAGGCTTTCCCCCCAGATCTGCTACATATAATCATACATATTACTTCACTTAGATTCTTTCATCTTTAAGACTGTAGTTTATCAGCTCATAACTCTTTTGGGTTTGTTCTCTATATAATCATAACTTTTTTGAGATTGTTCTTGTTTATGTTCATAACTTGTTTGTTATTGTTTTTTTGGTGTTTATAATTATTATTTAAATTTGGAACTACGGACCAGTAGTAAAAATCATATGAATATTGACTTACGATAATAACAATGACATGGGAAGCAAATGTTACTTGAACGTAGTACTTAGGAACTTATATGACTCGGTAATCATTTTGACATCTGAAATTAAAGCACATCCTGTGAACACAATTTAACATTCAGCAAAGAGATTTTAACTCTATATAATACAAATACAAGGTGTTCATGCATGTGGAACCAATGCGGAAATGTGGGAAGATTAAACTTAAGGACGGATACATATTCTAAGTAAGTACATATAAATGTACAATTGAACAAATAGTGATCATGTGAGGTAACATTATAGTTTAACACAATGGGATTAATTACAAAGAAAGGGAACAAATGAACATGTGACAAGATGACATATCCATAAACAACTGAAGCAAGTTGGCAAGATATGGGCAGATCGTATATCAATCATATAAACATATGTACCATGTGTAATTTAGGATTACTTTGACTTATATAAGGGAAATACTTGCTAGGGGTACTTTGACAATGAAACAAGTTTAAAACATGCATGCTAGAACTTGTAGAGTAAATACACACATTTAGTAACAAACACATATTAGAGTACCCACTTCAATGCTCTAGGGAGTAGGAACTACAACTATGGATCAGTGACTACCTATGGCACTTAGAAAGCTTACTTTTTGTAAAGAATGTTTTGGATTCATGCAAAAGAAATAGGAAATCAAATAGCCTTACATACCTTTCTATAGAATTCAAAACATATGACTTAAACTCCTTCTCTTCTGGTAACTAATCTACAATAAAATAAGTTTTAAGACTAGTATTAGTATCTAGTCATTCAATTTGAGCCACTTGATCACACCAAATAGTAACGAAGCAGTAAGCTACAATCTATCTAGTGAGCCTTTTAATTCCTTCCCTATCCCTTTAATCGTGTCTATATACTGTGTACAACCTTCGTGTCAGGTCCTACCCTAAACTCCCTTCAATTTTTAAGTCCTTTAACGTCTCCATAACTTCCCCGCACATCAAGTCACATCCCTTATCATAACGTACATAAAACAATCTTTGAGAATAATAATGTAATAAAAAAATATGAATCATAGTTTCTGATCACCATCACCTGAAGAGCTAATATTAATTTTAAAGTAGTAAAACAATATCATATCTTATAGTAAACAGGACTCCCCACCATAGTTGTCCCAGCATGCTCTAATAACCAGAACATCCTCCGCAATATTCACCATGTAAAAGTAAAAATTTCCAACTCATTAACACATACAAAGTGTCCTAATTAACTCAAGCATAAATAGAATAAAATTGCAGTAGATTACCTTGTTGGACATAACTACCACATGCTAAGACATGGATTTTTCAAAGTAAAAATTGTCCTCCTTAACTTGTCTTAAATTATACCTTCAAAGAATTTGAAATACCTATTATTCAAGAACTCTAATGTTATTTAATGTCTATTATATGAATCTAAGAGAGAGAAGAGACAAAGCTCTAGCAATCTGATTTTTTTGTCAAAGTAAAAATGGTTGGAAAAAGCTGATATTAATCTGTTTTAAATGGACTTTCTTTTGCCGACTTTCTCTCATTTTGGGCCATAATTTGTCAATTAGGTGACCCACCTACTTGGACTTTTCATTGGACTTTTTGGACTTAATAACATTGGCCCTTTTTTCACCTTACTTGTACTTCATTTGCAGCCAACATGTGTCTTTAATTTGGGCCACACCTTTAAGTAGGTGATGCACCTAGTTTTCCATTAAAATTATTTCATGTGGGCTTGGCAAGATTGGGCATTTGTTGTCCATTTTCCCCTTATTCTTTTATTAAACTTGGGCTAAATTATAGCAAATAGGTGTAGTGTACTTGGCCAAATAACACAGTCAAAAGAGTCTTAGTAGGTGATGCACCTACTTGGTCCTTTGGGCTGGTCAATAAATCAAAGTAGGTGATGCACCTACTTGTCACCTACTAGCTTAGTGATGTCAAGCAAGAACCTCTATTTTTTTCCATTTCTAGACCTTACTAATTTTAACATAACCTAGAACTTTTATACACTATGTCACTTTATAGTTTAGATTGAAATACCAACTTATGATCTCAAGTTTAAATGCTTCCATCGACATAAACTTAACTGGGTCGTATCAAAATCTTTGGACAGTCCACTTTAAACATATTTTATTGCCACTAATTGCATAGGATACCGAATCTATAACTATACAACAAGGAAGTTTATAAGCATTATATAAATAGAACTAGTACACGTAGAATACGAGGTGTTACACCTTAACCTTAAAACCTAAGCTAAAAATACAAAAACCCAAACATTAAATACTAAACCATAGATTTTAAACCTCAAATGCTAAATCATGAACCATAAAACCTAAAAAAACACCTACACCCTAACAATAATCGTAACCGTAACCAAGAAACTAATCCTAAATCATAAACCCTAAACCCTAAGTCCAAATAAAACTGTAAGTCCAAAATACTAAAACACATACATTATACACTAGAAAATAGATTTTAAACCTCAAATCCTAAAACCTAATATAAACCTAAACCCTAACCATTACCCAAACCCTAACCCTAAACCATTAACTCTGAATCCCAATCCCAAAATACAAAATCCCAAACATTAAGTACTAAATTATAGATTTTAAACCAAAATTTCTAAACCCCAAAATCTAAAACCTAACCCTAACCTTAAACCCTAAACCCAAAACCCAAAACCAAAAATACCAATAACCTAACATTAAACACTAAGCCATAGATCTTACTTCTAAAACCCTTAACCCCAAACCCTAATACCTAAAAAACAACCTACACCATTACCCTAACCCTAACATTAACACTAACCCTAACCCTACCATAAACTCTAAATTCGAAGCAAAAAATACCAAAACCAAAACATTTAACACTAAACCATTAATACTAAAACTTAAATTCTAAACCCTTAACCCAATAATCTAAAAAATTAAAAATGCAAACCTTAAACCTAACTCTAACTCTAAACCATAAACCATAAACCCGAGACCTTAAGCCCAAAATACCAATATCCAAACAGTAAATACTAAACCATAGTTTTTAAACCTCAAATGTTAAATACTAAACAATAAACCCTAAAAAACCTACACCCTAACCCAATTATAACTCGAATTCTAACCCTAAATCCTAACCCCTAAAAACTAAGTCCAAAAAAACCATAAGTCCAAATTATGAAAACTCAAACAATAAAAACTAAAGCAGATATTTTAAACCTCAAATCCTAATTCACAATCCCTACAAACTAAAAAAACCTAAATACTAAACCACAAACCCTAAAACCTAAAAAAAAACATAAATCCTAACCCTAAAGCTAACCCTAACCTTAACCATAACCATATACCTAATCCTAAACCATTAACTCGAAATCCCAAGCCCAAAATACAAAAATCCTAAACTTAAATAATAAACTATAGATTTTAATCAAAAAATTCTAAACCTAAAACAAAAAAACCCATAAATCCCAACCATAACCCAATCCCTAACACGAACCCTAACCCTAAACCCAAAGCCCAAAATACAAAAACCCTATGATTAAATACTAATCCACAGATATTACAACTATAATCGTTAATAAAAAACTCTAAAATATACAAAATAACATAAACCCTAACCCTAACATAAATCCTAACCCTAACCCTACCATAATTTCTAAATCCAAGCCCAAAATACCAAATACAAAACATCAAACACTAAACCATTGATATTAAACCTCAAATCCTAAACCCAATGCAAAAAAAACCCTAGAAAACAAAACGCTAACCCTTGTACTAACCTCAACCAAAACCCTAACACTAAACCATAAACCAAAAACCGTAAGCCCCAAATACCACTATCTGATCATAAAAAAAAGCCCAAAATACCAAAAAACCAAATATTAAAAACTAAATAGAAAAGGGTCAAAATTTCCCCTAAATTATGTGGAATAGACAATTTATATACTCTATTACGTTTTGGGCTCAAAAATACCACTAACGTTATCTTAGGAGACAAAAAATACCCTAATCTTAACGTTAACCCTAAACCCTATACCCTAAAAAAAACCTAAGCCAAAAATATGTAATCCTAGAAATTAAAGACTAAAGTATAGATTTTAAACCTCAAATCCTAAACCACAAACACTAAAACCTAAAAAAAAAAAACCTAACCCTAACTATAACCCTAACCCTAACCCTAAACTATTAACCCGAAACCCCATGCCCAAATTAAAAAAACCCAAATATTAGACACTAAACCATATATATAAAAAAAAAAATCCTAAACCCCAAAACATAAAACATAAAAAACACCTACACCTTATCCTTAACTTAAAACTTAACCCTAACCTATCCTAAATACTAACCCTAAACCCTAAGAACAAAATACCAAAACCCTTAAATTAAACAATAAACCATAGATATTTCAACTCAAATTTATAACCCCCACATTAAAACCTAAATTAAAATCCTACACACTTACCCTAACATAAACCCTAAACCCCAAGCCCAAAAATACCAAAACCCAAATATTAAACATTATAGCATTGATATTAAAGCTCAAATCCTAAACCCTGAACATAGAAACCTAAAAACCCAAAAAAAACTAAACACTAATCCAAAAATACCAAACCCAAACATTAAATACTAAACCTTAGATTATAAACCTCACATGCTAAATCACACTATTACCCTAATCCTAACCCTAACTCAGACCCTAATAATAAACCTTACCCTAAATCCTAAGACCAAATAAAAACTATAAGTCTAAAATATTTAAACAAAGACATTAAAACTAGACCATAGATTTTAAATATCAAATCCTAAACAACAAACTCAAAAACCTAAAAAAACCTAACCCTAACCCTAAACCATTAACCGTAAACCCAAAGCCTAAAATACAAAAACCCAAACATTAAATACCAAACCATAGATTTTAAACACAAATCCTAAACCCCCCAAAACATAATAATAAAAAAACTAAACCTTAGCCCTAACCTTATCCCTGAAACGACCATAACACTAACCTAGTCTTAACTTTAACCCTTAACTCTAAACCCTAAACCCAAAGTCCAAAATGACAAAACCCTAACATTAAGTACTAAACCATAGATATTAAAACTCAAATCCTCAACCCCAAACTCTAAAACCTAAAAACAACCTTAACCCAAACATTACCCCTAACCCTAACCCTAGCATAAACCCAAAACCCCAAGCCTAAAAAATAACAAAACCAAAACATTAAACACTAAACCATTGATATTGAGTCTCAACCTAAAAACCTAAGAAAACTAAAAATCCTGACCTTAACCCTAACCTTAGCCCAAACCATAACCCTAACTCGAACCATAAACCATTGACCTAAAACCCCTGTCACAAAATACGATACACCAAACATTAAGCACTAAACCATATATTTTAAGCCAAATATTCTAAACCCAAAACCTAAAAACTAAAAAACCCTAAACCCTAACCCTAACCCTATCCATAACACGAATCCTAACCCTAACCCTATCCTTAAACCTAATCCTAAACCTAAAGCCAAAAATACAAAAACCCTATCATTAAAAACTAATCCATTGATATTACAACTCTAATTGTTAACCCAAAACCCTAAACCCTAAAAAATAACCTAAACCCTAACCCTAACTCTAATATTAATACTAACCCTTTCCCTTCAATAAACTTGAAACCCCAATCCCAAAATACGAAAAACAAAACATTAAACACTAATCTATTCATATTAAACCTTAAATCCTAAAACCTAAATTTAAAAAGCTAAAAAAACATATCTCTAACCTTAATCCTAACCCTAACTCTAACCTAAACCCTAATACAAAAATGCCAAACCCAATTAGTAAATACTAAACGATAGATTTTAAAACCCAAATGCTAAATCATGAAAGATAAAAATTAAAACAAAAATCTATGCCCTAACCCTAACCCAGACACTAATCTTAAACCTTAAACCCTAAACCCTTGTTCCAAATAAAAATTCTAAGTCAAAAATATGAAAAACTCAGACATTAAACACTAGATCATATGTTTTAAAACTCAAATCCGAAATCACAAACCCTAAAACCTAAAAAAACCATAACGCTAACCCCAATAATAACCCTAACCCTAAACCATTAACCCTAAACCCAAAGCATAAAATACCAAAAACCAAACATTAAATACTAAACCATTAATTTTAAATCAATAATCCTAAACCCCAAAACAAAAAAATCTCAAAAAACCCTAAACCCTAGCCCTACCCTATCCCTAACACGAACCCTAACCCTAATCAAATTCTTAACCTTAACCCTAAACTCTAAAAACTAAAACCAAAACTGAAAAAAATACCCTAACATTAAACACTAAATCATAGATATTACAAATCATGAGCTGAGATTGTCAGGCATGTCGAGTATGGATCTCCTTATATCTCCTAGTCTTCAAGCTTAAACTGCCATTATAGGGATCTTGTGGGGTTAAATTCCCATGTATTCTAGCATGTTTTTAGTCACTTTAGCCGTTGATTCCATCTCTTTTCGGTGTGGGGGAGACACTGGATTTCATGATGCTCGCATGATCTATGTCGGTTAAAATTAAAGTGCATAATTGAATGAATAAGGCCATCCTTAAATGATGCACATAATGACATGAACGATACCAAAGGTTTTAGGATAGAATAATCAAGAGGCAAGCTAGATTCAATTAATGAAACTAGGTTATGTATCATTGCACAACAACCCGATGAAAGTCTTATACTACATCGTAGATATAGCTGGTGTTCACACTAGCCTATGAATGAAATGAAATGAAGTACGTAATAATGAGTGAAGCAGAATCTGTGTTTTTTAAAGAAGACTTCCTAGTTAAGGTCCCATATGTCGATCCCTCATTTTGGAAAGTCCTAATGTCAAGTCCATGATTCCAAGGTCTTATGGAATATGAATGAATACTATAAAAGATGTTATGTGCTATTTGAAATATGATAAGTATGATGATGCATGTTACTCTCATGGAACGACTTTCCTAGTCAAAATTTGAAAAGTTCACTGACTTTCCTAATCCAAATTTGGAAAGCTCACTGACTTTCCTAATACAAATTTGTAAAGTTCTCTAACTTTCCTAATCCTAATTTGGCATGTCCAATAACTTGACTTTCCATAATCATGTTGTTAGGAAAGATCTATTCTTAATCATGCGTGTCCTGGTGTGCTTGCATGTACCCATACTTAGTACAATTGTGTAATAATCACATACAACTCTATATTTTTAGGTGCAGGTACTGGCGAAAGCTAGAGTTTACTGGTTGATGTGCAACTATCCAGATGTGGCACTTTCATTCGGACTTGGTAGACCCTCATGCTTTCGAGGATGTCTACCGTGATTATCTAGCTTAGATATTTGATATAGCGATTGCAGAATTTTCCACTAGTATTTCATTCCACTTTTAGTTCAGACTTTTTATTGGTGTCATTTTGGCTAAAATATTTTTATGCAATTATGAAATGTTTCTTTTATTTGATTATCTCTATATTAGATGGTTTATTAGTGGACGCCTATGATATTAAGTTCAAAATGTTTATCATGAACTAAGAATTCAAAAAGTTCAAATTTTCTGCTACAATCAACCTAGATTAAGTGAGAATGACATATGTAGGCTTGTCTTCGACCTCTGAGAGGTCAACGACTCCAGTCTCGTCTAGGGTCTATATTTTGGTGTTGACAATATCTCCCAATTTATTTTGTATATGAACGGACACATAAAATCATAGGCTATAGAAGCAGTACTTTCCCTACTCGTTGTAACGACCTGTTTAGTCGTTTTGAGCAGCAGATTTTATTTCTGGAAAAACACGCTGAGACGACGGACCTGACGACGGACCATCATGGGCACGACGTACCGTCGAGGGGGTCTCGTTTCAAAACACTTAGAAATTCTGAAATTTGGGTACTGAAATCAACTCTCTGAACTTCGTGACGGAATGGCAGGACGGACCGTCGTGGGCACGACGAGCCGTCACAGACCCTTTAGTAGAATTGAGTCTCTGAACTCTGTGACAGAGCAGCAGGACGGACCGTCACAGGCTGTGTAATCCAAGGCTGGGTCGGATTTCTGTTAAGTAATTTAAGGGGCGTTTTGGACTATTCCTGCTATAATTATAAATTTAGTGGGTTAATGTTAATAGTTTAATTACTTCGGGGTTAAAAGAGATAACCTTGAGGTAATTAGTGGGTTAATTCCTCATCTTTTATACTTAATTATATGCTAATTAGGGTAAAAGAAAGAGGGTTTGAATAAGAAAAATATAAAGAACAAGGAGAGGGAAAGAGAAACTATGGAGAGAGAGGAACGAAGAGGATAGCAAAGCTTTGGCGAATTTGCTTGCTTGATCACGAATCTTCGGTGGAGGTAGGTTATGGTTTTTATGCTATTCGTAGTAAACTCTTAATAGCGAATGATATGTATTGGTAGTATTGTAAACCCTGCAATATGCTTAATTGTATGCTTGCATGAATGTGATTATCTAATTGTGATAAAATAATCATGATGAATCTATTGAATCATAAATCTTGAAAAATCCTTAATTTACATTGTTAATAATGATGCCTTGGTATAAGAGAAGGCTTTATGAACTAATGTAATGATATTGATGATGCCTTGGTATAAAAGAAGGATTGATGAATTGATAGAATGAGATTACTGGAGCGGGTGTCACGAACCGACACGTAGAATTAGGGGATCGGAGTGTCACGTTCCGACACATAGAATTAGGGGATCGGGTGTCACGAACCGACAAGTAGAATTAGGGGATCGGGTGTCATGAACAGACATGTAGAATTAAGGGATCAGAGTGTCACGTTCCGACACATAGAATTAGGGGATCGGGTGTCACGAACCGACACGTAGAATTAGGGGATAGAGTGTCACGAACCGACACGTAGAAAAAGGGGATCGGAGTGTCGCGTTCCGACACATAGAATTAGGGGATCGGGTGTCACGAACTGACACGTAGAATTAGGGGATCGGGTGTCACGAACCGACACGTAGAATTAGGGGATCGGAGTGTCACGTTCCGACACATAGTAGTAGGGGAGCGGAGTGTCACGTACCGACACGAGAGAATTAAAGATAATGAATCTTGAAAGATGTTAATATACTCAATCTAATGAACCTAATTCCCAAATGAGTATGGTGTTGAGGCTTGAGTCCTCATGGTTTAACTTGGCGGTACTTGTTAATGATTATAGTACTTATTGATGCTACATGATTGAGTATTGTAGTTGATTTTATAATATTACTTGATATAATTTGTTTTCTATTTCGAGTCGGCCGATGATACCTACTCAGCACTTGTGTTTGTACTGACCCCCTACCTGTATATTTCTTTCTTTGCTAATTGTGGAGTGCAGCAAACAGACAGTCGTCTTCAACTCAACCGCAACTCTAGCCAGTCTTCATTACACCGGATTTCAGGGTGAGCTAATTCTTCTAGCTTGGACTGGATCTTCCTCTTCATGTCCCGATGCCTTGAACTTCCGGCATGGACTAGCTTTTTATTTATTTTAGCTTCTTGAAATACTCTTAGTTTAGTAATTTGATCATAGATGTTCTTGTGGTGATGACTTCCAGATTTTGGGAATAATAGATGTTGAGTTTTTAGAAGTTTATTGAATTGATTTTCATTAATGAGTTTAAGTCTTCCGCGTTGTATTTTGTTCATTATGTCTGAAATGCTGGGGTTTAGATTTGTTGGTTCGCTCACATAGTAGGATAAGTGTGGGTGCCACTCGCGGCTAGATTTGGGTCGTGACAAACTTGGTATCAGAGCATTAGGTTCGTTGGTCTCATCACACAAGAACGAGTCTAGTAGAGTCTTAAGGAATGGTAGGGGGACGCCTTTGCTTTTCTTTGAGAGGCTATAGGACTTCAGGAAAATTCAATTCTTTCTTTCTTTCGTGATATTACTTGGTTCCAATTGGTATCAAGGTGATACAAATTGGTACCTGACCATCTTCACTTTATTTCGCAGATGGTTAGAACTAGAGCAACGAACGCGCCAACACCAACACCCGCAAGACAAGAAGCGTCTGAGCCAGCCACTGGGGCTCTAGCTCGAAGAGGAGTAGTGGCAAGAGGCCGCGGAAGAGGTCGTGGGAGGACGTCCTCAAGAGGAAGAGGACAAGCACCTAGCCCATCTGGTACTAGGGCGGTGACTCCTCCACCAACTAAGGAAGTGGTAAGAGAGGGTGAGGATGGGGAGAATGAACAAGTGCAGAATGAGGGATTGCCACCCCAACCTACCCCAGAGATGATCAATCAGGTTCTTGCTTATCTTAGCGGGTTATCTGATCAGGGCCAGGCACCTCCAGTGTTTTCTGCATCAACACCTCCAGTTCCGGAGGTACAACATGCAGCTACTATGGCTCCCCGCATGGATGTCTCTTTTGAAATAGGCACGTTTCCTCGTCTGACTACAGGGCCTATAATGACAAATGATCAGCATGAACTTTTCAGCAAGTTCTTGAAATTGAAACCTCTAGTCTTCAAGGGTGCTGAATCTGAGGATGCCTATGATCTTTTTCTTGACTGTCATGAGCTACTACACAAGATGGGTATAGTAGAACGGTTTGGTGTTGATTTTGTGACTTATCAGTTTCAAGGGAACGCCAAAATGTGGTGGCGGTCACATGTTGAGTGTCAACAAACAGAGGCACCACCTATGACTTGGGCCTCATTCTCTAGCTTGTTTATGGAGAAGTATATCCCCCAGACTTTGAGGGATAGGAAAAGAGATGAGTTCCTGAGTCTAGAGCATGGTAGGATGTCGGTTACTGCATATGAGGCTAAGTTTCGTGCATTATACAGGTATGCCACCAAACTTTGTTTCAGTCCACAAGAGCGGATTCGCCGTTTTGTGAAGGGGTTGAGGTCAGAATTGCGGATTTCAGCCTTACGGGTAGCGGCTACGACAAAATCCTTTCAAGAAGTGGTAGACTTCGTGATAGAGGTGGAAGGAGTGAAGCCAGATGACTTCTCCATGGCATCGACATCAAAAGGTTTCGAAAGGGAGGTGAGTTTAATGGTTCTTACTCTAGAGGACAGGGTTCCGGAGGTTACTCAGTCCGACCAATTCAGTCTTCACTACAAACTGTAGTTGGGGGTCCACCTCAGACCGGTCAACACTTCTCTGAGAGACCTATGCTTGACTCTAGAGAGTGTTATGGATGTGGGGAGACTGGACATATAAAAAGGAATTGTCCAAAACTGAGTTATAGACCCCCAATAGCAAGAGGTAGAGGTGGTCATGGTAGAGGCCGTTATTCTGGAGGACGTGGTGGCCGAGGTAATGGTGGTCACTAAAACGGCCGGGGTGACAGGCAAACTGGAGCCACTGCAGCATAACATAGTAGGGGCAACGGGCAGACAGGTGATAGGGCCCATTGTTATGCTTTCCCTGGGAGATCTGAAGCGGAGACATCTGATGCTGTCATCACAGGTAATCTTTTGGTTTGTGATTGCATGGCTTCTATATTGTTTGATCTTTGATCCAAATTTTCTTATGTATCTTCCTCATTTGCTAATGGTCTTAATTTACATTGTGAATTACTTGACATGCCTATTCGTGTTTCTACTCCGGTGGGTGAGTCTGTGATAGTTGAAAAGGTATATAGGTCTTGTTTGGTGAATTTTGTGGGGAGCAATACTTATGTAGACTTGGTTATCTTAGAAATGGTTGATTTTGATGTAATTCTGGGTATGACTTGGCTTTCTCCAAATTTTGCGATCTTGGATTGTAATGCTTAAACTATGATGTTAGCCATGCCTGGGACAGATCCGTTAGTGTGGGAGGGCGTCTACACTTCAACTCTGGTTCGTATCATCTCCTTTCTTTGTGCTAAGAGAATGGTTAGTAAGGGGTGTTTAGCTTTCTTGGCACATCTCAGGGATGACACTATCCAAGTACCTTCAATTGAGTCGGTTTTGGTAGTCCGTGAGTTTCTGGATGCGTTCCCTGTAGATCTTCCTAGTATGCCACCGGATAGAGATATTGATTTTTGCATCGATCTGGAACCGGGTACTCGCCCCATTTTTATACCCCCTTATAGAATGACTCCCGCGGAGTTAAGAGAATTAAAGGCCAACTTCAAGAGTTGTTGAGCAAAGGCTTCATTAGACCAAGTGCATCTCCTTGGGGTG